>CM065429.1:30510000-31130000 GCA_033030585.1 Hippophae rhamnoides
ATAGATATTAATCCTAAGTTGACAATTAATAACCATACCTAACCTCACATCCTATACAAATCTCTCAAATAAACTATAATCCCCAACTTAAAAAAAATGTTTGAAATGAAGTTTTAAATTTTTGGATTAATCCAAAATAAGTTGGGATTAAGGGTTAGGGGATGTCATTAAATAGTCTAAAATTATTTAATTAGGATTGGGAGTTTAAGATATTAGAAATTAAGTTTGTGGCTTGTAACGGAGTATTAATTTTGTGATTTGAGGTTCAACGATAAGGGAGATTTTTTTTTAAATTTATAATTTCACCCTTATTTTATAATTCTTCAAGAGATATATACATGCAATAAAATTAATAAAAATGATAAAATTTAAGAAATATATTATAATAAAGAATTATAATTGAATATTTTCAAATTTAAAAGGTATTTTTATAGTTTTGAAATATCTTATAAAATTTTGTAATAATTTTATCAAGATTTTAATATAACCTCAGTATCATGTAATATATATTAACGGTAGGAGGGGGGGGGGGGTCATCAATTGTGACGTGTATCTAGTCAAGTAATTAATCAGGGTATTAATTGATTCTCGGTGTACATCATCGTCAAGCTGAGTTACGACTGGGGCTCTCTTTGACTAATCGTAGAGAAAAAACAAAATAGACATAAAAGTCCGTATTTGATATTGTGTCCTCCTAAATTATTAATAGCATAAATAACTTTATTAAATATAATTAATTATAAAAATATAATGATAAATGTTTTGGTTGTAAAAATTAAAAAAAAAAGTGAATAAATTTATTATTAGTTTGTATTAATTCTAATCAATTTTATTTATGTTTAAAGGGTGGAAATGATTAGTGTGATTAATTGAATTTCAATATAAAATTAATATTATATATATATATATAATTATATAGATTAGATATTATTAATATTAAAATATTAAATATTTTTAAATAATTAAATTAAAATTCATTTATTATTACATTTATATTTTCTATTTTATTTATGAATATATACAAAATAATTAAAAGATAAAAATAAATAGTAAGGTAAATACTATCTTAGTTTTTTTTATTAAATATATTTTTAAATACATGTTGAAAATGCGAAGCAATTACCCCTTCCCGCCCCCACTGCTACTTTATACCGTCTATAATTGTTACAGGTAAAACTCAACCACAAAGAAGGCAATCACTTGCGGATTTAATGCGGGTTTCAATAATTTCTGGAGAACCAACTCGTGTATTACTTTTTGGGGGTATTGTCACTATTCAAGGCCGTGAAGTTCATGTTGTATACACTCATGGATGTGAAACCAAAGCGTCCTATGTGCAATTTGAAGTAGTAAAACTACAAAATGGATTCAATATTAGAACCCTTTTGATCTTCATATATTTGTGAAGATATTTTATCTTTTTTTCTTTCAACAACTGAAACCAAATGGTGAACGTTTCTCTTCTGTTTATGGTCACCACTTTTTTGTTTTTTTGCTCCAATGAAATATATGCTGTAGTTGATACCATTACACAATCTCAGTCCATCAGTGATGGCAAAACCTTGGTTTCCAAAGATGGTAGCTTTGAGATGGGATTCTTTAATCCTGGTATCTCCAAAAATCGCTACTTGGGAATTTGGTACAAGAGAATTCCAGGTAAAACTGTTGTTTGGGTAGCTAACAGACGAGTACCAATCACTGGTTCATCTGGGCTCTTAAAGATAAGCAACACAGGCAATCTCATTCTTCTGTGCCAAAACAAGAACATAGTTTGGTCCACAAATTCCTCAGAACAAACCCAGATCACTAGTCCTATCTTACAGCTCTTAGATTCTGGAAATCTGGTTCTTAAAGATGGAAAGAACTATCTGTGGCAAAGTTTTGACTATCCTTGTGATACATTATTAGCAGGTATGAAATTGGGATGGGATCTAAGGACTGGTCTTGACAGGCGAATAACGGCTTGGAAGAATGTAAATGACCCATCTCCTGGAGGTCTCAGCTGGGGGGTAGAGCTTCATGGTTGGCCTGAGCCAGTTATGTGGAATGGTTCCAAAAAGTATGTCCGTACTGGACCATGGAATGGTATTAGGTTCAGCAGTCAATTGACAAAGGCTATTCCACTTTTTAAGTTCACAGTTGTCTCTAATGAGAATGAGGTTTACTTGACATTTCACTTGGTTAATAAGTCTTTATATGGAAGACAAGTTCTGAATGAAACCGCTTATGTACGTGAGTTTGTTATATGGGATGAAGCAATTCAAACTTGGACACTTCCTTTAGCAGTGCCAAGAGACCAATGTGACTATTATAACCATTGTGGAGCTCATGGGTATTGTGACCTTAGTTCAAAGCCTGTTTGTAAGTGCTTTGATAAGTTCATACCCAAATCACCAGGAAAATGGAACTCAAATGATTGGTCAGGAGGTTGTGCGCGCCATAAACCATTAAATTGTCAGAAAGATGGATTTGTTAAATTCGGTGGTTTGAAATTGCCTGATACTACACATACTTGGGCTAACATAAGCATGAATCTCAAGGAATGCAAGACCCATTGCTTGAAAAATTGCTCATGTATGGCTTACGCAAACACTGATGTTAGAAATGGAGGCAGTGGTTGTGTCATCTGGGTTGGTGATTTAATTGACTCTAAACTGAATCCTGGGGGAGGTCAGGATATATTTATCCGAGTTTTGGCATCAGAGTTAGGTTTGTTCTTACATTTCCCTTGTGAATTTCCATTTATGTATATAAATATGTATTGTTTATGATTCTATGTTTTGATTTTTGAAGAGGCAAATGATGAGCTGTGGAAGATAGGAATGATAGTTGCATCTACTGTTTGCATAATACTTGGAATGCTTTTAGTTGCCTATTACATTAAAAAGAGGAGAAAGTCAAAAGATAAGATTGTTGAAGGTGAGTGTCCCTGATACACATGTCAATCCGGGTCTTCTTTTTCCTCTTTGACACTACAATAAAAGTGAAATGTCAACACTAACTTTTCCAAAAACTCAAGCTCGTGAAAGGGTTTAATAATTCATTTATACTTTTTAACACTACTCAATTGTAAGTTATTTTGTCTTTACAAAGATCCATCATTTGAATATTTTTCAAAGTTTCCTTGACTTTTCGTAAATCCATTAACTTGAAAATTTTAATTAAATTTGGAAGTTTTCATAGGATTCGATCATAGAAACTTGCTGTTTTGATACCATTCACCAATTCTCCCACAAACTTTGAGCTTCTGGGAGGACTTGACAATTTATTTATAGTTTTTAACAAAGAGCAATTTTTCTCCTTGTGTTTTTGGTTTGCTTCAGGCAGAGACAATGAAGATGAAAAAGAAGACCTGGACTTCCCATCATATGAGTTATCTACAATAGCAAGTGCAACAAATAACTTTTCAATTGACAAAAAGCTTGGTGAAGGTGGATTTGGACCTGTATATAAAGCAAGTCCTCAAACTTCCACCTATATAAACCATAAAATCAGAGAAGCTAGCACTTGTTCTCTATCTTAAAAATATATATGCTATCCTTATTCTCAATCTAGAAATCCATCTGTCAATGTTAATTTTCAGGGTATATTGGCCGATGGGCAACAAATTGCTGTGAAGAGGCTATCAAGGAGTTCTGGACAAGGACTTAATGAATTCAAAAATGAAGTGGTTTTGATTGCCAAACTTCAACATAGAAATCTTGTAAGGCTTCTTGGGTGTTGCATCGAAGGAGAAGAGAAATTGCTGGTTTATGAATACATGCCAAACAAAAGCTTAGACTTCTTCATATTTGGTTTGGATTCCATCACCTGCATGTATCATTTTTACAATTGCTTATTTGTATTTTCTATGGATTTCAATTAATCGAATTTCTACCATGTCAGATGATACACAGAATAAATTCATAGATTGGCCCAAACGCTTTCACATTATTTGTGGGATTGCCAAAGGTCTTCTCTATCTTCACCAGGATTCCAGATTAAGAATAATACATAGAGATCTTAAAGCCAGTAATGTGTTACTTGATAGTGATATGAATCCAAAAATCTCTGATTTTGGTCTGGCTAGGATCTGTGGTGGAGATCAAACTGAAGGAAATACAAACAGGGTTGTTGGAACTTAGTAAGTACTCAAATTAAAATATAAAGAGTTGTTAAATATACTTCAATATTTGAAATATTTTGATTTCTTTGATGTTCAACAGTGGATATATGGCACCTGAATATGCAATTGATGGACAATTCTCTATAAAATCTGATGTTTTTAGCTTCGGTATTTTACTGTTAGAGATAATCAGCGGAAAGAAGAACAAAGGGTTTTACCATATGAACCACGATCTCAACCTTATTGGACATGTAAGTAAAATATCAATAGATTTTCTATTGAAGGGTATGTTTGTGATTTTGTTGAAAGTGATTTCAATTAAAATAGGTTTAAGGAGAACGTGCTTCTGAAAGCGCTTCAAGCAGTTTTTTTCTGTTTGGTTCACAAATAATTTTTTGCTGTCAAAAGCACTCAAAACCGGAAACAAACAACCCTAAATATGTTACAAGAGATGAATAACATACCTTGTACAAAATGATTTAGGCATGGAACCTATGGAAGGAAGACAAGGCAGTGGAACTAATTAATGAAGATATACAGAGTTCATGTGACGTAACTGATGTGTTGCGCTGCATCCACATAAGTCTGCTATGTGCACAACAGCAACCTGAGGACAGGCCAGCAATGAAATCAGTTGTTCAAATGCTAGGAAGCAAGAGCAGCCTACCAGAACCTACACAACCCGGATTCTCTATTGGCAAAAAATCATATGATGACTGTACTTCTACAACTCATGAGCTGCATTCATCAAATGATGTAACCATTACATTGTTGGAGCCCAGATAAGCATCACGATGCAGAGTATATCACTAGGCACATGTTACCATGATCAATGTTGTTGTCCTTTTTACTTATTCTGCATCTGAGGTGAACTTTAAGTTTTGTTTTTTATTTATGTAAAATACAGGTGTTTAGTATTGTATTATAGAGTTCAGTTTCAAAATAAACTCCAACAACTTACTGGTTTTGTTTTAAAATACAGTCTCGAAGCAGGGGCTGGTATATATAAGAGTGAAAAGGGGTGCATGTATCTACCTTTTAACTCCCTGTAAATAAAATTTTAGATATAATATTTATAAAATTATAAACAAATTACATAAATAATATTTATAAAATTATATACAAATTATATGCATAAAATAATAATATAACTCACTTAGATTTTAAATATTAGACTTATTTAATATCTAATTACAAATTTAATAATTTGATCATGTTTAACATATTTTCACTAAAATAATGTATATATAACATCTATATTCATTTAAAAACAATTACTAAGAAATATCTATTAATATTTTTTATTAAGTATACGTTAATCTTATTAACTGTTAATAAATCACTAAAGGTATATTAGTTGTATGCAACTAATATACTTTATAAGCTGTATATTAGTTGTATGCAACTAATATATTGTTTCTTATAAAGCACTTTTAGGAAAAGCAGATTCATTTTCTTCTATATTTATACATGTATTGCCTTATAGGTATTTGATATCTTGTAAATACAGTAAATTCAATTTGGTATCGGAAGCGAAAAAAAAAAAAAAAAAAAAAAAAAAAAAATTAGGTTTGAATAGAAGCACGCCATGGGATGCCGCCGTGCGCCTCCACGCCGCCGTATTCTCTGCTGTTGGCACCAGTGCAGTTGCGAGATACGGTGTCCCGCGCCGTCAGTCCAGCGCGGTTCAAGCCGGTGTCATTCAGCTGCGCGCCACGCCGTCGGCTTGCGGCCACTACGCGATTCAGCCTCGCGCAGACCACGTGCTGTAGATTCGATCCCGCGCCATTGTGCGCCGTTCAATCCCTCGCGGCCCACCCGGCGCGCGTTCGGCCTGCACGGCCACGCCCCGCTTGGCCGTTCACCCACGATTGTAAGCGGAGAACTCACTTGAAGTTTCCTGAAGAAGCGAGGGCTATCTCCCGATGGCGAAGGATCTTGTTAGCGACTCTTATGTAATGTCAGGAGGGGATCAAATGGCGCGGATGAAATAAAGGTGTTGTATGGTGTGTCCTATTCCAAAATTCTTATATTTGTTCCACGAGACTAGTTGTATATAATTGGAATTACCTTCTTTGGTGATTCCTTCCAACGTTGGTGCGGTGGAACCTCTAACAAAACGGATCGAGTTCTAAGAATAATTCCTCTGCCCGACTTAATTGAAGCTTCCAGCCATTCTGGCCAACCGTCAGCACCTAGCTCCAGCCCGGTTCAACTTGACCACACGTCGACTCCAAGCCCATCCTCTTAGCCCGTCTAATCCAAGCCCGTCGACTCTGTACCATCTGCTTCCAAGCCCGTGGTGCGCGAACATTCAAACAGACGTTTATCGGCCCAAACCCGCCAAAAAAAAAAAAAAAAAAAATCCCATTTGCCTGATATACTTGTTATTATTATTTCAATGGAAGATTCAGTTACAACATCAAGTTTCTAGAATTCATGAAGTTCCAAATTTTGAAGTTTAGTTAAGAGTTCGAGAAATTGGTTCTTTCGGAAGTACTAAACTTAATGGTACAAATTTTACGAACATGGAAAAAAGTTATGTCTGTTTATCTTCGTGGAATGCATAAGATGGGACATGTATACGGATCAATTAGGGCTCTAGTCAAGATGATATGAAGCATACTCGGTGGGAAGATGATGATGGCTTTGTACGTATCGATCTGTTAAAGCAATCACGATGATATCTTACTAAATGGTGGAGGAATGTGGCTGGCGAGGGTATATGGAATACCTTAGCGATCTTTATACAAATGAGTCGACTTTATTCAGAGTTCGTGAACTCGTATGCCAAAGGCGTGAAATGAACCAGTATCTCTTTTTTTACCAGTGAAAAATGTATGAAATTTGAAATTAGAAACGCCATTACCAAAATTAAAAATCAGAAGATCTTCGTGGTACCGAGAAGGAGAAGGAGCTTGAGCAGTGCATGCTTTCTTAAGAGGCCTTGATATAAAACATAATAGTGCTAAAGGCGGGTGCTTGAATGTCGGATCCTCAGGCTTGACTACCGCACTACATACATCCAGTAAAGACGAATCTCGAGCAGAGAGTCTTCAGACACGTATGTTGAATGCTCAAGCCTAGCCATTCAAAGCCTAAATCGAAAGGCACGCTTTCCTCCAGTGACCCAAACTCAATTTCATCTCATCGGCGGGGCCGCTTTGAGGGCTTTCCCAATCGCCTCTCTGCTCTTATTGCAGTGAGCAGGGGCATCTCAGTGAAACGTGTTGGAAATATATCCAGCGAAACCAAAACGACAACGTGTGCCTCGTTAAAAAGCAAAAGCAGGTGTAGTGCAAAATTGTCCAAGAACCGGACTCACATGGAGAGAATCATCCTTTGGCATGTGGAGGTATCCTACTGACGATAGTAATTCGTGGTAAGATTGGTATGACCAAATGTTTCTCGCTCTGTTGGGTCTAATACTTGGATTATTGATTCGTGCATACGATCGTATGACTTATGATAAATCTTTTTTAATAATAAGTTATCTCATGATGTCTTATGTTACAAATGCTAATGGTGAGGCCTTTCTGTCTTGGAGTCGGGAGTCGGTTCATATCAACTCCCATCTTCTGACTAATGTTTTATATGTACACGACTTATCTCGTCAACAATATACGTCCCACAGTTGAATATTGAGTCTAAATGCTTTGTAACGCTTTTATCATGTATGTGATTTTTCGGGATCTTCTTACCGGGAAATAATTGGTCGGGGGGTATCGAGGGCATCATTGTTCCTTGGATCGAAGCTACGGAGGAGAAACCAGGAAAACGAGGCCTTGCATTGATTTCTAGTTCGATAAAATTTAAGTGAAATTTGGTTGTGGCATCGCGCTAGTGGCATCCATCCGTCTTTTAGTCTTATGAAAAAAACCATGCCTACTTTATTTATTGGTGTTAGTGAGGCTGTGTTGCATTGTGAGACTTGTGTTTTGGCGAAGAGCCATCGTGTTACTTATTCTCACAGTATTTCTAATAAAAGTACTATTCCTTTTGAATTAATTCATTCGATGTTTGAGGACCATCTAAAGAACCCACTATATCGGGTATGAGATATTTTTGTTTCATTTATCGATGGTACAAGGTTATCGTGGATTTCTCTTCTTAGAACAAAAGATGAAGTTTTTTACTGTTTTTCAAAATTTTCATACCTTTGTTCGAGACAATATAATGGCATCGTTCGGATCTCAGATTAAATGATGGGGGGAATATGTTAATCATGTTTTTCAACAATTTTCCAAAACAAATGGGATTATTCACCAAACTACTTGTCCCACACCGAACAAAATGGAGTGTACGAAAGAAAAAAATCGTCATTTACTTGATATGGCTCGTGCTCTTATTTAGTGCTTATATGCCAAAAATATCTTTGGGGTGATCTTTGTACATGCTTACATACGTCTCATCAATCGCTCTCCGTCTAGTGTCCTTAACGGAAAAAATCCCATTTGATTCTGCATCTTACGTATCCTTATCATCCTTTCATAATCTTCCACTCGAGTATTTGGTTGTGTGGTTTTTGTGCATGTTCTAAAAATCAACGTTCTAAATTAGATGCTCGAGCGATTAAATGTGTGTTTGTTGGTTATGGAAGTTATCAAAAAAGGGTACTGAAGTGCTTTCATCCACGAGAAAGTATTATGTTACTATGGATGTTACCTTCTTTGAGGCATGAGTTATTTTTTCCCTCGCACGTCTTTGCTCGTCGGGGAGAATACATATTTCGAAGAAGCTGTATCATGGTGAAGGGGAGGCGTGGGTGAGTCGCTGCGATGTTTCAATGAGACCGGATGAGACTTCTATTTCATTGAATCCGGTCATTGCGAGAAACGGATGCTTGGTATTCAAGCACCGAACTCACTTCTACAAATGACATTGAAGACGAGCGTACCTCGGGCATTACTCCACCCGATCAGCAACTCCACAGTGCGAAGGTCGCTCGTCGAGGTATGTACTGCCCCTGCGATACTAATAACATTGAGTCTAATGTTGGACGGTATGTGTTACCCAAATAGGTCTACTCGAGGTCGACGGCCAAAAGGTATGAACCAAATATTCATGCAAAATCAAAATACCCAGTGGCCAATTTCATGTCCCTTTAAAGATTATCTAAGTCATACAAATCATTTGTGAATCAAATATCCGGTGTATCGGTACCTAACAAAGTGCGGAATGCGTTGGGAGATCAATATGGAGGAAAGGCAATGGATGAAGAGATGGATGCATTAAAGAAGAACGATACTTGGCAAGCTTGTGTGTGCACCAAGGAAAAAGCGAGTTGGTTGTCGATGGGTGTTTACTATAAAACATAATGGTGATGGATCCGTAAATCGGTATAAAGCTCGTCTTGTAGCAAAGGGTTTACTCGAAACGTATGGTGTAGATTCACAGATGAGACTTTTGCTCCTGTTGCCAAAATGAACACGATTCGGGTTACTGGCTTTCTCCTTCTTGCACCTAAGCGCCCCTTGGCGGTTTGATGTCGAAATACGTTTCTTCGTGGAGAATTAGCCGAGGAGGTGTACGTGAGTCTTCCACGCAGGTATGTAGTTGATTCTCCTGGTAATTTTGTATGCAAATTGAGAAGTCTTTGTATGGCCTCAGCAATCCCTCGAGCCTGGTTTGGAAGGTTTTCACAATTCATGCAAAAAGGTTGGTTACTGACAGAGTAATTCGGACCACGCTCTGTTTGTCGAACATCAACGAGGAAGGATATGACTCTAATCATTTATGTTGATGATATGGTAATCACTTGGTGATACTATTGAGATGGATAAATTACAAAGGACGACTAGCCTCTGAATTCGAAATGAAGGACTTAGGTGAACTAAAGTACTTCTTAGGAATTGAGTGTAGCCGAGAGATAGAAGGGATATATCTTTGTCAAGGAAGTACATTATTGATCTGTAGAGGCAGTGTATGTTGGATTGCAAACCTATTGATACTCTGTTGAACAAAGCCGTGGTTTAGCGAGTATCCGGATCAAATACCAAACGGTCGAGCCCTTTATCGAGAGATTGGTTGGACGTTTGATTTACTTAGCTCATACTAGACCGGATGTTGCATATGCGGTAAGTGTGGTGAGTCGGTTTATGCCTGTCCAAGTGAGAACCATATGAATCTTGTTTGAGAATTTTAAGGTATTTGAAATCGAACAGGAAGGGGAGTAATGTTATACTAAACCTGACAATCCTCTTGAAGTACGTGGATTCACGAGATGCGGTGGGCGAGGAAGTATTACGAGATAGAAAGTCAACGTCGGGTTATTTCACCTTTGTGGGAGGAAATTTGGTTACATGGAAAGTAAGTAAAGCTAGGAAAGTGGTGGCGCGATCTAGTCTTTGAGAGAATATAGAGGTATGGCTCGTAGGGTTTGTGGTGCTTGTGGATAAGAACTTTGTTATTAGATTTGGGTTTCGAACTCAAAAATACTATGCGGATGTATTGTGACAATCGGGCGTAGTTGATATATCACGAAAATCGATCACAATGATCATGACTAGCGTATGAGGTTGATCGTCGGCTTTATAAAAGAGAAGTTAGATGCAAACTTATTAGTTTTCCATTTTGTTCGCTGAAGAAGCTGACTTGCGGATATACTTTACCAAAGAGTCTTAGAAGTCGTTATATGGCTCCATTGCGAAGTTGGGCATGGTTGATATCTAAGCCAACTTGAGGAGGAGTGTTAATAAATCATTAAAAGGTATATTAGTTTGTATGCAACTAATATCTTTTATAAACTAATGCAACTAATATATTGTTCTTAACATAAAGCACTTTTAGGAAAAGCGGTCATTTCTTGTATTTATATGTATTAACGTACCTCGATTTGATATCTTGTAAATACAAAGTAAATTCAATTTTAACTACAAATCATAAATCCTATTTCTTTAAGTAATGGTATTCTTACCCAAGTCAAGGTCACAAACAATGGCCATTCGACCCCTTCCAAACAAACATGAAACAACCATCATCTTGGTTCAGAGGACATCAATTCCTGACATAAAAGATATACAAACAAGATGTCTTAAATTCCCCTCCCTTTCGGTTCCAAAAATATTAAAAAAAAATCTCCACTTGCTAGCAAGAGTTTACTCTGTTTGCTTGTAGTTGTGTTAAAATTAATTTCAATGTAAACAGCTTTAGGAAAAAGTACTTTAAAAAAAAGCCTGTAACTTCTGCTTTTATCACGAAGCACAAGCTCTGATCCCTAAAAGCACTTTTTTGATTTCCAAAGTGCTTTTACAAGGTTGGAAAAACACAAGCAAGCATGCCATTATATTAGTATTAGCAACTGGAAAGCAATTTCTCCATAAAAAATTATGCAAATTGGAGTATTTGACAAATTGGCACCAGCTTTCTCGTGCTGGATAACTATAAATCTACAAGACTACCAAGTAATTGAGTTCAATTATAAACCAACAAACCCAACTTCCAAAAAAGCCAACTAATCACAATGAGAAAGGCTTCTAAGTCATCCTTAGAAGTCTTTGAACCCAACTAATCAAGCACTAATTACTAATGACTTCTCCAAATCCCACTTTCATTTACCACCTGGAAAGGTCTTTGAACATGTGAGGTGAACATGTGAGGTGAAATTCAGGCATACGGCATACCCCAACCACATTAACACTCGGATCTAATACAAGAGACTCGGTTAACATGAACAAACGACACAGTTTACGTTGCTCTGCTTATTGCAATTAATTTCAACAATTGTTTACATAACGGTCATTAATTCATTACCTTTCGTAAATCTGTATCCTTTAGACGGAGAGAAAAAGGACCAAAAGGGGGGAGGAAAATATGGATGCTCTTGTTCTTCCTTTTGGGTTAACTGGGTTAATTTGTCTTTTACTATCTTTCCCGAAAATCTCAACCGCAACCGATGCCATATACCATGGCCAGATCATGAGTGATGGTATGAGCTTGAGCTCTAAAGATGGGAACTTTCAACTCTGTTTCTTTAATCCAAGTAATTATCATCATAGGTACTTGGGAATTTGGTCCAAGTACAATAAGACTATTACTTGGGTGGCAAATCTGCAAAATCCCATTAAGGGTTCATCTGGGTTTTTGATTATCAACAGTACAGGAAACGCTGTCCTTTTCAGTCAGAGTAAAGTTGTTGTTTGGTCTACAAACTCGTCGAAGAAAGCTCTGAATCCTCTGTTACAGCTCTTGGATTCGGGCAATCTTGTGCTAAGAGATGAGAAAGATAAGAATTCAAAGAACTTTTTGTGGCAAAGTTTTGATTTTTTAAGTGACACTTTGTTAACAACAATGGATCCTAAATGGGTTTCAAGCAAAGTTCTTAACCGACGCTTGTCGGAATCTCCATGGAGAGTTCATGATTCAGCTTCTTCAGACTACTACTGTGGCAACCATGGTCTTTGTGGTCCCTTTGGAATTTGTGATATCAGTCAGTCAACAGCTTGTGATTGTCTTAAAGGGTTCAAGCCAAGAACACCAGAAGATTGGAAGACAAATAATCGTAGAGGAGGTTGTGAACGAATTAAACAATTGAATTGTGAGGGTAATGATGGTTTTATCAAATATGAAGGTGTGAAATTGCCGGACACTAAAAACTCTTTGACTAACAGAAGTATGAATCTCAAAGAATGCAAGGCTACTTGCTTGAGAAACTGTTCTTGTGTGGCTTATTCAAGCTCTGATATTGAAGGAGGGAGTGACTGTATAATCTGGTATAATGATCTATTTGACATCATTCTTCAATCAGATTCTGAGAAGTATTTATATGTCAGAATGGCTGCTTCAGAAAAAGGTATGGGCATAAATTTTTTCCCACCCCCCTGACTCTTGTTCTTAAGATTTTTACTTGTTGCTGAAATTACTCTATATATGGTCTTTATTATTTTTACCAATTCCATTGTGTTTAGGCTTAGCTCATCCATATGTTTCATTTTAGCTGTGTATTAACTAAATCTAATGGCTTTGGCATGTGGACATCAACCATAAAGAAAAAAAGAAATCATCTAAAGTGAAGATAGGAGTAATTGCTGCAACTGTGTTTTCCATTGTCTTTGGGATATTAATAGCTATCTACTACATTCGAAGACAAAAGAAAAGAACAAAATTAGAAGGTATTTTCACTTCTCTTACCATTTACCAGATTTCATGTCATATGATATCGTTTTATGGATCATGCATACCATGTTAGACATTTGAAGATAGAGATAGTAGTTAAAATCTTGAAAGAAGTAGAAAGAGGTTATTTTAACTGCATAAAATCACTGACATGCCACTACATGATTGGTGGTAAGTGGTACTCCTAAAGTGGGACAGACAAATTTGTTCTTTTTTTAGAAGTTTGTTGTTCTATATTTCTATAGAGAAGGCTTGTTTTTCTAAGCATTAGAGAAGGCTAGTTAACAATTTAGATCTTGGATTCTCTTGATATATACCTTCAAAGCTTGAAACCTGCCTATGTTGTGTGTTATGTGTAATTTGCTTGGACTTTGTTTCAAAGACTAATGCTGCTAGATTTTTTTTTCTGGTATTTATAGATTCTTTCAAGGGGTTAGGTTGTTTGTCCTCCCCAGACCAGGTGTTCGCCTGTTTGGATAAAGAATCATTCAAAAGAATTGAATATCTCAAGCATTACGTGTGGAACTATAATGTTTTTATCATACACATAACAAAGACAACCAAAAGAGGATAGGAAAGAAAGAAAAATGATTTTACTCTATTACTATTCACTTAATGTGATACTGATTTCAATTCCATCCTGATTATGAACTTCGAGTCTGATCTTTGTTTCTTTCTCTTTTTATTTCTGAATGTAATAATTTCATTATTTAGAGAAAATGTCGATCAATGAAAATGAACATAAGAGCCAAGAAGTTGAGGAAGACATGGACGTCCCTCTGTTCAGCTTATCCATGATAACTAGAGCCACAGACGACTTTTCATTTAAAAACAAGCTTGGAGCAGGTGGATTTGGAGCTGTGTACAGGGTAAGATAGCAACAAGCTGGTACGAAAAATCTAGAGAACCACGAAAAATAAATTCTTAGCTCAATATTATGCAATTCTTTTATTTATAAGAATATCGCTTTTAGGGTATACTTGACAGTCAAGATATAGCTGTGAAGAGACTTTCTCGGAGCTCTGGACAAGGAATGAATGAGTTCAAAAATGAAGTAAAGCTAATAGCCAAACTTCAACATCGAAATCTAGTCAGGCTTCTTGGTTGTTGCATTCAAGGAGATGAGAAATTGTTAATATATGAATACCTGCCCAACAGAAGCTTAGACTTCTACATTTTTGGTTTGCCTCGATCCCTCGAATAATTTTGATATACAATTTTATTGTTAAATGACATTGTTCTTATTAAGAATTTGACACTTCTCTTTTTTCTACGTGAGAATTCAAATTGGAGTAACTTTAATGACAAACTTGTCAGATCAAAAGGCAGCTAAACTGTTGGATTGGTCTAAGCGCTTCAACATTATCTTTGGAGTTGCTAGAGGACTTCTATACCTCCATGAAGATTCTAGATTAAGGATAATACATAGAGATCTCAAAGCTAGTAATGTTCTACTAGATGATAAAATGAATCCAAAGATATCTGATTTTGGTATGGCTAGAATTTTTGGAGGTGATCAAACTAACGATGTTACAGCAAGAGTAGTCGGAACCTAGTTAGTATAAATTTTACACACTTTACTTATTCTAAATGTGCTTATGCTTGTGCCATGATTGTTTATGTATCATGTTTTCATTCTTGCAGTGGCTATATGGCACCTGAATATGCTATTGATGGTCAATTCTCTGTTAAATCTGATGTATTTAGTTTTGGCATTTTAGTGCTAGAGATAGTAAGTGGGAAGAAAAATAGGAGGTTTCATCTTCCAAACAGCAACTTGAACCTTATCGGATATGTGAGTATATATTTTATTTTGGTTAATATATTATAAGATATTTGGTGTAACTTTAACATGTGTTTTGAAGTCAAGCAAGTCTTATCTCTAGTGGTGTCAAATGGGTAACTCATCGATTGATACATTGAATTGAAAAAGCACAGCTCAACTAGCACATTAGTTGAATTGAACTAACTTACTTAACTTATGAACAACTCACGATTTTATTCAACAGAATGACTTTGTCAAAAATATTTACTATGATGCTACTATGAAAACACACACTTAAATTATAATATTTTTTTATTTTTTCTTATTTACAAAAATATAAGTAAAATAAATATTTGTACTAACATTTTTATTTTTTAAAAAAAATCATAATTTTTTTCTACTTTTTTAAAAATATAAATGAGTAAATTTGAGTGTGACTAACTAAACTCAACTCAACTCACATAAAATTTAAATAATCTAAACTATGCTACAACTCACTTAGACTGAAATAAACTTAAATAAGTTTGGCCAATTTACCTCATTTGAAATCTTTACTTTTCCCAAACTCGAGTGAACCACTGTTATTAAAATCAATGAGTAGATATTTCTATATGCAACTTCTTTATAGGCATGGACACTATGGAATGAAGAAAGATCTTCTGAGCTTATTGATGAAAGCATGAAAGACTCATGTACCTTTTCAGAAGCAATAAGATGCATCCATGTGAGTCTCTTGTGCTTACAAGAGCTTCCTCAAGACAGGCCAACCATGTCGTCAGTCCTCGTCATGTTGGGTGATGAAAGTGCTTTGCCTCTGCCTAAAAAACCAGGTTTCTTTGTTGGAAGATTTTACTCATCAGAAGCAGATTCTTCATCAAGAAATCAAGAAACATCTTCAACCAATGAAAATTATGTAACTGAAGTAAAGCCTAGGTAATGTGGCTTTCATTATATAGATCTATAAAAGATTGAACATTAAATTGTGTATTTTTGTTCCATGTTCGTGCACATAATCTGAATCCTATCCAAATTAACTGTTATGGTTACTGTTGAAAATTAGCACTTGCGGAAGCGAATATCGGGTACAATTTTTGGTTGCACAAATTAATAATAATGGGTAACGGCAAAAGTAATAAGCATTAAGAAATTAAATGGCACACAATGATTTAAGTGGTTCAATTTTTCAATGTTAAAAGTCTACTCCACTGACGACGGCACACCGAGAAAAATCCACTAATAATCAAAAGGAGATACAAACACCAATTTTCAGAGAGTTTCACAAATTATACCAAAATCCAAAACCAACCCACAAAATATCCCTTCTAATTTACTGGTAATATATAGCAAGATAAATTAACAAACTTGCTATTAAATCAAAATATTACCGTACAAATTTGAGAGACTTCACCAAAGAAAGCAATAATGAACAGCTTGTATTTTAGGGATTGATCCCCTTACCCATTTGTTTCTCTGCTTTCTGTTTCTTTTCTTCTTCAATTTTGGAGGCTGCTACTTTCTCTCATCTTACATTCACACAGTTGTTGCTTTATATATATATATAAGGGGAAGAGGGGAAGGGTTTTAATATATGGGTTTGGGCCTTTTGTTTTGGGCCAATTAAATAACAAATCTCCACCTTGGCTCAAAAACAGAAAACAAATTCTTCAAATGAAAATTCCTTGGATTACCAAATAACCGTTATCCAAAACCCCGAAGAGTGATCATCTTCTACAAATACCAATCAAGTCCAAGCAATGCTTGAACTTGTTAAATAGAATTGGTTTGGTTAACATATCAGCTGGATTCTCTGTAGCGACTATCTTATTGACAACAATAGCACCCTGAGAGACAATGTCACGAACAAAGTGATATATGACATTGATATGTTTGGTTCTTTCATGATACATAGTATTCTTAGTCAAATGTATCGCACTCTGACTATCACAAAATCCAACAGAAGTATCCTACTGTAAACCCAAATCACAAACCAAACCTCTAAGCCAAATGGCTTCTTTCACTGCTTCTGCTGCTGCCATATATTCCGCCTCTGTCGTAGACAAAGCAACTGTAGACTGTAAAGTAGCCTTCCAACTAATGGCACAATGAGAAAGAGTGAAGACATAACCTGTCAGAGATCTTCTTCTATCCAAATCACCAGCATAATCGAAATCCACATAACCAATAACACTACAACCAGTATTAGAACTTCCATCATATACCAAACCAAAATTAGATGTACCTCTCAAATATCGAAGTATCCATTTCACTGCTTGCCAATAACCCTTACCAGGATTACCCATATATCTGCTGACAACACTAACTACATGTGAAATGTATGGACGAGTACAAACCATATCGTACATCAAATTGTCAACAGCACTAGCATATGGAACCTGAGACATGTACCGTTCTTCTTTTTCTGACTGTGATGAAAAATCCAAAGAAAGCCTGAAATGTGCAGCTAACGGCATACTCACATGTTTAGAATCTTTCATGCCAAAGCGTTCAAGAACTTTTTCAATATAACTTTTCTGAGTCAAATAAAGCTTGCCCGCTTGTCTATCCTTGTAAATTTCCATGCCCAAAATTTTCTTCGCTGCACCCAAATCTTTCATCTCAAATTCACCATTAAGTTGAGACTTTAATTTCTGAATCTTGGACTTATTCTTAGAAGCAATAAGCATGTCATCAACATAAAGCAACAAATAAACTGATGAACCATCATGGAATCTTTTATGATAAACACAACTATCATAATCACTCCTAGAGTAACCATGATCAATCATAAAAGAATCAAACCGCTTATACCACTGCCTTGGAGATTGCTTCAGCCCATATAAAGACTTTTTCAATAAATAAACATGATCTTCCTTACCTGGAACAACAAACCCCTCTGGTTGATGCATATATATTTGTTCTTCAAGCTCACCATGTAAGAAGGCTATCTTGACATCAAGCTGTTCTAATTCCATGTCAAACAATGCAACCATAGCAAGCAACACACGAATAGAGCTATGTTTCACAACAGGAGAAAATACTTTATTGAAGTCAATACCTTTCTTCTGACAATAGCCCTTTGCAACAACACGTGCCTTGAACCTAGGCTAACTGACCTCGGGTATACCTTCCTTTTTCTTGAAGACCCATTTGTTTCCAACAATCTTCTGGCCCTTAGGCGGTTTCACCAATTCCCATGTATGATTCTTATGAAGTGATTCAATCTCTTCATTCATAGCAACCAACCACTGAACAGACTCATCACAAGTGACAGCTTCATGATAACTAGAAGGTTCATGCACCTCAATAGACTCTGCCACAGACAATGCAAAAGAAACTAAGTCTGCATCTGCGTACCTCTGAGGGCGTCTAATCTCTCTTATTCCTTTACCTTTAGCGATACTGTATGGTTGCTCATGTTGCTCTTCTGCTACATCATGAGCAGAATCATCTATCTCATCCACAGATGGTTGATCTGAAGTGCCCTCTTGCACTTGACTAGGAGCTCCATTCTCAAGCTACATCTGCTCACTAACACCGCGGTCTTTATCTGCAACAATAGACTCTTTTTTCTTTTGCAACATAGAAAACTCATCAAACTTAACATCTCTGCTAATCAAAAATTTAGGTGACTTGGGTTCAACACACCATAATCTATAACCTTTCACCCCAGAAGGATACCCCAAAAATATGCATTTCAATGCCTTAGGCTCAAGTTTACCATCATTAACATAGCATAAGCAGGACAACCAAAAACTTTCAAATCAGAATAATTAGCAGGAGTACCAAAGAATACCTCAAATGGAGTCTTCAATTCAATTGCAGTTGATGGAGACCGATTCACCAAATAACAAGCATGGTTACAAGCTTCAGCCCAAAAAGATTTATCCAAGTCAGCTTGAAAGAGCATACAACGAGCTCTTTCTAAGAGAGTCCTATTCATACGTTCTGCTAATCCATTTTGCTGTGGTGTATGACGCACAGTGCGGTATCTCACTATGCCATTTCTTTCACAGAACTCATTAAACTGACTGTCACAAAATTCCAAACCACTATCAGTTCTCAAATGCTTGATTTTCTTGCTTGTTTGATTTTCTATACAAGCCTTAAATTTTACAAATTTTAAGAACGCATCATTCTTATTCTTCAAAAAATACACCCATACATGACGAGAGAAGTCATCAATAAAAGTCAACATATACCGGGTACCATCCTTAGACACAACACGAGAAGAACCCCAAAGATTTGAATGAATATAATCAACAGTACCTTTCGTTTTATGGATGGTTATACTGAACTTGACCCTGCGATGCTTTCCATAGATACAATGCTCACAGAAATCAAGCTTCCCAGTTTTCTGACCACAAAGCAAATCTCGTTTGCTTAAAATAGACATCCCTGCCTCACTCATATGCCCAAGCCGCATATGCCATAATCGAGTAGTGTCTGAATCTTGATCTGACGAGGATGAAATTGATACACTGCCAATAATAGTGCTACCCTGAAGCATATATAGACCACGCGACAATTGCCCTTTAATAACAACGAGAGCACCCTTACTAACTTTTAAAACTCCACCTTCAGCTACATACTTATAGTCTTGTGAATCAAGAGTACCCAAAGATATCAAATTCTTTTTCAAATATGGAACATGGCGAACATCTTTCAAAGTCCTAATAATACCATCATGAATCTTAATTCGGACAGTACTAATACCAATAACCTTGCAGGATATATTGTTTCCCATCAAGACAACACCCACATCAATAGATTGATAAGAAGCAAACCAATCTCTACTGGGGCACATATGGTAAGTGCAACCCGAATCAAGAATCCAAACATCTCCAGGAGAACCAATAGATACTGATAGAACATTTTCACCATCGGAACCAGAACTATCTGCAACACCAGCGACATCATTAGTACCAGAAGACGTTGTGGCAGATTTTCCTTTACCTTTGAGTTTCGGACAATTTACTTTCCAGTGCCCTTCTTGACGGCAATAATTGCATTTATCTTTTCTTTTTCTAGATTTGGATCTAGACTTGCCTCTATTACTACTTGTGCCTTTTTCTTGATTTTTACCTCTGACAAATAAACCATTGCTATTATCATTGTTGCTCGTAGACACATTTTTCTTCAACTCTTTGAAATTCAAAGCTGCTTTGACATCTTCCAAAGAAATAGTGTCTCGCCCATATAGCATAGTATCAACAAAATGTTCAAATGAATGAGGTAAAGAACATAATAGAACTAAGGCCTGATCCTCATCGTCAATCTTAACACCACCATTTTTCAGATCACGAATAATTTTAGTAAATTCATCAAGATGATCGTGCAAAGGTGTACCTTCTGACATTCTGAATGTATACAAACGCTGCTTCAAATATAACCGACTGGTCAAAGACTTGGTCATATACAAATTCTCCAATTTAAGCCATAACCCAGTAGGAGATTCCTCATCACCAACCTCGCGTAATACCTCATCAGACAAGGATAACTGAATTGAACTCGAAGTATTTTCCATCAATGCATCTTTTTCTTCATCAGTCAATTTTTCTAGCAATTTATCCTTGCCTTTAAGTGTCTTAACGAGTCATTTTTAACTAATACGGCTCGCATCTTCATACGCTATAAACTGAAATCATTTTTACCATTGAATTTTTCAATTTCATATTTTGCCGGCATTACAACTACTTTATATATATATATTATATATATATATATATATGAGAAGGGTTTTAATATATGGGTTTTGAAATTTTGTTTTGTGCCAATTAAATAACATTGACTCATTTTAATTGTTTTGTAACAGCTTCAACTTGCGAATGATATTAAACCTTTCAGCTTTATAGATTATTATTATTTTTATTGAACATGAAAACTGCAACCGAAGACATTCATCTGAAAATGACAAGGAATCATCTTCAAGCAATGAAATAACTCTTTTCTTAAATATGATGAGGTTTGGTTATACGGGTAGGAACAGTGAACGAAAAAATAAGGTTGTCAACGAGACTATAAATATAATTCATATCATAATAATAGACAAACGGATTCATCAACCGAAAGACAATCTAATACTTTTAAATGAGTTAACATGCAAGAATTGGAAATATATAACAAAGAGTATCTATATTTTATAATATAAGATATAATAATGATAAAAATATTTACTTTATTTTAATAAATATTTCAAAAAATTATATTTTTAATTTTTTTTATAGATTTAATTACATTTAAATTTAAACTAGTCATAAATAATACTATATATTTTATTTTTAAATTATATTTTTATTTTATTAAAACATGGATAATTTTTCTTTTATAAAAATTATTTAAACAATTTATGTAAATTTTAAAATCTTATAATTATTTTATAATTTATTATTATTATAATAAACTATTTTATAACTAGATTTTATCTAATTGTTCAATACAACAAAATCATATATTTATTTTTACATAAATATTATTTATTTACTCAATTTTATTTTTTATAATATAAAATATTTAATATTAGTTTTCTTATAATAAAAATAAAAAATTATTAAAAAAATAAAAAAAATATTTAAAATATGAATCTTCATTATTTATTTGGGTGCTCATTTTTTTCAATAAGATTCCATTACGAGCCTGAAATGATTCTAAGTGGAGGTGAAATATAAATTCTAAATAGTAAACAGTTGTAGAAAAGCTCAAAAAATACGTGTAATGTGTTTTGAAGGGATATATTTTGAATTACCCATAACAAATGACTAACTTCATCTTATCTTTCTTCATCCCCAGCCTGCCACGTCCAAGCTTCCAGAAGTTCATAAAGAAAGACCTTCTGGTTTTACGCCTCCTTGTTTGTTGTGTATATCTCATCAATTTGTAAGTTTCATTTATTATTATTATTATTATTATTATTATTATTATTATTACCCTCAAATACATCATTTTCCTGATCAAGAAAAGTACATAATAAATATATTTTTAATCGTCAGTAAGTGTCTAATCGTCTCCTTAAATGCAGTATAATCCTAAATTCAATTAAAAGATATTTTTTAAAAATTCATATTATTTATTTAAAGTAAAGTATGGCTCCGGCGGTGAGGTCAAATATATAGATAGGAAGCCCATAGATGATGCAAAATCTATTTGGGCTTATTCTCGGGAAATATATACATCAGTCCAGACCGTATAAATCTTTAAATTACGAAATAAGCCCTCAGGAACATTCTTATTTCCACCAAGCACCCACGTTGATCGTAGACTGTAGTAGACGTGATCGATTTTCTCTTTCTTGGTTCGTTCGTTCGTTCGTTCGTTCGTTCGTACGTCGCGGCAATTGTTGAAGAAGAGTTGAGAATTGATTAGTAGTAGTAATCTGTAATCGAATGGATCTTCTGTGCAACGCCTACTCTAATTCTTCTTCTTCTGACGACGACGACGCCGCCGCCATTGAAGATGCAAAAACCCCCACATCCGAAACTTTCACTCTGCCTCCTTCGAAGCGATTCAAACCCCAAAACCCTATTTCTCGTCCTCAGAGTAATACCCTCCTCCTCCACAGAGATACTCCCCTTCCTGGTCGCTACGTTTCCAAACGAGAGCGAGCCCTCCTCAAACTTCCCGACCCGATTCCCAACTCGGATCCTACTCCAACTTCCTCTGGTATCGGTTTTTTTTTCCTTCAAAAAAATAAATAAATTATATTATTCTATTTTTTCATTTTTTTTTATTTATTTAGTTTTGAGTTGCTCCTTTAATTTACATTGTTTTGGTTGTTATTGATGAACAATGTTTGTATCTGTTTGCATGAATTTTTTGAAGTACCATTTCTTGGTTTTGTAACAACAATATAATTTGTGAAGACTCAGTTAGAAGGATCTAGAACTGATTTAAATGTCATATTCAAATAATGCGTCCTCCCAATGATTGAGTGCATTTTTTTCGTTTATCATCAGTTGTTTGATTGTCAAGTACGTTAATGAGTCCATGCCTTAAATACAATGTACCACAAGTACACAGTTGAATTTTTTTCAAAATTGTATTATGTATGCACGGTACTTATGTCAAAGTATATATGTATATATGTAATTTGGGACATACCACCTGTGTATGCTATTATAGGGTTTCAATACTATATTAATGGAAAAAATGTTGGATTAGTCCTAAAATTATGCTTAAAAATGAACTTGAGTCATGAATTGTTGCTTTAGGCGCTACAAGTCTCATTATTTTTTTAATGGGTCAAATTAGTCCTAAGAAGCTAAAGCTGCTATCTTATTTAGTTAATAAATTAGCAAATTAAATAAAGTAAAAGAAATTAGCAACCCAAAAAAAAAAAGAATGAAATAGAATATATGGTGAACCATATTTATCCTCCCTGTCTACAATTTTTTTTTTTTTTGACAATTCAGTTGTATTATATTATTTTAATTTTAATAGTATTTAATAGCATACCATGTTCCCAAAAATTGAAAATAGAAAATTTATAATGAAATTGTCTTAAAAAACCAACATTCAATTTCAATTCTTAGAGCCAAATTATACCAAAATAGAAGAGAAGACTATTAGGAAATATTGAAAGAAATTTGTTTTCTCTCATAAATACCAGGTGAGAAGAAGATCACATACTTATCACATGTTTTTCATTGTTAGTTTTTTAACAAAATTTTAAAAATAGGACTACTCTTTCTTTTCTTATAAATTATGGAACATGAGATGCCCAACTTATAAATTTCAGGACTAAATTTCTTTTTTTAGATAGTTATTGGAACTATGGGGGTATCATGTGCTCCTATATTAATACATAATTGTTTTTAAATGACAACTGATTCTATGGAAAGTATCAACCTTGGGATGTTTTACTTAAGTATTTATGCTCTTTCTTTCAGTGTTCGGGAGTGTTTCAGATTCGAATCTTCGTCGGGATATATCTGTTTCTTTGAGAAACAAGGATAAAACCCGTGCAATGCTAGGAAAAGCATCTGAAAGGATGTCTGTGGCTCTAAACAGGCATACAAAGGCCGTAAATTCTCTACATTGGTCACCTAGCCATGGTAATTTAATGTTTTCAAGAAAGGCTGATATTATAATCCTCTTCCCATTTTCTTGTCATATATATATATATATATTTGGGTCTTATGATTACTTCTTAGCTTGGGATTTCATTCTTCTATTGATTTACAGAATGATTGTCTTTCGTTTTCTATTTTAATTGATTAACTACTTGAGTTTCAACTGTCTTGAATCTCAAATGGCTGTCATACTCTTAGCTTTTATTAAGAACACATGGATGTGTTTCTGCTTCAATTACACTTGCACTGGATCAAAACTTCTAATAAGTACCGTTCTGCAATGTCTTTTGAGTTTTGAAGTATATAGATCCTAGTGTTCAGCCACACACTGTTCTATGGTTTATATTTACCACTTTGTTTATTTATCTGTTCATTAGAGTTAGTCTACAGCTCATCTTCTTGCCTCTGCTGGAATGGATCACACGGTCTGCATATGGAATGTGTGGAACAATGATGAGAAGATAGCGTGTGTTTTATGTTTCCACAGTACAGCTGTGAAAGATGTGAAATGGTGCCACCAAGGGTTATCACTGCTTTCTTGTGGGTATGACTCCTGCTCAAGATTAGTTGATGTTGAGAAGGGGATTGAGACTCAGGTTTTCAAGGAAGATCAGTTGGTTGGTGTTGTTAAATGTCATCCAGAAAATTTTAACCTCTTTGTTTCTGGGGGATCACAAGGTTTCATCAGGCTGTGGGACATAAGATCTGGGAAGGTGGTCCATGAAATTTCTCGAGGTCGTGATCCGATCCTTGATGTTGAATTCATGAATAACAGCAAGCAAGTTATTTCTTCTAGTGATATATCGAGGAGCAACGTCAGTGAGAATTCTATTGTTGTTTGGGATGTCTCACGGCAAGTTCCCCTTTCAAATCAAGTAAGAAACTTCTTTCATTATGGCCTTATTAGTAGATATGTGATTAGATAATATGATTCTCATACTTGCTCCAAGCTTAACAAACAGTAGCTTGATTAGGATTTTGAGACCTAAAAGATTCAATAGGATTGAGCCATACTTTGGTAATATATTGATGGTGCAACTAAGTGAATTTTTCATCTGTGGTTCGGGTATTTTATAGATAAGGAATTCCTTACTAATAGATTTATAATAAATTTAAAATTTAGAGTATAAATTATAGCTATTTTTTTTAATTTAACTATCTCATATATCGTAATGTTAGATTTTCATAATTAAAGTAATGATTTATTGATGAAAATATTATTTTTGACCAAAATTCGTATAATTTAACTTGAGCCATACTTTGGTAATATATTGATGGTGCAACTAAGTGAATTTTTCATCTGTGGTTCGGGTATTTTATAGATAAGGAATTCCTTACTAATAGATTTATAATAAATTTAAAATTTAGAGTATAAATTATAGCTATTTTTTTTAATTTAACTATCTCATATATCGTAATGTTAGATTTTCATAATTAAAGTAATGATTTATTGATGAAAATATTATTTTTGACCAAAATTCGTATAATTTAACTTTAAAATTTTACAATATATAAAATATTTTAAAAAAATAAATAAGAAAACAGGGATCGTGGAATTAGTGAGGAAGGAGGGCAATTCCAACCCCACCACGCCTTCATGGGGCTTTCCGCACTGGTGTCAAAGTCGGGGTTTCATTACAGATCCCACCTCCTACGGTTTTAATTGTTATTCCTAGTTCAATCTATGAAACTAAATACATTTTGTGGTAGACAAATAAAAACTTGGCAATATTTAACAATTTTTTTAGCTGCAATAATCAGATTCTTCTTTTCTCTCCCACTTATTTATTTTTAAATTTAACGTTACCGCAAAAGCTCAAAATCTTCTATATCAGGTCTATGTAGAAGCCTATACTTGTCCCTGTTTGAGGTGCCACCCATTTGACCCAGTTTTTGTTGCCCAATCAAACGGAAATTACATTGCAATATTCTCCACAAGCCCTCCTTTCAAGCTTAATAAGTACAAGAGATATGAAAGTCATGCGGTATCAGGGTTTCCCATTAAGTGCAGTTTCAGCGTGGATGGAGAGAAGCTTATCTCTGGCTCCTCAGATGGTTATATTTATTTTTACAATTATACATCATCTGATATGGTGAAGAAAATAAAAGCATACGAGCAGGCTTGCATAGACATTGCCGTACATCCTGTCTTGCCAAATGTAATTGCCTCATGCAGTTGGAACGGTCAAGTTTCAGTCTTTGAGTGAGATTGTTCTATAACCATTTTGACTGGGAGTTAGTGATCTATTGGGTGGCAGTGGAGCAAGAATGCTGAGAGCCATTTCATACTCTTGGTTGCAAAATAAATACGATCGTGGGATAAATTAGTTTTGGGATTCATAATTTCTCTCTGCCACAAATTGCTTTGTTTTTCTCTAATTTTATTGGGAAGATAACTTACTTGATTTCAATAGCTCTGTTTAATGTTTGCTTAATCTCGGGATGTGAACTACAGTTGGTAGCAAATGTGTTATGTACAATTAATAATTTATTCAATCATAAAATTTTCCATGCCATGCCGATTAAGTGTCTGGTCATTAATTGAAGGTTGCTCACAGAACATAAATATGACTCATATTTTGGCCAATAATTTCAAATCTGGAAGTCCTGAGCTTTCAAAGATACCCAAGACTTTTCTAAAGTAAGGAAGTCTTTTCTCATAGTTTCTCGTTTAAGATGACCTCTCCTATGACTGACACTGATCTGTAAACCTTTTTTGCTGAATACATAAAATCCTAATTAAGAGATTGGAGATGAAGCACTGGTTGTCGCCATAAGAATATAATCAAAATTGTAGATTGTAGAGGTTATATAAAGTTTAACTTTCGTATTGTTGTCTGATTGTTGTAGGTTCCTAATGATTCTTTGAGCAGGCAACTTCTAACTTCAATGTAAGCATAAATTCCATAATTATTATTTATTGTTGCAGTATATTCTCCATGTTTTTTTTAAATAAAAAATAATAATTAGATTAATCTTATATTTCATTTGCTTATAATATTGCATTATTATTTACTCTAGAAGTAACTAGTAATTTGTTTATATATATATTATGTTTAGTGATACGAAAAAATATGTTTCTGATTTGAGGGTCAATAGTTGGTTTCAATTTGCAGTTGAAAATGCCGTTAGACTATTGTGTTGCCTTTATTGGGTCAGGCAGTGTGATAATGCTGGAAACCACATCAGTGTCTACGTTCTATTAACCTACACCTAACGTCAATGGACACGTAGGTTTCATTTTAGAGATTGCTTGTGGGGGCAAACTAAAAAAGCTCTTCATTTTTCTTTTATGCAAGCGCACAGAGAGTCCATTAGAAACTTCTTTTTTTTCATCTGTTTTTTTAAAAGGCTCAAAACGTCTGAAAGAATACTTAAGATGGGCACAACACAATCATGCAATTCTCTTTTCATTCTTCATTGGGGGGGCAATTGTAGGGGGATACATGACACACCACTTCCTTCCCATTTTAGATTCATTTACAAGTGGTCCATCCCCTTCCAAATTTCTACCTTTCGACACTTCATAAACACAAACTCAAGTCAAATTAACCATTCCTCTACTTGAATTTAAGTAGTAATATTAATAATAATAATAATAATAATAATGAACTTGAAAAAGTCATGTTTTTATCTTCATTATCCATATCACTATCTAGAGAAACTAGCAATACTTGTTCCAATATACCCTTGGGCCATGGTCCATGATCCATTGTCCATGATCCATTGTCCACAACCCTTCTTAAAAATCTGTTTATTGGAAATAATAGCACAGTACCCTAACGCATTCAAAGCTAGTAGCACATTCACCAAACCCTATACTAGCTGCCTATATGTACATTATTTATTTTCAACTCCTAAATGAATATGTTCCCCACCTTACCTGGTCTTTCTACTGTTTTTCTTATCTAAACCCATTCTTTCAAGAGTCAAATGAAAAACTTTGAAAAAAACAGCAAAGAAAAAGAGCTCAAAACAAGGAGCTCAAGTATACCTCTACATCTTATGTCTGCAATCATAATCTAAAAGAGACTTTCTTTTTTTTTTCTCCCCTACCCGGTACACTTGTGGTCAAACGGGTATTTGTTTCATGAAGACCCCACCTGAAGGCCTCTTAGGCGACATAAAACGATGGGCTTAAAGCCTTAAAGCCTATTGATCATCAGGATTGGACATGAACTCTTTGTCACTTTGATGTATGATGTACTTGCCTTTTTTTTATTTTGGAACCAAATGCAAAGTAATTATAAGGTATCTAACCCATGTTTCACCGTTTAGAATAGTTGCTTTGGAATCATAAAAGATAAAAAATAACGGTAATTTTATAAATTATAATTATATTATAATCATAATTAATACAGTAATCTTTCGTTAAATATATTTATATATATCTAATTTATTACAAATTTATGATTAATAGATTTTTTTTATGTTATTCCTTATATTTTACTTCTGATCCATCTTGTCAAAGTACTATTTGTCCTCTATTTTTTCACTGTTTAAAGTTAAAATATAATTATCTTCTCCAACATGCTTAATCACAATAGCAAATAATCATGTTCCAGGCACAAAAACGCTACCTATCACAAGCTAGCTCTTCCAATCCTTTCCTTGAAAAGT
Organism: Hippophae rhamnoides; assembly: GCA_033030585.1. Classification (NCBI taxonomy): domain Eukaryota; kingdom Viridiplantae; phylum Streptophyta; class Magnoliopsida; order Rosales; family Elaeagnaceae; genus Hippophae; species Hippophae rhamnoides. The sequence goes on from CM065429.1 coordinate 30,538,670, forward strand.
AGCCGACAAGCTCATTTTTGTTGGTGTTAGCATGTGAATATGTGATTTGTGTGGCCTATTCAACCAAGTCATCATTTTGGTAAGCTCTTATTTTCTTTTATCTCCTATATCTCAGGATTTTTGAAGAATAAAATTAGAAAAAAGAACCAATTATGAATTTGTTAAATGTCTTTCTGTTTTTTATCCTAAATAGGAAGTATTCCTTATTAGTTCGTTATTAGGCTAATTTAATTACCTTCTATCTAGTGCTGTCAATTTTAATTTTTTTTTAAGCTAGATTAAGTTCTCTTTTTTCATATTAATGTTTAACAGACATGACAAATATATATTTTTAATGATCTAATTATCTCTTTATAAAGTATGAGTTTTGGATGGTAATCATATCTTAAAAAGTCAAGAGACAAGATTATATCACTATATGAGGCCCAACGTCTAAAAATCTGAATACCCAGCTGGCAGCTAGAATAGAGTTGAGTTAGATTCTGTAAGCATCATATTCATGTTTATGCTTTTCAGCTTCTTTTCTTTTTCTTTCTTTTTTTTTTTAACTTTCATTTTCTCTCTTAAAAAGCTTGTTTCCCTTCCTTCCATATTTAAACAGTAATTTGAATACGATATCTGAGTCTGAGATTTGTGAAACTTCTTTTCAACTTTCATCAGGTACTGCTACCTAATCTTTAGAGATAAGTACGCGTATATTTTCTTCCATCATAAATTTACTAATAATTTAAAAAAAAATGGAGAAAATATTAAAAAAATAATTTAAAATTATAATTATAAAATTAATATTTTTTATAATCAGTGTATATATTTTTATTATTAAAATTATTTAAATCGTAATTTTACTTATAAGTTAAATTATAATTATTTAAATCTGTTAAATTTTATTACATGTAATCACATTTAGATATATTATTTTAAATAATTTAAAAAATAAAAATAATTTCACCTAGAACCAATAGTTATTAATATGAAATCTAAATTATGTTTATTTTAATTTTTTTAATTAAGGGTTACTCATTTACGCTTATTTATATAAATATTTACATACTTTAATGGCCTCGTCCACGTTATATTAATTCATGAATTACAAATTAAAAAAATTAACAATTTATATATTTCATTGATCATCTATCATGAATCATGATGGTCCATAAAGCAGTTGTCTACAAATTTGATTGATTTAAAACATTAATGGTTATTTTAACAAAAACAAAAAAGAGTAAAAGTTATTTTATTATTGTCAAGTCTAACGTGTATTTCATGTCATATTTTTAAATATTTAAAAAAAAAATATTTATGTATTACTCACTAAAATAATATAATAATAATGTACATCTATATAGTTTTGATACTAATATATACCGTTATAAAAAATTAAGTTATGTTGGGTGCATGAGCAAGTTTTATTTTGAATAACTATATTAAACAAATTAAATATATAATTAAGTTGGAATATTATTTGTAACATGCATGTTAATGTAATGTATTAGGTTGTAGTAAGTGGTATCTTAAGATGTTATTAAGACAGAACTGGACCTCTTTTTATTATGTTGATTAACTAAGAGAGTATGGTTGCCTCGGCTAAGCATGATAGGATTAAATATGTGGTGGGTTTTGGTAGGAGGTATGGTTAGAGTGTAAGTGATCAGTTAGATGTGTTCTCGTCATAAATATAAACGAGCGAATTGTGTATGTTATTAGAATTCACTATTAATATATTGGGTTAACATTATACTAGAATTTTTGTTTATGTTACCATATATATATATATATATATATATTGTGTATGTTGTGCAAATTATAGGAACACCATGCCAAAAATATGTTGAGATGCAAATTAAGTTGGGTCTGGAAGGTATAATAAAAGCTAAATTATATTATTTATTTATAAATTTTAATTAAATTCTTACGTAAATTTTTTAACTTTTAAAACGTATAATTTGGTTATTAAATTTTTAACTTTTCATAAATTTCTTTAAATTTTCAAATTATACAATTTACTTCTTAAATTTTTAAACTTTTACGTTAATTTTTAGTTCTTCACTTTTAAACGTTTAGAGATTAAATCATATGAATTAAAAATTTAAGAATTTATGTGTAAAGTTTTAAAAATTTGACGACCATTTCAAAAGTTTAAAAAATTATATATAAATTTAGTTAAAATTTTAAAACTACCTTAACATACAATAAAAAAAGTTAGATTAGAAGGAAATATGTATTAAATATTGTTAGAAAATTAACTCTCTTAATAGCTTAAAAATACTTTTAATTTAATAATTAAAGTTATTAAATTTTAAATATATATTATGTTAAAAGTTATTAAAAAATTACACTTTTAATTTAATAATTAAGGTTATTAAATTTTAAATACAGTTAATAGTTATTAAAAAATTATACTTTTAATTTAATAATTAAGGTTATTAAATTTTAAATATGTTAATAGTTATTAAAAAATTAATTTTCTTATAAATTAAAAATCTTCCAAAAAAACTAAGTTGGTGGGATAAAAAAACAATCATATATTTTTATATAGTTATCACTATAATTAATTTTTTATAATTTAATAATTAAAATTATAAAAAATTATTAAATCTTAAACATAAATTTTTTAACCTTTTTCGTGATAAATTTTCGGTCACCAACCTGCTAATTTCATAAAGTTAGTTTTTCAATAAATGCATTTTACTGGAATTCCAAGAATAAAGTAATAAACAGTGTGATTGCATTTCATTAACATGTTAAGTGGTACCACACACAAATAGGAGTTGTACGTTGATTTCTAAATTAATCAAAAATCAGTTTTCTTGAGTTTCAGTGTCTTTTTATGGTTATGATATATCAGAGATTAATAATTATTTAAAATATATATTTTAATTAATTATTTTTTAAAATACATATTTAAAATCCTATAATTTATCAAAAGTTACATTTTATATTCATTTATTTCTTAAGATATATATTCAGGCTTTATTAATTTTTTAAAATTTCTAATAAAATCCGAATAATATTTTTTTGGGATGAATTTAGAATTTTAAAAAATAATGCACAAAAATTAAAAAAATAAAAATCAATTTATGAATAAACAATAAATAAAAAATATTCAATTTATATTTGGAATTAAAAAATTAATTTTTGTGTTTTTGAATTTTGAATTTTTTGCATTGTTCTTTTTTCAAAATTTTGATTTTTTAAAACATGTATTTTTAAAAAATGGGAGATGATTTTACAAATTTTATATTTATTCTAAAATAAAACTTAGGTTTTTTATTCATTTTTTTGTGACATTTTATTCATATTATTATAAAAATGATCAGACAATAACAAATAACAATTTTTTTATATTTCTTTCTCTATTTTTATTTAATTTTTGTTATAGTTCTTTCGATTACAACTTATTTAAGTTAAAAAAATTATATCTAATGGAATTGAAAAAAATGAAATAAAAAATAATAATTTTCTCTTTGTGTGGTGACCTTTTAATAATAGGATTAAAATGTCACAAAAAATAAGTATATATTTTAAATATCATTTTTTGTAATAAGTAAATGATCATGATAGTATTTTTCTCTTCTTCAAAAAATAGTTAGTAATTTTTTACATTTCAAACTTAGGTTATTTTTGCTATTTATTTTTTTGACTTTTGGAAATTTAAAATTAAATTTTTAATATAAATTTAAAAAATATATTTCCTTTTGTATTTTATTTTTGAAAATTTTGAATTTAATCTTTGAAAAAAAACTATTTGGAGTATAGTAAAACTTTAAGGTGTGGTTTGTTCACAAAATGAGAATGAGAATGAAATAAAATAGAATGTAAAAGAAACGATTTTGTTTGGTTCAATCACTGAAATCAAAGAAAGAATCAATATTTTAGTGTTTGGTTTACAAATAGAATGAAATGAAAAACACTCTATATTACTTTAATACCCATATATTCAGTAAAGTTAAAATAATATCATTTAATTATTATTTTTTCGTCGGAAAAAATACATTATTAAAATCATTATTTTTCTAAATAATTATTACTTAAAAATAAAATATATTATTAAAATTATTATTTTTAAATAGAGTTTAGGGTTTAGGGTTATATTTGTGGGTTAAAGTTTATGCTTAAAATTATTATTTTTTAAATAGGATTTAGTGTTTTAGGATTTGGGATTTAGGGTTAAGTGTTATATTTGTGGGTTAAGATTAAAATTATTATTTTTCTAAATAGGGTTTAGGGATTTGAGATTTGGGATTTAGGGTTATATTTATGCGTTAAGGTTTATGATTAAAATTATTATTTTTTAAAATAAGATTTTAGATTTAGAATTTAGGTTATAGGACATAAGAAGGCTTAGGGTTTAAGGTTATATTTGGGATTGAGGTAAAATTGAAAAAATAATTGAGATGAGAATGAAATTATGATTCCTTAAGGGAGAGAAGGAATTCTGATTCCATCTCTTTTAAGAATCAATTTAATTTTATTCGCATTTTTTCAACTTAATCAAACATAAAATTAAAAAGAATCAATTCTGATTTCATTCAATTTTATTGAAACAAACATGGTAAGAAAATTGAAAAAACTTAGATATATACTTTAGAAGATGTAGAATTAAAATGTATATTTTGATGAATTAAAAGGCTTTAAAAATATACTTTAAATATGGATAAGTAAAGTATATCTTTTAAAAAGAGAAAATTACTATAAAAGTCATATATTTATTCTAAAAGTAACGATTAGATTATGTATTTATTTTTTATAAGATTTTAGTTCTATTTTTAATAAAAAATGATTGCACACTTATAAATAATTATTTTTATGTGTTTATTTATTTTTCAATTCTTTAAATTATAATAATCTCTCTAATATAATTTTAAAAAGTTAAAAAAATAAAATAAATAAAAATTATCTTTATTTTAACTAATTTTTTATAACAAAAAAAATCAAAATTATTAAAAAAAATAAATATAAAATTTAAATATTATTTTAACATTAAAAGTATTTTTCTCATTAAAAAAATTAGAAAGAATTCAACGAAGGCCTCAATATCTTACATGAAAATTACACAATAATGATAAGAAGGTAGTACTTTATTACCTTTAAGTCGTCAAAAGACTCAAAACCTAGCTAGCTGCCTAGCTATACAGCCTATACTATACTTTATACAATATATCTTGTCTATATATATATAAAAAATGCTGTTAACATATATGTATATATATATATATGTATTAATAATATAAAAAATGGGATTGTTATAAGGTACTAGACTATGACAAATACTAGGTGGGATTGACTTACGAAGAACATTAATGAACAGTATCCCCTAAAATCAGGGCACTTGATCGACGACAAGACTGCACTAACAGTTTAATGGATAAACACTCCCTTATCATCCATGAAGAATTTTAATCAAAGGTGAAGCTCCCATTCCTCAAATCGAAAGCGAAAGCAAGCAAAACACAAAGCATTTATAGCAAAAGGCAAGCTGTTAGATGAGGATTTCATCACCTTCTTTTAGGAAATATAAATATATATATAAATATATATATGTGTGTGTTAAAAATAATTAATTATAGCAAAAAAATATTTTTGTGAAAAAAAATCACTTCTTTTAGGAAGTAGAAATATATGATGGATTGAGAGACACGTAAAAGGACGAAATTCATGAGCGTGAAGCTAGCCTTCTATATATCCTATCGCTCAACAAAGTGTCAATATGTGTTTCCTACTGATTTTCATTGTATCTTAATGCTTGCTTGCTAGCTATATATATATATATATATATCATTATTTTGTTACTTGAATTATTGTATCCCTTAAAAGAAAGAAAGATGAATTAACCGATTGTATCAACATTAATTACTCAAACTAGATTTGTAGTTTGATGAAGCTGTATGACTGTATGTGGTTAAGAGATAATTTGAGGATTTAAATAGATGTTTAATACACGCAAATTAATGTAATTACTCACAAATATAAGATTATAAATTTGAGCATTAATTTAAACATTGATCTCGTATTTATTCTCATTATATAAATAAATATCGGGTGATAACAATTTTAACATATTTGTACTTATAATCATGAAAGAAAGTTGTATAAGTGAAAAATTATATTATATAATTGATAATTTAAAATAACATGAATAAATTAATTACCTAATCACTTTTAAAAAAAAATTCTAAATTAACTGTGTATTTTTACCATTCCTCTCTCATGATTTAATATCTGAATCTATAGAATATAATTGGATCCAATTGATCTAGATGTAGTCAAATCACATGTAATTTATTTTAATCATAGTAATTAATTAAAACATAATGGTCCTGAGATATTAAGGTAATATGCTTATATATATATACTAAGGATACTGGATTTTTGCATGCACTCTTATAGACTCCCACCCTTTTTCTAAATGTGACTCTCACACTTTTCTAAATGTATATGATATTACTTTTAAAATATTTTTTTTTATTTTAAAAAATTTTATTTTAAAAAATAATATGTTATATTTGAAAAATTGAAAAATATTTAAAAAAATAATTTTTTTTATACTATACACCTATAATTAATATAGTAGATAGTTATTGATTAAAATAATAAAGTTTATTTTTTTAAAATAATAATTATTAAATATCATATCAATTTAATAATATTATAACTTATGATAAATAGAATTTTAAAAATAAAATTGTATAAAAAAATATAATATACCTGGCTGCCTTTTAGTATACATTTGGTCATCACTTGCGTGTAATAGATTTCTCAAATAAAAATTCAATTGTCAAAGTAACAACTTCAACCGTTATGTATATATATAACCTATTACATGTTATTATTGCTTTTATCTTATTCATACTCATTTTTTATTTATTTATATAAAATATAAAGGATTAAGATATACTCATTTCATCATGTATCATTGTCTAGTTATATGTAAAATTATCTTCAAATATTATATAAGATTTCAACGTTTCTTTTTGGGATGTTGGATTATGCTTTTATTGAAAATAGCTTCAATAGAAATGATTTTTTTTAAGTAGCACTTAAATATTTGGTATAAATTTATTAAAAAAAATTAATAGATAATTAAATAATTATTTTAAGAGTATATATATATATATGAGCTTGTATCTAAACTATTTCTCTAAAAAATCATTATTATTTATAATACGTTTAAAAGTAATATCAATGAAACAGGTTTAAAATAAAATGATTTAAAATAAATATTTAAGTATTTAACATAAAAATTTTAAAATTAATTTTGAATTATAATTTATTAATTATTTTAATACGAGAGCAACTATTCACAACTTTATCCATAGTTTTATTGTTTAGGAAAAAAAATAATTTGTTTGTGTTATATTGCAAGTGAATGATGTAATAATTATAATTAAATATTGTAATTGAGTTTATAGAAATAAGTATGATAAAATTTCTGTTAAATTAAATGTTTTTGTGATATATATATATATATTATCTTAGTCATATTTCTTAAATGAAGTTATTAACATGATCAACAATTTTAATTTTTAATAAAATTATTTTTATTTCTCTTTTAATAAAGTCAAGAAATTCTTAATAATAGCCCCACACTATATATTTTTTCCAAACTTCACCGAGCACAATGCGTACCACTTGGCTGTGGTCCTACCTACCTTTCGCCTCGGTGCACCCAAATCCACCCTAATTTTTATTCCCAGCCAACCAATGTGCAAATAATTTTAAAGAAAAGAAAAAAAAATGTCAATGCTGAAATAATTCCTCTCCGATTATTTATTTCTCAAGCTACTTACTTCTAACTTCTAAACCATCCGATAATATTACCGCTACGGTGTTTGTACTCAGCCTGACAGCCTCTCAAATGAAAACTATTATTTCAATAAACAAAAATACCATAAATTATACATAAAATAAACAAAAAATTCGTATAAACCATCTTAAAACATTACTTTAAAAATTATCGAATATTTTTTTAAAAAATAATAATCAATAAATCAGTTAATCTTGAATTAATAATATAATATACACCTACGAACCTTTACACTTAATTAAACAAAACAATACATTATCATAGAACTAAACTTACCTTAAAAATTATCGGATAAAGACATACATTTTAAAAGAGTTAAAGGTAAAGTTACAACCTCAATTCATATGTGCAGGGAGAGCTCTTTCGTAAATTTTGTGTATTCAATATATATATATATAAACACAACTTTTTTAAACCAAATAAAATCAACATACTAGTTCAGTCATTATGTAAAAGAAAAATTTACAAAAAATATTAAACAAAAATATTGACCTAAATGAACAAAACAAAAAAAACAAAATCTCATTTATCTCTTTCAATCATTTTCACTATTTTTTTTCTTTCATTCTTTTCTTTCATTCTTTATTTTATTAATTATTCTTATTTTTTAGTTTATTTTGAGTAAAAAAAATTTACTTATCCTCCTTATTTTCTTACTATTTTTCTCCTATTTTCTGAGTTATTAGATACACTTTTTTATATTTATGGTTGTATGGTGCATAATTTAGTACTATTTAATAATAGATAGATTTATGGTTTAAATCGCCATGTAACCTATTTTGGTAAAATTTTATTATCTTTATAATTTAAGATAACATATTTAGTAATAATATTGTCACAACTACTTCATTAATATCAAAACAAAAATATATTAAATGATATTTTAACTCTATAATTAACTACGATTTAGTATCATTATTCTTGCATAAAATTGTTAATAATAAAAATAATTGTAACAATAACAATTTAAGTTATGACAATATTACCACCCAACATATTTTGTGTTAAGAATTTTGATGTGCATTAATCTTGTGTATAATTTTTAATTATATTACTAAAAATATTTCTCTTACAATTGAGCCATTTTTTATAAAATAATATGTAAATCTACTCAAAATTAACTCTCTAACTCAACCATTGCATATATCTATTTATTATTAAGTATAATTGTATAAATCTAAATATAATAATACTATATCACATTACATCACTTAAAATATATATGTTTTCCATTAAACAATAGGTAAGGTCATTTAGTACTAATGATATACAAATTTATCAAAGTTTGCAATTAGGTTAACATGATAATGGAAAAGAATTCCAAAATTTTAATACATATGTAGTATTTATTGGTGTGTTTTGTTCTAACATGATAAACAAGATGTTTAATAAGGTAGTTAGCTTTGATTCTGTTACAATAGATCACAGAAGCTTTTGAAATATTAACATGCATCTTTGAGAGTACTTCTGATCCAATCAACCTCATAAACAGTTAGAGCTAGAGCTGTAAACTCAAGTTTTGTTGAAGATTTGGATACCACATTTTGCTTATTAGAATCCCAAGAAATTAAAAAGTGACCAAGGTATAGACAGCAATATCTTTTTTGTGGATCGCCTGTCATAATGATATAAGACTTAGTCTATATATGTGTAACTTGTGATAGTTAACTTCTTGGAATGATACAACATAAAACCATGATAAGGAGTTCCTTTTAGATATTTCAAAAATCTCTTATCTGTTGCCCAGTGTATATTAGTAGATGCATGTAAACATTGACATAACTTGTTGATAGAAAAACTATCTTAGGACGGGTAAGTGTGCAATGCTGTAGAGCACCAATAACTATACAATAAACAGTAGTATTTTCAAGTGGCATACCATCATATTTGCTAAGATTATGACTAGTCATCATTGGACTGAAAACTAATTTTAATTCATAAATTTGCACTTTATCTAAAAGGCTTTTAATATACTTGTTTTAGTTGAGATATAATCCATCAAATTTTTTTTGAGATTCTCACACTTAAAATATAGCTAAGCTCACCAAGATCTTTTGAGGAAAAAATTGAGTTTAACCTTTCAATAAATGTTTGAGTTGGCTTGGAATTTTTGAATGTTATAAGCATATCATCTACATAAATAAAAAAACACCAAAAAAAAACATCATATTTGTTATATATCATCATGATCAACATTAGAACATTGAAAATCTCATTCCAGTAAACAATTGCTCAACTTCAAATACCAAGCTCTAAGAACTTTCTTTAGACTATAAATAGTCTTTTTGAGCTTGCAAACTTGATTTGGATATGGAGGATCTTCAAATCCCTCAAGTCAAGCCATATTAACTTCTTCAATGTCACAATTTGAGACAAAGCCAAACTCAAAACAATACAATAGTAGTGGGTTTAACTACAGGACTAAAAGTTTTTGTGTAGTTGACTCACTCAACTTGTTGAAATCCTTTAGCCATAATTTTTTTACTTATCTAATGATATATCAATCTTTAATTTTTTTTCTATGCACTCACGTATTCCCAATGATCTTGCTTCCTTTGGGTGGTGATACTAAACCCTGTGTACCATTAGAAATGATTAAGTCATACTCACTTTTCATGGCTTATTTCCACTCATGGATCTTTAATGCTTCTCTTATAGAGGTTGATTTTGGAAGAATATTATAGGCTAGCAAAGCCTTAGGCTTATAGATACCTTGTTTAACTCTATTAAGCATTATGTGACGATTAGAGGTTGTATTTGGTTGATGTGCACCTTGAGTGGATATATGTGAATCAATAGAAAAAAAATGTAATAGAAGGAGATATAGGGCTAGAAACTAATTCAAAATGATAAGAGTTGTTTATAGGTAAGACAATTTTCCTAATATTGAACAAAGGTGGCTGGTCATTAGGCAAATTTGATTATAAAGGGATAGTGTTTAAGTATAGACATGTGATTCTAACACAACATGTATAGGAGAAGACACATCAATAGGAATAAGAGATGAGACGTGAGGTATAGGTTTTGTGGTTAAAGATGAAGTATAAAATGTAGTCACAAATTGAAACATTGGAAATAGTTGTAAAGTAATCTAGTGGAAGAACCAACGGGTATTAAAGATAAAATTGGTAAGATATAAGATTAATTAGGTTATGTAAGAGTAATCTAGGTGAAAAATTGGGTTTAGACAAGAAGGAAAATTCCAACTCATTGAACCTCACATGTGTAAAAACATATATTTTTCCTGAGATTGGTTCCAAGAATTAGTACAGTTGGGAAGCACACCCTAAGAACATAAAATGTAATAACCTTGGTTATATTTTATTACTATTATATGGTCTAAAACTTAGGAAACAAAGACAACCAAATATCTTAAGGTAAGAATAACTAGGCTTGGTTTTAAATAGTAGCTCATAAAGGCTTCAAAATTTTAGAGTATTATATGACAAATGATTTATCAAATAGACATATGTTTTAAAGTATCATCCCAATTGGACATAAGTACACCATATCTCATAAGCATAACTAAACTAGTTTCTATAACATATCTATTTTTCCTCTCAATAACTTTATTTTGTGATGAAGTATGTTGACAATAAATTCTTCTCACATAGCCACCTTGAAACAAGTGTGTTTTCAAAAAAAATTAGTTTTGTACCTCCATTACTTTAAAGTTGTTTAATAGAATCTGTCTACTTACCGTTACTTCAAAATATAGGAAAATAGAAGCAGCTTGTTTATTGTTACATCAAAACATACAACCATTAGAGATTTGTACAATAGTTAAAAAAAGTATAAAATTATTCATGTTATGCATTGAATCAACAAGCGAAGGTTCTATATACTCATATGAATGATATAAAATGGCTTAAGATATCTAAAATGAACATTGAAAAAAGGTAATCTATATGATTTACTTAATTAGCAAGCATGCACAATTTATAACAATTATTAGGCTTCATAGTTTTATTCATTCTATGTACAACCTATTAAATTGTAGGAAAGTGAGTGTTTCTAAGATGACCATGCCATAATGCTCCACTAATTCAAGTTTGTTACAACTAATTGAAGACTTGATACTATAAGGAATCTAGTATAGACCATCCTTAGCCTCCCTCATTAAAATAACAATCATGGTGTACAAATCCTTTACACAAAAAGTGTTAGGAAAAAATGCCACACTAACATGATTATCTTTATATAATTGCTTGATTAAAATTAATTTTTTCTAAAGTTATGGAACACATAATAAGCCTATTAATTGTAGTTCATGCAAATCATAATACACACTAGTATGACCTACTTGTGTAATAATTATTTGTGAGCCACTATCTAGCATGATTGATGCATCTACAGTGTAAATTATTGCATGTTGAAGGACAATATGTTATAAGGTAAATGGTATGTTGAACATGTATGAATAAACCATTGGTTATGTAAAACTAAATGCGAGATAGTAGATACAAGGAATGATTGATGTGGTGTATTCTGAGGATAATTTGTAACATTTACATCAAGAAAATCAATTTATTTAACTTTAGATTTTTGAGTATCTTGAAATGAGATAAATGTGACTAATATGGAGGTTCATAAGAATTTTGACCATTTATTAGATCACTATTTTTAGACTAAGTGTATTTAAAAAAACAATATGCTTCAATGTGTCCAATCTTCTCGCATATTTGGCCCTTTACATTTCATACTAAGAGTTTTTGCTTTTATCTGAATCATTTTCTTGATTCTCAATTAGTGTAGGTTTTCTTGAAGAGGAAATAGATATATTAATATATTTTGACTTACTTTCATAACTAGAGAACGAGAATTTTTTGAATAATTTGCATAGTTAGTATGAATTAGATCATGATTTGAAAAATTAGATCTATCACATTGTAATTCATGCATTCTCATTCATGTAAACACTTCATCAAAAGGCAAAATTTTATTCTTACTTATAATAGTTGTGATCCAAACCTCCAAACACGTACAAAATCTACTCTTGAACACTAATTTTATCTTCAATAGCTAAGATATGGTTGATCAGATTCTTAGCTACACTAATAAATTATTCTATAGTCTATGTTCTTTTCCTAAGAGTTTGAAATCTTAATCTAAGATCCATAAGTCAAAATTATTTAGAGGCAGTGACATTGGCAATGAGATGCATCAAGAGGAAAATTTTTATTCTTGCTTGTAATAGTTATATGATCCAAACCTCTTAACATATATAAAATCTATTCTTGATCACTAATTTTATCATCAATAACTAAGATATGGTTGATCAAATCCTTAACTACACTAATATATTATTCCATAGTCTATGTTCCTTTTCTAAGAATTTGTAATCTCCATTTAAGATCTATAAGTCAAAAGCATTTAGAGGCAATAACCTTAGCGATGATATGCTTAAGAAATCTTGGAATCAATAAGTCATAGATCTAACAACGTTGTATCCCAAAGTATATAATCTGGATTTACATCAAAAAGTTCACAAACTTGTGAATTTCCTTCATTATTTACCACATCGACTGATTTCTCAATAAGTTTTAGAGGTATCTTACTGGATTCGTTAATGAGAGATTGAAGTCCAACAACTACAATAACTTGCTTCAATTATTTGCACCATATAAGGTAATTTGATTCATCTAATTTTATTGAGAATGTATGGTTAATCATATACATAGGAAAGAATGAAATCAAATTTGAGGTTGAACCTTCGCTCTTAGAAGTATTGATAGGTTTTTCAACTGTTGTTAGTGCACATGGCACATTCGCATATGTTTTGGTAGTAGGTAAAACAGATGAAGAAAATTAATTGGTCATTGATAGGCTCCGATACAATGAGAACTAAATGAAGTTCAAGAACAAGAAGATGAAAAGGAGAGGAAGAGTGAGGAAAGAATGAATCAAGAAAGTTTGTTATTACTCATAATTTATGTTTGTATACATAGGTCTATTTATAGTATTGTTAGTATAGCATAAGTGTGTACTAATAACTTTAGGCCTGAGTGTGAAGTGTAATTAAAACTACTCAATACTTTCAATGTTCATAACAATATATTTTCACATATTTAAAAATTTTATATACATATATTCTTTTATTATGTAAAAATAAATAAATAGATGGTAATAGTTTTGTAAAACAATGACCAAATAATAGACATAGTGACAAAATTTATAAGAATTTATATGTGGAACATGGATCCTTTGGGGAAGGTTTACGGTGGTGATGTGGATATGAAATAAGCTTGTGACTCCTTCAACCCTTACATACTTCGTTAGTTATGCTTAAGCAAAGGATAAACGAAATATATGATCCAATAAAACCTTTTAAGGATTAGTTATAAAATATTTCATATATTCTTGTGTTTTGAGTGGTCCTGTTTTTAAATACTCATAAAAAAATTAATAAAATAATTATTAAATTAAGTTGAGTATATCTATTAACTATATGTATTCTATTTCATATAGCCTTCTTTTAGCGATCAATTTCAATCAATGACCAGTTACTAATGATAAACGTTGGTCACGGTTAATAAACATTGGTCACTCACTAATCAACATGTTAAGATCGGAAGAGATTGAACAATTTTTTTCTAAATTTTGTTGTATTTTAATATTTATTTGTGTTTTGAACTTTGTTTCCTTTCTTTCATCTAAAAACTTACAAAAACAATATTCTTAATTTCTTTTTCTTTTTTTTTAAATAGTGGTTTTTTGCCCGTAAAATAGAAGCAAAATGCAAAATGCAAAATGGCTTTTATTATACTTGTGTGGACTACATATTTTAGTGAATGATATTCATATGTGTAATTTATATGGTTTGACGTGAAACAAAATCACAAATTAAAAGGACTAAAGGGGAAGTTAGGCACCGAATGTAAGAATAAAGGGTGAAGCTCTTTGAGGTTTAGTGGTGTGTTTATGCCCCCAAATGTACTAATCTTGGCTTAGATCATTATTGTCAAACATAAAAAACGTGGAATATACATGTATGCGTATTATCAATAAGATGAGTCAAAATTAGACTATTTTTTAGGTTTGTTTTACGTACGCAAACTTGTTGCTTCATTTTGTATTACATTTATTATTTTATATTTTTGGTCAATATCCCTCTGTTAACTTCTTGGTTTGGTAAGCTAATTAAGAACTAGAGAAGGCTGCTTTCAATTTGACTTAAATATATTAGCAATGTTTCTCACATAATAAAGATACGTTTTAGTCTTCTTTTTTTATTTTTTAAAATAAACAATATTGATACACTAATTAATAAAATCCAATATTTTCACATTATTTTTATAAAAATAGACACTTTCCCATAATTATTTGCAAAGTATTTAGATAAGCATGTATTTTATTTCTAATTTAAAAAATAAAAATAATTTTTTTTTAATTTTTAATCATAAAAATAATTTTTTTAATCTTTATATAATCTCATGCATTCTTATTATTAAAAAATAGTCTAATATATCATTTTGCAATTATTAAAATTAAATTATAATTATTTATATTTATTTAATATTAAATATTATTGGATTGAATCTCGTTTAATATTATTAATGTTATATTATTTTATTTTCATAAGTTTTAATTTATTTATTTTTAAATTTTACATAAAAAGATTCTGCCGTGTTTAGGTAATGGTTTGATGTTGTAATTTGTATCGTTTTCAAAGTCGTCAACATTGTGCCTATCATGTGTCATAAAACTAACTCTTCTTAGAAAACGGCTTCACTAAAAGTTGAATCAAAAACTCTGAGGTTTCAAAAAATATTTATTTGTTTATTGCTAAAAAGTTCACGCATCAAACAATGTTTAGAAGGCAATAAAATTAAAATGATAAAAGTGGTTTAAATAAAAGCTTTAAGTTATTTTACATAAAATTGTTAGAAATAATTAGATTAAAATGATAATTTAATTATTAATTTAAGAGATTCACATTAATCTTAAACTACTTTTTCCTAAATGTACAAATAAATATTTCTCAAAATTTTAAAAAACCTTGTAGGAATCATCAAACATTATTGAAATGCCTTAAACCAATCCAACAAAAAATGGTTTGAGTTTGATAAATGCTAGATATAATAATATTTGCATAATGTAAGTACTTTTTGTAAAATATATATATATATTGAATTGTATTAATTCAATCACATAATAAAATGGAATTGTGGATATATAGTAAAACATATGTGCTCCTTATGATTTTTTCGAGCTGATTTTTTGAATATTCTAAACTTGAATAGAGTTTGCTAATGAATTAATTTAAATACTGCTATACAAAAACTTGCAAGTTTAAAATGAAATAGATAGACACATATATTAAATGTCCTTTATTTTTTCTAGTTAGATGTACATGATGGTATACTTATCTTGAAAAAATAAGAAATAACTCTACACAAAAAAAAAACTCTTATTATTTTCTTCATGTTTTCGTTACAATTGTATAGCTATTTATAAGGAAATTTTACTCCTTTAATTACTCTTTGAATTAAGCATCCCTTGATTTACTCCTTGAATTAAGGATTCCTTGTTTTACTCCTTGAATTAAGGATTCCTTGTTTTACTCTTTGAATTAAGGATTACTTGTTTTGCTCCTTGAATTAAAGTCATTGTTTTGCTCCTTGAATTAAGGTCCTTGTTTTATTCCTTGAATTAAGAACTAATATCCAATACTCCCCCTCAAGTTGGATCCAAAAGGTTTATGGATCCAAGCTTGGACAAAAGTCGTTGAAACTGATGAGAAGCCAAGGGCTTGGTGAAGATGTCAGCCAGTTGGTCGAAGCTTCTTGTATAATATGTCTGAATCACTTGTGATTGAACTTGTTCACGAATGTAATGACAATCAACTTCAATGTGTTTCATCCTCTCGTGAAACACTAGGTTTGATGCTATATGCATGGCTGCCTGATTGTCACAAAATAAGGACATAGGAAGAGTTGTAGGAACACCTAAATCACATAGAAGACCTTTAAGCCATATCAACTCACATGCAGTTGAAGCCATTGCACGATACTCAGCTTCGGCACTTGATCTGGCGATGACATTTTGCTTTTTACTCTTCCATGTGACCAAGTTTCCACCGACAAATGTATAGTAGCCAGTGGTGGACTTGCGATCGATTGCATTCCCTGCCCAATCAGCATCACAATATCCCATGATTTGTGTGTTGTCATTCTTCTTCATGATGATACCACGACCCACTGATCCTTTTAAGTAGCGTAAGATCCTTTTAACAAGGGTCAAATGCTCAAGTGTCGGGGAGTGCATGAATTGGCTCACAATACTTACAGAATATGTGATGTCAGGTCTGGTGATTGTTAGGTAGATCAACTTACCAACCAATCGTTGGTAATAACTTATATCCGTGAGTGGCGTGCCCTTCAAGCTAGGTTTGAGCTTGCTGTCAAGAGGGGTAATGGCTGGTTTAGCATCACTCATTTTAGCTTCCTTGAGCAAATCTAGGACATATTTCCTTTGGTTAAGAAAGAGTCCTTTGTGCGAGGTTGCCATTTTTATACCAAGAAAGTACTTCAATATCCCAAGGTCTTTAATTGCAAACCTTTGTCTGAGGGACTGTTTGAGGTTGAAAATCTCGTCAGCATTATCACCTGTAATTATCATATCATCTACATAAATCAGCACAACCAATTTTCCCATAATTTTCTCACAACTCCTGTGCGAACAAATAGTGAAGAATCGGCATTGCTGCTTTTGAAACCAACACTAGTGAGAACTGAGCTTAGCTTGGCATACCATGCTCGTGGGGGATGTTTCAAACCATAAATGGATTTGTGCAATTTGCACACTAAATCCAGTTCATTGCTTTGAGGATGCCCGGGTGGCAATTTCATATAGACTTCTTCTTTGAGATCACCATGTAAGAATGCATTCTTCACATCCATTTGGTACATGGACCACCCCTTGTTTACACCCACATACAGTAGCACTCTTACTGTGTTCATTTTTGCAATAGGTACAAATGTTTCTTTGTAATCCACCTCGAATGTTTGAGTGAATCCCCGAGCCACCAATCTTGCTTTATACCTCTCAATTGATCCATCTGACTTGAATTTGAGCTTATAAATCCATTTTCAACCCATAAATTTCTTGCCTTTTGGAAGTTTGGTGATGCTCCATGTGTTGTGTTGATCTAGGGCTTTAAGTTCTTCTTGCATGGCTTCCTTCCACACATCTTGGCTATTGGCCTCATGAAAGTTTTGAGGCTCAATGTAACTCGATATAGTGCTGAGGAATGCGGCATGGGTTGGTGTCACTCTCTTATATGACATATAATTTGAGATGGGATGTGTGGGTTTGTAGGTGACAAAGTCTTGAAGTCTTGTGGAAGGTTTCCTAACACGCATTGGATTACGTCGTGGAGCATGAGGAGTTATCTCACACTCGTTCACATCTTGTACCATATTGTGAGGATCATCTTGATTATCACCATCTTCATGCACTGTACCATTAAGAAGAGACCCTTCATTGTTACTTTCAGTGAGAAATGTGTCAATGTTGACATGGCTGGGATCTTGTTGTTGTAGAACCTCAAGTTCGATTCTTGGTAATGGAAACACATCCAAGATGTCATCCCCTTGACTTGTGATTTCATGTGACTTGCTGAAAAAAGGGTTAGTTTCATAAAATCGAACATCTTTAGACACAATTAATCTCTTAAGTTGGGGATCATAACACTTATATCCCTTTTGTGTAGATGAATAACCAAGAAAAATACATTTAATAGCTCTAGGATCCAATTTATCTCGATGATGAGATTGAATATGTACAAAACAGATACAACCAAAGACTCTAAGGTGTGAGAGGTTAATTTTCCTTCCTTTCATGACCTCTAGGGGAGACTTGAAATCCAAGACTCGGCTGGGTAATCTATTGATGATGTAAGCAGCTGTCATAACCCCTTGGGACCAGAATCTCTTTGGTACATTCATTTGTAGCATTAATGCTCTAGTTTTTTCAAGTAAGTCCCGATTTTTGCGTTCAGCTACACCATTTTGTTGAGGTGTGCCAACACAACTTGTTTGATGCATAATGCCATGAATGCTCAAATATTGTTTCATGATATGGGACATGTATTCGGTGCCATTGTCAGACCTTAAGGTTTGAATTTTAGAGGAGAAATGATTTTTAACAAGGTTATGAAAGTCCTTAAATACTTCCATAACTTCATTCTTAGACTTTAAAAGATATAACCATGTGACTCGAGAAAAATCATCAACAAAAATCACAAAATACTTATAACCATCAAAAGATTCATTAGTTGGTCCCCATACATCTGAATGAACTAGTTCAAAACACTTACTAGCCCTAGACAAGGAAGAATTAAAAAGCAATCTAGTGGCCTTAGACAAGTGGCAAGTTTCACATGCAATTGCATCATTTCCTAAGTTTGGAAATAAAGTTGACAAAATTGGTGGAGAAGGGTGAGCTAAACGTTGATGCCACAATTGATTATCTTGGATAGGGTTAAACTTGGCTTGGAAACCTCTGGGATTGCTCTTGGATATGTAATAGAGACCATCTAAGTAAAACCCTTCACCAATCGTCTTTTTGGTGACACAATCCTGAAAAATGACATTGTGAGGAGAAAAAATGGCTAAGCAATTCAAGGTATTTGTGATTTTTCCTACAGACAGAAGTTGGAAGGGAAAGGAAGGTACATATAAAACCGCCGACTCGATTTCATCTGACATTAATTTTATTTTTTCCTTTCCTAAAACCCTTACATTCTCACCATTTTCAATTGAAACTTGAGAAGGATTTGCTATTTTTTCAAACTTATGAGATTTCGACACATAGTTTGTCATATGATCTGTGGAACCTGAATCTACAACCCAAAAATCATGCAATATATTTATTTTAAGAGCAGTTTTAAAGGCTTTTATGATACCTTGCATGTCCTCTTGTGGTATGAGTTTTGTATCTGCCAAGAAACCTGCAAACTTGCCTAGCAATGCTGTCGAGTTTCCTTTTTCTATGCTATCCACATAATCAATTCTAGCTCCTCCTGTCTTGCTTTGAAGATACAACATAAACTCATTCATAAGTTCAGCTGGATTCGCTGTGAAGTTTTTGAATGGATCAGACCCATTAGAGGTAGAGGCGTACGTGATTTGCACGGTGTGCGATGCGATTCACTTTCTGTAAACCCTTATCCTTTATAAAATCAGGTTTTAATTCTGGATGTAGAATCCAACATGTGTCCTTAATATGGCCCGTATAGTTGCAGTGTTGACACTTCAAGTTTGGATGCTTCCCTTTGTACTTTCTCTCGTTGGTTAGATAGGCTCTTGCCTCAGGTGCACTAGCCAATGTATCCTTGTTCATGACTTTCCTCCTTACTTCTTCACGTTGAATTGTCGCACATACATTGGTGAAGGAAGGAAGTTCAGTATTCATGAGTATGTGGCATCGTATATCTTCATATATTGAATCGAGACTGGACAGAAGTTGAAATATCTTATCTTCTTTCGCTCTTTTTCATAGTAGAGCTACATCGGTTATATGAGGACGATATATTTCTAACTCATATCACATGCTTTTCATGCTTCCTAAGAGTTGTACAAAAGGCTTACCATCTTGTTGCAGATTTGAGATGTCCTTCTTTAATTAAAAAACTCGTGCAGCATTGTTTTGATTGCCATACATTTCCTTGACCGTCTCCCATGGTTGGTATGCAGATTCAGAGTAACTGAATATTTCAACTAATTTACGTTCCATGGAATTTAGGAGCCATGACATAACTAGCTGATCCTTACTAAGCCAGGATTCATAGGTTGGTGAGGAAACATCAGGTACTTCGATGCTTTCATTTATGAACCCCAACTTGGACCTTCCACCTAGAGCCAGAGACAATGCTCTTGACCAAGGCAAGTAATTAAACGCATTCAACAAGACTGAGCTTAATCTTTGATTTGGGTTGACATCCACCTCATGCATATTCATTAAGGAAAGCACCGATGAACTTTCAGCTTCTGATTCTATCGGCTTGTCTTCCGTCATTTCAAAGATTGAAGATGCTAAGATAATAATAAAGCATAAGCAAATTAATTTTCATGCTTTTATACCATGTTGAAAAAACAAGAAATAACTCTACACAAAAGAGCTCTTATTATTTTCTTCATGTTTTCATTACAATTGTATAGCTATTTATAAGGAAATTTTACTCCTTCAATTAAGGTTCTTGTTTTATTCCTTAAATTAAGAACTAATATCTAATAACTTAATTGATATTGATATTCGTCGTGACTTTAGGGAAGAAGAAAAAATAATGATACAAAATTCAAATTTTAAAGCCATCTTATTATTTAAACAAAACTCGAAGAAGTTTACAATTTACCATTATGCTATAAAAAAATTGTTATCTTTAGACTATCTTATTATTATTTTGTTGTGTTTTTTACTCATTTTTTTAATTAAAACACATCAAATATTTTTGTTTAAATTAATGGTATATTTTTTATTTAAACTTAAAAATAATTTGAATGAAATGGGATAAGAAAGATATATCAATATTAAAATTAATTAAAATATATATTAATAATTACTTAATATATTTAATTAAAAAATTATTACAAATATATATATTAATTTAAGAATAATTAATCCAAAAAGTAACAATAATATATATATATATATATATATATATATATATAACGTGGAATATACTTTTTGTTAACAAAAAGAAACAAAAACGTACGAAATTTTTTATTTATTTTTGGGTAAACAAGTTAAATTTGATAATTGTATATGCATGAAACTTTTTACATAGAGGGATTGGTCAAAAAAAACAAAAAGAAAAGTGACGAAATTAAAGTAAAAAAGAAAGGAAAAATGATATTGATTTAGCTCTATTAATTGTAGTTATGTCCTTGATTAGATTACTATTTGATCCACGCATACAGCTTGTTATGTCCTCTATATAAACTCACACCTCTCTCTCTTTTATTCCCACACCCATCTTTCTAAACCATCTCCTTTTCAGAAACTATCCATCATTTTCTCTTTCTCTCAAACAGTTAAAGCTATCTTGACCAACTTTCTAGCTCTCTTTCAAAGTGAAAGAAACCATGCCTGAAGCTCCAAAGAACCCACTAAAAAGTAGCATAGGTAACAATCTTTCAGAAAATAACAAAAAGACCCTTCAATTCATTGAAGATGTCACAAGAAACGCTGATAAATTTCAAAAGCGAGCACTCTCTGAAATTCTTTCCCGTAATGCCCATGTTGAGTACTTAAAACGTCACGGCCTTAATGGTCAAACTGACCGTGAAACCTTCAAGGAAATCATGCCTGTAATCACCTATGAAGATATTCAATCTGATATCAACCGTATTGCCAATGGTGACAAGTCCCCAATCCTCTGTTCTAAATCCATTTCTGAGTTTTTAACAAGGTGGGTACCAATTTTTATTCCAATTGAAACCCACTTTTATAAAATGATGGTTGCCCCATTTGAGATTTTAAAAGGTTTAATTCTCAACGATTTCTACCATCATATTAGAGTTAAATGTACTTGCTCAAACCTAATAACCTCATTTTTTGAGTTAAAATTTTTTGCGTGCATAGAACTAACACCGGTGATTGCATAGATGTATTATGAAGATTTTTTTTTTTAAAGAGTTTTGTTTTCAGTACCTTCTTATAACTTATTTGGATGTTTTAAAGCAATTGGCTAAATGGGTTTTTGTTTTTTTTTTATAGCTCTGGTACATCAGGTGGAGAAAGAAAATTGATGCCAACAATTGAAGATGAGATGGAAAGAAGGTCACTAATTTACAGTCTATTGATGCCTGTGATGAGTCAATTTGTGCCTGGTTTAGAAAAAGGCAAAGGAATGTACTTTTTGTTCATTAAATCAGAAGCTAAAACTCCAGGGGGCTTAGTGGCACGTCCAGTTCTCACTAGCTATTACAAAAGCTCTCATTTTAAAGAAAGACCCTATGACCCATACACAAACTACACTAGCCCAAATGAGACCATACTCTGTTCTGACTCTTACCAGAGCATGTATTCTCAATTACTTTGTGGTCTTTGTCAAAACAATGAGGTTCTTCGTGTTGGTGCTGTTTTTGCTTCTGGGTTTATTCGTGCAATTCGTTTTCTTGAAAAACATTGGCCTCTGTTTTGCAATGACATTCGAACTGGTACCTTGAACTCTCAAATTACTGACCCTTTTGTTCGAGATTCTGTCATGAAAATCCTTAAACCTGATCCAAAATTAGCAGATTTTGTTGAAAATGAGTGTAGAAAGCAACCTTGGCAAGGAATTATAACGAGACTATGGCCAAACACCAAGTATGTTGATGTTATTGTTACTGGGTCAATGTCACAGTACATTCCTACTTTGGACTATTACAGTAATGGGTTGCCTCTGGTTTGTACTATGTATGCGTCTTCTGAGTGCTATTTTGGGGTCAATCTTAATCCTCTGTGTAAACCAAGTGAAGTCTCTTACACTTTAATTCCAACCATGGCATACTTTGAATTCCTTCCTGTGGAGAGAAACAATGGGATTAACACCAATTCTCTTCCCATCCCCACAACACTCAATGAGATGGAACTACAACAATTGGTGGATCTTGTTGATGTCAAGCTCGGACAAGAATATGAACTTGTTGTCACTACCTATTCTGGTAAGTTCGGTTCCAATACAACAAAGTTATCTAAAACCAGACTTACTGGCCCAATTAAATTTCAAACCTACAATTCTTTCTTAACACAAACGTAATCAGCCTTTTAATCGAATAATTCATAAGTCTTAAATAAATAATTAAAACGTCAAATTGTTTTTCGTTTCAATTTGTTTCAATATAGTATCACCTGCTATCTATGAAGTGAAAATTGTTTCCATGATATTTTATCGTGTGTGAAAAAAAAGTCAAAAATCACTAATTTAAGGTTTAAATCTCTATGTAGTAATTACGTGATATTGGATTTAAAGTCTATGTACTTTTGTGTTTGAGAGAAAAAACCAATGTGTTAAATGGATTAAAGTTTAATATATCAGAAGTTGTTTAGCCTAAATTTCTGGGTATTATCTGGTTGATGAACACAACTATTTTTCTTTTCTTTTCTTTTTTAATTTGAACCAAATCTGAGTGTCAGACAACCATGTTATGTCTTATGGAAATGGGTTTTTCAGGAATAATGAAAAAGAAAAGTAAACAAAAAATTAAAATTATATGACTTATTTATATTGAATAATAATTATTGTATTATAGGACTATATCGCTACAGAGTTGGTGATGTGCTAAGAGTTGCAGGGTTCAAGAACAAGGCTCCTCAATTCAACTTTATTTGTAGGAAAAATGTAGTGTTGAGTATTGATTCAGACAAAACAGATGAAGTTGAGCTCCAAAATGCAATGAGGAATGCTGTGAACAATTTAGTACCTTTTGATGCTAGTGTTTCAGAATACACAAGTTATGGTGATACTTCAACAATTCCAGGACATTATGTTCTGTTTTGGGAACTTAATCTCAGTGGGTCAACCCCAATTCCACCCTCAGTTTTTGAAGATTGTTGCTTGACCATTGAAGAGTCACTTAACAGTGTGTACCGTCAAGGTCGTGTGTCAGACAAATCAATTGGGGCCCTAGAAATCAAGATTGTTGAACCTGGGACTTTTGACAAGTTGATGGATTATGCTATTAGTTTGGGAGCTTCAATTAACCAGTACAAGACTCCACGTTGTGTCAAATTTGCACCCATTGTGGAGCTTTTGAACTCAAGAGTAGTCTCAAACTACTTCAGTCCTAAGTGCCCAAAATGGGTTCCTGGACATAAACAATGGAACAACCATGATTGAGAACGGTAGAAGTTTTATGTGATCATGTTAGGAAATAGTTCATCATCTCTTTTAGGTCAATCTAATCTTTTAATGTTCATCCTTTTTATCTTTTCTGACTTTTTTAGCCCTTGTTTAATGAGTAGACTTAATTTGCTCTTGTACAAAAATTGTTCCTCTTCGAAGGATGATTTCTTTGGCTTTGGTTGCTGTTTATTTTTTCTTTCCCTATGATGTTTTTTTTTTCTTTCGAGTTCTTGATAACTGTTGATATATCAAACAATTATAAATTAGTAAAAAATACATGAAACTTATTTAATTAATAAATATTTGTCACATCATATATAAATATAAGTGTTCTATTTATTATTAGGATGGAATACTCTACTAATGGACGGAGCCACGTGAGTAAGAGGAGACATGTGATATAAAGATTTCTTTATTTTTGTTATATTACTTATCTATTTACATTCTCTTTATAGTTTTTACTTTTACTATAGTACTATATAGCTTTTACTAAATGTATTCCAATAAAACGATAAATATTTAATAATTTCTCATAAATTTTAAAAAATTACATTAAATAACACTTAAAACTTGTATGTAATAACAAAAATAACACACATATTAATATTGAATGGGTTTAATTGAATTGAGTTTAACATTAAACACGTTTAAATAACCTTAATTTAATTTGAACGATATCGAATTAAACGATGTTCAATATTAAATTATGGGTCAAATTTTGTTTTATAGTAAAAATATATAAACTATACATAATTAGTATAATTTTGTAGTTATAGTTTTATTGTTTTTCTTAAATTTTACTAGTTTATTTTCCCAATTTTTTTCTTAAAAAATAATGCATTTGTCTCCGTATAATTATATAAATATTAATCTTTTTTTTCTTTCACATACTTGAATTTTTTTACGTATTTATTATAATTTATATTGTTTAATTTCTTTTATTTTTTTGTCTGCCTGCAAAGATAAACTATATTATTTAGTATTATTATAACTTAATTTACATAGTTATAAGCTTTTATTTGAATGGGATAAAAATACACATTCGACTAAAAAATTCATAAATTTTACTATTGTCTTTCAAGTGGTACTAAAATTATTTATTTTTATTATTAAATTTACACGAGTTGTTTCCTCTAAACATTAATCTTCGCTACAACCTCGAGTCTACTTGTCCTATTTATGAGCAATTTTTTTAATTTTTAGAAGGGTACCAAATTCTTTAAATCACTTTGTTTATATTCTTTGAATGTTTTAGTCATTTATTTTTTCAAATGATACATAAGTCATTTTTTGAAATTAGAAAATTTTAGTCTCATAACTTTATTAAAGTTTTACTAAAATGTTACTTTTTAATAGTAAATTTGAACACTTTAATCATAATTTAGTTAAAATTATATGATTAAGTGTTTTAATTTAAAAGAGTCAATGACTTATGGTTCTCTTGTAAAATTTAAATGAAAAAAACATTTAAGTGACATAAGCAAAATAACTTTTAAGATAAATTTTCCTTTCTATAAAAAATTTCAACAAAATCCTTGACCAAAAACAATAGAATTATTAATAAAAAAGGGCAAAGTTGTTTATTTGCCCCTTTGACAAGCCATACAATTAAAGGAGTAGAGTAAACATTACCTAACTAACCATTGTCAACCAAAAGCCTTCAAACAAGACGCAAATGCATCACGTAAACGAGAATGTTAAAGGCTCAAATGGATCGATTGCATAAAAGTCGTTGCAATGGTTGAAGGAATATGAAGTCGATTGAGAACAAACAAGCATCCAACTTTATGAACTATCTCAAAGACTAGATGTGTTTATAGATATGCACACAGTACAATTAGTAGAAAAAAATGAACATCAAACCCCTAATTATATATTCGACCAATAGAGAGTAAATTAAGAGAAAGCTCAAGAACCACATATGTGTTACATATGTGTTCGCGATAGTAACAGTAGGAGCGGTGAATGTGCCAATATAATTTAGTTTAAGTCCATTACCATTTGCGGTATGAATATTAGAAACATTAAAGACAGTATTTTTAGAAGAAAAATTTAAAGGATCAAAAGTCGTGTGATTTGAACAAACAAAATCAAAGAATCGAGGATCGCCAAATAAACTTGAAATAGTAGAAGTAGAGAGAGATGAAGCACGAGATAAAGCCTCATTGACAATAACATCAATATCTAGAATGGAAATAGATGAATTTAGTAAACGTGAATCAGAACCAAGTGGAGTGATCGATGCAACAATTATTCTCTTTGTATGCTTTTTACACTGATTAATTGTGTGTCCAAGTTTATGAAATTTTATGTTTTTATAAAGTTTAAATATTTTTTTTAGAAAATATGAACTCTATTTTATTTTTATAATGTTAAAAAATTAAATTTAAAAAGTATGAAAAAAAATTGTATATTTATAATAATTTTGTAAAAAATAATTCAACTTCTAAAATATTTATTATAGTTTAATTATTTATATCCATGACTGAAGTTTATCCCAATAAAAAATAATTAACAGTACCTTAAAATCATCCTCTCAAAAAAAAATTATTTGTTTAAACTATCTAAAAGTTAATTATTTGTTAAAACTTTCTCACTTTTTTAAAATATAAAATTGTTTCAAAAATTTAAAAAATAAAAAATTTCTTAACTTTTCAAAATAGATACTTGTTCAAATATTTAAAAATTAAAAAGTATTCAAACTTTCTAAAAAAATGAAAAAGAAAATATTCAAATTTTAAAAAAATACAAAAAAAATCAAACTTTCAAAATATTAAAATATTCAAAATTTAAAAAAATAGAAAATAAATCAAAACTTTAAAACATAAAATTTTTAATTATAAGAAAACTGTTCAAATTTTCTAAAAATAAAAAATGTTCAAAATTATGAACGAACGATTTTTTTTTAATTCCTTCAAAAATCAAATTTTTTTAATTTCTTAAAAAAATATTTTCAAATTCCTAAAAATATATAATTTGATTCATCTTTTCCAAGAATACAAAAATTATACTTTCAAAAAATAGATAGTTTTCTTGAACTTTTTTAAAACAAGAATTTTTTCTATTTCTAAAGTGTAGAATACTTTAAACTTTCTAAAATACCTAAATTTTCTAATTTCTAAAAATATTTTTTTCAAAATATAAAAAATATAATTTTTTTTTCAAAATTCATAAAATAAAAAATTCTTTAAAATGTATAAAATTAAAAAATTAAAACCTTCTAAAGAAATATAAAAATTTAAAGTAAAAAATTTCTTCAAAATTTATAGAATTAAAAAGTTCTTCAAACTTTAAAAAATAAAATTAAAAATTACTTTCTAAAAATAGAATATTTGTACGATTTTTAATATATAAAGCTCATTCAAACTTTTTAAAAATAGAAAACTTTTTCCATCTTTTTAAAAAATTGAAAAAAATTCAAACTTTTTTAAAAATAGAAAATTTATTCAAATTTATAATAAACAGAAAACTTGTTCAAAACATCAAAAAATTGAATTTTTTTTTGAAAGATTTCTAAAGATTTAAAGCTCTCAAACTTTCTAATATTTAAATTTTACAAAATAGAAATTATGTCTAAAATTCTTAAACTTTCTGAAAATAGAAAAAAGTTCACAATTCCAAAAAAATATGAATTGTTTTCTAATTGTCTAAATGTAGTACATTTTTTCGAAGTTTCTATAAATATATTTTTTTATTTGAACATATATTTATTCAATCATTTTTAATCTGTATTTTTTTAACTTTTTGTATTTCTTATCTTTTAGAGAAAGAAGAGTAAATTCATTAAAAAAGCACGAGCAGGAGAAGACTCTCGACAACACCTAGCATAACAAACCACAAGTACATAACACCCAAAGTCCGGCATACCACGGACCATAGGATCGAAACAACCCACCTTGTTAGTAAATTCAAACTAGACATACACTAAAGAAATGTTAAAAAATAGATTGATAACGTAGTCCAACTTAGTGAAGAATCTGAGCATTAACATTCCAATAGCAGAGACACACTCACACCCAAACTCCACAAAACAGACCTTAAGAACAACACAAACTCATTCTAAACAATGACAAACCATATCAGACAGGAAAATGAAAACCAAAACCAAACATCAAACCAGAAACCAATCACTATGGGCAAAGAAAAAGCACCACAACAGAGCCAAACTACACAACTAATTCTACAATTGTAGCTTGTTATAAGTTAACACTAGCGAAAGTGAAGTTCGGGTCTAATTTTGTTACACAAATATATAATTATGGGTAACAGTAAAATAATAAACAATAAAAAAAATAAATGACACACAATAATTTAAGTCACTGGCAACGACGCATCGAGGAAAACTCATTAATAATCAAATGGAGATACAAACACCAATATTCAAAAAGCTTCACAAAATATACAAAAACCTAAATACATCCAGATAATAACTCTCTCTAATTTACTAATAATATACAATAAAATAAATTAACAAATTTATTATTTAATCAAATATTACCATATAAATGAGCTTACTCCATATGACCTCTCTTCTAATCTTCTCTGCAAAATTTGAGAGAAAAATTGGAGGTTATTTGGCTGAAAAATTGGCAGTCGAGAGTCAGCATCTTCAGCTTCTATTCTATATCCCGAACAACATATATATATATAAGGTAGAGAGTCAAAGAGTGAATAATGAGTTTTGGGCCACATTTAATAAATCTTCACCTTGGCTCAAAACGGAAGCAAGTTATTCAAATATGAAATTTCTCGGATTACCAAATAACCATCATCCAAAAGCACAAAGGGTGATCGATTATTGCAAACACCAATCAAGTCCAAGCAATGCTTGAACTTGTTAAACAGAACTGGTTTGGTTAACATATCAGTTGAATCTTCTGTAATAACTATCTTATTGAAAACAATATCACCCTGAGACACAATGTCACGAACGAAGTGATATTTGACATCAATATATTTGGTTCTTTCATGATACATAGTATTCTTGTTCAAGTGTATCGCACTTTAACTATCACAAAGTACAATAGAAGTACCCTACTATAAACCCAAATCACAAACCAAACCTCTAAGCCAAATGGCTTATTTCACTACTTCTACTACTACCATATATTTTGCCTCTACGGTAGACACGACAACTGTAGACTATAAATTAGCCTTCCAACTAATGGCACAATGAGAAAGACTGAAGACATAACTTATCATAGATATTCTTCTATCCAAATCACCAGCATATACCAAACCAAAATTAGATGTGCCTTTCAAATACCGAAGTATCACTTTCATTGCTTGCCAATGACCCTTGCCAGGATTATCTATATATTTACTGACAACATTAACTGCATGTGAAATTCCTAGACGAGTACAAACCATAGCGTACATCAAACTACCAATGGCATTAGCATATGGAACTTGATACATGTATTGCTCTTCTTCTTCTTACTATGGTGACAAATCTAAAGAAAGCCTAAAATACGTATAAGGGCATACTCACAGGTTTAGACTCTTTCATACCAAAACATTTAAGAACTTTTTCTAAGTCAAATAAAGCTTGCTCGCTTGTCTATCCCTATAAATTTTCATGCTCAAGATTTTATTCGCTATACCCAAATCTTTCATCTCAAACTCAGCACTAAATTGAGACTTTAATTATAAATCTTAAACTTATTCTTAGAAGCAACAAATAGATAGATGAACCATAATAGAATCTTTTATAATAAACTAAACTATCGTAATCACCTCTAGAGTAACCATGATCAATCATAAAAGAATCAAATTGTTTATACCACTACCTAGGGGACTACTTCAACCTATATAAAGCCTTTTTCGAAAAATAAACATGATCTTCCTTACCTAGAACAATAAACCTCTCTAGTTGATACATATAAAAGTGTTCCTTAAGCTCACGATATAAGGAGGATCTGTTGACATCAAGTTGTTCTAATTCCATGTCAAACAATGCAACCAGAGCAAGCAATACACGAATGGAGTTATGTTTCACAACAGGTGAAAATACTTCATTGAAGTCAATACCTTTCTTCTAACAATAACCCTTTGCAACAACACGTTCCTTCAACCTAGCTGCTTCAACCTAAGGTATACCTTTCTTTTTCTTGAAGACTCATTTGTTTCCAATAATCTTCTAGCCCTTAGGTGGTTTCACCAATTCTCAAGTATGATTCTTATGAAGTGATTCAATCTTTTTATGCATAGCAACCAGCCACTAAACAGAGTCATCATAAGTGAAAACCTCACAATAACTAGAAGGTTCATGCACCTCAATAGACAATGTCACATATAATTCAAAAGAAACTAAGTTTGCATTTGCATACTTCTATGGGCGTCGAATCTCTCTTGTTCCTTTACCCTTAGCAATACTATATGGTTGCTCATGATGCTCTTCTTTTACATCATGAGTATAATCATTTATCTCATCCACAGATGGCTGATCTGAACTACCTTCTTAGACTTGACTAGGAGCTCCACTTGTTCACTAACATCGTGGTCTTTACCTGTAACAATAGATTCCTTTTTTCTTTTCCAACATGGAAAACTCATCAAAATTAACATTTTTACTAATCAAAAATTTAGGTGTCTTGGTTTTAGCACACCATAATCTATAACCCTTCACCCCAGAAGGATACCCCTAAAAATATGCATTTTAATGCCTAGGCTCAAGTTTACCATCATTAACATGAGCATAAGCAGGACAACCAAAAACTTCCAAATCATAATAATTACCAAAAGTATAAGAGAATACCTCAAACGGAGTCTTAAACTCAATTTTAGTTGATGGATACCGATTCACCAAATAGCAGGTATGGTTACAAGCTTCAACCTTAAAGGATTTATCCAAATTAGCTTGAAAAGGCGTACACTAGGCTCTTTCTAAAAGAGTCATATTCATACGTTCTGCAACTTCATTTTAATGTGGTATATGACGCACAGTACGGTGTCTCACTATGCCATTTCTTTCACATAACTCATAAAACGAACTTTCACAAAATTTCAAACCATTGTCGGTCCTTAAATGATTGATTTTCTTGCTTGTTTGATCTTCTAAACAAGCCTTGAATTTTAAAAATTTTGAGAACACATCATTTTTGTTCTTCATAAAATACACCTAAACATAACGGGATAAGTCATCAATAAAATTCAACATATATCAGGCACCACCCTTAGACACAACACGAGAAGACCCCAAAGATCTAAATGAATATAATCAATAGTACTTTTCATTTTATGGATGGTTGTAATAAACTTGTCGTGCGATGCTTTCCATAGACAAAGTACTCATAAAAATCAAGCTTCCCAGTTTTCTAACCACCAAGAAAATCTCGCTTGCTCAAAATATATATCCTTACCTCACTCATATACCCTAACCATATATGTCATAATCGAATAGTATCTGAATCTTAATTTGATGAGGACAAAACTAAAACAATATCAATAACAGTGCTACTCTAAAGCACATAAAGGCCACGCGACAATTTCCCTTTAAGAACAACGATATCACCCTTACTAACTCTTAAAAATACACTTTTAGCTATATACTTGTAGTCTTGTGAATTAAGAGAACCTAAAGATATCAAGTTTTTTTTCAAATCTAGAATATAGAGAACATCTTTCAAAAACCTAACAATATCATCATGCATCTTAATTCGTACAACACTAATACTAAAAACTTTGTAGGACTCATTATTTCATATCAAGATAGCACCCTCATCAATAGACTAATAAGAAGCAAACCAGTCCCTACTGGAGCACATATGTAAGTGCAACCTAAATCAAGAATCCAAGCATCTCCAAGAGAACCAACAGATACTGATGGAATATTTTCACCATTGGAACCAGAACTATCTACAACACCAGCAACATCTTCCTTTACCTTTGAGTTTCAAACAATTTACTTTCCAATGCCCTTCCTGATGGCAATAGTTGTATTTATCTTTTTGTTTTCTAGATTTGGATCTAGACTTGCCTCTATTGTTGCTTGAGTCTTTTCTTAATTTCTACCTCTGACAAATAAACCAATGTTATTATCATTGTTGCTAGTAGACACATTTTTCTTCAAATCTCTGAAATTCAAAGTTGTTTTGACATCCTCTAAAGAAATAGTGTCTTGTCCATATAACATGGTATTAATAAAATGTTAAAATGAATGAGGTAAAGAACGTAATAGAACTAAGGCTTGATCCTCATAATCAGTTTTAACATCACCATTTTTTAGATCACGAATAATTTTAGTAAATTAATCAACATAATCATGTAAAGGTGTACATTTTGACATTTTCAATGTATACAAATGATGCTTCAAATAAAACTGATTTGTCAAATACTTGGTCATATATATACTCTCCAATTTAAACCATAACCCCGCGGGAGATTTTTCATCACCAATCTCGTGTAGTACCTCATTAGACAAGGACAACTTAACTAAACTGAGAGCATTCTCCATCGATGCATCTTTCTCTTCATTGGTCCATTTTTCTAACAATTTATCATGTGTCTTAATGAGCCCTTATTTAACTAATATGGCCCACATCTTCATTCGCTAGAGACTAAAATCATTCCTATTATTGAATTTCTCAATCGTATTTTGTCGTCATGACAAAAAAAACAAATATTAAATAAATAGAAACATAACCCAGAAAATATGAAACTAATTAGATAACCAGAAGCTCAAAATAAATCCAAAAGAGAAAACTTGATCAGTTCTAATAAATAACAGAAGAACCCAACACTTTGCTACCAATTTGTTATAAGTTAGCACTAGCGAAAGTGAAGTTCGAGTCTAATTTGGTTGCACAACTATATAATTCTGGATAACAGTAAAATAATAAGCAATGAGAAAAATAAATGACACAATAATTTAAGTCGTTCAACTTTTCAATGTAAAAAGTCTACTTCACTGGCGACGGTGCACCGAGAAAAATTCACTAATAATCAAATAGAGATACAAACATCAATATTCAAAGAGCTTAATAAAATATATCAAAATCCAAATACACCCAGATAGTAACTCCCTCTAATTTAATGGTAACATATAGCAAAATTGGAGGTTCTTTGGCTGAAAAATTGACAGTCGGTAGTCAGTAGCTATAGCTTCTACTCTATATCCCGAACAACATATATATATAGGTAAGGCAAAGGGTTTAAGAGTTAATAATGGATTTTAGGCTTGAATTTTTGGGCCACATTTAACATAGCTTCTAGAGCATATGGAAAACTAAAAGCATTAAGACATTTATATCTTCTGGAACATACTCATCTTGTATCCCTTTCTAGAAAGTGATGTCCTATATGCCTTTTCTTGGCCTTTTCCCAACCTTTGCACCTTCAATCATGCTAGATTTTCCATTGCCCTTTCCTTTTTCATCACTTACACTTGGATTCTCTTTGCTTTTATCTTAAACCTAAGGACTAGTTCTTTTCTTCTCCATCGAGATACTTTCACGATATGTAAAACCTCCATTCTTCTTCAACTCTTATACTTTCACATATTGAGAAACCTTTAAATTCATATTGGATCTGATCCATTCCTCAAACATTGTATACTTACCTTCAAAATCAATAAAAGTGTCATTAGCCTTATCACATAACCTAGACTGATGAGTAATTTGACCATAATAATAGCAAAAATAAAGTAGACATTCATATTTAAACTCTACACACACATTCATAGTACTCTAAGGAATCCATGCATAAGGGACTAAGTCACAAGAGAGATCAAGCCTCACACTCATCCTAACAGGTCACGTCATGCCACTAGATAGAGAAAATTTGTATATCTCTAATAAAAATCCAATAAACAAAACAATGCCCCTAACTATAGCTTCCTTATGTTAGTCCATAAGCAGATCATACACTTGAATCTGTATTGGAGTTTAATGAAACCCAAGATTGGATAGAGACTTGCACCACTAACAACTTATTATCAAAGCTCTTTAGAGCTTTATTGAACAATGACTTCATCTCTACTACCTCTTTAAAAAAGAAGATGAATGTGTATTGATCCACCATCTAAAATCTAAAACCCTATTTTTTGTATTGTTTTTAATATGGATTCAAATTAATTCTTCCATATTCATTTTTCGTTGAGTGAATAGATTTGCTACACGTGTAACCTTTGGTTTTATTTTTTCATTCTCACTCAGATCCCCCAAATATATTGTTAAGTCCAGCATATCGACTTGGTAGCTCAAACCTTCCATTTCAAACATAATTGAAACTAACAAAACAATCCATTGCTCAAAATTCCTCAAATTAGACTTCTGAGAACAGAGAAACTTCACAATCACACTTCATGAAAGAGAAAGGAATCAAAAATAGGATATGGAATCATGATAAATAGAGGAAAAATCAATCCAAAACTAGGGGTTAAAAAGGGAAACCAAAGAGACCAGAACAATCTTGGGGAAATTTTTAATATAACATCCAACTTAGAAAGAACCAAGCTCACGGGGATTCTATAAACTTAGTGGGAAAAGAAATGAGCTTGTCGGCCCAATTCATTAGAAAAGCAATACAATCATAAAAATTCAACAATAACGTCCATGCCTCATGCTACTGACTATACGCTGGGGTTAGTTGCTCAAAATGCTAACAAACATAAGTTTCGAGTAAAAACTTGGGTGGAAGAAAAATAAATAAAAATAAAGGAATTGTCACAAATTACATTTCCTAGGCTCAAACGACAACTACCATTTAACTAAGCACAAGAAAAATAAAAATTCATGTAAAATGACAAAATGAAAGCTGCTCACTTAACTCCTACATTAATTCAATCAGCTCATGCATCAATCCCTTACTCTTTAAGAGAATTTGTCATAGAATTTGTCACAGAATTCATCAAGTGGGTTTCGAACCCAATGGATGATATACCATAAGGTCTACAACATTGAAAGTGTTAGAAATATGTCATTCCTTGGGAAAATCAACAATTTAACAATTGTCATTTATTTTTTGTAATGTTGTGAAAGGGTCATATTTCTTGTTTTGTAATTTAGTAAAGCCATGTGGCAATATTTGTTTGTTTAAATGAACCATCACTAGTTTTTTGACTTTAACAACTTGTGGTCTCTTCTTTTTGTCTTCATGCTCTTTATACTTTTCATTCATATTTTGAATATGATTTCTCACTTATCTTTGGAACTCCTCGTAATCTTTGATCCATGCATGAGCTTTGATTTTCACATTTTGTAAGTGAAATAAATAAACAGTGTAATTGGGTTGTTTGGTGCAAGCAACAAAGAAAAGTGCCACCCTTATGCTTCTATTAACAACATTATTCATGGCAAACTCAATTTGTGATAAGGCCTGATCCCATTTCTTAGGATGATTACTAACGAGACATCATAGTATATTTCCAATAGTTATGTCCATGGCTTCAGTTTGCCCATCAATCTGGGGATGATAGGCACTATTGAAATTGAGGGTGGTATCGAGTCTCTTCCATAGTTCTTTCTAAAACTTCACATCCCTAATGGAAGTTATAGACTTTAAGATGCCATAGAGCTTCTCAATTTATTTAAAAAAACAAGAAATGAAATATGGCTAGTGTCGTTGATCCTTTTGCTTGTAAACAAATCTATCATTTTTGAGAATCGATCAGCATCAGTTAAAATAGAATCATACCTGCCTTAATTAGTTGGTAGTCCCATTATAAAATCCATGCTTAGGTCTTCCCAAATTGAGTTATGAATGGGCAATGACGTATTTAACCAAGTGTTTTTGGATCCATCTTTGGCAATTTTACAAACATAGAATCTTTATACATATTTTGTCACTTCTCTTTTAAGAGAGGCCAATAGTACCTATCTTCAAGCAAAGATATGGTTTTTTTTGGCTCGCATAGGTTGCTACTCCTTCGTGAATCTCTTGAATGAGTTGTTATCTGAATGAGGTATTAGGAATACATAACTGATTACCTTTGAAGAGGCATCCCTTTTTTATATAGAATTCACCAATATTCTCATAACTGTGGCATTTCTACCAGATTTTCTTGAAGTCATCATCATCATCGTATTGTTTAGGGAGGCATGCATAATATATCATTTTGGTTTATAAAACAGTTAAGAGGGTGTAAAATGACCTATCGAGCATGCATACTGGACACATTCCTCTACGAGCTAAGATATTTTAAAGCATGATGGTCACTATGCAAGAAAAATTCCTTTGGATGAGGTAGTGTTTCCATTTTTTAAATGCCCTTATAATGGCATATAGTTCTTGCTCATAAACTATCCATCTCTACTTAGCCTTATTCAATTTTTCACTAAAATACTCCATTAGTCTTCCATCTTGTGACAATATAGCTCCAATTCCTACTTTAGAAGTATTACTCTCTACTTCAAAGACTTTATTTGGTACGGCTAGAAGTGGAGTAGAGCTCAATCTGTCTTTGATTAATTGAAAGCTTTCTTCTTGTTCTTTTCCCCCTTTGAACTGCCCATATTTGAGACAATTGGTGATAGGTTTTATGATGGAGTTGAAGCCTTTGATGAACATCCTATAAAAGGTAGCTAAGCAATGGAATCTCCTTACCTCAGTGGTATTACTGGGACTAGGCCAATTTTTAATTGACTCAATCTTGCCTTCATCAATAGCTATCCCTTTTGTAGAAGTTACAAAGCTTAGGAAAAGCAGTTTTGTAGTGGAAAATTTTCACTTCTTAAGGTTGAGATAAAGCTTATTGGCCCTTAGATTTTGTAAGATTTCCCTAATATGTTGCATATGATCATTAATACTCTTACTATGTATACATATGTTATCAAAATAGACAACAACAAAGCTATGGATGAAGGATTTGAGAATTTGGTTCATGACCCTTATAAAGGAACTCGGGGCATTACAAAGTTCAAAAGGCATTACTAGCCACTCATACAAACCTTCATTGATCTTGAAGGTTGTTTTCCATTCATCCTCTAATCTTATATGTATTTGGTAATACCCACTTCTAAGGTTCAATTTAGTAAACATAATTGATTGTTGAAGTTTTTCCAACATGTCTTCAATTCAAGGTATGGGGAATCAACCCCACTATCCATACACGTTCTCATAGATCCATATTTTTTGGCACTAATAATACAGGTACAACGTAAAGACTTATGCTTTTTGACCATATTTTTTTTGGCAGATCATGTACAATGTTCTATAGGATTTTGTGTTCTTATGGACTAAACCTATAATAGGGAAGGTTAGGTAGGCTAGCTTTAAGTATGAAATCAATTTGGTGTTGTATGTCTCTCAAATGAGGCAAATCAGATGGAAGTTCTTCAGGAAATAGGTTATTAAATTCTTTTAGCAAATTTTGAATGGGAAGAGTAGAAGTGCTTACCCTTAGTGTTTGTTATCGAGTCATATGAGCATAAATTACTTGGTATTTTGGGATGTTTTCCATCAAGTACTTCATAGTTGAACTTAGTTACACTTTTAGCTTGACAGGGAGAGTTATCTGTTTCTTTGGATCATATGAGGTAGGAACAAGAGAAATTTTCCTTCCCTTCTAATCAAATAGGTAGATATTTGGTCTACCCTTATAAATGGCGTTGACATTATACTGCCATGGATCCTAATAATATGTGGCAAGCATCCATTTCCACCATATCACATGTAACTTCATCTTGATAGTGGCTGCCTATTGAAAATGGAATTCTGCATAACTCTATGAGTTGGATAACAGTCCTCTCACTAATCCATCCAATCTTATATAGGTGGGGATGTTTGTTAGTGCTCAAATCTAAAGTTGTAACTAATTTCTTAGACATAATTTTTTCAATAAATCCATTGTCAATAATAACTTCACACACTTTTCTATTGACAGTTCAACATGTCCTAAATAGTGAATTCTTTTGTGTAGCTTATGTTTTTTTTTTCGAGTGAGAAGTAATTTTTGAGTGATAAAGAAATAGGCCATCTCCCCATCATTACCCATAGTGGCATATACTCCTTCATAGATCTCCTCTACCTCTTCATTTTCCTCCAAGTCAT
Organism: Hippophae rhamnoides; assembly: GCA_033030585.1. Taxonomy (NCBI): domain Eukaryota; kingdom Viridiplantae; phylum Streptophyta; class Magnoliopsida; order Rosales; family Elaeagnaceae; genus Hippophae; species Hippophae rhamnoides. The sequence goes on from CM065429.1 coordinate 30,577,297, forward strand.
CTTCACAATTTTGTATTAGATTTATAGCTCGTCTCTGGGGACATTCATTGGTGATCTTTGCATAGTCCAATAAGTTTGTCCCTTCTCTAGCCTTTCCTTTATGGGTGAATTGAGACCCTACAAGTATCTTGCTACCTTTTGGGGATCCCTCTCTACCATGTTGGCTCTTATACCTAGCTTGAAAAACTCTTCAATGTAATCAACAACAGAGTTGATTCTTTAATGGCATTGGTGGTATTATTGGTATAGTAGTTGTTCATAATCAGTAGGAAGGAATTACTTATTAAGTTTTCGTTTCATTCTATCCCAAGAGGTAATTTGTGATTGGTTGGTAATTCTTCTCTCATGTTGCAACTGATCCCACCTTGCTTAAGCACCCACTCATAGTTTATAAGCTACTAATTTCACCTTTTTGTCAACTATTTCAACATTATCAAAAATTTCTCAACAAAATAAAGCCAATCCAGAAAATCCTCCACGTGCATATGGCCAAAGAACATTGGTAACTCAACATTGAGCTTATAATCAGCTCGATCATTAGGTCTATAGAGTTTTTGAGACCTGTCATACCTGTGTTTCTATAATGGTAATGGATTGTTACCCAAGCCTTATTGATTAGCCTCAACTTCTTCTTTATTATCATCTCCATGGGATTGTTGAATTCGCATTGGGTTCTCATTTGGATGGAGAGGTGGGGGTTGTGATTTATTGGTTCACAATGGTTCATTCATCCTTCACGACGAAATTCATGTTGCATCATCATCAATCGGTAAGTGATCAGCTCAAATGATTGTTACACTATCTCGAATTGAGAGTCGAATCTAGCTTTCAAATCACGCATCTTTCGTTGGGTAACCAAACTAGATTCGTGACCTTTGTCTTCAACGTGTTGCTTTCCATCATCATTCCTCGACACCATGCTCAGGGAAACTAGGGCTCTAATACCAAATCTAACGCAGAAAGAAGCAAGCTCACACGAATTCTATGAACTTAGTGAGAAAAGAAATGAGCTCGTCGGCCCAATTCATTAACAAAAGGGAAATCGGCTTCATAGAATCAATACAATCATCAGAATTCAACGACAACGTCCATGCCTCATACCACTAACAATAAGTTGGTGTTAGTTGCTCAAAACGCTAAAGAATCCGCGTTTCAAATAACAGCTTTGGTGGAAGAAAAAGAAAGAAAAAAAAATGATAAAAAACAGAAATAAAGGAATTGTCGCAAATGACATTTCCTAGTCTCAAATGACAAGTACCATTTAACTCAACACAAGAAAAATAACAGCTCATGTAAAGCGGCAAAATGGAAGCCAATCACTCAACTCCTGCATTAATTCAATCAGTTCCTGCATCCACAACTGCATTTTTTTATATGTGAATTTCTAAACCTGTTTAGACTTACTTTTTAACGTGTTATTTTGAATATATGTTTTTTTAATATATGTTCAATTGAACATATGTTGTACGTTTGTGGGGGTGGGGGATTGGCAGAGGTTAATTTTTGAACCCAGTTTGATCAATAAGATCATTAAAAAAACGAAAGTTAAAACATTTTCTACTTTAGATTCAACAATTCATTAATCGGTGCAGTTTGATTGTATAAGTGACTCGATAATTATATGGTTTTTTATCCTTGTTATGTTATCATATATAGTAATAATTGTTAATATTATCCTGTTTCTGTGGTCGTTGAGAAGCTATGTCTAATGCCCTCCTAACATCTTCATTATTGAAAATTTTACCAACTTAGGCTCTTTAATTGCATTAAATCTTATATTAATGTCTTCAACATAATCCTCACCCACCAACCATTAGAAAATGTATAATATTCAGGTAGAACCTTAATCCAACACTAGAAGATACTGACGAAAACATTGTTTAATTACTTAAACAAAAGATTTGCATTTATTTTTTTCTCCCATTTTTGTTTCTTGGTTTGTTCATCATCAACCTAATATAATTGGTCTTACAAGGTAAGTAGTAAACAATGAACCAAAAATAAAAACAGGTAAGAAAAAGAATAGAAGTTCTTTTCAAGATGGCGTGTGCAATGATGTTAGGGTAGGAGTAAATATTACAATAATAATTTTATTATTTTAACTTTAATACATACTCATTTTAGAAACTATGTGTTTGTTTTGTTAACATGTTTTATTTCCTTATTTCTACGTCCAAATTTGAGTTTTTGATAACTATTTTTATTTTATTTTTTTTTTTACTTTTAATCAAAAACGGTTTTCATTTTGAACTTAGAAAAATAAAAAAAAGTTTTTTAAATTTATTTTCCGTTTTCATATTTCAAAAAAAAAAATTATAATTAGATTTAAAATTCATTTATTTGTAAGAATTTCACAAACCGTCCCAAAAACATGATATTAAAAAATCAAAATTAATAAAAAATAATAACAATAACTAAAGTGTTTATCCAAATTATTAAAGCAAAGTTACTAAAGTTGATTCAAACCAATGATAGAGAGTGAAAATATCAGTGTGAACCACTAATTAAACGAAACGTTATTCAATTCTCTCTTGTCTAGTGAAGAGAGCTACAGGTCTGGCTTTGTCTTCCAACCATCTAACAAGCTGTATATATTTTATCTGCAGCTTTAGCTATCAATTTAAGGTATATATATATATATATATATAAAATAATAATAATAAGCATAAGTTACTTGAAATAAACTATTTTTTTTTTATTTATTTATTTTTTTTTTCTCTTAAAATATTTATATTAGAAAGAGACTTGGATGAAATTGACACCACAACAATTAGTTTGGAAATATAACAGAACTAATGTCATTATGTCTCCAATACTCATTTGACCACTTGGCTCCTACTACTACTACATGATGATAGTTGCGTAAAGGTTTCTGTTTTCATTAATTGAAATTATTTTTCAAGAAAGCACAAAAATAATTATAAAATCAATCATTTTCCATGTTTTTTATGTTACTACTTTTTAAAAGCAAAAGCACTGTGTAAATTGGTAATCTAGTTGTCATCTTCAAAAATAAAATTATTTGTCTAGATGAATGTCTTTTACCATTTAGATAATAAGTGTTAATCATATGTTATTAAATAATAGTAAATATTAAAAAAATAATAATAAGAAGAAGAAGAAGAAGATATAGAAACTTTAATTATTTAAGTACTTGTCTCAACTTAAATACTTTTTTAATTAGAGTATTTAAATTATCTAATTATTTTGTTTTAAAAAGTGATAATATAATGATAAAACGATTAATTTTTTTCTATTTCATGTCAAAATACTCTTTTTTTTTTATGAAAATAAAATTAGTTAGCTACATCCAGAATACAAATCATTCGGTCTCTTCTTTCTCCGTTATTTCTGTCAGTCTAATTTACTCTCTCCTTCTTGTTCTGTTACTGTTATAATTTAAATAAAATATAATCCTAATTCTGTTAAAGTATATTTTAAAAAAAAACAATATTATTTATTGTACTTAAATTATATTTTTTTTTAATTAATAATCCTGCTAATTTTGTCATGTAAAACACCACATATATGTCCCAAACTTAGAAGACAGAGCAGAAAAGATCTAGAAGAGCCCATCTAAACTCATAGTGGCTCGGCCCATATGATTTTTCTCAAGAATATGCTGGCCCAATAAGACCCAGCTGATTTTTTCTAATTTTCAAAAAAATTATTTATCGAATTTTTAAAATAATTATAACACATAATATACGATATAAAAATATGAGTTAAACACAACGTTCAAAATTCTAATCAAGTGGATTAGAATGCTAACAAATGGATAAAAGAAGCTTCAAAATAAGGATTATGGAGGCTAGCTTTCTTTTATTTGAGGCTGGAAACACTAAATTGAAGTTTTGTATACGTATCTCTATCCAGTAGAAAGCTTCAAAAATTCTTCTAATTAAATTTGTTTATAGGTGATAAGTTTATAATCTACCTGTGTAAGTCATATCTTAATAATAAAAGTTTACCTTTTTATTATGTTCACAATTTAGAAATGGAAAGTGATCTATTTTATTTTATATCATTTTTTTATTTATTATCTCTAATAAATTCATAGTATAATATTATATCATTTTATTTAAATATCATCTAATCTTATTTTATATCATTTAGTTACGATGCTAATGAAATTAATTTTAAATATATATTATATCATTTTTTTATTAAACTTACATTATAAATTATCATTTTTTTCCTTATTTTTTATTATTACTTATTTCATTAAGTCTCATTAGCGATAAATAAAATATTTTGATAATATTGTTTCATTATCATTTTATCTCGTTAAAAATTATAAACAGAATAAATTAGTAGTGGTGGTGGTTTTGGAATTGTATGTTTGTATTGATGATTTGAGTGATCGATAAAAATGACATTAATTATCAGATTTTTCGCTTGTTTTGCGCGGGTGGCACCATTAATTCCTTCAACAATTATTATTATGAAAGGCGTTAAAATCATTACCATGCCTTTAATTTTTGACTTTTTAAAGCCCTTACTTTAAAGAGGTTTTGTTTTAATTAGTATCTCTTTTAGGAGAGTTTTTTTTTCCATATTAACAAATACAAAATACGAGTAAAAGTGAAATAATTAATTATGTAATTTATGAGTTTATATATTTCTTTTTTTTTTTTTGGAATTAATCACTTATAATTATTCTCAAAGTGTTTAAAAGAAATTCCTCTCTTCCAGCCATTCCGCCACCCTTAGTCCCTGTAATTACAATGGCATGGAATGAATTTGAGTGATGGGCATTTTGGCTTCTCTTCATACGAGTGGACGATTGCTATAAATAAAATAAGCATATTTGAATTGGGTTTTTTTTTTCTTTCTTTCCTCTGGCTGAAATGTAGAATTTAAGAGGGCATTTAGATTTCCTATTAGAAAAGCGGTTTTGATGGAAGCGATTTTCAATAAAAATAGTTTTTTTTTTTTGGGATGAATTCTCTAAATATAGTTGTATGACTTGACGTCAGCTCTTGTATGTATTTAAAGGAATTATATATAATTTAACTCGTTATTTTTTAATTAATTGATATAATAAGTATAACAATTTGATGATTATAATAATTACAACTTAATGAATAGTATTAAAAAGCAAAGAAGAAGAAAAAAAAACTAAAAGTTGCAAAGATGAAGTTAAACCAAACTATAAAAGAAAAGCAAAATATCTGCTAATGTTATGTATGTTTTTAATTTTCTGAAAAACAATGAAAATATATTCAAACTATTTTCAATTTTTTTATTTTTCAAAACATATTCATCTTTGATAATAAATAATATGTTCACCCTTGTATTAGTCTTTTTTATTTTATTTATTTTCTTTTAATAGACATTTTTATTCAAAATAATGGTAGATTAATGCACATTTTACTCACATAAATCTTTACATGTCATATGATATTTAAAAAATAAAAATATAATTTATAATTACTTACGGCATACAAAAATTAGTGTGAGCGCTTTAATATACAAATGTACTGTCAATTAACATTGTTTTATTCATTGAAGATCCATCATGGTATTATCATTGATATTCACATTAAAGTAAAAAATAATAATAATAATAAATTAAAGATTTTGACGTGAGACCAACCTCCCTCTTCTTACTGAATTTGATAAAAAATTATTAATTCCCCAATTCAGTCACAGGAAGTAACTTACTTCATTAAGTGTTAATGATAATATTAACAAAGTATTTGATTGATAAAAAAAAACTATAGGATAAACTATTAAATTGATATAAAAATATAATAAATTAAAAGTAATTTAAACTTACAATAAAAAATAAAAAATTTACGCCATAAATTATGATAATAAGGTCACCTTATTATTATTAAAATAAATCAACAAATGACATTGTAGGCGTCTAGTATAGAAAAGTATTCTCATCTGCACTTGTTTAAATGGATAAAATTATTTGAGTCTTTTTTATTATTTAATTAATTTTTTAAAATTTAACTTAATATATCACCTTAATTTAAAGTAACTAAAAATAAAAGATTATCACTGCAATTATTATCATTTTTTTTTGTTAGATGCTTAGAAAAATTCTATAACACGTATGTGTCCAAAATATTTAAAAATTAAAGAGTGATTTATTGTATAAAAAATATTTACACATCAAATAATATATATATATATATATATATATATATATATATATTTAACACTTGGACTAAAGTCACTGTATTCCTCTAATTTTTAAATAATGAGACTTTATTCTTATTTTTTTTTAATTTAGGTAGGTTTAGTATAATAATTTTTAGATAATAAAGAGATGGTAGAATCAATTTTCTTAAAAATAATATATATTTTTTATAATAGTTCTAGAAATAATATTAAAAACTAAAATAATATTTTCTCATCATTTTTATTCTTAAACAAAATTAATTTATCTTGTTTGAATCTTTCTATTTTTCTTTATTAAAAAATATTATTTTTTTCTATTTCATAATTTGTAAATTTAAATAATTTCAAGAAGGATAAGAGAAAATGAGAAAACATACAAAATAAAAGTAGAGAAAATGAGATGCAAAATAGAAAAATTAATAAATTAAACTTATCAATTTAAAAAAAAATACGTAAAATGACTCTAATCCCCCTTTAGCATCCCTTTGCTAATTTGTTGCATGTAATTTTTTAAAGTAGCAATCATCGTTTAGAAAAGATGGTCACACACATATCATGCGGATGCGGGCCAAATGAAATTGCATGGTCCACACGTGGAATACGCTCAACCTACTACCCTGCATCTCCAGTCTCACCCTCTACTAGATTTTCCTCTACTCACACCAAACTTCAACAAATTTCACAACTGGAAAACCAAAGTAGCCGGTCATCATTGGTCCACGTGTATCGAATAATCAGCCCGGGGGGCACCTACCCTAGTGCCTAAGGGCTCAGGGTAATCTAATCATTACTTTCTTCAGAATTTAAGTCAGGCCAATACTTCATTCTCTTTACTCATAGCATATTAAGGTTGGAAGTAGGGGTGTACAAAAATCAGATTGGAACGGATTAAACCATAAAATCGGATCAGATCGGATCAAATTGAACGGTTTTACTAATCAAACGGTCCGATTCGGTTTGTATTAATTTTAAACCGTTCAAATCGGACAGGATCGGTTTAATAATATATTAAAAAATTTACATTATTCTTCATTAAATTATAAAAAAATCGAAATAAATCGGGAACTAAATCGGACCGAACGGTTTTATAAGTCAAACGGTCCGATCCGGTTTTTATTTTTTTAAACCGTTTCAAACAGTCCGATCCGATCCGGTTCTAGTAATATGAACGGTTCGATCCGGTTAGATTTTTTTTAGGAAAAATCAGACCGGATCGGACTATAAACACCCCTAATCGGAAGGATTAGTGATTAATTATATACATAATTTTTTTTTTGAGGTCTAACATGCTATTATATCTAACCATATTTTTTTTAAAGGAGAAGATATCATTTCTTTATACTTCAATCATGTCACAACCTCAAGTTTACTTATTTAACTACGAATATATATATTCTGTGTAGCTTACGTGTATATGATAAGAAATAACTAAATAACTCATATAAATTTAATTAAACCTTTTATAATTTTAATTAAATCTCAAGGTTAGTAACTCTATGTATAATTTTTATTACAATCTAATCTAATAGGAATATCATCATTTCTTCGTACTTATGTTACATGCCTTTCATATATAAATTTATTTTCATCTCAAAGATCCCTCTTGTATTGATTTTAATACTAATATAATTTTTATTTCCTTTTGTATGTATTGATGTAATGAAATTAGACTCTAATTTTAATATCACTTGTTAGTATTATGATTTTAACCAAAATGTTAATCAGAATTAGTTTATATTCAATTTATTTTTATATTTTCTAATATGTTATTTGTTGTACACATAACACCTATCACTTTAATTTAGTAAATTAAATTTAAAATTTTTAAATTATTTATAAATTCAATCTAAATTATTTATAAGATTATTTACATAAAATTACTTATCATATTTATAATTTTATATGTTTTATGATTAATTTAATTATAATTAATAGATTAATATTAAATTTTTGTAAATTTTAATTATTTTTTTAACAAAATAACTAAAATCTTGTAGTAATAAAAAATGTAAATGGTCTTAATATATTTAAAACTTGTATTTATTTATTTATGGCATATACAAGTTACATGTTTCTTTATTTTTATTGTTTAACTTTTAGGATATAAATTTTAAAAGAATTTTTTATTACGTTAAAAAATAATATAAATTAATTTTTAAAGTTGTGAAATTTAATACATAATAATCAAATTAAAATCACTTCTTTTAATTAATAAATATTTAAATAAAAGATAATACTAATTATAATTATTTTCTTAAAAAAATTAAATTGTGTAATTTTTATACTTATAAAAATTATTATTTATATTTTTAGTTTTGTAAAAATTATGTGTTAAGAAAAAATTATATTATTTTATTAATTATTTATTTAAAATATTATTATTTTTGATCAAATAATTATAATGTGATTAAAACACAAGTCTTTAATAAAATAAAAATAAAATTTAATATAAAATATTTTAAGAAAAAATAAATAATAATAAATTCAAACAAAATTATTAATTTATTTAAAAAAATTAAAAATTAATAAAATATTAAAATAAAATAGTAACAATTAATAAATATTTTTTGATTTTTTTATATAAAATGTGACTTTACTATTATTAAAAACTTATGTTTTAATCATCTTTAATTATTTGATATAAAAGTAATTATATTTTAATAAAAAATTATTAAAATAATATAATTTGTTTTTAAATGGTCATTTTTACAAAACTTAGAGACTAAATGATACCTTTTTTAATTTACCTGATTAAACGATACAAATTATGTAATCAAAAAAACTTATGTGGCATTTTTCTTTTAATATTAATATTAATATTTTGAGATTGTATATTACTTAAAAAGCATGTAATTATATGATATTTTAAGTTAATAAAATTTAAAATTAGTATAATTTTTCTTAAAAAAATATATCAAATAAAAGATAGAGAAATAATAAATATATTGCATAAATAATAAATAACATCACGTAAAGTTAGCATTTAGCGTCATTTTATAAACGATATTGATACAAGATGGTTAATGAGTCCACTTACAATGTGACAGAACATACTTTATGTAATACGAGATTGTCTACTTTAATTCATAATTACAAGTTCAGGAGGTTTACGGCTATAATTTGATAGTTTAACTATATCTCATGACTTTGTTTCCAAAGAGAAACCCAAAAACGTATCATGTAATTTAGAGATTATTCACCCCTTATAAATACATTATCACTTGCCTTTTTAAGTAACGTGTGACATATATAGACACAATGCCTAATACACCCCACTTATTTTTCAATTTTTTCTTAAAAAATATTACCCAAAATTAAATTCTTATTTTGTTTAAAAAAGTTGAATTTCTCATTTTTTTTAATTTTAATCGTGATAAATAAATTGAATAAATTAAATGTTTTAGAATTTTAAAAAATATATTTTTATTGAATTTAATATATATAAGTTAAATTTTTTTAAAGAAAATAGAATTTTATTAAAGATCAAAAAGTACATAATTTATAGAAAAAAATCGATTTAAATACATCAATAATCAAAATTGTTAAATTTAAATTTAAATTCTCTCATACACACGATAAAAAATTAAGCTTGTATCTTTCATTTATTACTTGTTCATCGTTCTTCAAACATATCTTATAATATATTATAATAATCTTGATTTTTTGCACTGCATATCTATTAATAATAAAATACAAATTTTAATGATAAGAGATGATTTTACTTTAGAATAAAATTTAGATAAAAAAATAACACAAGTTTTTTATTTAAAATAATTAATAAAAATAAGTAAAATAATTATAATAAAAAGGATATTCTTTAAACAAAAATTCTCACAGAAAATGAGAAGAAATATAACTTTACAATTTGCATTTAGGATACCATCATGTACCAATTAAGGCACTTGGTACCTGTTTGTACTATTATCATATTAATTAATTATTTGATACTTATGGCAATTTTTTTTTAGTTGAAATGGTAACTATTTTATTTTGCATGTGGAGAATAGGATTACATGAAAAGACCATCCAAGATAGATTATGAAAATGGGAGCATTTTGTTATCTATCAATCGTGTTGTAATTTTAGTACTTATATTCTATTTTTTTATAACAGTATTTACATTCTTCGTTAATTTGTTACTATTTTTGTCAGAAATTAACAACACAACATTTTTAAGTAAAACTAAAATAACCAGCAATATCTCTTAGTAACTTTATTTTACCATAAAATTTATGTTACTTTCACTTTTGACAAATTTTGACACACATATATATATATATATATATATGAAACAAAGAATAATAAGATTGTACTTATAGATGTGATGGGTACGAAACATTAATATTGATTTTAGTACCTAATCCCTGTACTTCATTGTCAGTTGGCAAAAATAGTAATAGAAGTATGTGAGACGTCTTTTTTTAGTCATAAAGTCGTTAAAAACCATTGTAATTTGGTCAAAGACAAAGCACTTTTTTAAAAAATAAAATAAATATTTTGACATTGTTTAATCTTATAACTTCTGCTTTGACAACAACATAATATGAACTATGAAGATCTTAATATATCGCAAAGAAAAATGAAAAACATTATAATATTTTATTATGATTAGGGTAAAAATGAAATTTTTATATTATCAATTTTGAATTATAATTTTGTTTTTTTTTTAATTTTAAAAAAAATGTATAAATTTTTTTACTTATTATAAAAATAACACTTAAATTATTTATTTATTTTTATAACAATTTAATTATATTGTTATAAAAAAGTGAATGAAAAAAGATAAGTATATATATTTAATTACATCTAATAAATATTATTATAATTAAAATAAATAAATAAATTATTATTATTTATCACTTTTTTTTATAAAATTAAGATTAATTTATTAAAAAAAATAAGTACAAAATATAAATATTATTTTAAAAATAATCCTTAAATCTAATCGTGAAATAGGTATATTAAATTTAAAGTAATATTTAAAATATTTATATAATTTTAAGCTAAAAATAATATATGATTTAAGATTAATAAATAAAAAAATTTACAAGGAATTATCCGTATGTAAATAAAAAGCATAAAAGATATTGAATTAAGTATTTAAGAGATATTTTGTTTCGGTAACCATTATTTTTTAAACAATAAAATATTATTTTATTAATAAAGTTTTTTAAAAAATAATAAAATATATTAAATAGGAATATAATTATCATTTTAATTTTTTTTATCTATACCATTCATTTTTTTGGTTCAATTTTTGCACTATTTTCCAACTACATTCTTTTTATTTTTTTCCGTAGATTTTCTTATTAATCCTTTTTAGTCTCGACGCTGCTAATCTTTTTTAGCTATCGTGAGAATATATAATATTAACATAAAAATGGAGTAAAATGAAGTAATAATATATATAAATATATATATATATATATAGTTAAAAAATGATATATTTTTGACTTTATAACTAAAAAAGTCAATAAAATTGAACCAAAAAATAGAAGAAGGGTGTAAAGGAGATAACTTTAAAATGATAATTTTTCTTTTATTAAATATATTTTAATATTCTAAAAACTTTTATATTAAAAAAATATTATACTGCTAAAAAAACATTAATTTATCTATTTTATTGAAAAAATAACATAAATATTCATTTGAAAATAAAATAATTAAAATATCTACTTAATACAAATAAAGTAACTTCCAACTCTTTTATCCAAAGATGTTCCTTCTTTTTTATATCTTTTTTTTTTGAAAGCTATCTTAGTTAGTTTTTCTTTATTTATTTATTTATTTTCTAACCAAGAGAAAGTTTCTTTCACAAATAAATATCATAAGAGTTACCATATAATTTCTAATATTTCACATGAATTTTGAACTAATGTGTTAATTTTTTCATCTTAGTCTCATTTATGTTAACATTACACATTATTTATTATGTTGTGTTAAGTTTTTAGATTTAAATATAAATATAATATTATTATTTGGAGTTTGTTCGCAGTTTAAAAGTTAAAGAACTTAAAAAAATGAAAAAAATATAAATGAAAATGATTTATTGAATTATGTATAAATTTAAATCCAGTGTAATATTTGCTTCATTTAAATTTAATTTAAAGTAATGTTTAAGTTATTTGTTATTTTTTTCAAGTTTTTTTACATTTAAATCTAGATGTAATATTATTATTTAAAATTTTGTTTCAATTTAAAAATTAAAGAATTCAAGTTATCAAATATAAAATATTATTGAATATTTAACATATTAACAGTAAAAAAACCAAATACAAGAATATAATCTCATTATCAAGCTTTTATATATCTTTAAAACTAAATACCACATTTTCTATCATTTCAAAGATTTTTTCAAACACACCTATTTTTTTTTTATTTTTTTAAAAAAGCTATTATTTCACACACCCCTATAAAACACACACACATCAGCTTATGCTGATCCCACATTAGAACATTCAAAACTCATCCTAAAGTTACAAATATAAAATAAATTCAGTAAAGATATCTCTTTAAAATATATTAATCCTATTTCAATATGTCACCTCAAATGTCATTTTAATTATAACATGGTCAGGATCTCAACTACTGTTTGCTGGTATTTTTATTTTTGACGATCAATTTACATTTAAAGTTAAATACGTGTTAAAAATAAAATTTATTTAAATACATATTTAATAATAATATTCATAAATTAAAAAAAAATTCAATATAATATAATTTATAGTTGTTTCATTAATCACCCATCCTTAGAATTGTTAGATCTCTAAAAACATTTGTATTTTAAAATGTATATAAAAAATAATATTATTTTTAAATATATGATTAAAAATAGTGAAAAATTTAAAAAAAAAATGAAAGTATCGTGAAAGGTTATCCTCCTCACGTCAAATTCTCTTGAAATTTTAGGAGCTCCTGTATTTAGACTTTTTGACTGCAGATGCGGCCGTTACATTGGGGGATACATACATGTAATTCCATTTGCTATGCTGACAATAATTAATTTCCAAAAATAACCTTATTTGCCAGCCCATATCATATGGTTTTACCTGTGTAATTATGTTTTTGATGGTATAAAATAAATTTGGCTTGCTTGTCAATACTTTCAATTAAATACCTTTTTCTGTCTATTTCTATATCGTGGGCCATACTCAGTGACAAAATAATACTAGAAAATTATCTACAATAACATCAAAAATTCATATAAATAAAAATAATATATTTATTTTAAATTTAGAGTTTTATAAATTAATGTTAAAATTATTATTTTTATTGATATAAATTTTAAATTTGTTAATTTTATAATTTTTTACAGCAAAAATTATTGACAAAAATAAATATTTTTGTTTTACGTTCTGTTTTTCATTCACTTTGCCGTCATAATAAGCCAATTAAGAGTGATGATGCCAGTTAGAGAGAGTAGAGCAAGTGTTTACCCCTGAGAGGTAAAGAAAGCATTGCATTTTTTATTATATTAGGATATCAATTTTCAAATAATTTTTCAATATCAGGGTAAACTTAATTTTTAATTGAAATCATGGATTAAAATTAAATGCAAATAAGTTAATTAGTTTTTTTTAAAATGTACAACAATTTAACTTCAAGTAACCCCATAAACCCTATGCCTCTGGCCTAGATAAAGCTTTAAAAACAATTTAATCAGTACAAAATACAAATCAAGCAACATACCATATCAATTAATCTCCATGTATCATATATATATATATATATATAAATCATAAAAATTTATTACTAATAATATTAATTAATAAATTAAATCAATTATATTTCACAGTTGAGTCCTTTTTTTATTAATTAATTTTTATTTTAATAATTATTAATTAATTTTAAATTATAACAACATATATAGTATCGAATTAATTATTATATAATTTAAATGATTAATTAAATTCATTTATTAATAATATTGATTTTTTAACCATATCATTATCATAAATATATCATAATTATAAATAATACAAACATTTCTTATTAAATATAATCACGTGAATTAAATTATAATTATTATTTATATCTTATCGTATCATAAATATATCATAATTATAAATAATACAAACATTTCTTATTAAATATAATCACGTGAATTAAATTATAATTATTATTTATATCTTATCGTACAAATGTATATAACAGGTAAGAAATATGATTAACGTAATAATTTTTTATTAAATATAATTTAATTATATTTATAATTAATATTATAATATATAATTAATAAATTCTTTTAAAAAAGAAGGTATAGTTTTTAAGTAATACTTTTAGTTTTAAAATAAAATTTTATGGTATAATATAAAAATAATATAGTTATTTAAAAAATTTATATAAATAAAAGATATTAATTTTTTTTAGATATAAATGATGTTATACAAGATAAATATCAATTAAGGACAGAAGTTATTATTTATTATTTTTGAATTATACTAGTAAAAAATGAGATTATTTTCGCTCTATATCTTTTAGTAAGTGTTTATTTTTATAAAAAAAATTAAATTAATTTAATAAGTAGTAAATTAAACACCATCACACCTTTTTAAGCTAACTTTTCTTCTCCCTCGTAATCACCCCCTTAAAACCTCTGCCCTCTCTCTCTCTCTCTATCTCTCTCTCTGTTTCTCGCCCTCTTCGTCCAAAACGTTCAACGATGATGAGCTTGTTTAACACCCACAATTACTCTACAGTATTTTTCTGGACCTTTCTTCTCTTTCTCTCACTACTATTTTCTTTCTCCTTATCTTCATCCATTCACGATCTTCTTCGGTCAAATGGTTTACCTCCAGGTCTCCTCCCAAAGGAGGTCAAGTCCTACACACTCTCGGAAAATGGACGCCTAGAAGTGTTCCTTGAGGCCCCTTGCTATACAAAATTCGAGAATAGGGTTTTCTTTGAAAAGGTCCTGAGTGCCAATCTCACCTATGGGAGTCTTATTGGAGTTGAGGGGCTGACTCAAGAAGAGTTGTTTTTATGGTTGCCTGTGAAAGATATCATTGTTGATGACCCAAAATCAGGGCTTATATTGTTTGACATTGTAGTCGCTCATAAACAGCTTTCTTTATCACTCTTTGAAGTTCCCCCTAGTTGTAAGCCTCAAGGTAATTGGGTTTTCATTTCTAGTATCTTTCATCTCATCAATTAGATTCATCACTTTTTTTATTATTATTATTCATTTATTTAACTCTTGGTGATGACTGTAAGTTTTACGAGCACTACGATTAGTGTATGAGAAGTTTTTTAGATACCTACATTTGTATGCCCTTGTTACTGTTGGTGTTCATTTCTTACATTTTTTTCTTCCATTTTTATAAGAAAAATTAATCAATTTCACCACATTTTTTTATTAAAAATAATCTTATTTATAATATCTCGATTCATTAAATAATATAAATTTAAATATATCGATATTAATATACCCATTATGATTTTAAAACAAATAATAACAAGCACTATCACCTAATATTTGCATAAAAAATTATGTAAATTACAATACTTGAATCTATACCCCATATTAACCAAGATGTAACAACAATTCAACTAACACATAATAAATTATTTTACCATATTTTAATATTAATACTTTATGTTAAGTCTTACATTGGTTAAGAGTAAATCAGTAGTGCTATTTATAAATGCAAATCTTCTTAACTTACTGGTGATTTTTGGGTTGAGTTAAGGCAGGTTTAAGATGGTATCGAGTTAAGAATTTCTTTTCACCAAATCTTCACATCGACCCTCGTGCCATAAATATGTACCCTAGTTGATATGGAGGGAATGTTAAGTCTCACATTGTCTAAGAGTAAGTCAATAATGCTCTTTATAAGTCTAAATAATACTTTAACTCACCATCTGTATTTTGTCACAATTTATTTAACAATAACATAATTATATTTATCACTGAAATTACCTTTCAATATTAATATAAAATTTGACAAACATATAGCTAGTTTTCCAAGTTTCACCTGTTTGTAAATCTATAACAATTTGGAATTTTACGAGCCTCTGTTATTTTAGTATGTTAAAAACTGCTTCGGATTTTAATTAATGTCTGTATTGTCTGTTAAATGCATAAAATTGCAAGAATAATGTTTCAGAAACCGATAGCATACCATTTTTCCCCCTGTTTTGTATTATTTATACATTTATTGATTTATTTGAAGAAATTTTCTCATATTTTACATTGTTTTTGTTAATGTCGTCAAACCTCTGGTACATGCAAGTGGTACCAGCCACCAGGGTATAAAAGCGGCTTCAGAAATTTGCAGACTTAATTTGGCTGTTTTTTTTTTGTTCCTGTCGTATAATTTAATTAAATATTAAATTTGCTATATGGGTTTTGCATGCTGAAGTATGATCTGATTTTGCAGGTATCTTGAACAGTCATATGAGAAACGAAGGAGGCTTCGAGGCGCTCGTATAGGGTCATATGATTTTTTTCATATGATGTAATTTTTAATAATCTAATTATAGTTCTATTAGGTAGGTAGTGGTATGAAACTATGAGGTAGTAGTAAAGTTGTGAAAATCTTGAAATATATTGGATTTCCGATTAATGCGAATTTTTAATTCTCGGCTGATTATCAAATCCTATCACTCTATTTCAACAAATATATCATTTAATTTATCAAATAATTTCATAATATTATTTAAAGATATGTATATATTTGATTTTTATGAACAATATCAAATCTTCTTTTAAAGGTAATATTCTAAACCATCAAAGTTTAAATTATTTAGATATCGTGTAAGAATTAATCTAACTATGTCTTAAAAAACGCTTTAAAATTGAAAGCTTATTAAAAACTTATAAATACGTATTCACTTAGTATTTAAGGTTTCTTTAACAACCCTTTACACATTAGTTACTATCGAGTTGACTACGAGCAAAAATGAAAATACTATAAGTTGATGTTAGGACATCTTCATATAATCAAACTATGATATCATATCATGTAGAAATACATAGCTTAGTTTCATTTCAAAAATTTAAAATCTTTATTAATTGAAATAATCTCAAGTTAAAAATTGTTTTTTTGTTTTATATTTTAACATTTTTTTTAGTTATTTTTGGTTCAAATAGGAAAAGAAATGCATATATAATAAGAGTACTCAAGAAGGTTATTATTATATATCATGTGATAATTATATATCCTAAATTTATAATTTTAGAATAATTGATTGCAAATGGATAGAGAAGTAAGAAGAATACTCAACAATCACGAGAGAAGAACGAAGATTATACTTTTGTACAGATCACTAGTTTTTCTTTTCGTCAAGTTATTATAAAATTGATGAATTATTTATGAAAAGAAATAATCATTGTTTATTATAATTTAATCAGATTTACTTATAGCAAAGGCCTGAAGCCTTGTTCATTCATTACACGGGAGCATGTGGGCTTAACGTGAAAATAGACCCACACCAACCTTCCTTTAGTGGTGGACCATGGAACCCACGTTTGCAATTTTCGTCCCCAGTTTTGGCTTTATTAAGTCTTATACGCCCACATTCAAATACCGTTGCTTGTTAGTTACGTAATATTTAATCATCCCGTATATTAATAATTCAGTTATTTGAAATAATTTTATTTTTAAATTCTTAATAAAAATATATAATAAAATTATATATATAAAAACAATTATACAATTAATTAAACCATAGATAAATGGTATTTAGCCTTCAATAATACTGTTAAGGTTTTCTTTAGAGTTTAGTTATAATATAGTGAGTCATTAGCCGATAGTTCACCTAAATTTAAAATAAAATTTAATTACATGATATAATATTTTTTTATATATGTAATTTTATTTTTAACCTTCATCGAAAAAATATATATTTGACATATAGTGAAATAATGTTAAATAATTTATTCATTTATGAATCAAAGGGTTAAAATATAAGAATTAAGCATGTAATGTTATATATTTTACTTTAAATATTTATTAAATTAAAACAAAACTAACAAATTTATCACCATTGTTTTTTTAAAATAACAACATTATTTCTCTTGGGTTACCGACATAGAAATTTTGTTAGAACCGATTTCTTTAAAATATTTCATAATACGTATGTAACTTGAAAAATTAAGGTAAAATACTGGTTTTAAAGCTTGAATTTCTTTTTCATTTACATATAAAAGTAAATCTTATTGTACTAATAATTATCTTATAAGGATTCTGAAGAGTATAGAGAGATAAGAAGAAATAATGATTTAATGATGTATTGGTGTGTTTAGAATGTACGTAGAGAACCCTATTTATATGATTGTAACAAGTGTAGTACAAGTGAAATAGTGGAAGTGTAGTACAAGTGAAGTATAAGTGAATTACAATATCAAATATAACTTAACATCCCCCCTCAAACTCAAGGAGGAAGAGAAACAATCAACTTGAGTTTGGAAACTAATTCTTGAAATCTGCCTGGTAGATGAGATTTGGTGAAGATGTCAACTGTTTGATCTGTGGAGGATATTGATTTGAGACAAACAGTGTCTTGACGAACATGTTGACGAACAAAATGACAATCAATCTCGATATGTTTTGTTCGTTCATGAAATACATTATTGTAAGCAATCTGAATAAGACTGATTGTCACAATATATGATAGTTGCGATTGATTGGAGAACACCCATGCTCAATGAGTAACCAACGGAGCCAAAGAAGTTCTTGAGTGGTGTCGTGAGCACGATATTTAGCTTCGATCTTTGGATCGAGAAGTGAGAGATTGTTTCTTACTTCGCCAAGATATAAGAGAGTTTCCAAGAAAGAAACAATATCCAGTGGTAGAGCGACGATCAGTTGGGTCACCTGCCCAATCAGCATCAGAGTAGGCGGAAAGAAGAAGATTAGACTTGTTGGAGAAGTGAAGACCGTGAAACATGGTGCCTTTGATGTAGCGGAGAATGCGAAGATCGTAGTATAATGGGTAGACCGTGGAGCAGACATGAATTGACTAACCAGATGAACAACATAGGCAATGTTAGGACGAGTGATTGTGAGATAAACAAGGCTGCCTACTAGTTGTCTGTATAATGTGGCATCTGAGAGAATAATACCATCTAATGGAGTAAGTTTGACATTGGTTTCTAGAGGTGTTGATGCAGTTTTGCAACCAGTAAGGCCAGCCCGATTAGAATATCGGAAGAGTACTTTGCTTGAGAGAGATAATATCCTTGAGAATCAGATGAGATTTCTAGGCCCAAGAAGTAGTGGAGACGACCAAGGTCTTTCATTTCAAATTGATGGCTCAGAAACTACTTGAGATCAATAATTACATTAGAGTCATTCCCGGTTATGATCATATCATCTACATAAAGGAGTAGAAGTGTTACACCAGTGGGAGTCTTCCGAATAAAGAGACCGGAGTCATAAGAACTAGAAGTGAAACCAAAGTCAATAAGTGTAGAGCTGAATTTAGCAAACCAAGCTCGAGGAGCTTGTTTGAGGCCATAGAGAGCACGACGAAGTCTGCATACTTGATGAGGTGAATGAGTGTATCCAGGAGGAGGTTTCATATAAACTTCCTCAGTTATGTCTCCATTGAGAAAAGCATTTTTGACATCCATTTGAAACATGTTCCAATTTCGGGCAGCAGCAATAGCAATGATACTTCGAACAGAGGTGAGTCGAGCTACAGGTGCAAAACTTTCTTCATAGTCGATTCCATATTCCTGTGTAAAACCCTTTGCAACCAAACGAGCTTTATATCGTTCCACAGACCCATCTGAATGAGTTTTGATTTTGAAGATCTACTTATAACCAATCAAAGATTTATTAGATGGAAGATCAATAAGATCCCATGTATGTGCTTTTGTTAATGCCTGTAATTCATCTGTCATAGCTTGCTGCCAATGAGGGTTAGAACTAACTTCTCTATAGTTTTGGGGTTCATGATGAGACAAAATAGTAGAGAAACATTGGTAATCATGAAGATGAAAGGGAAGACTACTTACACGAGTAGAACGACGAAGTGATGACTCTGGACAATCAGGTAGTTGGTCTTCAGAAGATGTTGTTATGGTAGGATCAACAGAAGGAGCAGACACATTAGGAGAAGCCATAGTAGACGATGGTGAGGGTAATGGAGCAATGTCAGGAGGAAATAAATCAATAGTTGGGTCATTAAAAAATGAGAAATGAGAGTGAGGTAGGAGATGAGACATGAAATGAAGAAATAGAGGAAAACATTTTATGTTCCCAAAAGATGACATGATGAGAGATGCGCAATCGTTTAGAGATAGGGTCCCAACAACGATATCCTTTGTGTTCTATTCCATACCCTAAGAAACAACAAAGACGAGAACGAGGTTCTAATTTATTGTGTTCATGAGGGTGAAGAAGAACAAAACAGGCACAACCAAACACTTTGAGTAGGTCATAAGATGGAGAAGTACTATAGAGACGCTCATAAGGGGATTGATTGTGAATAATAGGCATGGGAACACGATTGATGGTATAAACAGCCGTAAGAGCTGCTTCACCCCAAAAGCGTTCAAGACAAGAACTAGAAATGAGGAGAGTACGAACAATATTAAGAATATGTCTGTGTTTTCGCTCAACTCTTCCATTTTGTTGAGATGTGTCAGGACAAGAATATTGAGAAAGAGTCCCATTTTGTCGAAGAAAATTTAAATTTTTTTATCAAAGCTAGGCTCTTAGCTTCCTCGTACTCCCGTCGGCCCTTGTGCCGTAAATCCGGACCGTGCCGTAAATCCAGACTCTAGCCAATGTGGAGAGGGGATGTTAAGTAACACATTGGCTAAGAGTAAGGCATCCGTACTACTTATAAGTCTAGGCAATCATCTAACTCACAAGTTGGCTTTTGGGTTCAGAGTTAGGCCTGGTTTTCTAAGAAGGATCATTCGAAGAATGTTAATTATCAATAACCAACCCTGAGTTTTACTTCAATATTATCAACCAACCCCGTTAAATTTGAAAATATCATCGACTTCTTTAAACATTACATTTTGCTTGAACTAATGAAATAAATTAAGATATAAATACTAAGAAAATTACATTCAAAAATCTTAAATTATAATATACAATTAATCTAAAAAGGGAAAAACATGTTGAAACTATTTCATCAATCAATAAACACTTTCAAAAGTTGTTACCTTTTCAAATGAATTAATATAATGAAGTTGAAAAAGAAAATCATTACACTAAAATTACGTTGATTTATCCTCGTTTACTTAAAAAAACAATAATATAAATTAAAGAAAAAAATTGAGTTTTCTTATTTTGAGAGTGATAAAACGAGATATAATATCAATAATGTTTATAAATTTTGAAATAACACCATAAATACTTTTAAAGTTTAAAAAATATCCATAAGACTTAACAAAAGTGAATAGTAATTTTTTTAATATAAAAATGTTAGAAGTAATAAATATAAAAATACAAGACATATTTTAATATTTTTCTAAAAGAAATAATAATTAATAAAAATAAATTTAAAGAAATACAAAAAATAAGATTAAATCTTAAGGAATGAGATAAATATAAAGATTCATCATTTTCAAAAATAATGAAAATACTTTCAAGAAAATATACAATTTATCATGAAATAAATAATAAAGAAATGAGTAGGAGTAAAAGTAATGTATAATATATCATTAATTAACAAATAAATCATTATGGATAAATTATTAAAAATCACTCGTAAGGATAAAGGAAAAATATGATATATTCATTTAGAAAGAATTCAAATATTTATAAAAATACATTTTAAAGAAATAAAAGATATACCAATAAAACTAATACTAATAGATAATTGGATAATAAATGAAAAAAAATGTTTTATTAGAAATGATTCATAAAAACTTAAGTTGCTAAAAATTAAAACTTACAGCATATCCTAGGTTTGTTATTAATATTAATAATAAGAACTTAAACCAAATGTTAAGTTTAATTTATGAATTTGAAAGAGTAGATTTAATGAATGAAAAAAACCATTAATTTTCAGTACATTACATAATAGGATATTCATTAAGAAACAACATAATAGTTCAATATATAGATAAAATGAATTTATAGAAATAGATAATACTTTTCAAGAAATTTAACAAATAATAAAATCAAAAATATTAAGACTTTTAAATACCATAAGAATGAAACTTAAATGTTAAATGATAACGTCTGATTACAAAGAGAAATAATAATGTATCAAGATTTACGTTTATAGATCCTGAAGGAGAAATATCTATTTCTATAAAAATAATAGATAACAGATCTAAAACAAGAAGTTAAAATGATAAAAAACATTAGTACATAACGTAATATTAGAAAAAAATATCATTATTATCCCAATAATATTAAAAAATAAAATACAGAATATATAACTAGATTTTATTGGAAGCCTAACAAACATATCAAAAAATCAAATAATAATAATGAAAGTTTTAATTCTTTTAGCAAAAAAATGGATATAGTACAATAATCAAACATAAAGTCTTTACAAGACATAAACGAAAAACAAAATGAACTACTAAATAAAATAAGAGAATATGATTATAATAAAAAATTACAACAATATATACATGAAGAATTTATATAATTAAGAAATGACATAAATATCATACCTAGAAATAATGAAATAATATGATATAAGTTGGATCCATTTGTATGATTAAAAGTAGAACCACCAAGAAGATTAGATGCATTGATACTTAGGAATGAGAAAATAAAGAATGAAAAAAACCCTAAGTTAATACTAATAGAGTAAGGAGATACAGATTCCTTATGGACTTAATCCAAACTTGCACAAATAGAAAAGTAAAACACTTAAACACAAAATACAACAGAAGCACAAATAATATAAATCGAATAAGCAGACAACTTTTTATAACAAATATTATATAATCAACAAAAAGTAAGAAAACAATGAATACTTTCTAATCAAAATTTAAGCTACAGTATGTTGTAAGATACACACCTTAAACTTAGATGGTCCTACCACAATAATGGATCATGCATAATAAGTGATGTAAGGAGATAATCTCACATTGAGACCATATCTATTTGGTAACGTCCTCGGATTGCTTAAGGAAATCACTAAATAGGAAACAATCCACTAAATAATAAAACAATTATAACTTTGAAAGAAATAAACCATTATTACCTTTATCAGTCAGAATCTCTATCTGCACTACTTATTGTTGCTCTTGTTTGTTATTTCCAGAAAGACCTAGTTTAACACTCAAACCTAACTCTATTCTAGAACCAACACTATCAAATGTGGTGAGATTGATAACCATTGATTAGTAACAAGAAGTGTAACTACTCACAACCTTGAGGGATACACAGTTCATTACAAATGTCAAATTATGTATGGGAGACATATAGTCAAACCACATATGTATACAACTAGCGATTTGATAACTGCTCAATAAATGACCACATTAAAATGTAAGCTCTCCAAATTAATTTAAGTAATAGATATAATTCTAAGCTCTCCATTAAGTCTAATTTGTACACCATACCATGTACGGATGCAAGAGCTTGGCCATTTCCAGAAGAGTATTAAGGTTTGAGCAAATTGAACCATATGAGGTGTAACATAAAAAGATGAACAATGGAAAGGAAGACTGTAATGCACCCATTGGATTAAGACATGATAATTATAATTTTAAATCAATGAAGGATCTTGATTGATAAAATATTTATTTATAACATTTATAAAGCTAATAAATAAGAAATTGAAGATAAAAACTAGCCATAAATCTGAATGAAAATAAAAATAAGAAAATTATAAAGTTAAAGAAATGTTTTAATAAGAAATTTAAATATTTGTTTTTAAATAATAATATGCAATAAGTAATAACTACCGTTATAAAATAGTTAGCAAAAATTTGGTATCGGAGTCATAAAAAAATACATTAATAGATGAAAAATCAATATCTTAATCGTTCGAAGGTATCAATGATATTAACTAAATGTTGATGGTATTAAAACTCTTTTTAAAAACTTTAGTAACATAATTTCTCTTCAAAATGAAGATAAGATAAAAGGATGTACAATATATACTTTTTAAAATGTCTCTTATTTTTTTTATAGTTTAAAATTTTATTAGAATATTTAAATTCTTTCCTTGTTTAAGTATTGATTTATTCTAATTTTGTAAGTATTTTTAAGTTAAATGTCCCATTAAAAGGGTTTTATGATTTTTTTTATAGATATTTTTAAAAATTTACCGGAACAACTTATATTTGAGCAAAATTCAAGAGTGATTATTGATAAATAATTTTTACTAATTTAATACAAACTAAATTGTTTCATGTTTTTGGTCCATATCGTTTAGAGCGGGTCATAAATCTATTCCCAACATTTACGTTATTACAAATCTATCCTCAATGTTTAATTCCTTGTTACATAAATACCCAATTAATATACTTAGATTTTGGGCAACATATGACATGCATGCATTTTTGGGAGAATAAAAATTGGTATTTCGAAAAATTACAAAAACCAGGAAAGATAAGAAGAAAATACTGGCACTATTAGCAGAAACCACCAACAACAGAGAAAAAACAAAAACCAGACATTGGCACTGCTTCACGTGAAGGAAAGAAGGCACATACTAGCTAAAGATTGAAAAAAAGTTCACGAAATTAAAACTGAGCTCTACCAATGTAGAAGAGTAGAATGTTTCTTGGAATAATAAGATGTCGTCCCTGAGAGTTAGCATGCCTCGATATTCTCTACGTTGTCTGGGTTTGTGCTCCTAAATTTCCATGGCTACTGGAGGCCAACACTCAGCCATTATCTACGAAGAGGAGTGGTGATGCTCCTGCCCTTACCCCTGCTATAGCTTCTACTGATGATTCTGGCAAACCCAAGAGCTTTGAACACAAAATTGACATTATAGAAGGTGGACCGGGTACTGGATGTGGAGATGGGAAATCTAAATTACTGGGTTATGAGGTCTTCTTTGAAAAGTTGATCTTGGACAAGATCAAGACTGCTGATAAGAACGCAACTTCAACTGAAGCATAGCAGGCCACCTTCTCTCCATGTTACCAATCAAGAGGCTTTGAAATTTTTGAAATACCATTTCTTTCAAAAAATTTGAAATCTCAATTTTATCCTTCCAAAAATAGCTCGTGTACAATTTAACTTTGTCAATGGAAATGTTTAAAATAATATTTATGTAATAAAGAATTAATTTTCAACAATTCAAACGTTAGGAACAGGTTTGTGATCAATTCTGATCATTTATAACATAAAATATATTTAAGACTTGTTTTAAATTTAAAAATAATAATTAAATTGATTTTATTTCAAAAATTTAAACTAAATTTATCGATATTTATAAAAATGTGTTCAAAAAGACAAATACAGAAGTTTAAGACCAAATATATATTTCATAATTTCACTATAATAGCTTTATTTCGGTTTTCTTTTCACTCCTCTCTTTAGAAGAAAACAGAGGAAGGGTTTAACGTTCAAAGCTAAAACCTCAGTTTAGTTAGGTCATGGCTCTGAGAGCAGCAGTCGCCGCGCCTCGTGGATTGAGGCGGCTATTCTCGACAACGTCTTCTTTCGTTCCTCCGCCTTTGTCCGATTCCGCTCCCACTCGTGAGCAGCCTGAACCCAGCACCAACCTGTTCGTTTCAGGCACGTCCCTCTCTCTCTCCATAATACCTTTCATTCCTTTCATATTTTATCATTATGTTCTCTATTTGAGCTTCCTGGGTGTGTAAGTGCAGAAAATCAATAAAAAGATTTCGTTTTTATTTTTTTTAATTGTCAATATTTGATAGAATCCTTATTGATACGTTTAGTCTGATTCTGTTTTAGCTAGATGTATTTTAAAAATGGTACTTTGAATTGGTGGATCATAACCATTTCAGCAATATTTATGTTCTTTGTAGCAACTTGCAACTTCCTTGATGTTTCTCATTTTTTTAATTTTTTTTTCTATTTTGTGATTTGTGATTTTGTGATTTTTCTTCTTAATGACACATGTGGATGAGAAAAAAGTTCGTTGATTGCTATTTATGCTCTATTTTCATTTGCGCTTCCTTTTTCTTGATCTGCTAGTTTTCTTTGCTGAATATCATGTTAAGTTTTGTATAAGTAAGACTTTTATTGCCATGGATGAAACATTATTTATCTTGTAGTCATCATATGCTTTATTTATTTTTTATTATAAAGCTATGTTCTTTACTTCTTTTTGAGCATTCTATCATGACTTCTTGTATAGTTTGCTCTGAATGTTCTCTTAGTAACTCAATCAATACTTTGTATTTCCTCAGGGCTTAGTAAACGTACTACAACAGATGGACTACGTGAAGCCTTTTCTAAGTTTGGAAAATTAGATCATGGTGCGCGCGCCCCTTCTATAAATTGTTCTCTGGTTAGCTTAATTTTTTGAATCACTAACCTCAATGTTTATGTTGTTTACAGCTAGAGTAGTGACTGATCGTGAATCAGGATACTCAAAGGGTTTTGGTTTTGTAAATTATGCTACCCTAGAAGATGCTGCAAACGGTATACAAGGCATGGATGGTAAGGTGAGTCCAGCTAATTTTATGCGCAGGCTTCAAAGTAATGACCTTGAAACAATCTCCTTATCTCTGAAGTATTGTATTTTAAATTCTCTTATTTAGATAGTCTCTTTCGACTAGAAGGGCCAATGGCTTGCATTTTGTAAGTGTGCTTGGAATTGCTTCATTGTTTGGATGAACTTGATTGTTTGCAGGAGCAGTGCAATGAGCCCTCCCATTCCCGATTCATCCCCCTCCATTTTCCCTACGTTGATATCAAATTTGCTAGGGATGCTTAATAGATTTAGCTTGCTTTAGTTAGAGGTGTCAAAAAAGTTGAGTTAATCCGACTCGCTTAGGTTCAGCTTGCTTTAGGTAAGTTGTAACTCAATTTAATTCACCTAAATTTTATCCAAACTCAGTTCAGCTCAGCTCACTTCTAAGTAAGTTGGGATGCATGAGTTGGTTCATTTATATTTTTGAAAAAGAAAAAAAAAGAAAAAAAAAGAGTTCATTATTTTAGTAGTACCACAATTCAATTTATAATAAATCTCCAATTTAATATTAAAATTGTACCAAATTAGTATCTATTTTTAAATAGGAATACCACTAAGATACCACTTTACTAATAAGGATAAAAAACGAATTTCACAGTCGAACTACCAAAAGGAATGCCTTTTCATTTCTCATCAAACGAATAGCATCTTCTTATGAAAATCCTAACTATTCTTAGCATGATATTGGGGAATCTTATTGTTATTACTCAAACAAGCATGAAATATATGCTTGCATATCCTTCCATAGATCTAATTGAATATGTAATTGTTGGAGACTCACATGGGAGATATGGAAGCATGATAACTTATATGACGTTCTATATCTCCATGAATCTGAGAACTTTCGCTTGCATTGTATCATTTAGTCTACGTACCGGAATTGATAACATTCGAAATTATACAAGATTATACATGAAGATCCCTTTTTGACTCTCTCTTTAGTCCTATGTCTCTTATGAGGTCTTCCTCTACTAGCAGTTTTTTTTAGAAAACTTCATTTATTTTAGTGTGGATGGAAGGCAGGCCTACACACGAAAGATCCCTTTTTGGCTCTCTCTTATCCTTAGGGGGTCTTTCTCTACTAGCAGGTTTTTTCCAGAAAACTTTATTTATTCTGGTGTGGATAGCAAGCAGGCCTATATTTCTTGGTTTCAATAGGACTTCTTACGGGCATTGTTTCTTTATATTATTATCTAAAAATAATCAAGTTATTAATGATTGGACGAAACCAAGAAATAACCCCTTACGTGCAAAATTATAGAAGATCCCCGTTAAGATTAAACAATTCCGTCGAATTGAGTATAATTGTATGTGTGATAGCATCTATTATACTACGAATATCAATAAATTCGATATGATTGTATATGTGATAGCATCTATTATACTAGGAATATTAATAAACTCGATTATTGAAATTGCTAAGGATACCCTTTTTTAGCTTCTTGAATCTATTTCTTAGTTCAAGATCCTTCTTATTAACTGGAATCAAAGAATTAGTAGATCTATTCCACTCAAATGGAAATGAGAATGGGCTAGGGTTATGAACTTATAATCCAAGATTCAATAGTTGGTACATTCTTAGTCTAGGTAAAGTCCATCTTGTTGTAATAGAAATAAATAAGAATAAATAAGTTTTAGCTAATGTAATAAAGATATCAATTGTTGCTCTAAAAACTCCATAGTTTGTATTTATTTCAAAAAGATCATAAACAAATAGATATGAAATAGAGAGATTCCAACCCCCTAAGTACAGAACTGTTACAAATAATAAAGAAACTAATAGGTTCAGATAAGAAACAACGTAAAATAAACCAAATTTGATATTTGAGTATTCGATTCGATAACCTGTCACTAATTCTTCTTCTGTTTTTGTTAAATCAAAAGATAATCTCTCACATTCTGCTAGGGGGAAAATTAAAAAACTGATAAATCCTATGAGTTGACACCACAAATTCCATCCCAAAAAAACATATTTTAATTGTGTCTCAACTATATATCAATTGGACTTGAACTATTAGATAATCATAGTCAGTGATACCATCACTGTTACCAATTGCTATTACATAACCGTACATGAGATGTTCATTTTATATGGCTCCTTGAGGACCATAATTACAATAAATTTAGTTAGAGGTGTCAAATAAGTTTAGTTAATTTAGATTATTTAGGTTCAACTCATTTTAGGTGAGTTGTAGCTCAATTCAATTCATTTAAATTTTACGTGAATTCAATTAAATTCAACTCAATTTACTTCCAAATAAGTTAATAAGATGCGTTTATTTATATTTTTCAAAAATAAAATAAACAAAAAATAGTACGCTATTTTAGCTGTATCACAATTCAATTTATGATAAATCTCTAATTTAATATTAAAGTTGTACCAAATTAATATATGTTTTTAAATAGGATTATTATTAAGGTACTATTTGAATAATAAGGGTTAAAAATGTATCAAAAATTGAATTGTAGTACTACTAAGATAGTGAACCCAACAAAAAAAATATTTATATATTGTTTAAAAAAAAATGTTGTATAAATATTATTTTGATTGTATTTTTGTAAAATAAGAAAAATAAATATTATCATTTAAGTGTGTTTTTTCTCAGTGGTATTATGTGAATTATTTTTGACAAAGATATTTTTTAAATAAATTTGCTAGCTGTTTATGAGCTAGGTGAGCTAAGCTCATAGTTAAGTGTGTTAGATTTTTTCAGCTCATTATGTTATTGGATAACTTTAAATCGTATGAATCATACGAGTGGAGTTGAGTTTTTCTTTTTACACCACTCACTTTAGCTTTCCAATCGATATGTGATGTGAAGATGAGTAAAAATTCTTTTGTTTTTAGCTAAATGGTTCCTTCTAAGTATTACGATTCAATGATGATTGCTTTTTTTATTTTATTTTATTCCCTTTTTATAAATTTAAACTTATTATCTAGAATTGAAATTTTCTTATGTTTGTGGTCTGTAGTTTTTGGATGGATGGGTTATATTTGCCGAGTATGCAAGACCCAGACCACCACCTGGAACTGGAAGCCCCATGAACAATATGAATTCTACTTATGGAAACAACATTTCAGCTCCATATGGCCGTCAGTGATTCAAGTATTTGAAGGAATATGTTTTAATTTAATTGCCATCTGTCGGTTATAAGTGTTTATCATCCATAGTTCAAAACTTCTGCGATGAGTCTATCGGTCTTCTTCATCGCCTGGAGATGAGCTGCCTGGTTGGAGAATCAATTAGGATATTTTGTTCAACAACTTATATACATATATATATATATATGATTTTGTTTTAAAGTTGACATGGTGGGTTAATTTGATACGATGTTTATGTCATTTTATTGCTGTATTGTGTGTGTTACTAATGCAAGCAACTGTTTATGTCTGTGCCATGAATGATGACTGCATGAACTTTTATTCTAGACTTATGTAGTATTTACTGCGTTGATGAACCGGGACGACGGGTAAAGTTTAATGCATGCTGCATACTGTATTAGGGTGAGCATGTTGAATTTACTGACTCCCATTATGAATCGAGAGAATGGTTATCAGAACAAGGAGAAAGAAATTTCTTAATTTTAGAAATAAATTTTCAATTTAATTTTTTTTAAATTGTTTGAATATCAAATTTAGTTCTAATTTTTAAAAATAGAAATTGAAAATTGGATGTGCTTGTTTTACTATTAATTATTAATTATTAATTATTAATTATAAACTTATTTCTGGAAAATTTTGATATGATAAAAAAATTTGGCTTATATTGTTATATTATTTAGTTATTTATGTGGTTTTATTTTGAATATCTTAGAATAAAACATATATTTTTTATGTTAAAAATATATATGCATTTTATTTTTTAACATACAAAAAATATATGTATTTTACATTATATGAAAAAATATGTACACTAGGTAGATAAAAGTTGAAATAAAATTTCATTAAACTTTATTTTTTCCAACATGGCTATAAGGTCTGAAATTTTTATATTTTTTTGTTCATGTTTTTTTGGTGCAATTTTAATCTAAGGTGTGAAAATATACTAGTTTAATTTTTTTTTACTTAATATATATATATTCCTTTCTATTTTGTTAATTATCTAGACTATAAAATTTATTTATTAAAATAGAAATTTTCTATAATAATAATAATTATCGTTATGAAAATAGGGATCTCATTTTTTTTTTATATAAATAGGTTACAATGCAAAATGATGTATCTCACATCCCACCATTATGTTGGGTTAGTTAGCAAATTAAGTTTTTTACTATCTAATTATAATTTAAGAGGATAAGATTTGCCTAAATAAAATGTTAGCTATTCTTATCAAACAGACATATCATGATGTTGTAAAATTGAAAAGGTTGATGAGTATGTAGATTTAGCCGAGATCTCATACGAATCATGTATAATAATAATAATATACAACAATTAACAATTAAAGCGATGAAGTTTTTCTTAGAATGGATGTCGTGCTTTGGCCAACCTTTCACATCACGATCTTCGGTTCCACCATCGCCGTCTCAACTATTCGCCAACGAGACAACATTTCTGGTGACATCGCCTTCCTCTCAACAGCGCCGAAGGAAAAAGCGCCATGCTGGCTCCTTTTCAGGTTTTGACTGGACACCGTCGCTATTCTCAATCTCGGAGGACGACTTCGTGGTTGAGAAACGCCACCGTTACGAAACTAAACCCAGAAAATCATGTCGATTCGGTATGCGCAAGAGTGGTCACCGCAGATCCCACAATCTTGTGAGGTCTATTGACAGCGACGATTTCGGGTGGGTCATGTTATCCGCTTAATCTGTTTTTCGTTTTCGTCATGTTTGTTTTGCTTTACGACGTCATTTTATTCTCATAACATATAGTTGTATTTTTTTTTCTTCATAAAAAATAAAATAAAATAAATTATGGTGGATGATAACTGAGAATTTATTATATAAATTTGTTTCAGGCGAGCTAATACGGTGCGGGTTGCTATTACAGCGTTCACTCCGACTCCATTTATGTTCTGATTGGTTTAAAATTGCTGGGTGAATCACCGTAAATTATATATAAATACAGGTGATCTTTACCCATATAAATAAATAAATAATTTTAACAAATGATTTTAATAAATCATTTTATTTGATTACTTAACAGTGCATATATATATATATATATATTTACACTTACTGCAGATAAAGCTCGAACAATAACAGCCTGCGCACATCTTGTGACGTTTCTCAAAATTTGCTATAACTCACTAGGCATTCACATTAATAAAAAGGATTTTTCTAATACGTTATATTATAACAATTACATACATTTTGCAGTCAGTACCTATGTACATTATAATGTATACATCTAACTATAAAGAACGCATGGTAAATATCTGAAGAACCCAATGCATGGTGTATATATACAGGGCTCATGTATTCTTGTAATTTGTACATATTAAATCTCTAATATATATAAATGACATTGTAATTAGGGTGGTAACTTGTGTCGTATTTCGATTAACCTAATCGAATTTAAATCGTTGAACCTGAATCGATTAACTTCGGATAAAATTTAGATTAATTCAAATAATTCAAAAAAAATTGAGCTATAACCTAAATTAAAAAAAAAGCTATAAAACTTAAACAATATTACAACTTATACATTAGGTTAAAAACTTAAAATTTGATAAACATAATTATTCTTAATTTCAAACCAACTCACTCCCATTCCTTCAACTCTTTGTTTTGTTAGCAATTAACATCAACCGTTTCTCGAGTAATAACTCTACGTCCATTGAAGTATGTTAAAATATTTTTCATAACATCTTAAAAAAATTATTTTTCTTTCTATAATCATTGTATAGTTTACTTGAATATATTAAGAGAGTACTAAAAAATTACTACTAATTTTTAGATATGGTACTAAAAGTGCACTAACTATTTAAAAGTGAATCATAATTAAAAGTGAATCATAAATACCTTTCTATTTAAATGTATTTATTTTTGGTGAAAGAAATGTTTTATGTTTCCAATTTATTGATACATTTAAGAAATTTTATCAATTTTTTTAACAAATCTAACATAAAATGAGATGTAATGTTTAATTTCAGGTAATACTTATAACTTTTTATTAATACAAAAGTTAGCGTAAAGTTTTAAATGGAATGTAGGCCATTAAGTTGGTGGACATTATTTAACAAATTAAATGTTATGGGCAAATTGTACATGGATCATTTAAATAACTTTCCTCCGTATCCAACCATTTTTTTCAATTTTTTTTTAGTTCCACTTTTTTCTTTTTCACTTTTTAATCCCTCCTTTTTCATCTAAAGTTTTATTATTTGAGCACATTAAATACTAACAATGGTATAAATATTCAATACCAATAATAATATTTATAACCAAAATACTTAAAAATTGTATTATATTTTATTTTAATAAAGGTTTATAGAGTTATTGCTTTAAAAACAATTGTAAAATACTTTACATAACTAAGATTCAAGAGCAAGAAATTTAAGATAAATAATATTTATAAATATATTTTTACTAAAAAATTAAATATAATACATAAATTTAACAAATAAATAACGTAATCACTAAAAAAAATCTACAAAGTTATTCATTAGTTGAATTACTTAATTTATTCACGTATTTTTGTGAGGGTTTAATTACGGTGTCATTATGATCATGCCTAATCATTTTTATTGTATTTTTATTCCTTTTATCCATATATATATATATATATATATATATATATATATTAAGACTTATTTTTGGAACATATATAACGTGAAAACAATACAATGATGTTTGGATTTCTAATATACCTTTTCCAGATTTCAAGTCAACAATCTGACAAAAAAATAATTTAAATAAATAAATAAAGAAGATTTCAACTAACATTACAAATAAGATTTATTATATAACTAAGATTGACTAATTAATGATACTAGTTTGAGTTACAAATAATCCTTCATTATTTATGTTTTCGTTAATAATAATATGTTACAATAATTAACAATATGATATCAAATGTTAATACCAATTAATGCAAAAGTTATTACCTCTGTCTCTGTCTTTGTCTTTGTTCAGTCTCCTTACAATAACCAAAAGACATAACTATGACTTTCCTAATTCAGTACCTGCCTCAATGTTAGATACTGCAGTTTTTTTCACCAAACAATTTTGGAAATATATATAGATTTGTTTCTTGAATTCCTGGGTCTTCCACGCGCTCTCACATACGACGGAGGATTGATATCATATTTTTGTTTTACTTTATTTGGATACAAAACATCATCTATACAGAAGATAAATTATATAGCTAGCTAGTGAACCAAAAAGTGTTCAAATTGTTAATTAGAAGTAATAATATTTAATATAAATGATAGTGAGATTACTTATATTATTTTTTACATAAACAACCTTTTTTAAAAAAAAAAAATTGGATCAAAATATGTAAAGAGTTAATTATAATGAACTTTTAGCTTTAGATTTACAATTAAGAATTGAATAGAAGACATGATAAGATGAAGAAGTTTATTATTTTTTTATATGAATAATTCTTATGATAGTATACTTTTTATCTTTAATTAATTTCACAATGTATATAATTTTAATAATAAAATATTTTTAAAATATTAAATTATCTTTTAATGATTCTTTTTAATAAATAAATAAACTTAAAAATATATTTTATAAATAAGGGTATTAGAATATGAATGTGGTTAGATACGTGAATTCAGATAATGTGAAATTCATGAGGTAATTTTTTTAATTTTTAAAACCTATCTTATTTTATCTCACTTAATTTTTAACTAAATAAGATAGTAATAAAATAGTATTAATTACGATATCTTATTTGTTCCTAATATGTCTAAATAAGATAAATAAAAAAATAAAAAAAATAAAAAATATGATAAAATAATATAACAAATATTTAAAGTTAATTCCATGACGATTATAATCTAAATGAAATGATTTAAATAAAATAAATAAAATAATATTACATCATGAATCTAATAGAAATATTAAATAAGATATGAAATAAAATAAAATAGCTAATTTTCTATAAATAAATGTGGTAAATAAAATTACTTGATTAACATTTTTCTTTTTTAATAATACCAAAGAGTTATTTGGGGGTGAAGAGATCGAAGGAAGGTGTTTGCATGAGTAACATTTACAAACAAAAAATTATTTATTATAAATTATGAAATTATTGTAGTAATACGGTAGTTAAATATAAATTAAAAAATAAATTTATTTTTTTATCTAATAATTATTTATAATATTAATTGTGATTATATGAACATTTGTAACATAAAAATTATCCATTTACAAAACTCCAAAAACTTCAAAGTTTGTTCTTTGCAATAGAAAGGATATATATATATATATATATATATATTGCATTCCGAAGTTTAAATTTAATACAAAGCTATCTAAAAAGCACATCCACTTTAACGTTAGTATTAACTAAAGAGACAAATGTGATTATTATCAATTAAGCAAAGATAGTCAATAGTACATATCTATTATGTATATAGAAAGTGATTCAAATTATTCCATTTTTTTTTCTTCTTATATCATTTATTTTATTTTAAAATCTTTTACTCCTACAATTTCATAATATATTATTAAATTGACAAACATTATCATATTTTAGATATAACAATTTATAATTATTTTATCCATTATAATTTTTTATGCACTAATTATAAATTAATATATGGTATGATATGTGATCGAAAAATAATTAAAATTATATATTTAATAATAATAACAATAATAAATAAATATGGATTTGATTACATGTTTAAATATTATCAACAGTATATGTTATAAATAAGGCTTACGAATTTAATCAACAATATATTATTTTTTAAAGTTTAGTAAAAAATATATATTATTTTTTAAAGGTAAATAGACAATAAAAATAAGGATGTAAAGGTCATTGTACCTTTATATAAGGTAGTTAATTTTTTTTAATTACATGTATTATTACTAAAACTTTCAATTATTTTGATGTTTACTACATTTTAGTCTTTTTTGTTTTTCAATTTAATAATTTATATTTTCGTTTAGCCAAATACTTATTGAACTAAATAAAAAACATAAAGCACTAATTTATATAAAATAAAAAAATGAGAATAAGAAAATTCCAACGATAAAAACCAATAAATTAAAATTAGTTGAAAATATAAAATATTAAATTAACATGAAAATAGATAAGAGGTAAATTACTATCAAATCATAAGTAAAGTAATAAATTAAAATTAAAAAGATAAAAATATAAGTAATAAATTTTTCATAAGCCGCTTTTTACCCCACGTTTGGTTGGAGTGAATGGAATGGAATGGAATCAGAATCGATTCCTTTCATTTTGTGTGTTTGGTTGGACGTAATGAAGAGTAGAATGGAATCTCATTACTACTAAAAGAGAAGGAATCACAATTCCTTCTCCCACCTTTGGTAATCATTATTTCATTCTCATTTAAACATTTTTTTTTCAATTTTACCCTCACCTAAAATATAACCTTAAAAATCCCAAATTCTCAAACCCAAAATTCCAAAACCCTAAACCCTAAACCCAAAAGTTCAAAACCCTAAATCCAAATCCTAAAATCCTAAAACCTAAACCCTAAACAACAAAACCCTAAACCTTAAAACATAAATCCCAAAACCCTAAATCCCAAATTCCAAATCATAAAACCCTAAATCCTAAACCCCAAATCCCTAAACCACAAACCCTAAATCCCTAAACCTTAAAACAAAAATCCCAAAACCCTAAAACATAAATCCCAAAACCCTAAACCCCAAATTCCAAATCCTAAAACCCTAAACCCCAAATCCCAAAACCCTAAACGTTAAACCCTAAAACCCTAAACCCTAAACCTTAAAACATAAATCCCAAAACCCAAAACCCAAAACCCTAAAACATAAATCCCAAAACCCTAAACCCCAAATTCCAAATCCTAAATCAATAGACACTAAACCTTAAACCTTAAAACCCTAAAACCCTAAACCCTAAATCCAAAATTCTAAAACCCTAAACTATTTTTAGAAAAATAATAATTTTAACCCTAAACCTTAACCTACAAATATAACCCCAAATCCTAAATCCTTAAACCCTAAATCACACATCCCAAACCACAAAACCCTAAACCCTATTTAGAAAAATAATAATTTTAATAATATATTTCTTTTTAATTAAGTAATACTTATTTAGAAAAATAATGATTTCAATAATGTATTTTGTCTCGTAAAAAATAGTAATTAAATGACATTATTTGAACTTTACAGCATGTAGGGGTATTGAGGTCATTTATAGCTTTTTTCATTCCATTCCAGTGGTAAACCAAACACTATAATCCTGATTCTGAGCTTGATTCCAATGGTCAAACCAAACAAAATTGTTTCCATTCCATTCCATTTCGATTCCATTCCACGAACCAAACGACACCTTATATATGTCCAAAACAACTTCTTTTTTTTTTATCTTTATAAATATTAGAACATTTAATATGGATGAGAGTTCACCTTGTGAAAACACCTGCTTGCAGAGTTGCAGGTGTCTAGTCCTCTGTAAAGGGTACTATAGTAAGAGGCGGTAAGATGGTCTTACTAAGATCATAAAGAAGTCACTAAAATTGTAAGGCTTAGTAATTTTTATTCCTAAAGATTTTAGATTAAATGAGAGACCATGTGTCAAAAATAGACCAAACTGGTAACAATGAATTATAGCTAGCCATTTGACGCATGAGAATGACACACAACTGAAATACCCAATGGCTGCCTCTACAACAATTATTCAAGTGGTTATATTTCTACAGCTATCTCTGTGAATCGATCTTTAAGCCAAGTTTTTTGCTCAGTGCCAAGCAGAAG
This sequence comes from Hippophae rhamnoides, assembly GCA_033030585.1. Lineage (NCBI taxonomy): Eukaryota > Viridiplantae > Streptophyta > Magnoliopsida > Rosales > Elaeagnaceae > Hippophae > Hippophae rhamnoides. Next base: position 30,614,863 of record CM065429.1, read on the forward strand.
CTGAAATCAGGTTTCTCTCTTTCCATCCCAAAAGCATGGCACCATTTTTCTCCACCAGTGTATAATGGCCTGAGTAGCACCTCAGAAGACTCCGTATCACAGAGTTAACATAAGTACTCAACGGATACTGTCTAAAACCCGCCATTGTAAACCTCGATTTCCACTTGCCAAAGAGCTCATGTCTCTCCACCCTCTCCTTCCCCTCACAAGCAATGACATTAACAATATCTCTTGCTAAACAATGTTGCTCAACATCAATCCTTTGTTTGGAGTCCCTTGGCTGTTTTCCATCAATAGACTCAAACATTGCCAAGTAACAGTCCAGAGTTTCCACAAACCTGTTGTAAAATGAGGTGGTGTTTGTGTTGGATTCTTGCTCAACCAAAGTGACCACCTTAGGAGAGAGTGATTTTACCAGCCTCAATAACCCATCCCGTGGATTGTTCAAATCAACGCTCTCGTCTGGAATGTGGTGGAGCTTAAGTGGAAAGTTGACTGCAAGAGTTTCCCCGGACCTGACATGAAGCATCTCCCTTGTGACATTAGGTGCAAAAACTGAAACTCCATGAAACTCGACAGGTATGTTGAATACCTCCGACAATGCAGCCAAACGTCTACCTACTGTCTCCAATCCATCACCACGAGCATATTGTGAAACTGGATCATCAATGCCAGTGATTCGTACATGCGGAGGTCCACCAGGTCTTGCAGCTAGGGCCTGCAGGAGAGTGATCCATTGGGTGCCCTGAGCAATTTGGAAGTCTATGATGTGGATGTGATCCTTGTTTCCGCATGCTTCAGCAATGGCTCCATTGGCTGCCATGTAACCAAACTTTAAATAGGGGCAGATTTCATACAAAATTTGCATGTAAGAAAGCAAGTCCTTGCTTTCAGGCTCTCTGGATTTGAGTGCACGGTAGATATTGCCTCCTGATTCCCCCTTCCTCGCTACCAGCCCTTCAACCATATAAGCACCAAGACGTTGAATTGGTTCGCCACAAATTGAAACAACACCTCGAGCCCGTTCAATCAACTTGTCAAAGTGATGAATATTGTTTTCAGATAGAGCCTGAGCACAAGCAATAAGCAATTGCTTTAGATTGTCAGGTGGGAAACACTGTGGAGGTTCTGCCTCCATTGCTTTGTGGCGTTTCTCTAGACGTTCAACTTCTCCATACTGTCCAGGCCTGTAACTAAGGGACGTTTGAGGCTGAATCCCTTCTGAACTGTGGCGCTCCCGGCTCCATGACATGGACCTATTTCCAGTAGTAAATCCCCAGCTACTTTCACCAAAGGAAGCATTTGTTTTGGTAACTTCATCGTCAGGCCCCATCAATACGGTCTCCAATTCCTGCAAGGCGTGTAACTGCGGGTTACAATTTGCATCCGGAAAGAATGATGTCTGCCCAGAACAGTCCACAGAAGGACTAAGCCAAGGAAAATAGCTGCTTGTTTCAAGGGAAGAGTTACAGGTAGGACTTACTCCTGACAAATACTCAGTAGAACTGTGCTGCTCCTGGCTGTCACTTAAAGTAGTAAGGCTATCACCATCAAATTGGTTTAAAAAAGGAGAATTTGGAGAGTTTCCTATTTCAAATTTCAATGAACCAAGAAGCCTGCTGGTTGTGGGTGAAAAAGTAGAATGAGATAAGCCCACATCAATCCCTCCAAATCCTAAAAACTGGCGTGAGTCCATGCTATGGAATTACCATCAGCTATTCTGCGTAATGGGAAGTCCCACAAGTACTTGTCACGAGGAGGTATTTACTTATCAGCCTCGACGATGAAAACAATCGACCTACAATTTCCATGCAGATAGATAATGAGTATGAAAATGAAGGAAAATCAATTAAAGCCCTAATTTAAAGTTAGTAAAATGCCCCGAAAATATTTGCAGCAATATATCAAAAGACAAACATGTTAAAGACATCATAGCTTTCTTCAGAATGCACAATGGTGACAATCAATTGGATAATAAATGTATTCTTAAATCAAAGACTCGTTAAGATAGTTTTGAGGGTGTACCCCAATTAATCCAAATAAGATTGCCTAAAGCTTATTAAGCTAAGAAACTAATTAATTTTTCTTTTTTACTTTTTTCGCCTTTTGTTACCCTTAATAGGAGAAAATAAGATAATTAGGTTGTATTAAAGATAATTTTAGAATTTAATGATAAATAAATTCTACCAAAATTAGAATTATCAAGTGATAACATTATTTTTATATATTTATCGATTCTGATAAGTGTTGATACTATTGAAACACATAAGTAAAATATTTATAATTTAATAATAATTAAGATTATTAATTCTTGAATTCAAAAACTTTAATTCTAATGTAGTATAGTTTCGTTAGTAAATTAAATTTTTTAAAAATTTAAACAATTAATAAACTATCAATATTGATGTATCATACTACTCACCGTGAGAATACTTAGAGTGAAAATATTGTATATGAATCAAGGAGTATTTTATGTTTTGGTCTTGTTTTGTCCTGCAAAATCTAAATGGTATATTATTATTTATTTAAATATAAATGTTAAAAAATACATAAAATATTTTAAATAATACTTCTCAAAATCATAGAATTAAATGGATGAGAAAGTAGAGTCAATATTTAAAAACAAGAACAGCATTTTTTATCATGAATCGAAAGACCGCCAAAAAACCGAAAATTGATCGGTTCAGCAAAACATATATATATATATATATATATATATATATTAAGAAACGTGAACGTGAAAAGATATTTCACGAAGAGTAAGAAGAAAAAAGGAAGAATCGTAAGTCTTTACATAAGATGAATTAACCAAAACTATTAAAATTGTTCTAACTACCCAAAGCAAAAATTCCAACGACTACCCCCACTTAATGTTCTCTTTATTTCTCAAATTCCACAACAGCGCGCAAAAGACGAACATAAAAGATAGCCTTCAGAATTTCTTAATATCCTCTAATAAAAATCAGAGTTCTCTTCAGGTCGAAGAACCAGAAAATAGGAAAACGAATGTATATAGATAAAACTAATAAATGAAGAACAAATAGCAACTAATTCGTCATTAAATTACCTGACAGTATTTCTGAGGCTTAAATTTGGAACTAATTTTCGGAAGAACATGGAGCTCTTGTGGAAGGTATATATAGGAAAAAGAGAGAAGGGGGATAATTTCAATTTGACGGTATTCCTGCAAAGGAAATTAATTGTCACGATACAGTCGCTAAGACATTTTTTTTTTCGCGTCTTTCTAACGATTTTATTATTCATTACTTTTCAATTATTATTGTAAAAATAGTTCGTGTTAATAAATTCTTTAAAATTTTATTTCATTCTTATTTTTCAAATAATTTAAATTTTTAATTTACTTTTTTAACCCAATAATAAAAATGTTTTTATACATATATTAATTCATATAACATATTTTAATTAATAAATAATTTTATAATTATTTAATCATTTTATATTTTTAACTTTAATAATTAATATGTTATTTAATATATATAATAAGTTTATTCATATAATATACTACTCTAATAATAAATAATTTCTCTTATAAAATAATGATACCTTATTATAATTTTTTAAAAAATATTGTTAAATAATTTAAACATTGAGAATCAAATCTCTAAGGCTCTAACTATAAATTAGAGCGCTTCAAAAACCGCCACAACAGTATGGCACGTGGCTATAAGAATTAACAAAGCTGAGTGAATCTTCGGAACCAACCGACCACCCGTTGAGTTCTTAATAGAACATTCCACTATTTTTCTAGTATTTTCTTTCTTAATATGTGAGCAGTTCTACTTATATATATATATATATATATATATTCTTAATATATCCTTACATGTGACACAATATATTGAGAATGAAGTACAATATAATTTTTTTTATAAATATATTATTTTAATTATTTTTTTAAATAACTCAATCTAAATCATCTTATTTTTAAGAATAAATAAATAAATTTTAATTTATATTATTATTTTAATTAAAAGAAATACCCAATAAAGATTATTGTTATAAATCAAATAATATTTTTCATTTTCAACCAACTTTTTTTTTTAAAATATTATTCTTATACAATTTATATTCATTTATGAAGTTTGTTTCTTTTGTTAAAAAAATTACATATAATATAAAATATTTATGAATATAAGATTATTGTGTTAAAAATGATATTTTAAAAAAAATATATCAAAATAGAAAAGAAATTAATTGATTTTTAAGAAGTTCACTTTTAGGTTAATATTTTTATTTAATTTTAATATAATAAATAAATAAAGATAAATTTAATTATTTAAAATAAATTATTTAAAAAATAATAATTAAAGTGGCTAATTAAAAAAATAATTATCTTACACATCATTAATATATAGCGAGTTAATAAATTGTAAATGCACACATTGGCTTTTACGCTTTTCCGTACGGCACGTGAGATTCTTCTTCTTCTTCTTTTATATTTCTTTAATCAATTTTGTACAAACTTAAGTCAAATCAGTCATTCCTCCATTGCAAATGTACTACAATTAAAATAATTAAATCAACTTCTTTATCAATATAATTGTACTGCATGTTGATTACAACTTGCACTAAGGAAGTACAACAGATCATTTAAATAAATGTAAAATGTGGGTGATTTAGAACCCCAACAAAACAAAAAATAAACAAAAGCTGTACCTAAAATTATTCAAACAATCAATTCCATAAAATAACGAAATAGTTAGTTATATTTAATTTAATTTAATTTTTATTTATTTATTTAAAAATAATAAATAAAAATACATGAAACAAATTTTTTTAATTTATACAATTTCGTTGTTATTTATTTATTTAAAGTATATGAATATGTGAAAAATATATACAAAACTACTAAGTCATATATATTTGCATAGCACTATCGAGATAGACGAGCATCATTGGCCTGATTTTATTTTTGCTTGACTTTTGCATGAATCTTAAATTTTCGTATCCAATACATATAATAAGTTTGTGTTTTTTTAATAAAAAAATATATTTTAAACCTACTTTCTAGATCATTTATCATCTAATTAAGAACTAAGATAATATCTTATATATATTATAAGATATATTTAATACTTATACATTATTATATTTTTTAAAATTAATCTCATACATACAAATTATTCTAAAAAAAGTAAAATAAAATTTATTTAATAATCACCCAATATTAAATAGAAAGAATAAATGTACCTTAAATTTTAAAGAAAAAAAATATCATTAAATTAAATAATTAGTTGAGAAAAAAACAAGATTTTTAAATCTAAGAAATGTTCTTATTTGGAGAGAATTATACATGTTACAGGATTAAAAGGAGTTAAATCCCTAAAATGGGTTATATAAGTCTATATATATAGAAACCATCACCCCCAGGTATCGACACCTTATTACAAGAATTATATCTGACTTACAATCAGATTACCATCACATTAATATATCTTTATAATTCATGTCTTATTGTCCCCTTACCAGTTTTTGTACCTCGGGTACCCTACTAGGGTCATACATCTAAAGCTCCTCGTGTACCAGTGCACTATGTATGTGATACACTTTGTATACATTATATATCTCGTGTACTAAAACCACTCCAATAAATCTACTTGTGTTTACATACTTCATGTGAGTGTATCCCATAGACATGGGGTACCGTAGTCCGAAACATCTAAACATTAAATCTTCCATTCTTCTATCTTGAAGGAGGATGAAAGAATCACTCTTCTTATGGTATATTTGTAGATACCCAATGCACCTTATGCGCGTTACATACATTGCATCCACTCTTGAATCCCTCGTATATGTACCTCAAATTATCCCATATACAAGTATCCTATGATCATGAGGTACCTTGGTCTATGACATTCAAACATTAGATCTCATATTCTTTTATCTTAAAGCAAGATGAAATAATCATATTCTTACTAAGGGGTGTTATTTAAGTAGGTAGTTACAATACTTTAAGGCATGAAATCTTTCAAATTCTTATGTCATAAACCTTTCAACTTCCTCTAGGTGATTCAGATCCCTCACCTAGTATACTACAAGCCCTAGCCCCCTTTTAATTCATTTTCAACATGAGAGCTTAACTTCCAAATATTCATAGAAATTTTTTATCTGTTTAAAGAATTTCAGCCCATATTTGAAGAAATTCAACTCATGCTTGAGGAGTTTTATGCCCTTTTTTTGAGAAATTTCAGCTCATATTTAGAAAAAAATTCAGGCCATGCTTTTCTTGGGTTAACTCATGTCGCACACACCCACATATCAAATTAGAGGACCATTTGTTCTCTTTCTCCATAATTAGGGTTATCACTTTCTTTTTTTAAGAGGAGGTTCATATGAACTCAAGATTCTTACTTAGGATGGGCAACACACCTTTTATACCTGCATTTCAAGTGAAGGTCCATTTGGCCTTCTTCGCTATACTAGGGGTTATTGCATTACTTTATTTGAGAAACAAGTGATATTGATAAGTGGAAAAAATAATTCTTCACTTGTCCTTTTCAACCCAAAAAGAAGATTCATATTTATAAACTCAAGATCCTTTCTTAGGATGGGTCATATGTCTCTTATACCCATATCCCTATTGGGGGATCCATTTGGCCTCATTCTCCATACTAGGGATTATCACGTTATTTTATTTATGAGATAGGTGATAAGGATAAGTGAAAAAATCAATTCTTCACTTATCCTTTTCAAACCAAATAGGAGGTTTATATTTGTAAACTCACAACCATTACCTAAGATGGGCCATATGATTTTAATACTGACATCCCTAATAGGGGTCCATTTGGCCTCCTCCATACTAAGGGGTTATCACATTATTTTATTCTCGAGATCAATTCTTCAATAGTAAATCTTCTTCTACCCTAGGCTAGACATTTGCACACATGCTTTTTACGCCTACATCCCGAGTGGACGGAGAACATTTGGTCTCTTCACTCCAAATGAGTAATACATAGTTCCTCAAGTAGTCATTGGTTTGAGTAACCTACCTATTTTTGTTTGACAAAAAATACAAGAAAAAGTTTTACTAAAATCAATCAATCATACTTATTTTACTGCAGATTCCCAAACTTTCAAATATTTTCTACCACCCTTGTGAGGTTCCAAAATCAAAGGGTAGAGAGTCGTATTGAAGACATTCCTTTACTCTTAGATCTTCTCCAACAAAGTTGAAAGGATGTACCTTGTTGATAAGATGTACCTTACTGATAGAAGGTACCTTGTTGATAATAGGTACCTCATTAGGAGGTGGTAGCTTATTAATATGAGATATCGCATTGGTATAAGATATTTTATTGATAAGAGGTATCTCACTAGAAAGAGATACTTTGTTGGTAATAGGTATCTCACTAAGAGGATGTACCTTGTCGAGAAAAGGTACCTCGTTGGTAAGAGATATTTTTTTAATAAGAGGTACTTTATTGAAAATAAGTGCCTCCTTGGTATATGGTACTTTGCTAATAAGAGGTGCCTCATTGATATGAGGTACCTTGTTGATAAGAGGTACACAATGAAAGGATGTACTTCGTTAATAAGAGATACCTCAGCGGTAAGAGATACCTCATTGGAAGGAGGTAACTCGTTAATAAAAGGTTCCTCATTGGTAAGAGGTACATTATTGATAAAAAGGTACTTACTAGAATGATGTACCTCGTTAATAAAAGGTGCCTTATTGATAGAAGATACGTTGTTGATAAGAGGTACTCACTGGGAGGATCTACCTCATTTATAAGAGATGCCTCGTTGGGAAAATGTACCTTGTTAATGAGAGTTATCACATTGATAGGAAGTACTTCAATAATAAGAGGTGTATGTTGATAGGAGGTACCATATTAGTAAGAGGTACCTCACTAGGATGGGGTGCCTATTGATAAGAGGTACCTCATCAGGAGGAGACAATAAGAGGTACCTTATTGGTAGGGGATACCTCACTGGGATAAGGTCCTTGTTGATAAGAGGTACTTCATTGGTAGGAGGTACCTCCTTCTGATTGGCTCTCTTGTAGTAAACATGTGTGTAATTCCTTAATTGTTATTTCAAAATTTGATGAACGCTTGTTGTGACTCCTTAACTTGTTAGATTTTGTCCATGGTGTCTCTTTCTAATGATGCATCCACAAAACTAATACTGATTGAACTAACAATACGTGGGATCATCTTTGTAACCTTTAACCTCCTAATTTTTAAGGTTGATGGTTGAATGAAAATTTAACCCAATCCATGGTGTGGTGTGAGATGAGCTGTTTAATAAGTTACATGTTCATAAAGATCACTTCTAGGAACTTAACGCACATGGTGCTTGGAGTGATTTTAATTCTTGTTTCTTTTTGAATTAGAGTTGGTACAGTGGTTGGTCATGTAGATAGGTTTGAATTTCCCTATTGTACGATGTGATTCTCTTGATTTTTTAAATTAAAGATCTCAAATCCTCGTTATGGACTAAAAAATTTAAGGTCTTATTATGAGTGCCAATTATTTAAAGAGAATTACATCCCGTGTAAATCTTTTTGTGTTCACATAGACCTCATAGCACCCACGTGAGTTTACCTCGTGGACATGGGATACCTTGTTCCAAAAGACCCAAACTATTCTTATGTTGTAATTTAGTAATAGCACGTGCAACCAAGGATTAGCTATGCAAATGGGCATACGGTATTTTAGTTTGATTGAATTTTTATCAAAAAAATTAGTCGAATATATGCAGCCTTTTATTTTATGTGTGTTAGTGTATGTGTTAAAAATAAAAATTTAATATATTCATAATTTAAATCATTTTTTTATCATTTTATTAATTTTTCAAATACTTATGGCCACATTTATGAAAAAATGATTGACTCAAAATAAATTATATATATATATATATATATATATATATATTAATAAAGAATATTATATATAACACATTATATAATTCTAATCATTCATGTTTATAACAAGAGAAAAACATAATAAGTGATATTAAATCAATATACTTACCAATAAAGATATATAATATATTGTTATCTTTTAGTTTTAATTTTAAATACATATATTTTATTCATATATATATATATATCATAATATTATTTGATATTTTATTTTAATAATCTTTTTAATTTACTTAAAATTTGATGTTAATATTTTTTAAGACTTTAATACCTAAAGTATATTAATATTTTAGATTTTAATATGTTTGTTTTATTTTTAATTAGTATTAATTAATTAATTTTGATATGTTTATGTATGAATTTTATTGTTTTTATTTTTTTTACTTTAAATAATTTTCGCAAGAAGTTTCAATATAATGTTAACTAAAAATTTTAAATTTTATATTATAATATGATAGTAAAAAAAATAAATCTCCAACCGTTCTTCCCTAATGCACAATTAGTGCCGACGATGATTGCCCATACGCAGCTATATGAGCTAAAAGTTGCGTAGTCAAGCAATTTTTTGAAATTTTATGATATGATAAATACGATGGTTTGATAGGATTGGCCATTAATCTATTACAAGAGTTATATATTTAGTTTTTTATCGATTAATTCTTAACAGCTTATTTATAATAGATTGCATTTTTATGAGTAATTTTATATGTTATTATTGGGAGAAGAGTCAAGAAATTTATGATCGTTGTTTAAATTTTATTTAAATTCACAAATATTATTACATTTGTGATTATTTAGTGGTATAGTGCTGCATTAAATTGTTTTTAAATTTTTTCTAATAGATATTATAAGTAATCTTATTTGTATATCTTAGGCTCCAATTCCAACTATATGTACATTTTTTATTAATTATTATACATGGGTTTTGCTAATGAATCACGTAGATTTTAAAATAATTAATTAATTAATTAATTACACATTTAATTTATTTTTGAATATAAATTTAATCAAAATTAAAAAGTGATAAAGATTAAACTGTTTTTCAAATGCAAATAAAACTCTAGATATCCCCATTAAAGTTATATAATGGATGCATCACCATTCGAAAATAAATCATATATATTATAAATGCTTGTTGATTTACTTAATTTAGTAGGGTGGGTGCAAATTTTTTTTTGTCTAAAATGTTAATATTAATTTATTAAATCAAGAAATAAAATTGGTTTATAAAATATCATATTAAATTAATTAATTTATATTGATTTAATAAATTTAAATTACGATTTAGAGTTGATTATTTTCAAAGTGAACTTAAATTATTTTGACATTATATAGTGTAAAATTATAAATAAAATTTAATGTTTAATCCATAATTTAATTTAAAAAAATTGAATCATTACACCAATTTTCAAGTAAAGAATAACTCTTAAAAATTAATAAATTATTAAAAATTTGATAATAAAAATCAATTTAAATCTTTTATTTATTATAAAAATGAAAGAAAATAATAAAAATTATTTCTCTTACTTAATTCACATAAAAGTTGAAGTTAAGTGCTCATAAACATATATGATAATGATATATATATTATAATTGTATAAAATTAAAATTAAATATATATTAATAATATATAAATAAATTGATTAAATATTAATTTATAAATTTTAAAATTTTAAGTAAATTTTTAAAACGAAATTCACTTTATTTAAACTTATAAAATAAAAATATCTGATTAGTCAATTTTGATAAAATTTATTCATTTATCAATTATTATGTTGAATTATAACTACATAATTGATACTTTCTTTAAGATTCGTGCCTAGTTGGTAAAAATTATGATTAGAGAATGTGCGCCGCGTTAACGACGCCAAAGCATCGTCACGGAGGTAAGCCTCTTGTAGTCCTGCATTTTGACTCCTTTGCCAAACGGGTGTGAGCGTTTCCCGCACAATTATGCCATCATTTTCCTTCTTTTTTTTTTCAAGTTAATATGAACATTTGTATACAGCACGCTATTTTTAGTGATTTTTTTCCGAAGAAAACAATATTTATAAAAAAAAATTAATTTATATATTTTAATTATAAAAAATAAATTTAATTCAAAAAACTCACTCCAAACACTAATTAGTTAAAAAAATATTTAAATTAAAATCTAGTTAATTAAATCAATTTAAAGTTAAACTCTAATTAGTTAAATTAATTTAATATTATTGATATATTATTTATTTCGTTATAAATTCAAGGGTGTAAAAAGTTATCATAAATTTATATTTGAATTTTAGTATCAAAAATAATTGGTTCGAAATTAATATTTTTTTATAAAATAATAATATTATATGTATCAAATAATGTATTAAATACTAGTAAGATATAAAGTTAAGAATTTGTGATAATAAAATAATTATATGATTATTTATTAATAAAAAATCAATCGTTGAAAGCATCAAATTATGATAAAATATTATTATGTCACAATTTAAATGATTAAATGAACGTTGGTATATGATTAAATATAAAATTAGAAAGCTGAAATATGGAAAATTTTAAAAGACCACTAATTGACATGTAAAATGCATGCTGATAAAAATAATTTTCTTATAAAAATTATGACAAACAAACCGAGAATGGTATTTTAGAAAATTTTATTCTCATTTTGGTATTTTTTTAATCATTATTTTCAAATATAATACATAAAATATTCATATTTAAATTATTATTATTATATATTTTATCCAAATTTAATATTAATATTAATGAATCGGTATAATTTAAAGTATTAATTATTATTAAAATTAATTAAAATATGTATTAATAATTTAAATAAAAATATATATTTTTATTTTAGTTGAGAAATATTAATAATTAATAATAATCGTACAAAGTTATCAATTCAACAAATGATAATTTGGAATGTAATTTACATTTAGATAAACTTTTAATCAATGATATCGTTCTTATTTCACTTACCGTACTATGATATGAAATAAGTTTATTCGCACTTGATGAGGCCATTTGTATTCCCATTCACCTTACATATGAAGTGAAGTCAGCTAACGTAACTTATTCTCATTTTGATTTTGGCAAGGATTTAAGTTCATATTTCATTGAATCTAGTTCCGGGAAAAATCACTCTTATATGTTTGTATTTTCTTAATAATTTTTTTTAAATATTTAAAAAAATATTTATAATGAAATTAACGTTATACATGATATCATAAATAACTCTCGTCAATGTTAATTTTTATATTCAATATATATCTTATATTTTTCAATTTCTACTAAATTATTAATCATAAATAAATTATATATATATATATATATTACGTTTCTTATTTTTTAAAAAATAAATATCAACACTAAGTAGATAAAGATATAGAAATATAAAAATTTATTAAAATGAAAAAATTAGTTTTAAAACTTAAAATAATATTCTCAATTTTTTTCACTCATATGTCTTCGTCTCTCGCACCGTTAATTTTTTTGTATTATTCGAACTTATTTTTTATTTTTAATATTTATTAATAAAAAAATTAATTAATTGATTAATTAAATTTAAAAATAATAAATTTTTAAAGATGTCTTATAAAACTTAAAAATTTACTTTAAATATAGTTAATATAATCAAAAATTTATTTTCTTCGTCCAAGAAGTAGAATATGTATTTATAATTTATTAAAAAAAAATAATTAATTATAATTTAATCCAAGTTAATTAATCTATAAATATTAATTTCTTAAAATTTATTCTTAATTTTTATATTTTATAAATAAGTTCAATTTATTAATTTTACTATAAAATCAACTATAAATGTTAAACTTAAAATTTATTCTTAATTTTTATATTTTATAAATAAGTTCAATTTATTAATTTTATTATAAAATCAACTATAAATGTTAAACTTAAAAAATATTATTTTATTTTTAGTTATATATCATTAAATTTAATTAAAATTAGACCCTAAATAATTTATAAAAAATAAAAAGAATTAATTTTCTACATGTAATTTAAGATCAATAAAAATAATAGTTTCATTTATTGTAATACATTTCAATTTTATTTTATTAAACGATATGCACATGTATATATAAAAATAAAAAAAGTAACATTTTTATATGTTAATTTAATATTATTGATTATTTAATATTAAATATAAGGTAATAAATTTAGCTTAATTTTAATTTTAAAGATATTATAAAAATGATATTGAATAACTATTATTTTTTAAATTCTATTAGAATAAAATATCATTTTTAATACTTAAAAAAAGAATATTTACAAAGAAAATACATATCTCAATTGTATTATTGATATTTTTTCATTATATGGCCTTCCATTCTATATTGATTCTATTATTTATAGTATTTAATTTCATTATGCCTCTATTTTTGTACTATGGTTCCTAAATCTTAATTTCGTCACTTCATTGTCATTAGTAAAAAAATGAAAGATTTAAAGTACAAATTAGGTGTAAAATAGGTGTGTAAAAATGACCCAAATCAACTTGAATTAATCCAATCTAATTTTATCAATTTTGAAATATTATTAGTTTAGTTTATGTTGAAATATGTTATGGATATGAATAATTGGTACACTAAGTGAAGAGAGAGCTATGTCACTTAATTTCTACCGGTACAATCTTAAGCAAAACACCACACAATTTTTTATGATAGGCATTAGGAGCCTATTTAAGGTCATACAAGGTCTTCTTAAATTGCACATAATAGATTTATTACTTTGCTTAAACCCAAGAAGCTGAGTCATAAAAATATCTTCTAACAAATTTCTATGCGAAAAAACATTGTTAACATCAATCTATCTCATCACCTATCCTTTTGTCAAAGTAAGAGTTAAAACAACTCTAACAGTGATAGTTTTCACCATAAAGCTAAATATTTTTGAGTAGTCCACACCAAGCTTTGAAAAAAAAAACCTCTTTCAACAAGCCTAACTTTATATTTGTCTTATAACTCATTAGCTAAGAGCTTTACTTAAGTTAAATGTTGATAATAAGTGTGTTTTATCACTTAGTAATGTTTTTAACACACCATTTATAATTGCAAACTTACTTTATGTTAATAAAGTATAAGTAAAATTTAATTTATTTATTTATATATATATATATATATATATGTGGCTTTTGTTTCAAGAACATTCAATCTAAGAAAGTGAATCTACAAGAATTAGTACACATGGTTTGTATAAAGTTCATTGGTCAATTGATCATGGTGATTATAAGGTATCCTGTGTAGTTTATACAAACACTTTTTTAAGCATCTTTTGAGACTTACATGACCGTTTGAGGCATCTTTCATTTAACACTTTTAAACTAACCTTGTTTAAGTAAGTAAACTCTTTTTCTTCTCATAGTTGTTAAGGTGAAATATTCTGTTAAATATATTAAAAGGCTAGGTCTTATAAACTACCTTTTTCTCTTTCTTCTTATGAAAGCAATTATCAACATTTTATGTTGTTGTACTTGGATCTATGGACTGATCCAGGGCTATCTCTACCTCTATTAATTACATCATTTTCATTATTGACTATCATTCTTGTTTTACTTGCTATTTCTGTTTCAATCGAAGGATCAAACAATTGGTGCTTTCTTATAATTTAAGTGCATGATCGAGGGATATTTTAACAAGAAGATCAAAACTATTCAATTTGACGGTGGATTATAATTTAAGCTTTAGGCTCAATTATTATTAAAGAGGGAATTCTACATATACTTACATGCCCATATATATTAGAGCAGAATGACGTTGTTGGGTGTCATCAATGGCACATTATAGAACATGGCGCGACTCATTTATACAATTCCCATATGCCTATGCTTTATTAGCCTTATGTTATGAGTTCTCTTTAGGTTGTCTACTTTAGGTTTTGTTTGGAAAGGCTTTTAACTATAGCATACTTAAGACATTTGGATGTTAGTGTTTCCTTTTTCTAAGGATTACATTAGTAACAAACTTGAGCCAAGGTCACCTTCTAGTATATTTTTGAGTTATGGTATGAATGAAAAAAATAATTTCTTTGTTTGAATCTAGAGACCGATAAATTTATAGAAATCAGGCATGTTCATTTTAATGAGAAGTCTTTTCCTTTTTCTCAGGCATATACTTATTGTAATGGTTCTTGTGAGGCTCAAATTATAGTTCCCTCTACCATATGAGTAGTTTCTTTGATTATTCTTTTTGATATACCAATGAATTATTGTCACTAGTTTCCAGTATCTATATACACATATTCACTTATGTCAATTGTCAATGTCTTACATGTTCCATCTATTCCTTTTGAGACTTAAATACTCACAATAACTCTCATTACTAAACCTTCTAATTATTTTAACTTAGTTTCGATGATTGATTGTCAAAATTCTAATGATCTTGTTGATGTTGTTAGTCTTCTTAGTAATGAGTTGGTTATACATACAAAACCTTTGGTTTATACATTGCATATTCCACCTTTTCATTCAAATGACTTATCTCTTCATGTTGACTTGCCAAATTTTCCTAGTGGTACTGCATTTCTTCTCACTAGTACTAATTATATGACTACAAGGTCTAAAATTGGTATCTATAAGCCAAAATTACTAGCTACCACACTTGGTCCTCATGGTTATTTTTCTGAGATTATGAAGTAAAGAAAAAGTTTGTATTATCTAGAGTGGAAACAGGTTATGTTGAAAAATATTGATGCACTATTGACAAATGATATTTGGATATTGGTTTCATATCCAGTTGGACATTTACCTATCACTTCCAAATGGGTTTTTTGAGTGAAATTCTTGGCTTATTGGTCATTAACTACACATACACAATTAACTCTATGGTGAAACCGCCACTGTTAGAGTTGTTTTGACTCTTACTCTTACAAAAGGATGGGTGATGAGATAAGCTGATGTTAATAATGTATTTTTACATAAAGATTTATTCAAAGATGTCTTTATGAACTCGAGTCAAATTGATGTTTCAATTGATAAATAGCATCATGAGTTTGCTCTCAAAGATCTAGGGGTGCATTATTACTTTTTAGGTGTTGAAGTTCGTTATGGTCTAAACTATATGCATTTATCTCAACATAAATATGTTGTTGATTTGCTTGATGCTACTTGTTTATCTGATACAAAACCAGTAAGCAATCATATATGTATTGGAAAGTCATTGGGTAAGGTTGATGGTGTCTTTTGCAACCTTTCTCAATACAGGAAAGTTGTATTTTCCTGTCAATATGTCACCCTTGCAAGACCTGGCATTTCCTTTTCTGTTAATAACTTATGCTAATTTATTGCTTCCCTTTTTTATGTTCACTGGGTGGCTTTTAAGCATTTATTAATGTATCTTACTGGTACTTCAAATCTCATATTGGTGTTTTCTAAGGATAATTTCTTTAAGCTATTAGCCTATTGTGATGCTGATTGTATCTCACTGGTACTTCCCTTTTTTATGTTCACTGGGTGGCTTTAATTATCAAATAAGTACTATTGCTTATTGTATATTCTTGGAAAATTTATTGATTTATTGGCAATCCTCAAAGTAGAAAGTTGTGTAATGTAGTAGAATTGAGAGTGAGTATAGAGCAATGGCTTTAGCCATAGCTGAAATCATTTGACTCAAAGCTTTGTTTGCTAAATTGCGTATTGTTCTTGTTGTATTTCCCGTGTTGTATATACATAATATCAGTACAGTTTTTCTTGCTCATAATCTAGTGTTTCATGTAATAACCAAACACATTGAAATTGATCATAATTTCATATGAGATCAAGCAATTCACGGTGTTCTTCAAGTTACCCATATGCATTCATCTGATCAGCTTGTTGATTATCTCACTAGGCCACTTCATGCCTATATTTTTCTAATATTGCGTCCAAAACCAATGGTGTTGCCCACTCCATCTGTTTGAGGTACCTATTGGAGCATGTGATGTGTACGTGTGTGTGTGTGTCACGTGCAAGTGCTTGTACAACCATTGTTAGTAGTCTATAAATAGTTATCCTTAAAGTAAATCTTTTAACTACATTCGACTCTCTCAAATAACACATTATAGTTTCTTCTTCATTCCATTTTCTTGAACTTTGAGTGTTGTACTTCTTTTTTTAATGAGTTGATTCGGTTTTTAAATGTAAGAAATCAATCCAAATATATTAAGTTAATTTTATCATATTTTATATATTTATTTTTCATAATTCAATCATGATACGTCGTATATTTCTTATAGTTATGTATGGTATACAATATTGATTAATCATAATATATATTTTTAAATTACTATGTGTTGGACACTATATGGTACATTATATGTTTATAATTTAAACAATTACAATTATAATATTACATATATGATACAAGTAGTAAATCTTAAAATTTGTAAAGTTAAATTTATTTTAAAGAATAATATTTATATATCATAATATAAGAAAAATTAAAAGTTTAAAAACTAATACATCTAATCCAAACTAACTTAATTTTTTTTATTTATATTGATTTTATAACTTTAATTAATATGATTTAATTTTTATTTTTTAAGAATTGATTGAGATAAGTTAATGTAAATTTTACTTTAAAGCAGACACCATCAACTTCTCGTGTACTTAATACAAAGCATTCATAACGATTCCCATTTATTTTATTCTTTTGCCGGATCCTTTTTGAGAGGTGGAGTTTTTGTAAATAAACAAATTCATTATATTTACAATTATTATTATTTTTTAAGTTCACATTTGACTAACATATACAATTGAATGTAAAGACGTAAATAAAATATACCATCATCCGTAAGAAGAGTGTCTAAATTTAATGAAATATCTTTAAAAAATATAAAAATAACATATTTAAAGTTTTTAATCATAAAAATAACACTAAAATCTAATTATCATTTTATTTTAATAAATATTATTTTTTATAATTTTTCAATATCTTTATATCACAGCAACTATAATAAATACTATTTTACCCTCTAAGTTATTGTTTTACTGTAATGAGGTTGAATATTTTTACTAAGATATAACGATGTTTAAATAACAAAAATAATCCACAAACTTTTTCTTATTTTATATTTTGACTTTTGATTTTATTATGATTAGGAGTTTTTTTATTATTTTATATATTGATTCACATAATTTTTTCTTCCTGTAATTTGAATTCACATTAAATTAAACTTGGTCAATGGATGGATAATTTATCACGTGGAAGTCAAGTCATGTGGTAGTTAAATTTGTCAAAATTAAATCAAGTTACTTATTTTATTTTATTTTGATTGCTTTAAATGCTTCAATAGAATATTATTATGAATAATTTTGAAACTAATTCATTTATCTATTTTGTCATCGAAAATGGAAAACTTGCTAATTTGCATTTGATTATCAGGGTCAATTTCGAGGTTGAAGTCGAATTTTAAGTTTATCTTAAATTTGAATTAATTTAAAAAAAAAATAGATTAAATTGTTAAAATAATAATAAAATTAAAGTGTGAAAATTATTATAAAAAAAAGAGAAAATATAAGTAAGCTAAAAATTAAAAATGATATGTGTAGTTCAACTTTATAATAATTTTATAATGGAACGAAATTTTGTCAATCTTAACCTTTTTTCCAAATAAATTTTCACATTCTAAATGTTCAGTACTGTAAGTCTCTAAGAGCATTAATATTTTATGAAAACATGGATAGAGATTTATGTGAAAGTAGGTTTATCAAAACATTAATTTTATAAATTATAATTATAATTAATGTAACATTTTTTTATTGAATTTAATTATATTAATCCGATTATAATTACTAATAATATTATAATATATTATTTATGATTTATTATAAATTGATCATAAATAGACTTATTTTCATGAAATAGTGTAACAAGTAAATTTTCTTTTTTACAAATTAAATATATTAATTATATTTTTTTTAAATTAATGCATTTAGTTATGTTAATATTATACTATTAAATAGTAATGAATTTAGAATTTATACATATATATACATAAAAAATAGTATTAATTATTTTTTAAGTATTATTCATTTTTAATTAAAAAATATTAAATGTATATCATTTTAATAAAAATATATTTAAATGATTCAATTTTTTAAAGATATTCCATGTTAAAGGTTTAAAATTTAAAATTTAAATATTATTTTTAAAAATTTATTACACGGTAACTGATGTTGAATAGATTCCCCTTCTCACTTACGAATGCATCCATCCGTGCTATTAGATTTTAGTTATTTTTTGTTATTTTTATAATTTCATTTTTCATTTTGTTTTTAATTTTTTTTCTCTTATCAAGCATTAACTGATCTCTTACAAGTAAGATTTAAATTATTTATACAAATTTTTTTAAGATAAAAAGACTTGAAAATATCAAAAATTGTAAAAAATAATAATGATTAAAGTGTTATAGTAATGTGAAACCGTAAGATGAGTAAATACACTAAAGATAGACAAGAGTTTGTACCAAAAGGTTATATCAGTGAGTATTTAAAACAAGACGTGTTTTAATTATCCTCGTAGCGTAAAAGTGCACATTTAACTTGCGTTTTGAAAGTACCTTTCCTATTCTAGAATAATTTTTTTGATCAAATCACAGTGCTAAGTTTTAATCCAATTCATAATGAGTATTGACCACGCATCGCGAAGGACTTCTTTAATCAAAATAATAATAATAATAATAATAAGTAAAAAATATTATATAATCTAATTCATATATTTTTATTATTAAAAAAATATAACTTATAATTTTGAGTTGAATGACATCTAATTAGATATATTTCAATTTGTGCGTATATCGTTTAAATTGAATTACATTTACTTACGTCTAAGTTGAATTGTATATATTTAAACTCGTTTAATATTATTGAATTTTTATTTTTTTTATTATAAATTTTTAAAAAATACAATAATCTCATAATTATATATAAATGAGTGTTTTTATAAATAATACACCTCAGTTGCCTTATTTATAAAAATTAAAACAAAAAATAAAAATTAATCATTTTTATGAGATTATAAGTGTTCATTTTTAATATATTTGACAAATTAAAAATGTTTACATTTTATAATAATTGAATTAATTAATAATATATAAGTCAAAAATTATAAAATTAAAATACTCATTTAAAAAATGGTAACTTTTATTACCTTACATTCTCGTAAGTTATATATATATATATATATCGATAACATTATTTAATAAAGATTAGTAACTCACATATAAATTAATTTTAATTAAAATTAATCATTGTGTTAGTATAAATTTTAATTTTTTATGATCATATATATATATATATATATATCAATTGGTTAAAATAATTTAAATTATTATAACAATAAAATATATAAATTTGGGTTAAAAATATAAACATAAACAAAAAAAATACAACACAAACACGCACAACATTAACAACCTAGTTAGTATAATATTTTCAATCAAATCAAACACTTTTTTTCTTTAAATACTTATTTTATCACACATAATATATAGATAAGATCAATAATTTATTATATAAAATTTTATACTATCTTATAGTTAAGATTTAAATGTGTAATTTTCTCTTTCTCCGACATAAATATCAACTATTACATATGAAATATAAAAAAATATATGTATAATATTTTATAGCCCATATATATTATTGAGTGTAAAATAGTTTATTCCATATAATGTAATATAAGAGGTTCTAATTAGTAAATAACTCGCATGTTAGTCTAGTCAATACTGAGTTAACGAATAAGCGTTAATATAAGTTAAATATCTAACATGATATACGATCAATATTTAAACTCTTAATTATTTGACAATTAGATAATTAAGAAGATAACATTTCAATATTCATAGATGAATCTATGATTACGGGTAAGTATCATCAACATGTATATTTTTTTATATAAATAGTCACCATTATTCAACATAATTTCATAACTTCAAAGCTTGAACCAACTTTTACACACATAACTTCTCTCATTTACAAACACTAAGATCTAAACTCTCTTTTCCTAAATATCTCACCGCATCTCTCTACATCACATGAAGAGAAATTAGTCTTCTCTTTCTCCTCATTACCCGACTTACTTAAGCATTGGAGAGCCAAAGACCACCACACCCCATGGTGTTCTAAGGTCTTAACAATGTGTTCTCTATTTTTAAGTACACAGAAAGTGAGAGATGCACCAATCATTCATGTTGACAAAAATGGTATCAACATCTAGTACCATTTATGGGAACAAGTGTATTCTGTTAGTTGAATCACAACTAGAGAGAAAGATCTACATGGTTCTCCAATATTTTGAACTAGGTGGTCTTTGAAAAAAAGTCTTGAAAATTTAGAAGAAAACTACTCTAGAAGAAGTTCACACTGCATAAACTCTAAAGACCGTACCTCTTTATCCTTTTAAGATGAGCAAACATCTTTAATCGAATAGCCAATCTTCTGAAAAGGATAATAAAGTCCCATCACATGTCCAATAAGTTGTACAGTTACCTGTACAAGTTAGGTAACTAAGACTCCATCCATGACAAAGGACAAAAAGAAATGGTTCACACTTCTTTTAGCCCCACCAGTAGGGTTACTTGACACGTACACTTGTCACATCATCATCAGCCAAGATATAGCCAGACATGACCCATCCATTACCACCTAAGGAATGGCTAGACAAAGTGTGTCAGATAAACAATGGTCACATAGACAAAGTGTTCTCTATTCTTAGGTACAAAGAAAATGAGAGATGCATCAATCATTGATGTTGACAAAAATGGTATCAACATTTGGCACCATATATGGGAACAAGTATGTTCTGTTAGTTGAATCATAACTAGAGAGAATGATCTACAATGTTCTCCAATATTTTGAACTAAGCGATCCTTGAAAAAAGGTCTTGAAAATTTAGAAGAAAATCTACTCTAGAAGAAGTTTACCTCTATGTCCTTTCAAGATGAGCTAACCTCTTGAATTGGATAGCCAATCTTCTAAAAAGGATAATAAGGTCCCACCTCATATCCAACAAGTTGTGTATTTACTTGTACAGGCTGGGTAACCAAGATTTCATCTATAACAAAGGATAGAAAAAAATGGTTCACATTTCTTTCAACCCTACCAGTAGGGTCACTAGACACATACACTTGTCACATCATTATAGCCAAGATATAGCCAAACATGACATATTCACCACCACTTAAAGAGTGGCTAGACAAAGTGTGTCAGACAAAAAATGGTTGACCAAACTCAGTGGTGCTACCTAAGAATTGGCAATTGACCATCTAAGGGCTAAGTACTTAAACTTGAATACATCCATATGTCATCTTCCAATGCCCACCGTGCACTAGATCCAATCTTTAGCCGTATAGGCTCAAATTGGAGACGAGGTCTAAACCCACGGGTCTGACATATAGGCTTAGGTCATACGGTTTATGAACCAATATGTGCGCACCATAACCACTACCAGCAAATAATGGCTCATCTTTTGACATCTCCATAGAGTTAGGCATCATGGGCTGTCAGAAATGAAAGTCGAGTTGGTCAGACATGGTGGAATAACTACAAAGGGACCCACTTTTCACTTTTTTTTAACGAGTGTCCTCTATCTAAATCTCGAAATCCATACATCATTTGAAAAATCTAAGACCACCATCGAAAAGATCACGTTTCGAATAGCCTCCTCACAAGATTTCACATTGAAGAAACACTGCATATTGCCACACATGCCACCAGCATAAGTGGGTAGGGAGAAAAATCATTATGGTTTGGTAAACATATGTAGAAAATGATTCAAGGCTGGTTCACCCATTTTTTAATCAGTTTTCAAAGAAATAAAATTAGTTTTGGAATCCTCTGAATGAGATAATTCCAACGACTGTATATTCGAAATTGTTTTACATATGTGCATAAATAAATATACAAAAATTTGTGTATGGAGTGATCATTCATCCATACAATTTAGTCAATTGTGGGAAAATGATCACCCACCGTTCCATTATCTAGTGCATCCAAATAATGTTTGGAAAGATATGATCCACTCTTTTAGTCATCATTATCATAGTTTTCTTTGATAGCTATCATTTGTTCTTCAAAGAAAAGATGAAATAATGGGCTAGTTCCAACACTCAAAATCATGATGATAGCATCCGAGGCTATCTTTTGAATGCCTCTTAAGGAAACCGGTCCCTTATTCACTTATCATCATAGATAACATCTACATGGCATCTTTCAATGCCCATAATGAACATGATTTAACCCATATCTATATGCAGTTTGACCAATGATGTAACCCATTATGATGGGAACCAGGCCCCTATAGCCTATAAGACAGAGTTCACCTACAATGTACAAAGTCATCCATCTATAGATGCCCAAAAAGTGTCCCTCTAATCGTCCATCCTAGACCAATTAGGACCACCTCAAGTAGCTTATATCCATTGTAATCTATGCAACCATCTCGAGGCCCGCATGCAGAAACACTTTTTCTAAGCTAGACATGTTAAATATATTGCCTTAGTGGCTAATCTCCACCTTATAAATCATCACTTATGATGGTACAAAATCCCTTAGAGTACATTGAAAAATTAAAAGATGGGACTATGTGTCATTCTTGACATAATGAAGAACCCCCTTCGGACTATTTTAGAATGCCTTCATAGTCCATATAATTGTACCCATTATTCGTCAACAAGGACACCCTGTGGCATCTTCCAATGCCTACAACATTATATCGTTGCCTTACAGGCTGCGTGGCCACATTGATGCTTAAAATGCTCATAATATCATTAATAGATGAAACCAAGGTCACGTTCAAAAATAAAGCATGAGTCATAGCCAAGTACATACATGCTATGTCCGAAACATTCATGCAATGAAATAAAGTATGCAACCTAAAATTGCATCCCACCAAAAAATTGGGTTTGAAGTGTACAACCATCACATATCATCGAAGGGTGTACACCTCTCCACGAATTATATCTAAAGGAGTTATATGAGAATGTCTCAAAAGTGCACTATCAATGACACATCATGTCTAACTAATGAACAAGATATGTGCCCATTCACATATTCAAAATCTAGAACAATGTTCCAACTCCTCTACAATTACATAAGTTCATATGATACATAAGAGGTACACACTCAAGAGGTAAGCGTGAGCTAAGAAGGAAATTAAAAAGAGTTTTAAAAAGGCCACTCCTATACAAGGTCATGGACTCCTATCCCCATATATGATCTTCATCAAAAGCTCTAGAGATAGTAATTGTCTTAAAAGAGTAGAAAATGGTACAATATGCCACTTATAAGGAATAATATTAAACAGAAACAATGCCCCACTACGATAAAAAGATAGGCAACGTTTCAAGTACACATTTATTTTTATAAAAAATGTATTTGCATATGTTTGGGCCAAGCTTGTATACATTCATGAAATTTGATAAGGATGTGAAAGTCCAATCTACAAAAGAACTACAAGTAGGGACTATGAAAGGTCATACGCTAGTATCGTTAAGGTCAAAAGTTGCTACAACTTTTGTACCTCATCTCTATGAGCCATGTTGGACCTTTGAATAGGAAACAACTATGCCCCAGGTCTAGGAATTACTATAACTCCTACACCCTACCTCTACTAGCCATACTGGACCTTTGAATAGGCAATAATTATACCCCGGGTTTAGGAGAAGCTACAAATTTTACACCACACATCTACGGGTTATGTTGGACCTTTGAATAGGAAGCAATTATGCTTCGAGCCTAGAAGTTGCTATAACTTCTGCACCTCACCTCTATGGGCCATGCTGGACCTTTGAATAAGCATCAATTATGCTCTAGGTTTAAGAGTTTCTAAAACTTCTACACCCCATCCATACAAATATGATTTACTCATGTTAGGGACCTTGAGTTTCCAACCCTGGTCGTTGATAAAAACTATTGGGCATGAACAGAGTGAAACGATACTCACGATAGGATGGAATAATCCACCAAAGACTACAAAAGTTTTCTAAGTCTCAAGACCTAAAGCTTGGATGACTTGATATACTCAAGCATACCAAGTAAGGGGGAGGGGCACTGGTAATACTAGGCACACCCTAATTCATACAAGCCACCTTACTTAGACAAAGTGGAAACAATTCATACGAAAGTAACAAAGTCCATGCACAAGTCTGATGGGTTCACATTCAAATTGAAAGTAATCGACCTAGCTAATGGACACACAGCAAATTGAGCCAATAAAAGCTTACCAAATGGCATATGGTTAGAAAAGGCAGATGTGACCCAACATGGCACATGAAAAAACATGACATACATGACCCAACATGTTGCCTTCTTAGACATTTGTGACCCAATATGGTACATGGCTAGACATGACACATGTGACCCGATATGGCACTTGGTCGGACACATCACATATGATCAGACATGATACATGGTCAGCCACGACACATGTGACCCAATATGGCACACAAGGCCGAACACAACCCATGTGTCCAAACAAAGAAAGCACAGTTAGACATAGCATATATGGTGGGACACAATGCATATGACTAACTAGGGTACATATTTATGGATATGAAGTCATCTAGATCACTTTGGACCTACTCCTCAATAAGTACACACCATCGCATACCAACATAATAGATCACAGATCCCAACAAAGGAATTGCTTAAAGAACACCATGGTGTTAAAATAGATCATAGATGGACCTCAACAAAAAAGTAAAAAAAAAGTATATGGATGCAACCCAAGTGTAGAATCACAAGTACATGATTCAAAAGTAAAAAAATAGCAAAGTAGCATATCATATACATATGTCCAAAAGGTCCACACAAATACTTGAACTCTAACATCATGATCCAAGCATGTGGTAGACCACTAGACCCTATAAAACCTACAAAGCATGTCATAGTCCACAAGCTCTATGAACTTTAAAAATCTAAAAAAAGAGGACGAGCCCAATAAAGTCACCGTAGGAGCATCTAACTCAATGGATTGTGAACCTATATCATCTACCATCGGCATTAAGTGTTCCAAAAATACTTTGAATAAAAGGCCAAAACTTACTATATAGACCCAGGGGACTATCACCTTTTGATATGGCTACTACAAGATGCAAACCTAAGTAAGTAAATCACTCAAGAAGTGCAAAGCCCAGAGCATATGAAATGTATAGACATCTCTGGTCTTTAAGGCTAAATGAAGGTTGTGAAGCATAGCCTTCTACCTAATGGGCCAAGATACCCTATCTATTACCTTTCTAAGTCGTGCCATATCATGTGTCCTACTAGAGAATGGAAACTTCTAATAGTGCATTTCTATATGTCCTAACCTATAAGGTACATTCTTAATGTGCTTAATCATAGGTCTACATTCTGGACCAAGTCCATGCACGAGTCAAGCATAAAATTTATTTAGTAGACCAGGATATTCGTCATACCAGAACTTTGTAATGATCAAGACATGGTCCCCCTATCTAGACCCTTTAAAAAAGTCCAGACCTTTATGCACCAATGACACATTGCTCCTACGAAGGACAGAAGTGCATAAGTTAGAAGGATAATTACAACAAAGAAAAAACCTAAGTGTTAAATGTGGGGATATATATAAGAATAATATCAAAACCACCACACTTAAGTAGTTCTCTCAAAAAAGGGTGGTCATGTCATCGACAGATCCTGTAAGGGTTTTAGAATCGTCATTGCGGACAGAACTCTATCACCAGGATGGTCTAGAACCATGACCCAGCTTGATGCACACCTAGCCATCGATGCATGCACCGGAATCATCCATACCATAGTCAGACACTCCATGAGTGATTAGACCATAATAGAAATACCATGATTGAATTATGGCCAGACTCATCATGGCTGGATGAACCATAATCAATCGTACATTGGTCCCTCGCTCCTTCGTTGCTCATCCACTAAACAACCACCTCACGTGACCCATCTTGACTCATGCTCACTCATTCCCATGATGGTAAAGTCTGATCATATTCATTGATCATTCCATCCTTCATCAAACCCTTGGGTAGCCAATGCGATCACAATTCCACACACTTGGATCTATGTCCTCCCTTCAACAATAGGAAAATGAATCTATTCAGTAGTGGTTTTGATGTCGACATAGCTCCCTAATTGGGAGTCCAATTGAGAATTCGTAAAAATCATAGACAACAAGCATCATCACTCATATTTTGAGTGCTCGAGAAAAATAAGAAATTCATTATACATGCAAGAGTCAACTTGACATCACTACAAAGGTTCAGAAAATAGTGAACCCAGATGGTGTTGAAATGACAAAATAGACCTCCAAGCCTATGTATCCAGGCCCAACAAGTCTAGGAGGCTGATGTTTGGTGTAAAATAGTTAACGCCATGTGACATAATATGAGAGGCCCTAATCAGCAAATAACTTACAGATCATCCTAATTAGCAATAAGTAAGTAAATAAGGGTCAATATCAATTAAATATCTAACATGATATACGACCAGTATTTAAATCCTTAATTATCCAATAATGAGATAATTAATTAAATAACATTCCAACACTCAAAAATAAGTCTATCACTATAAATAAGAGTCATCAGCATGTGTATTATTTCCTATGAATAATCACCACTATTCAATATAATTTCATAACTTCAGAGCTTTAAACAACTTCTGCACCCACTACATCACATATAGAGACATCAGTCTCCTTCTTCTCATCATTACACGGACGTACTTAAGTATTGAAGGGTCAAAAGCCACCATATCTCTTGATGGTCTAAGATCTTAACGATGTGTTCTTTGTTTTCAGGTACACAGAAAGAGAGAAGTGCATCAATCATTAATATTGACAAAAAAATGGCATCAACATATATATTGACAAATCATAAATTAAAGAATGATTCTTAAAATCAAGAAAATTATTTTTTTACAAATAAATATAAATATATTATTAGGTTGTGTTTATTTAAAAATTGATATTATTTGATAAAATTATTTATGACACCAACCATATATATTAAAAAATTAATATTATTTGGTAAAATTATATACCTAAACTATTTATAACGACCACCATATATACATATTTAAAAATTAATATTATTTGATAAAATTATATACCTAAACTATTTATAACTACCACCATATATACATATTTAAAAATTATATACCTAAACTATTTATAACCAACACCAAGTATATATATATATATAAACACGCAAAACACATGTAAAATAAGAAAAACTCATACTCATGCACGGATTTGTCAAGTGTGATTCCTCATTAGTTTATTCATTCATAACTAGCAGATAGAGACACACGTAAAAGATATTTTTATCTTTTCGTAGGAACCACATAGATGAAGTGAATGTAAATATGTTCTTTATGTCGTAATCAAATTAGGGAATCAAATGGCTAAGAAAAAGCCAAGATTCGAAGGTACTCACTATTCAAATCCCAAACTATCCCTTTTTCATTTTGCTCAAAAATAGAAAAATCCCAACTATCTTGGTGGGGAAGTATATATCATTCAGGATTGAGCACAGCTTCTTTAATTTTTCTTTCTTTTGAGGGATATTTCAATAAATATTACATTTTTGATAAATTAGACTATCGTATGTTAACGAGAGAAAATAAATATTGTACAATAACTTGTATGAAAAAGTGTCTTCATCCTTCTTCCAATTCCTTTTTTCTCCTTAAATTATAATCACCTTAGAGAACCAATTCATATCCATAAACATGAATCAATCTAAAATATGATTCACTAGATTTTTTTTAAGATGATGTTAAAGAACTTAAAGAACTTGAGATCCGGCTGGTGACAACCAACACACCAGTTGAAAGCAGCCACCAACAGCTTGGTGGGAAATGATAGACTGTCTAAAAACATGTCTCTCCATAATTGTGTTTATTTTTAATTATTACAATTTTTCTTTTCTTTTGTATAAATAAGTTGTAAACATTCGTTTATTCATCATCAATAAAACTATATCTTACATGGTATCAGAGCTTAGGAAATAATTCCCAGAAAATTCAGCTCACATAATTTTTTTTCTTTTTTTCCTCAATCTGTTTTTTTTTCAAAATCAATTTCGATTCACAAAATAATTTCAATTTCATCCCATCATATTATTCAGAAGAATCCGAGAAATCTATAATTAAAATCAAGCCAAAATACCTCTCCACGTGCTCACACGCGCCTTCCCTGAGTTCACCAGCGTTTCACACGCCTCCCCGGAGTAATACGCTCCAGCTGCTGAGGAAGACGACTCCAACGACACGTTGTTTGCGCGCCGCTGAAGCAAACGACTTGTCATTCACCCGATTCAGTCCTCCACTCGATCCGATCCAGTCCGATTTGATATTCATTCGGTTCAGTGCTCCATCATTGTAGCCGTCGTTCCAACCACTCTAGACGCCGGTTCACCCACTTTCCGACCGGTTCTACGGCTGAAATTTTCGGTTCTGTAATCCTTGACTCATTTTCTATAAGATAAAGCATATTTCAGACCATTATTTATTTCATAAATAGTCATTATTGTCTAAAACACACTTAAACCTATCTCATTCTTTCAAATTTATTTTACTCAACAATAATGTCTATAACTACCAATACTAACCCTACTTTACCAAAATGGTATGATGACCCTAGCCATTCATTATATCTACACCACTCAGACCAACCATGCATGGTTCTCGTAGCTCAATCCTTAAATCAAGAAAATTATCACATTTGGAGTCATGCAATGCTCATGTCTCTAATAACCAAAAACAAAGAAGGATTCATTGATGGCACAATCAAAAGGCCATCAACAAATCTTGAAGTAGAAATCAAACAATAGACTCGCTGCAACATTCTTGTCAAAGGATGGATCCTCAACACCATATCGCCCAAAATTGTAGAAAGTGTCATGTATAATGATACTGCATATGAGCTATGGGAAGAATTAAAGGAACGCTTTTCGCACACCAACAGTGTGCACCTATTCCATATTGAGCAATAGATCCATGATTGCATACAAGAAGGTGTAAGTGATGAGCAGAATCGTGATCGCCAAATACTTTGATGAACGAAAACTTGATGAACGAAAACCGGCATCGCCGATCCTCCCAATACTTTGGTTTTATATTTATAAAACTCTCGCAAGTGCACGAATCATTTCGTAGAAAATGATAAGTATACTCCCAAGGTCGATCTAAGAAAGGAATGTATGTGGTTTTTAATTTATTATTCAAACTTTTAAAAACGAAATTAAATCCTAAACATCCTGTCACGATATTTTGGGTTTTTTTGTGTTTTAATCTACTTATAGAAAATTAAACATAGATTCAATAAACATTCATGCAAATTTTATCTTTTATAAATAGTGGAGTATTTATGGATATAATAACTAAGTTAATTATGCTTGCTCGTATTATTTAGGTTATTAAAGATATGAATTGAATTGATATTTATAGATTCTCCCTTTTTTGAATGAATACCACCTGTGGTGGGGTTAGATATTCTTTGTTAACTAAACAAATCAATTAACACCTATGAGTGGGGTTGATAACTAATTTGGTTAATTAAATTAATTTCTTTTTCTAAGAGATTGAAAATGAACCATTTAAATGCCACCTTTGGTGGGGTTAGACAGTTTAAACTTTATTCAAGGTGTCCAAATTAAACCTAAGAATTTAGTTATCCGAGTACTAACTTTCAAGTTTTAAAATCACTACCGAAAACATGTCGTTAATACATTTTCAGATAATAATTCTTATAAAAAATTTTGAAATAGAGCTTCACTCTAACTACCGGGCGATTGTACCATAAAATAAAAGAGCACTACTCTAAATCGAATCGATAACTAAACCTTAAAATCTAATTTTCGTGTTTAAGTTTGTAATGAAAAATAATATATTTCTCTCTAACATTCTTAACATAAAATCATGAATTAAAATAAAATCATTTCATTTTAGAGATTTTTACCTATTTAATATTTCGCAAGCATAACAACGTCATTATTACATCATGTTTACTAACATCCAAAGACAGTTAAATTTAATCACGACAAATTAAATATAACATGTAAGAATAAAGCATAAAGATAACTCAGAAGAAAATAAAATCATTACGTAAATTCGACGCTATTCCCGTTCTTTGGAAAAACTCCAAGCGGAATTTGCACTCTCATTTATTGAATCAAAAAGCTAAAATATTACAAAAACATAACTAGTTCTTCCCTAAAAAGGGAAGAACTCTAAAACTAAGAGAAATTAACTAAGAAAAGCTAAAAACTAAGAAAACATAAGAAAATCTAAAAATCTAAGAAAAGAGAGAAAGAAAGAGAGAAAAGAATGTATTTGGAGGTTTTGAAGGTGTTGAAGGTGTGTTTTGAAGTGAAGGGAAGGGGGGTATTTATAGGTGAGGATGGAGAGAAAAATGAGTAAAAAATGTTAAAAAATGTAAAAACGCATAATGGAAATGCCGACGTCATTGATGACGCCAAGATGACGTCATGGTCGTGACGTGAAAAATGAGTGTCGGCGCCGCGGATGAATAGTAACCGCGCGCTGCTGCGTGCGCATGAACAATAACCTCGCGCAGCGCGCACAGACGTAATAACCCGCAGCTGGGGCGGGTCTGAGTCACACAATGTGCGCGCGTTTTCTCTTTTTGACATTTTTGACCTTTTTGACTCATTTTGTCCAATTTTTCCATATTTGTCGACCTTTACGCATTTATTTATTAATATATTTGTGATGTATTGCTTCCAGTATTCCTCTTTGAGTCTTTAAGTTGCATTTTTAAGCCAAAATACCTGAAAAACAATAAAAATACCCGTAATTCCGAAAAAGACAAATTTATATAAATATATGACAAAACATATAAATATATATTTTTTTAATCAATTAATTTGCATAAAATCATGGTTATTTTAGTGCTTTTTGAGCACTCATCAGTAAGCATTGGAGAATACTATACCAAATTGAAAAGCTTATGGGATAGTCGTGATGCACTATGTCCTCTTCCACATTGTGGAGGAAATGCCGGAAGGGAACTACAAGAATATCAAAAAAAGCATCGAACTATAAAGTTTCTCATGGGGCTTAACATGGTTTACACATCAGCACGTGGACAAATCTTGCTCATGGAACCATTACCTACAGTAAATAAGGTATATTCACTTATTGTTCAAGATGAAAAGCAAAGAGCTGTCTCCACGCAAAGCATAGGAAGGATGCTAGAAGCTGCCGCACTTGTTGCCAGAGATAGTCGTCCACAATATCCTCACAAAAATTACCCACCAAGGAACCCACATCTTAAGTGCAATCGATGCAACAATATAGGCCATAATTATGAGAATTGTCGAAGTCACCTCAAATGTGATTTTTGTGGTCTCAATGGACACGATTTTGAAAACTGTCGAAAGCGTCTCAAATGTAATTTATGTGGTTTGAATGGACATGACATCAACATGTGTTAGAAGAAAGGAGCAATTCAAGATAAGAGAAATACAAGTTATGGCTTCCCTTCCAAAGCTCATCATACTGACTTTCAAGAAAGCTACTCCGACACAAAGATACTATCCCACAACCTTACATCTGTCCAATATCAAGAGCTCCTTACACTTCTTAATCAATCCAAATTAGGTAGCATGGCAAGTCAAGTGACTACTTCTTCAGGTAACACATTATGTGCAACTATTTTTCATTCAGAAACTCGTTGGATTTTTTATACAGGGGCAACTGATCACATGGTTTGTTCCCAAAACCTTATGAGCTCCAACATTCTAGTCACTAATCGGCATGTGCATTTTGATTAGCAGAATCGGGATTGCCAAAAACTTTGATGCCATCCCCGCAACGGAGTCATCCCCGGCAACGGCGCCAAAAACTTGATGAGCGAAAACCGGCATGGCCGATCCTACCAATACTTTGGTTTTATATTTATAAAACTCTCGCAAGTGCACGAATCATTTCGTAGAAAATGATAAGTATACTCCCAAGGTCGATCTAAGGAAGGAATGTATGTGGTTTTTAATTTATTATTCAAACTTTTAAAAACGAAATTAAATCCTAAACATCCTGTCACGATATTTTGGGTTTTTTTGTGTTTTAATCTACTTACAGAAAATTAAACATAGATTCAATAAACATTCATGCAAATTTTATCTTTTATAATAGTGGAGTATTTATGGATATAATAACTAAGTTAATTATGCTTGCTCGTATTATCTAGGTTATTAAAGATATGAATTAATATTTATTGATTCTCACTTTTTTGTATGAATACCACCTTTGATGGGGTTAGATATTCTTTGTTAACTAAACAAATCATTAACACCTATGGGTGGGGTTGATAACTAATTTGGTTAATTAAATTAATTCCTTTTTCTAAGAGATTGAAAATGAACCATTTAAATGCCACCTTTGGTGGGTTTAGACAGTTTAAACTTTATTTAAGGTGTCCAAATTAAACCTAAGAATTTAATTATCCGAGTACTAA
The DNA here is from genome assembly GCA_033030585.1 of Hippophae rhamnoides. Lineage (NCBI taxonomy): Eukaryota > Viridiplantae > Streptophyta > Magnoliopsida > Rosales > Elaeagnaceae > Hippophae > Hippophae rhamnoides. The sequence goes on from CM065429.1 coordinate 30,648,193, forward strand.
CTTTCAAGTTTTAAAACCACTACTGAAAACATGTTGTCAATACATTTTCAGATAATAATTCTTATAAAAACTTTTGAAATAGGGCTTCACTCTAACTACCGGGCGATTGTATCAACAAATAAAAGAGCACTAATCTAAATCAGACCGGATAACTAAACCTTAAAATTTAATTTTCAGATTTAAGTTTGTAATGAAAAATAATATATTTCTCTCTAACATTCTTAATATAAAATCTTGAATAAAAATAAAATCAATTCATTTTAGAGATTTTTACTTATTTAATATTTCGCAAGCATAACAACGTTATTATTATATCATTTTTACAAACAAATACGCTTAAATTTAATCACAGACAAATTAAATATAACATGTAAGAATAAAGCATAAAAAATAACTGCAAAGAAAATAAAATCCTTACAGTACTTCGATGCCATTCCCGTTGCTAGAAAACCTCCAAACGGAATTTGCACTCCCATTTATTGAATCAAAAAGCTAATAAATTACAAAAACATAACTAGTTCTTCCCAAAGAGGGAAGAGCTGTAAAACTAAGCAAAACTAACAAAAACATAAGAAAAACAAAAAAACCTAAAAACTAAGAAATGGAGAGAAAGAAAGAAGAGAGAAGTGTGTTTTGAGGTGTTTTATGAAGTGAAGAGAAAGGGGTATTTTTAGGTGAGAATTGGGAGAAAAAGTGGGTGAAAAAATGTTAAAAAATGGTGAAAACGCGTAGTGCAAATGGTGAGGTCATTGATGACGTCAGCATGACGTCATGGGGGCGGCTGCACGTGAAAAATGGGGCGAAATGGCGTCGGCGCGCGCGGAGGGCAGCTGGGGCGCGCGCGGAAGGCAGCAGCAGCGCGCGCGCGTGAACAGTGACAGCGCGCTGCGGCGCGCGCGGATCTGGAGGAAGGCGCGCGCATCTGCGCGCGGACGGGCGCCGTGCTGCGCGCGCGGCTCGGCGTGGCTGGGCGCTGGCGCGCGCGGGATGGGCTGCTCCGGGCGCGATTTTCTCCTTTTTGACATTTTTGACCTTTTCGACCCATTTTGTCCAATTTTTTCATATTTGTTGACCTTTCCCCATTTATTTATTAATATATTTGTGATGTATTGCTTCTAGTATTCCTTTGTGAGTTTTTAAGTGACGTTTTTAAGTGAAAATACCTAAAAAACAATAAAAATACCCGTGATTCCGAAAAAGAAAAATTTATATAAATATATGATAAAACATATAAATATATATATTTTTAATCAATTAATGTGCATAAAATCATGGTAATTTTAGTGCTTTTTGAGCACTCATCACAACCCCCAACCAGCTTCTTGCTAGTCCCTTAGCAAAAGAAGCGATAAAAACTAAAAATTAAATTATCCTAAATCACTTCCGTGGATTGACACGGTTGCATTTAACCTATGAAACAAGCCTTTAAACCCCTAGGTTGCCCTAGTGGACGAGTTTGAGTCTCGTGAGGGTTTTCAGTAATGATACCCACAAACATTGAACTAAATGTAAAAACAAAAGAAACAATAAAAACAAACAACTTAAAAATTAAATTTACAACAAAATCACAAATTAACAACATCTCACAAAAATGTCTCATACTTTTTAATCTCCTTTAAGATCATAATTAAAATCTCAAGTATAAGTTATTTTAATCTCTTTAAACAATCATGATTTATTATAATAATTAGTCGAAAATCATTTTCATATTTCATGTCAAAAATGTATCAATTTAATTTCACCCAATTTCAGTGTCATGAATAAGAATTCGCTTCGACTCTATTCCTCACAAGTCAATACTCTCAAAACACCGAATCCTATGGGTTCAAACAATCATATTAATTTATATGCGAAAGAGTTGATGTATAGAAATAAACTAATATGTTCGTATATGTATAAAGAATAAAGGCTCAAAGTGTTATTTTAACATTGATCTCATGAAAGGAATCAAATGTATAAATTATAAAGATATCATATATAAAATTTATTTTCATGCATAAATCAAAATCATTAAGAAAGAATTTCAAGATATATGCCTTTTACAAATGAAGAGAGTGCAATGACTTTTTAGGGAATTATTTCTTATATCTTTCTTTTGTAATTAACTTTTACTCACAAATTTGTAAGCAATGTGGATTATAGTATGTAGATTATATTGTATATTCTTTATCTCTCTATTTTTTTTCTGAAGATATTTCTCAATATATGTATTTTAGAGAGTCAACCCATGTACAAATTGTACATTTTTTTTATTTTGGTGAGTGGTTAATTTTGTGGCTTTCTATTTGATCTTGTTTAGGTAACCCCAGATATGTCTTTTTTTTGTGTAGCAGTCATGCATGAACGAGATATAAGCATATACTATCAATCTCTACTCAAATCATTTAATCTAAGCAAAAATAATAAAAAATATACGATACTCTATTAAGATGAGAAAAAAAATCATACATTCAATGTTAATACCTATAGAGATCATCTAAAAATTTGAAGAAATAAGAAATGTGTTTGGAGTAGAAAAAATATATATTTCACTCTGATTAAAGGAAATTAGGCTCAAATTATATCTCACAAAGGTAGTCTCCACTAAAAAAAATTCATAAACACCGATTTTGGGTTTAATATAATTTCTACATCTTATCAAGAAATACTAGTTATGACAAAAACTAACTAATTATCAAAAAATAATTACAAAATATTTCATGATATGTTTTCAAAAATTAATCTAACAGTACAAAAGACTTAACTATTTACTTAAATTTGATTTAAAGAAATGATGAATTTTTGTGAATTTTTTTTTTATTCCAAAAATTACTAAATCACACAAAATAGAAATAAAACCAAACACGCAAAAAATGAAAAAGTATATTTTTTATTTTTAAATTTTTTTATATTTTTAAATTATTAAAACTTTTTTTTTAATTAAGCATGGTAACTTTTCACCACCCCCAACCTAGAACTTACATTGTCCTCAATGTAACAACTGTAAATTAAAAATAAAGAGAAAAGAGAAGAAAGATTACCTATTTCCTGAGAATGTGCAAGTAGAAATGGAAAATGCAGGTGCATCCATCATATTCATCATTAAAGTGTATACAGACAAATCGCTGTGAACTTCTAATATCTCAACAAATATTTTTAGTTTTAACAATTTAAAAATTATTCACATGTAATTAAAATGAAATAATTAAGTAAATAAAAGAAATAAAAGAAAATTACCTAAAATGATGGGTTGCCTCCCATCCAGCGCTTAGTTTAACGTCTTACCAAGACGTAACTTGGGGGTTGCATTTTAAGTAAACTCAATGTCCCCTCATCATTGAGTCAATCAAACCTACAGGTAAGACAAGGTTGTCTACCTATACTTTTTCAGTCATGCCCTATTGATTTTCAAATTTCTTTTTGTACTTAAAACTAGGGGCATACTTGAGGGTTTTAGATAACCCACATCTAGGTGCAAATCAAATAATTAAGGTATCAAAACACAATTGCACCTAGATCAAACAAAGCAACTAACTCCTTAGATTGTAATGAAAACTTTAAAATTTTGGAGATGGTTTGAGAAATTTTTTTTGTTTTGTTTTTTTTTAAATAAAATAACATAATCAGTATTAACCAAGAGTGCTCCCAGGAAAGAATGGTGGTGCAAAGGCTCTTTAAAAACCATCCTCCTAGACAGAACAACGTTCCCAGGAAAGGCTAGTGGCACAAAGGCTTCCAAGAACTAGTGTCCTAGACAAAACTCTCTTAAATCTTTACTTTTCATGTTAATAACTTAAGTTAAATAAAAATTTAAGTTAATGAAAATCTAAGTTAATTAACTTTAAAGAAAAGGTTAATTAAGTTAAGTGAATTAAAAATATCTAAGTTAATTAAGTTAAGTTAAAAAAAATCTAAGTTAATTAAGTTAGTAAAAAAAAAGTTAAATTAAGCTAAGTGAAGTAAAAAATCTAAGTTAATTAAGTTAAGTGAAAAAAAAGTTAATTAAGTTAAGTGAAGTAAAAAATCTAAGCTAATTAAGTTAAGTGAAGTAAAAAAACTAAGTTAATTAAGTTAATGAAAATTTAAGTAAAAACCTAAGTTAATGATAAAAAAAAAATATAAGTTAATTAAGTTAGTAAAAAAAAACTAAGTTAAGTAAGTTAAATAAAAATCAAGAAGAAGAAAAAATAGCTAAAGAAAGAAAAATAAAAAATAATATAATAAAATAAAATTGAAAAAGGTAAAATAAAATAAAATAAATAAAATTATGATTTAAAATAAATAAAAAAAATAGTAAAAATTAAACTCAAAAAATTAAAATTTTGGTTTTTTTTAATTTTTTAATTTTTTTTAATTTTTTTTTAATTTTTTTTAATTTTTTTTAATTTTTAATTTTTTTAATTTTTTAAATTTTTTAAATTTTTTAAATTTTTTAAATTTTTTAAAATTTTTTAAATTTTTTAAAATTTTTTAAATTTTTTAAATTTTTTAAATTTTGCCTTTATTTTTTATTTATTTGTTTGTTTTATTTTTTAACTTAAAATTTTTGAAATGTTTTTTTTTAAATTTTTTTTACTATTCATGAACGATAAAACTTTTTTTCTTTTTAATTCAAATTTTAAATTTCTAAATTATTTTATTATTCACGCTACAATTTTTATTTAAATTCTTTTTTTTATTTTTTTTTATTTTTACTATTCATTAACGGTAAAAACGTTTTACTTCAAATTTCAAATTTCTAAATTATTGTACTATTCACGCTACAATTTTTTTTTATTTTTTATTTTTTTATTTTTTTAATTTTTTTTAGTTTTTTAATTTTTTAATTTTTTTTATTATTTCTTATGAAATTTGAAATTTGATTAAATGTTTTATTTTTTTTATTTTTTTACAAAAACAAAAAAAATCACAATTATTTACAGCACAAAAATATTTTTAAAATTTTGATAAATAAATTAAAAACGCTATTCCTTCCCCGGCAACGGCGCCAAAAACTTGATAAGCAGAATCGGGATTGCCAAAAACTTTGATGCCATCCCCGCAACGGAGTCATCCCCGACAACGGCGCCAAAAACTTGATAAGCATAATCGGGATTGCCAAAAACTTTAATGCCATCCCCGCAACGGAGTCATCCCCGACAACGACGCCAAAAACTTGATGAGCAAAAACCGGCATCGCCGATCCTACCAATAATTTGGTTTTATATTTATAAAACTCTCGCAAGGGTACGAATCATTTCGTAGAAAATGATAAGTATACTCCCAAGGTCGATCTAAGGAAGGAATGTATGTGGTTTTTTATTTATTATTCAAACTTTAAAAACGAAATTAAATCCTAAACATCCTGTCACGATATTTTGGGTTTTGTGTTTTTAATCTACTAACATAAAAATAAACATAGATTCAATAAATATTTATGCAAATTTTATCTTTTATAATAGTGGAGTATTTATGGATATAATAACTAAGTTAATTATGCTTGCTCATATTATCTAGGTTATTAAAGATATGAATTGATATTTATTGATTCTCTCTTTTTTGTATGAATACCACCTTTGGTGGGGTTAAATATTTTTTGTTAACTAAACAAATCAATTAACACCTATGGGTGAGGTTGATAACTAATTTGGTTAATTAAATTAATTCATTTTTCTAAGAAATTGAAAATGAACCATTTAAATGGCACCTTTGGTGGGGTTAGACAGTTTAAACTTTATTCAAGGTGTCCAAATTAAACCTAAGAATTTAATTATCCGAGTACTAACTTTCAAGTTTTAAAACCACTACTGAAAACATGTTGTCAATACATTTTCAGATAATAATTCTTATAAAAACTTTTGAAATAGAGCTTCACTCTAACTACCTAAGGCGATTGTACCAACAAATAAAAGAACACTACTCTAAATCGAATCGATAACTAAACCTTAAAATCTAATTTTCAGATTTAAGTTTGTAATGAAAAATAATATATTTCTCTCTAACATTCTTAATATAAAATCTTGAATAAAAATAAAATCAATTCATTTTAGAGATTTTTACCTATTTAATATTTCGCAAGCATAACAACGTCATTATTATATCATTTTTACAAGCAGAAGACAGCTTAAATTTAATCACGGACAAATTAAATATAACATGTAAGAATAAAGCATAAAAAATAACTGCAAAGAAAATAAAATCCTTACAGTACTTCGATGCCATTCCCGTTGCTAGAAAACCTCCAAACGGAATTTGCACTCCCATTTATTGAATCAAAAAGCTAATAAATTAAAAAAATATAAGTAGTTCTTCCCAAAGGGGGAAGAACTCTAAACCTAAGCAAAACTAACTAAAACATAAGAAAAACAAAAAAAAACCTAAAAACTAAGAAATGGAGAGAAAGAAAGAAGAGAGAAGTGTGTTTCGAGGTGTTTTATGAAGTGAAGAGAAAGGGGTGAAAAAATGTTAAAAAATGGTGAAAACGCGTAGTGCAAATGGTGAGGTCATTGATGACGTCAGCATGATGTCATTGGGGCGGTTGCACGTGAAAAATGGCGAAATGGCGTCGGCGCGCGTGGAGGGCTGCTGGGGCGCGCACATGCGTGCGCGTGAACAGTGACAGCATGCTGCGGCGCGCGCAGATCTGGAGGAAGGCGCGCGCATCTGTGCGTGGACGGGCGCGCGCGGGATGGGCTGCTCCGGGCGGGATTTTCTCCTTTTTGACATTTTTGACCTTTTCGACCCATTTTGTCCAATTTTTCCATATTTGTTGACCTTTCCTCATTTATTTATTAATATATTTGTGATGTATTGCTTACAGTATTCCTTTTTGAGTCTTTAAGTGACGTTTTTAAGTGAAAATACTTGAAAAACAATAAAAATACCCGTGATTCCGAAAAAGAAAAATTTATATAAATATATGATAAAACATATAAATATATATATTTTTAATCAATTAATGTGCATAAAATCATGGTAATTTTAGTGCTTTTTGAGCACTCATCACATTTACCTGATCATTCTCTTGCCCATGTCACACATATTGGCACTGTACATTTCTCAAATAATTTCATACTCCATAACGTCTTATGTGTTCCCTCCTTCAAATTAAACTTTGTTTTAGTAGCCAAACTAACGGAAACCTCATTTTGCCATGTCTTCTTCACTAATAGTATGTGCTTTGTTCAGGACAAATGCTCGGGGAAGACGATTGGGATGGGAACTGAGAAAGTAGGACTCTACTACCTGACTATTTTTTAAAAAGGCTGGATGTTTCTCCATTTCAAATACTACTTCCACCAACTCTCATCTATGGCATCAACGACTTGGTCATTTATCTAATAACAGTTTGCGTGTAATTTCTCTTTCCATCAACACACTTTTTTGTTCCATTAGTGATTGTTCTATTTGTCCATTAGCTAAGCAAACACGTAATCCATTTCCTTTAAGTTCCATCAATACAAAAGCACCTTTTGAAATGATTCATGTCGATATTTGGGGTGGCTATCACATTCCAGCACTTAATGGAGCACGTTATTTTCTCACTATTGTTGATGACTACTCAAGATGCACATGGGTCTATCTCTTACATGCTAAATCTAATACACACACATTTCTTACCACCTTCATCAATCTTGTTGAAACACAATTTTCATCCAGAGTTAAAATCATTCATAGTGACAATGGACCATAATTCTCTATGACCCAGTTGTTTTCTACCAAAGGAATCCTTTATCAAACCAGTTGTGTCTCTACCCTTCAACAAAATGGTGTTACTGGACGCAAACACCTTCATCTTTTCAATGTCGCTCATTCGTTGCTCTTCCAAGCCAATCTTCCTAAACAATTCAGTGGAGATGCCATTCTTACAGCCACATACCTCATAAATCGTACTCCAACACCTGTTCTCAAGGGTAAAACACCATTTGAAGTCCTTTTTCACAAAATTCCTAGGTATGAACATCTTTGTGTTTTTGGTTCCCTTTGTTTTGTGTCTGCACATCATGATCGACTCACCAAGTTTGATGCTAGATCACATAAATGCATATTCATTGGGTATCCATCTGGGATAAAAGGTTATCGTGTCTACAATCTGGAAACAAGCAAGACTTTAGTGTCTCGTGATGTTATCTTTCATGAACATGTATTTCCTTATTTCACTTCCGCTGTCAACACTCCAACTCTATTTCCTCCATCAGAAGATACTATTTATGATGACATACCTAACATTCATCAATCAACCAATCCAAATACATCACTTGATAATACACCATCTGTTCTTCCAACAATCAACTCAGACACTCTTCATCTTCAAAATTCATCTCCAGAAACATCATCATCAACTTCTCTACCACACATAACTCCTCCAACACCAGTCACACATAAGCTTCATCGATCCACCAATGTTCCTAGCTACCTTCAAAAATATCATGTAGAAGCTTCCTTGCCTTCTTGCTCCTTCCCTTTGTCTCACTTACCTATGACCAATTATCACCTGCACATCATGCCTTTGCTACTTCTATTTCCATTCTCAGGGAACCGACCACATTTTCTAAAGCTTTCAATGATCCAAAATGGTGGCTTTCCATGAAACAAGAACTGGATGCTCTTGAAACTAATGGCACTTGGACGCTTCAATAGCTTCCTCCAAAAAAGAAACCAATTGGTTGTAAATGGGTCTACAAAATCAAGTATAATCCTGATGGCTCTGTGGAACGATACAAGGCTCAGTTAGTGGCCAAAGGATACAATCAGATTGAAGGTTTTGACTACAAACTTTTGCACCAATAGCCAAACTTGTCACTGTTCGACTTCTCCTTACCGTTGCTGCTATTCAAAATTGGCATCTTCGACAACTCAATGTCAACAATGCTTTTCTCTATGGTGATCTTCATGAAGATGTCTATATGTCCCTTCCACCTGGATTCAGACGAAAGAGGGAAACACGAGTATATAAGCTACATAAATCTTTGTGTGGACTCAAACAAGCCTCACGACAATGGTTCATCAAGCTATAAACAACACTTAAGCTAGCTGGTTTTAACTAATCCAAGTATGATCACTCACTGTTCGTCCGAACCCTAGGTAATTCCTTCTTTGCTCTTCTTATCTATGTAGATGATATAATCATAACAGGAAACAATGTACAAGACATTGAAGAAACTAAGAATCATCTCATGAGACAATTCAAGCTTAAAGATCTCGGTGAATTTAAGTATTTTTTGGGCATAGAAGTTTCATGTTCCAGGAAGGGAATTGTTCTATCACAACGCAAGTATGCATTTGAAATATTGGAGGATATGGGTTATCTTGGTCCCAAATCTGCCAATTCACCTATGGAATAAAATTTATCCCTCAGCAAGGTTGAAGGGGAATTCATCAGTAATCCTACATCCTATCGAAGACTTGTTGGGAGATTAATATACTTGACCATCACAAGGCCCGACTTAGTGTATGTCGTGCACATTCTTAGTCAATATATGGATAAACCACATCAACCACATTTGGAAGTAGCTTAACGAGTGCTACGATATGTCAAGAACACACCAGGGCAAGGTCTCTTTTTCTTAGCAACTAGTTCATTACAACTAAATGCTTTTTGTGACGTAGATTGGGAAAAATGCACAGATACACGACAATCAACCATAGGATATTGTATATTTCTTGGAAACTTGCTAATTTCTTGAAAGACTAAGAAACAAAATACAGTCTCACGATCAAGTGCAAAAGCAGAATACCGCTCTATGGCAACAACATGTTGCGAAGTAACCTGATTATGATATATTTTGGTTGATTTGGGTATCAAACACTCCCAACCAGCCAAGTTATATTGTGACAATCAAGCATCTCTTCACATTGCATCAAATCCAGTGTTTCATGAGCGAACCAAACACATAGAGATCGATTGCCATCTAGTAAGAGAAAAGATTCAAGCTGGAATGATAAAAACTTATCATATCTCTACATTAGAGCAACCAGTAGATATTTACCAAATCCCTGAGTTTTCCACAGTTCTCAAACTTACTTAACAAGTTAGGAATAATTAACATATATACTAACTTGAGGAGAATGTTAAAGAACTTAAAGAACTTAAGATCCAGTTGGTGACAACCAACACACCAGCTAGAAGTAGCCACCAACAGCTTGGTGGGGAAGGATAGGTTGTCCAAGAACATGCCTCTCCATAATTGTGTTTATTTTTAATTATTACAATTTTGATTTTTTTGTATAAGTAGGTTGTAAACATTCATTTATTCATCATCAATAAAACTATTTCTTACAGAGGAAAATCTAAATCACTAGCTTTCAAATGTACACACTAATGCAAAGAAAAAAACTGTGCTAAACTCTCGAGTGATAGTTGTCAAACTCTCAAGTGATAGTTTCCAACAATACGTGACTCAACATATAAAATTTATTTAAATATTTATATAATTGTGACTTACTAATTGTATTTTTTTGTTGATTGACAATTACTTTTCTTCTTTCACCTATGCAAATTAATTATAAAATGAATCATCCATGCAATATTTTCACATATAGTGATCTAAACAATTTAAAACCTTTCCTAGTTTATTATCTATACAGTTACTAAAAATTATATAAGACACTTAATTAGGGCGGCTCAAGGGTTTTCGTGGATTAAAACAAAACATAATAATGAGATCTTAAGTATTTTCTATAAATTTAATTTTTATCAATGGGTAACGTTCGGAGATATTCTAGTGTGTTAGGGTTTTAGAGAGAAATTTAAAATAAGAATAATGATCAGATCATCTATTCATCTCACTAAAAAGATATATATAGTATTTACTAGATAAATGTTGATGTTATATTGGCAAGTACTTTTTTTAAGCTATCAGAGTACATGAAAAAATAGTTATATACATAATAATGTCGATGTCCTCTAGTCGTCATATATAAGCTGCTTAAGGTCTTGTATGCAAATGTGATCTAGGCCATTAGGGCACTTTATTCAACAATTGGCAAGTTGCCAGTATTAACCCATTTTTACTTAATCCAACTCTTGAATATCAGGATTGGACATCACCTTCATCTTATGAGAGAGGTACATCAGGTCACTAAGATCGAGTACCTAATACCTGGATAATACCAAATATTAACTCTCGTATTCCCTTAATTTTGAGAATTCAAGGGAATATTTCATTACTTGATCCTTGCATCTACATGGTTAGGTAGCTATAAGAAAGAATTTTAATACAATGGGCTCTTAATAGATGAGGTCATTAAGGTTGTCTAGATAGTGACCTCTTCATGCGTGCAGTACTTGAAACCAAGTTCCCTACTCGCAAGGTTTCCAGAGAGTCCAAGGAATATTCCCATTAATAATCTGGGTTTTAATGGGTAAACCTTTTAACTTTCATTCCCTTCTTATAAATAATATATTTTTTTACTTTTTACCTATTCAAAAAACTTATCCAAAATTTTGTTTTCAGAGGATCTTAACTCGGTATACCTTTTTATACTACTCTTTTTTCACTATCAACCCATTTTAAAAGTACTTAGCTTGATTTTTAGTCCATTTGGCTAACGAATTCTCTTGAAAAGTAGTCCATTTTTTATCACCAGGTTGCTCTTCATCAAACCTGCAACATTCAATCATTAGGTAATTTCTTCCTCTTAATTATTATTAACCATGTTTTCTAACAAAAGAAAAGATATAGTCCACCCCTCTTCTAGGGATTTCCCTTTAAGTTGTACCCAAAGTATCCCTTTGAGGATAAGTACACCTCGAGAAGGATCTCAAGACTCAAGTTATTTGGCAATAAGCTTTCCAATATCTAGGATTACTAGAATGGGTGGGGCACCTACCAAGGAGAACTTCCTAGCTCTCCCTACTTCATCTAGATCTCATCATGCTTCCTTCTCATCTTCCAAGGCTCCGGTGCCCGTTATTCACTTCCTTATATCCACGTTTGTTGATGAACAAAATCGACAATACCGATCTTGCAAATAATTTGGTTTTATATTTGTAAAACCCTCGCAGGTGCACGAATCCTTTATAGAAAATGACAAGTATACTCCCAAGGTCGATCTAAGGAAGGAATATATGTGGTTTTTAATTTATTATTCAAACACTTAAAAATGAAATTAAATCATAAACCTCATGTCACGATATTTTGGTTTTTATGTTTCCTAATCTAATAACATAAAAAATAAACATAGATATGGATTCAATAAAAAATTATGTAAATTTATATCATTCATAATAGTAGAGTATTTAAGGATATAATAATTAAGTTAATTATGCTTCTTTATATTATTTAGGTTATTAAAGATATAAATTTATTTTTGTTGATTTTTTATTTTTGGTATGAAAGTGTCCTTAGGGAGGACCCAAATTCTTTCATTTAATATTAATTAACTAATATCATTAGCGGAGCCTATTAATTAATTAAGTATTAAATTTCAGTTTTATTTCTAAGAAAGTAGCAAAACATCTAATCACAGCTTTAGGCAGAATCAGTTAATTAGACATTATTCAAGGTGTCCAAATTAAACCTAATAATTTAATTATCTGAGTACTAACTTTCAAGTTTTAAAATCATTATTGAAAATATGTTGTCGATACATTTTCGAATAATAATTCTTATAAAAACGTTTGAAATAGAGCTTCACTCCAACTACCGGATGATTGTACCAACAAATAAAAGAACACTACTCTAAATTAGACTGAATAATTAAAACTTAAAATTTAATTTTTAGATTTAAGTTTTTAATGAAAAATAATATATTTCTCTCTAATATCCTTAATATAAAATATTTAATAAAAACAAAATCAATTTATTTTATAGAAATATTTTATCTATTTAATATTTCATAAGCATAATAACGATATTATTATATCATATTTAGAAATAGCCAGTCATATTAAATTTAATCATAGAAAAATTAAATATAACATATAAGAGTAAAATATAAAAATAACTGTGAAGAATTCATTTTAAAATTATACCTCAAAAGAATCCTTACAGAACATTGATACTAATTTTGTTTCTAGAAAACCTCCAAACGAATTTGCATTTTTGTTTATTAAATCAAAAACTAGAAATCTACAAGATCATAACTGTTCTTTTCAAAAAAAGAAAAACTATAAAATTAAAAACTAAGAAAGCTTTCTCAGAGAGAGAAAGAGTTGAGAAAAATTGTGTGTTTTTTTACAATAGGGGAAATGGTACTTTTATAAGTGAAGAAAAGGCTAAAAAAGTGGAAAAATATCTTGAAAATGGGTGTTACACACATTTGGGATAGGCTAGCACACGTGTGGGCAAAGGTGCGCACGATTGGGCATTGGGGTGGGTACATGAGCACAGACGTGCGCGGATGGTGCGGACTGGGCGAGATTTATAGTGTGATATGCACGTGGGACTCGGTAGGTCGATGTCCTCAAGTCTCCATGTATAAGCTACTTGAGGTCTTGTATGCAAAGGTAACCAAGGGCGTTAGGACACTTTATTGAACAATTAGCATGTCGCCATTACCATCCCATTTTTACTTAGGCCAGATCTTGATTATTAGAATTGGATCATCATATTCATCGTATGAGCAAGGTACATTAAGTCGTTAGGATCGAATACCTAATATCTTGATAATACCAAACATGTAAGAATTGATTAATGACGTTAGAATTTTTTTTCAAACATAATTAATAATTAAATAAATAATAAAAATTCAATAAATAAATATGTTTACTTTTCTTGTAGAGCATTCGTGAGGAATTATAACTTTATTTTGAACTAATTGAGATTTTTTAAGGAATATTATCTAAGATGAATATCTCTTTAAGGAGTCATTTCATATTTGACACCTTCATCGAATCGAACACATGCTTAAAAAATTATTTTTATATATGCATTCAAAAAGTATAAAATTTGTGAATACCATGCTAAACCTCAATGAATAAGTGTTTGACCAATAACTCTAATCCTAAACTTGTTTACAAAATAAATTTTATTTTAATTTGGCCATGTATTCATATTTAAATATGAATTGATAAGGGATCAAAAATATAAGACATTGGCAAAGGGATTAAAAATAAAAAGGATTGGACAAGGCAAATATTTTTTTATTTTAGAAACTTTGAAATAAAAAAAATGTTTGAAGTTTGCTACAAAGCTACATTTTTTATCTTTGAAATATGAATAAAAAATAAATTTTGACTTTATTAGAGTTAAATACACATAAAAAGAGATAAAGATGGGGTTATAAAAAACATTAAAAGTTTTATTTCTACTATATCTATTTATACTTTTTTTTAATAATCATAATTAATTGAGAAAAATACAGTAAACCTAAATAGTTGCCATTATCTACCACAATCCTACACATCTCACAGTGTGCGATTTTGACAGTAATGACCAAAGTATCATCATGGGGTGGAAGGACCATCTTTCAAATATTATAGGATAAACTAGCCCATCATGCTTCAGATTATATAGCAGTTAGTTTGTGTCTCTAGCTTCTCGAGCATACAACTTTCTGGAGTTGTTAGAATGACTCAACATAGTTGGCCTATCATGTATGGTATGGATTATGTGAACATCCCCTGATGGAGATAGATTGGACCAGCTCATACCCGTAGGATCCAAATTTGGAGGAACTAACTCATCTTAGTGAGGTTGTTAACTCCCTTATTTTCTTCCTGTGATTCCCCAATTTTGTCTACTACATCCCCTAAATATCCTTTCAAGAGTATATGTTTGATCTCCCACTTAAGGTGTCTGCAATCTCTGGTCCAATGACCTATGTCCTTATGGAACACACAATACTTATTTGGGTCCCTCAATGGAGCCTTTATAGGTTGTGACCAATTAACACGATTAATATGATTTGTGCATTATATAGCCTCAATCAATGAGATACACATTGAAGGACCTCAAAAAGGGGGACAATGCTCTTCCCTAGGTCCCTGATATTCCTCGATCTGTGATCATGGCTTTGAAAAGAGGAAGGTTAGGGCACTTGTCTCCATAAGGCCTTTTGTCCTTTTCCTTTTTGACTGGGATAGATTTGGGTATAGCTCTGTTTACCATTCCTTTGGTAGACTTCATCTCCTTTTCCATGTTTACAAACTTTTGGGTCTCTTCATAGACCACCTCCAGAGATTGAGGATGGTTAGTTAATTCAATAAACAGACCAGTATCAAGCTTGATGCCTTTACGAAAAGCTTCAATGGCTATGGAATCAAGACATTCTAAGATTTCCATCTTTTCTGTCTTGAACCTCCTCATATAGGCTTTAATGGTCTCATCGATCTCTTGGATGATTGAAAACAAATGATGCGATTCCTTCCTTATTGGCTTATTACATGCGTAATTGGTAACAAATGTCTTCACCAATACATCAAAGCTTTTTATACTATGAGGTGGTAACTTAATGAACTATTGTTGCATCGTGTCCTAGAAATTGGCTATGAGTAATTTACAAAACATGGCTTCTCTTTTATACTCAGGAAGGCTCACAACGGCCATGGCTATTTTGAAGTGAATAATATAAGCCACTAGGTCTTTCATCCCCTTGTAGGTAGGACATTTAAGGGTAGTAAGTTTTAGTGGCGGTGTTATCAACTCCAAGGCATCCAAGAAGGGTGACATTGACAACTAATAACACACAATTTTGATGTCGCTCCAAGGTATTAACTTCTCTTATCTTTTAAACCAATCATCCATTTTTGCCTAAATTTTCACCTCATTTGTCTCTAAATTTTTCCTCAAAGGTACTGCTTGAACCATGATGACTCTATGAAAATAGAGTCATTAGCGCACATTTTTTACTTAATATTTACTTATTTTATTTAATAAACAATATTTTTATGGCCAAAAAAATTAAAATATAATTTTTTTAGTGAAAATGGGTAAAAATATAATTTTTGAGATTTTTCTGGAATTTTTATAAATTTTTAACGCATGATCAATCGGAAGCTAACACGTGGCGTGGCATGCAAGTAGAGGAGCTGATTGGGCAAGTCATGCGGATGTCACACAAGCATGGAGAGCGAATCATATTACGCTGCATATGAGGAGGACGAAATGTGTGCCATGTGTCAGCACGACGTTCAATCCGAGTTTGGAAATTGGTCAACGCGACATGCCATATGTCGCTACGCCATTTCTCCGCGCGTTCCACCTGTGCACCACGCCATCTATTTCCTTGAATCACGTTGTGCCACATGTCACTGACTCAGTAAACGTTGACTCTGACCTGTCTCCCCTGCCATGCCTCGCTACCTGATTTGCCCAGTGAATTTCCCCTACCATGTGTCGCGTTGTGATTGGCTAAAATTTTCATTTTTGTTTGTTTTAATCATAGCCCTTGATCTGAAGCTGATTTGACGGTCCAGATCATATCTGAGTTTTATTTAAGCTCCTAATCACTCCATAAACCCTAATTGGTCTCCTTTAGCATAATTTTAGTCAATTTTGGAGCTAAAAAGAGAGAAAAATACAGAAAAATTCAAGAAATGACACAATTTTGGTGGAGATTCAAGAGGAGGTTAATATTACAATTCAAGAGATTGATTGTATTTATTTTTCTACTCTTTTCTTTATCAATTTTTATGTCTTTCTTTATAAAAAGTATGAGCTATATGAACACAATTACATGTAATTAGTTTATTAATCTAGAGATCTTATGAACCCAATTTTCACCATGTGATGATCAAAAATTTTGCCCCAATTATAATTATAATTTAATTATATTATTTAATTTGATTTGTATGCTATTAATTGTTTGGCTAACAATTTATCTATAAAGGTAATTAAATAGATTTAAGAGAATTATTGAATTGTTTGTCTTGATTAAATAACATGCATAGTTTCTAAGCAGAGATGTATGATTCTTATGTATGTGATTCATAATTGATGAACTTAATTAGTAGTATGTAATTTTATTGGCATTAGAATGTGGTTAAATTAATTACTATATAGTGTGTAGTTTACTTGAGAGAGAAATACATGTTAAGTTAGATTCAATTGATCATGTAATTAATTGATAATTATTTTGAGGGGATTTTAGCGATTTGTATGTTTAGAAAATTGGGGGATCAAGTATTCCTAAATATTTTCTCAAATATATTTTTAGTTGCCAAATTTGATTTAATTAATTATTTCTATTTACATTTAGTTATTTTAATTTTGCTTTCTTAAATATAAAAGCACAAAAAAATTGATTTTTATTTTTTTTAGTTTTAAAAATTAGTTTATAATAAAATAATCTCTGTGGGAACGATATTTTCTTATCATTATATTACTTTTTGTGATATGTATACTTGCATATTCATTGCACACACTTTGTGTATGGCGAAGAAACCACCAGGTGGTGTCAAGAATCCTGTAGTAGCAATATTCCCTAAACCCGAACATGATGGGAATGAGTTGGGCAGACGTGCCAAATGTTTATGAGTTGATGGGTATATGCACGCAAGTCTTGGGACGAGATTAAGGGTTGGAACTGTAAGTAGGTATTGTTCTTCAACTTTATCAAGTCATTGTTTGTGGGGATTACTTGATGCACGCCCATTCCTAAGAGAATGGTTGTCCAATACAAGGGGACTAGAAGTATGGAATGAACTTTCTGCCTTCGAATAATCTTTATACACCAACCTAGACCTAAGTTTTGTATTATCCCTTTGAGATTTAGTGAACGCTTTTTGTAGCTCATTTATCTGTCTTTGGAGGCTCTTTAACATAGTGTCTTTTTTAAGAGATGTACTTGTAGAATTATAACTTACCTAGCTTGTGGTCCGTGGAATTATCCTGGCTGGTTTGTTTGTGTCATGGCAGGGTTAGGGTCGACCACCTTCACTAACTAAGTGCCATGCCCGACCTAGTTCCTAATTACCATGTGATGTCCAGATTGGTAATGAATAATGTATTTGATCATTGAGATCAAATTCTAGAGTTGGGCGAGTGAGATTATTAGTCTGCTCGATATGAGATGGCGGGATGACCATATTAAGCAGAGTGAATGTCTCTAAGACACGAGATGTTTCTCCAGGGTGTAAATATATAAGGTCTCAAATGCTAACTAAGGACTATAAAGATTTAAAGCCCCACAATGGGCGCCACTTTTTTGAAGAGATTATAGTGTGTTAAGGTTTTAGAGAGAAGTTTGAAAGGTTAACAATAATCAGATTCTTTATTCATCTCGTTAATGTGGTATATATATCACGTACTAGATAGGTGTCGAGGTTACATTAACAATCACTCTTTTTGAGCTGTTAGAGTACATGAAAAATAACTCTATAAATAATCAGGTCGTCATGTATGAGTTGCTTGAAGTCTCGTATGCAAAGGTGACGGAGGTCGTTAGGGCACTTTATTCAATAATTAGTATGTCGTCAATACCAACCCGTTTTTACTTAGGTCAGATCTTGATTATTATAATTGGATCATTACCTTCATCATATTAACAAGGTACATCAGGTCGTTAGGATCGGGTACTTGATACCTTGATAATACCAAACATGTAAGAATTGATTAATGACATTAGAATTTTTTTTAAATATAAATAATAATTAATAATTAAATAAATATATATGTAAAACCTATTTTTCTTGTAGATTATTCGCGAGGAACTACAACTTTATTTTGAACTAATTGAGATTTTTTTTAAGGATATTGTCTAAGAACACTATCTCTTTAAGGAGTCTTTTCATTTTTGACATCCTCGTCGATTCGAACGCTTGTTTAAAAAATATTTTTATATATGCATTCAAAAAGTATAAATTTTATGAATACCATGCCAACCCTTACTGAATAAGTGTTTGACCAATAACCCTAATTTTAAACGTGTTTACAAAATTAATGTTATTTTAATTTAGACATGTATTCATATTTAAGTATGAATAGATAAGGGTTCAAAAATATAAGAGATTATGCAAGGACATTAAAAATGAAAAGCATTGGACAAGGTAAATATTTTTTTTTTAGAAACTTTGAAATAAAATAAAATGTTTGAAGTTTGCTACAAGCTAGGTAGATGGTTTATCTTTGAAATATGAATAAGAAACAAGTTTTGGCTTTTATTAGGGTTAAATACACATAAAAATAGAGGAAGATTGGCCTATAAAAAACGTTAAAAGTTTTATTTCTACTATATCTATTTCTACTCCTTTTTAATGATCTCAACTAATTGAGAAAAAAAATAGATAAACATTTAAATACGTTGGTTTAATAAATTTAAGAAAATTTTCTTATATAATAAAATTAAGAGTGTTTTCTTATTATTAGTTAACATGTAAATTGTTACTTTCAAAACTAATATTCATTAGTTTATCTAACAATCATATCATTCATGTATAAT
This sequence comes from Hippophae rhamnoides, assembly GCA_033030585.1. Taxonomy (NCBI): domain Eukaryota; kingdom Viridiplantae; phylum Streptophyta; class Magnoliopsida; order Rosales; family Elaeagnaceae; genus Hippophae; species Hippophae rhamnoides. The sequence goes on from CM065429.1 coordinate 30,667,474, forward strand.
TATTTATGATTAAAAATAACAAATTAATACATTATTATAATAATAATAATAAAAATAAAAATTTGAATTATTACAGTATTATCACCCAAAATAAATAGTGTTTACTTAAATATATAATAACTTTTAAAAATTAACATCTTTTTAAATTTTTATTTAAATTATTTATCTTTTAAAAAAATAAAAAAAATATTAAAATATTAATATCCCTATGTAATTGGGATTAAGACGGGGATCATGAGCCGCCCCTGCATTTAGTAGGTATATGTGAAGTGTGAACCAATAAAAAAATGTGTTATTTGTTAGTTTGTGGGTGTATGCTAAAGTCAATAATGAAAATTATAATACTTTTTACCTTTAATAAGTAACTCTAAATGCTATTTAGAAGCAAATTATTTTTATTAGTCAATAATATCCGTAATTAAGGTTTTGACAACAACGTTAACGAGTAAAATATTGAGGTTATATTAAAAGGTGAACATGATACATCGCAAGTTGCATGTACAGATATGATCAATCTGGATATTCATGTAACGTGATTACCTATGCAGATATAATAATATTATTTAAATATGTAAATATATCACATTTTATAATATATAATATATTAAACATAGCGCCGCACCCGTACAACACCGTCCTTGTTTTTCTTATAATATTATATAATCTTTTCTCTCGAGTAAACTAAGGAATCGGTTCAAGACAGTTGTGAAACGGTGTGGTAAACTAAGGAATCGGTTCAAGACAGTTGTGAAACGGTGTGCTTCATCAATTTTTTTTCCCCTATTAATTTACATATTTAAATAATATTATTAATCATTTACAAAAAAAAAACAATATTAATGTAACTTAAAACAAAAAATATATATACTTGATACTATAAATAGATAGATAAAAATTATATTTTAAAAATAATAAATAATAAATACTATTTGTACACTAACTTAAAAGAGTCGAATAATGATTAATTTCTAATTACCTGGTTTTTCAAAGGCAATGGAGAATAATAACTACTATTTGTAAAATCTCACATGGTAAATTCATGAGCTGAAACACGACAACAATAAGTCAAGAGAGTGCGTTCTCATTGCCTACTTGCTTCTTATTGTCCATGTGATTATATATAATCCATTGAATCATTGCTTATTTATTAAATATAAAAATATATTATATAAAAAATAATAATTATAAAATCCCATACTAACAAAAAAAATTGAATAATAATGAATATATAATTTCATATTTTAATGACACGTCGCCTTATTAAGAAGGGATTGTAAAATTTAAATTAGTCTTTGTATTATTAATATTATATTTAATTTAATCTAAAATCATTTATTATCTTTAAAAGAATACCGTTTTTTTATAACAATATGGTCAATATAAATTTAGGAAAATAAAATGATTACAATAATAAAAAAAAAAACTAAACTAATAATACATCCTTTTATAATAACTCTTAATCTTATTTCAAATTAAAACTTTAGTGGGTATATTAACTTTGATGTGATTAATTTCGTCATGACCGTCGCAGGTTTTATACTGCAAAAAAAGAAAGAAAAAAAATTCATTCTGTGCTAATTTTTGTGTTTTTTAAATAAAACTAGAAGGAATTTTTTTTTTCCTAAAACAAATATCAATATTTTTAGAATGAAATAAGAAAAAAAATATAAAATTCACTACAAGAATCTTTTAATTACTTAATTATAGAAGGAGAAAATACAACAATAAAAATGGATTATAAAATGAAATAAATGCAATTTTTTTAATTTCTTTTAATAAAATAAAATTTATATTAATTTAAAAAAAAATTAGAAATAAGGTACATCCATTTGTTTCCTCAAAACTAAAAAAAAATGAATTTTAAAAAAGAAAACATAGTAGTGTTTCTGTTATGTGTGTGTATATATAAATCAAGTTTATTTTAGTTTCACTTTGAGGGTTTAAAAAAAAGAAGCAGAAAAGGCATAAAATAATTTTTGCGTCTTTATATTATTATCATATTTTAATTTTAAAAAATTATTTACTTGTTTTTAGTGTTATCAGAATTTAAAAATAATAACCGGATCAATTTAGATGGAATATTAATAATCTGTGAATTAAATTAAATAAACTATAAATTATTTAGTTATTTAATTGATTTTATTATTAATCTATTTAAATAAAAATATATATTTGTTCATTTTCTTACTATATTAAAAAAATATTCATTTATATTATAAAAAAAATTATTTAAAATATGTTAAAAATAAAACTTTATATATAAAAGAAATTATGATATATAATTAAAAATTAACTAATTTTTTTCATGGTACAAAAATAGAGTTGGTATGATTTTTAGATACTTTGAATGACAAATAATATAATTTTTTTAATATATTATTAAATTTATCTGATCTGGTTCTATCCGTTTAAAAATTAATATAATTAGATCGGATCAACCGTTTGATTTATAAAACCGTACAATCCAATATGATTTCTCGATTTAGTCGAACTCAATTCGATTTTTAGATACCCTTATTACAAGTATAGCAGTTATTTAGATTAATTTACAAAAATTTAAAGTTCGAAGAACTAGTATTCTACCGTTACATTAACGTATAATTGCTATTTCATATATTTTATTCCGAAAATTCTTCTAAACAAATATTGCTAAATCTTTATGGGTAGGGCTAATAAAATTTTCTTCTATCTAAAATTGAAATAATTTAGATGATAAAGAATATATATTCTTTATATTCAATTCTTAATTCAACGAAAGAAAAAAAAAGGGTTGAATTCTATTAATATTTTTGTAAATTCATAAAATTAGAATTAAAGATATTATAAAAATAAAAAATATATATGACAATAACCCACGTCTTTATTTGTACTTGTTTATGTTGAATTTTTTTTTAAGGGTTAATAATTTTATTAGTTTGGGGTTCAAACCTATTAGTTCTGGATGTGAAATACTACTTTCTCATCGTGATACGGACTTATTTAAAAGTAATTAAATATTTTATAAATTTGATTTAATTTAAATCAAATTTAATATCTGTATAACGAATGATTAATAAAAACTAAGTATATCGGTGATAAAGCAATTCATTAATCCAAATAAAATTACTCTTATATAATTGCTTATATAAATTTAAAAAAAAAAATTGATTTCTACTTATGTGTAACCAAACTACCAATTACAGTTGACATTTCTGACACTATCCACGAATATGTGGAATTTTTTTAAAATACTTATATAATATGGTTATTTTTAAAGAGATATTTACTTATAATTTTAAAATTAATTATATATTATGATTATATTATACTCCTTATATTCTTACTTTTATTTTAATATATACTCCTAAAATGTTTTTTAAAAAAAAAACAATTTTTATATGGAGTTTGAATTTATCTAAATGGCTTGACTTGAAAACAGATCTTGTATATCCTTGATAAATGTAAGGAAGCGGATACATTATTTGATACTTATATTAATTTTATAATTTTAAAAATGGGGTTATTTAAAAATAATTTTTATTAAAATAATATAATTAATTTTTAATTAATTAATTTTTATATAACTTTGACAATTTTATTCTTAATTTTTATTATCTTCCAGGAATTAAATTCATCATATTTGTATAATTAAAACAAACCATTTATAGCATACATATACAAGTCCCTTAATATTTAAATACATATAAATTTTTAATTTTTAAAATTAAGATATTTTAATTACTTTTAAATAATAAATAAATATGTTATAAATAAATTCAATGAATAAACTCTTAATTCATTCCTCCTCCTCCTCCTCCTCCTCCTCCTCCTCTTCTTTATTTCTTCATTATTCTACCCACAATCTTGATAAAAGAAATTATTCTATTTAAGATGTGGGTAGAATAGGAAGAAAGAAAGAAAGATAATGTTTGGAATAAAAGTCAAAAACTTTTAGCTAGCTTTTATATCACTTAAAAATGGGTAAAATAATGAAGAAATAAAGAGCAGAGGAAGAAGAGAAAAAAAAAGAATGAAGTAATAAAGAGTATTTAAAGTAAAAACTAAGAACATTCAGCTTTCTACAACTCAAAATTAACTAAAACATCTTAATTTTAAAAATTATACATCTTTTATTTAAAAAAACAAAATAAATAATTAAAACAACAATTAAATAAACAAAATAACTTTTAAAATAATCTATGGAAAGTCAAATTGGAGTACTTTTCCACTAAAATCATCGTAACTCAAATTATAGAATTTCATTTCCCAGATTCCCTAAACCTCCCCCCAACCATGTTACCCATGAATTAAAAAGCCACGAACTATTGAATTGCACTTTCTTTCCTTTCCTAAAGGAACAAGGTTCCATCATCACTGTCCCAAAATAAAAATAAAAGTAGGGAGAACATGGTGGATGCTGTAAATGAATAATCGCCGCTAATAAACCATTCTTTCAACGTGGGGTTTTTTTCTTTCTTTCTTTTTAACCGAATTTCGTGCAAGTGATCAACTAAAAAAAAAAAAAGGATGAAGATGAAATAGTTTTTTTTTTCTTTTCTTGAATAACCTTTATTGAACCTTTACCTTTAGATTATCTTCTTCTTTCTTTTTTTCTTCTATTTATTTATGCAATATTTTGATCGATTTGAAAAGTTCATGAATAACATACATTGAAACTTGAAAGTGGGAGAAAAGTCTATTCCATTAGTTTCAACGAAAAAAATGGGCTAAAGATGACAAATGTATCAAAGTTGTGTGTGCACAACGTTTTGAAAGTTTATCATCTGCTCAAAATATTTTAAAAACATATTGATTTCATTCGTCTTGATTAGTTAATAAATGATTTAAATGCATTTTGAGATTAAATACATCATTTTGAAAAATATCGTAAGGTAAAAACATCATCTGAACATATAGTTTGATCTGGAATCTGACCTATAATCATTCGAGCCATTAGATGTATTGTTCTAAGAAGACTCAACTTATGCTCGTGCCCACAACGATAATCATAAGGTGTCCTTGCTTATGTAGAGTAACTTTCACTATTAAAAGGCTGACCACCAATTTGAGTTATCAAAATGGTCGATTATAAGCTCGATTATGTTTTTACATATGTGTCTCCTTATACGCTGCGATGTGTATCTTCTATATGATTGACACATGTACATATATAGATCCCATATGATATTCACACAATTCACTTTCAATTCTCCCACTTTTTTTTAGTTTCTCTCTCTGAAAATAGAATCATCCCAATATTTTGGCACTCACTGTAGGGCTCAAGATTTGACGATCAAACCTTAGCTTCTGACCCTTTATTTTCAAGGATTCAACTCGAGATTTGAGAGAGAAACCTTGTAAACAAGATCTCACATTGTGTTCTGTAAGACCTATATTCGTCATGGTGGGAACGCAAGCTAAGGAAAGATTAAGACTAGTAAACAAAATAACATCTTCATCACAAGATCATACCTTGCCAATCCATGAAAAGGTTCAAGCTGAGGTATGAGCTGATATCGACCCCCATCAAGAGTTGGAACATTGACTTCTCGAGCTAAGAAGAGAGCTCGAAGAGACTAGACGAGAAAATAGAGCATTGCACTGGTAATCAAACCTAAACGTCCTATCGAGTCGAGATAACATTCTTGTTTATGAGTTTGGGCCAGCTCGTATAATAAATGAGCCCACCCAAGTTGAGAATGAAGTATATGTTTTCCCTTCTCCTAATGTTGTTGGGCTCAATAATGAATAATTGTTGCAAGAAAGAAGGGTCTGGGAGGCATGCTTCCAAGAATAAGAGGGAAAAAAGAGAAAACAGGTGAGGCCCTTAAGAAACTAATAAAAAGCAAGATAATGGTAAGCCACACTATGATATAGATAAAGATTTTGAGCAATAATGTGTTGCTTATTTATCTGAAAAAATAGGGAACAATGAGCCCCTAACCAAATTTAATGCTCCTAAGTATTCAGGTTACCAAGGGATGAAGGACCTGGTAACTCATGTTCTGTATTTCAAGACAACTATGATTCCTATGAGCCTCATCCGAGATAAAATGGATGATATGATATGCAAACTCTTTGCTACTACTCTATATAATGTCACTCAAAAGTGGTTTAATAACTTGACACCCCGTACCATAACCTAATTCTCTTAATTTACTAAGTTATTCATCACCAACTATGCTAGCAGCTAGGGGTGTCCATGGTCCGGTCCGGTCCGGTTTTTTCTAAAAAAAATCTAACCGGACCGAACCGTTCATATTACTAGAACCGGACCGGACCGGACCGTTTGAAATGGTTTTAAAAAATAAAAACCGGACCGGACCGTTTGACTTATAAAACCGTTCGGTCCGGTTTATTTTCCGGTTTGGTTCGATTTTTTTATAATTTAATGAAGTAAAATATGAAATTTTTAATATATTATTAAACCGGTCCGGTCCGGTTTGAACGGTTTAAAATTAATACAAACCGGACCGGACCGTTTGATTAGTAAAACCGGTCAGTTTGGTCCGGTCCGGTCCGGTCCGGTCCGGTTTTACGGTTTGGTCCGGTCCAATCCGGTTTTTGGACACCCCTACTAGCAGCAAACCCATAAGGAAAGAATATCATCACCTCTTCTCAATCACCTAGAAAAGTAGAGAGTTTATTGAGGAATATATGAGAAATTTCAAAGATAAAAGCTAGAAATAACATACTATCCTAATTCTATTGTGATAAAAGCTTTCATAAAAGATCTATTAAGACGTTTCTATTTATTTGTTGAATTAACCAAAATTACTCCACAGACAATAGATGAGATTTATGGAGAAGCCAGAAAATTTGTTAATTTGGAAAGGGAGTTAGAATTGGACAAGAATAGTAAGTCCACTATAGAAGCTACACTAGAAAAGAAAAAAAGGAGAATAAGCCTAGACATATCGAACAAAGATAAAATGATTAACAAAAATAAATGATTAACAAAAATAAATGCTTTTCCCTAAATCACAAAGTGGGTGGTCAATGGTCGAAAATAAAGGACCTTGTGATAGGTTACTATCCCCCTTCATAGGACCACCTTTAAGAATAAGTATAGCTCAAGATATGTCGAGGATGGAGAATGAGCAAAACATTAAATGCCTACCAAAAACAAAGGCACCTCTTAAGGACACGTCTAAATAGTGTGTCTTTCACAAAGTATAAGCCACAAAATAAGAGAATGCAGACATCTGAAGAAAGAAATAGAAGATTTATTGTTTAGAGGTTATTGAGTGACCTCGTGGGATGAACTGATCGACAATCCCAACGTGAAATTTTGAAGCTACCTACTCTACCAATTAACAGGATAAAGTTGCACAGTAAAGCTAATGTGAGGACCATCCATAGTATACATGAAGGACCTATGTCAATGGAACCTCTAATAATATACGTAAAAGATACACTAGAGACTTATGTAGATTGCCGCATGTTTATAATTTGAATAGAAGGATGTCCTCTACTGCAATCACTTTCTCTAATAAGAACGAAACTCCCCCTAAGAACCATTTGGTAATCATCCTACGCGTATGATCCTACAATGTCTACCAAATCTTGATTGATATTAAAAGCTTTATTGACCTTCTTTTTTATCAATAATGAAAGTATTAGGTGTGAAGGAATGCAACATCACGAGAAAGGAGCTACCTCTAGTGAGATTTAATAATAACATAACTTATGTAGTTGAAACCATGATTTTATATGTCATGGCGATGGAATCAATAGTCATGACCAACTTTGTAGCTCATTACAATGTTCTTATGGATAGACTATGGATACATGCAATTTACTTTTAATTCTCTGATTTTTATTTAGTTTCTTTCTCTAAAAATTGAACCATACAAATAGTATCAATTTTGTCTTAATTTTAAAATATATTTCTCTTCAAATATAGCTTACAAAAATTATAAAGCATATAATTTATTTTTAAATAAGAATGCTTAGATGTTAAAATTTAAATGAAAATAGGTAAGGTTTTCCAATTAAAAATGGGTTAACCATGATAGGACTCAAATAAAAATTGTGAACAATCCACCAACTCAACATAACTTTTTCTTTTTTTAATGCGGGCGTTGGTAGATTTTTCGCCTTTGACACCCTCTTAGAATTATGAAACGAAGTCATTATGTCAAATCATAGCAATAACTTGGCATAAAATTGAGATTTTTAAATACATTTAAGTTAATTATTTGTATTTAATTTTGATTGTAAACTAACCGAACAATTAATCCACTCCTTAAATTCATTGAATATGTGTTCTCATTACCTGGGCCGGGTCGAAATCATTCGATTCATACCCAATTTAACCCATTTGTATCACAAACTATTTATAAAGAAAATAGCCATGGTAATATTGTTAAAATAAAATTGTTATTAGTATAAGAATAATTTATTAATGATAGTTTTATTTAATAATAGTAATATTAAAGTATAATTAATAATAGAGATAAACAAATATTTTATATATTTTTATTATAATAATAAAATTAATCGTAACAATATCATTATCCTATTTATTTCTTGTAATAACATTCTTTCAATTGTGAATAACCCTTAAATGTGTTAAAATTGTTTATAAATCACAACTTGTGACATATAACTGGAGAGATATAAATACCATTTTTGCATTTAATTTTGGTCATCTTTATTCCTTGTATGCTACGTTGATATATATATATATATATATATATATTAAGATCACAGTGGCAATGTTATGCATAAAGTGGCATTAGTATAAAATTAGATGCAAAAAGAATATTTGAACGTAGCTTATTTCTAGATGAGACATTCTTTCATTTTTAATCAAAAATATAGGTCACTGATTAACTTATATAGTTAGAAGGTATTGAAAAATCAAATTTTAAAAGTAAATTTTAAAAAATATCAACAAATTATTATATTTATTTCTTTCATATCATCAAAGTATTTTTGTCTTCTTCGTACTACTTAACTCGTAAAAGATTTCATTTATATTATTGTGTTAGTATGTGTCTTACGACGTCATATGTTAATAGTAGATTTGAAATGATTCAGATAGTTAAGTGATATATTTAAAATAATAATTTGTAATGAGACTTGTGATACCATTAGACGGAAACTAACATAATGGTGTAAATGAAAATTTTTATTAGTTGGATGGTATAAATAAGAAGAAAAATAATTCAATAATATGAAGTAAAGAAACACAATAGTTTATTGATATTTTTGTAGTTTTACCTATTATTCATATATTGTTTCACATAAATATTGACTCTATGCATTATATAAGTTAAATACAAAACCTTCAATTCTAATATCATGTTAAAAATTGTTAGGCCACCGACTCTCTCAAAGTTAGAAGTTATTGGTAATTAACTCTTTTAAAAATTTAAGCTAATGGGAGAAATATAGACAATAATTTTATACATTTATCACTCACTGACAAGTGTTGGTTCTATATATTATATAGACAAAATACTTACAATTAAACATTTGCATTTAGTGCGATTTGAAGACATATCTTCATCTCCGACATAATGTTAAAAATTATTAATCACCAACTCTCCAAAAACTTAAATTAATAAAAAAATGATCAATAATATTTTTATACATATTATCATATATAATTAATTCAATAATACTATTAAACTAGCCTACATTTCAATTAAATTTGCCCATCTTGTTAAATAAATGTAACCATGCTTACTTAACAAAGGTGTGGATTGTTTTAAAAATAGTTCTAGTTCTAAATTATTATAAGTATGGAAAATGATATATAACACTAAAAAAATAGAGTAATGACCCAAACATCACTCATGTGTCAAATAATGTTGAATATACTTATTAGATTCTGTTTGATTACAATCTTTGGTGCAAGTAACTGTTTATTTAAGTAGTGTTGTCCCGTATTACTCATAGGAGTAGTTTTATATGTATGAAATAGATTATCATTTCTATGGATATATCTATTTTTTTTATTAATTGTCATAAATGTGATCGATTTTTAAAGAGTGATAATTAGATGATAGTATGGACGTTTAGTGTGTATATATATATAAACTCTTGACACTTAAGATAGCTATAAGTTTAAAAGTCAATGGGATCATGTTACATGCCAAAAATAAAAATGAAATTTTCATGCTTAAAAAGTCAATGGGTTCATGTTACATGCCAAAAATAAAAATCAAATTTTCCTGCTTGAAAGTCAATGGGATCATGTTACGTGCCAAAAGTAAAAATCAAATTTCCATGTTAATGTTTCATTAGATCGTATTATGAAAATTAGTGGCATAAGTAAAAGACAATAATAATAAAAATAGGTTAATTCGATGCATGATGTTTCATCCAATAAAGAAAGATGAATTATACGAGTTATATAAGTTGTGTACATGGTACGTAACTGTGGTTTATGCAATCAGATTATATATAAATATAATACAAATTAATGCAATTAGTCAATACATGGGTAGTTATTGTTCCTTTGATTTTGAGGATTGTTTCTTTTAAGGCTGGATTTGGTTTCATTTGGTTTTGGTCTTAACACAGACATCATATCTCAGTTATATATGATATATTTACCGCGTTTTTTATAGTTCTGGCTTTGCAGGCGTTTGTGTTTCATTACATGTTCATCTTTCTCGTATGTATTAGGAATTTCTTTAGGTTTATTTATTTGTACGTAACCGTCATAATAGTTATTTTTAATTAACCATCACATAATCACCCCTGATTATACAATTAACCTCATGATTATAGTACTCATTAAATAACAATAATTAAATCATCAATTACCATAAATGCATATAAAAAAGTACATACATTCATAATTACTAAAAAAACTCTCAAGTATTTTTATAAAGGTTAAAATTAAACAAAAGTATTTAGACACCAAATATAAAAATCATATTCCTAAATAATAACAAGAGTTACCTAATTCAAAATACTGACTAATTACATCATATAACATATCAAATAGATATGTCAACAGATTAATTAATTACCATAGTTGTTATTTCCTAATTCAAAAATTGCACATTTTGTATAATCTCTGAGTCTAAGAACCCAAGTACCACAGGATGAGAATCATCTGATGTTGTCAGTTTTCCATCATCCTGCAGCTCCAAGACTACCTGATTTAAGAAGAAATATCGGTAAGGTTTTGAAAAAAATGCACATGTACGTGAAACAAGCAATTTAACTTACCTTTTGTTGGCTAGGGACATGCCCCTTGCTATCTGTGTCGATAAAATATTGACTGCAGTTCTCATCCTTCCAAACCAATGTCAATGGCGTATTACCTAGTTGAGAGTGTGCATGCCTTGGGGGGAAATAGAGTGAACATCAACAAATATAAGAAAGTGATTAAATACAATACAAATGTTCCATGGAAATAAAATGAAAGCAAAAAAAATAGATTGGAATGAGTAATAACAAATTGATAATACCACAATGTAAAAATTGAAATGAAGCACGAGAGACGTGAGTGTACGGGACATTTATCAGAGATTTAAATGATTCTGTTAGAGTATGAAAGAATCTTGTAGCAAGAATAGCATGCTCATAATAAACCTTTCAACCAATGCAGCAGGAAGCCATGAATTTTATTTTATTTTATTGATAAAGCTGAACAACATCCACACCAACGCATAAAAGAACTTATTATAAAATAATAAACCATCTTTGACATAAGGCATTGATCCTGCATATGCATCCTGTAGACCATTGTGATCGCAATTGTAAACGGGAACCAGAGCAAATCTATATTTATGGTAGTAAGAAGTAGGTTTACAAACTCCAGTCTCAGCAAGCTTGGAGTACAACCAAAACAATCTGAACTCCACAGTGCAATCATACAACGAAATATCTATGAGTTTTGCAATTAATCAATTTAAACAATAAGTATCTTTTTATTAAGTTAAGTAGGAACAATTTAGACAACAAGAATGGTTTATTTGATTGATGTTTCATCTATATTTTATTAATTTTTTTATCATAATCACAGTCAATATAAATTATAACAAAAGAGACAAACACTTGGAAGAAATATGAAAGCAATTTGCTTTGTCTCACCTCCCTAAACACTAAGGTTCAAGATGCTTAGAACTCCAAGAAACTGGCCCTTAAGAATCCCATAGAGTTACAAGAATGTCTTAAATCAACATTGTATTAGCAAAAAAATAAATCTGATCCTACAACAAGCCAAAAACACCCACTAGACACCAATAAACATAGAAAAATATAAAAGAAAATGGTGCAAAATGAGAGGAATAGAATGGGATCCTTTATCTTTTCCTATATATACAAGACATTTCTAAATATACAAAGAACTATTCCAAGGGTAGGTAAAACATTCCAACCTTGTATGACTTTGGAAAGAAGCTCATACGTAGTGTCTGTAGACAAGAATATGGATAAATGATGCTGAGAAGTCTCAAATCCAACCTTGTATGACTTTGGAAAGAAGCTCATACGTAGTGTCTGTAGACGAAGAATATGGATAAATGATGCTGAGAAGTCTCAAATCAGCTAGATTTTTGCTTCACTATGGTGATTGATCCAATTCTGCTTTTAGATTTTGGTTTCCTGCAAGATGATGTGTGAAGATAAAGCCACAAGTACACGTGTTTATAAACCACCTATGCACGTGTGGGCTCTCCATTTAGGTAGCTTCCCAGATCTCCTACAATAAGCGGGAGTGGTTCCCCCGAGCGAGGTTTTAGCTGGTTTGTTTTCGTATGATGATAAAATTCAGATGTTGAACTTTCAATTAGAAAGAAAATGCCTATTTAGGAACTGTCGCTTTATCCACATGGTTCCCACAAAAATTTCCATTATCATAACGACAGGAAACCAATAACACAAAGACTGCTTCTTTAGCATCCAAAAATATGTTTTTAAAAAAGGACTGGAAGCAAAATTGACCCTAGAACTAGACAAAATTTTGTTTACATTGTACCTTATAGCGGTGATAAGTGTCAACAGCCACATATCCATTGCTGCCGTCCATTATCCTTTCTGCAATTCACCATATGAAAATTTAACCATACAGTAGACATAGAATCCAGTGTTAAAGATATAAATAATTACTTCAAATTTCCACTCATCTTTCAATAGATTTGATGGAATCAACCTAAATACCCACATTTGGTACATTTATTCCATTAAATTTAAGGTGCAATTGTGCTAACAGGATTATTATAATTATTTTACATTCATACTAGGAAGTTTCTAATTCATTCATTCAAATGGAAGGTCATTCATCCCTTGAATGTTCAAAACAGACACTCTATTCATGATGGGGTTGTAAACAGGCAAAAAGTAATTTCATTAACTATACTGTTTAGAACTACATAGTGCAAATGCTTCACTAATCCAACAAAGGCAACATCAATAGAAACCACAGGAAATGTTTTTGGGAAAATAACAAATCTAACACTTCTAAACCTCATAATATTAAAAATAACACCCCTTAACACTAACTCAAACCCCTCCCAAATCAAGTTTAGGGTGTTATTTTTACCCACATTTGGTGCATTTATTCCATTAAATTTAAGGTGCAATTGTGCTAACAGGATTATTATAATTATTTTACATTCATACTAGGAAGTTTCTAATTCATTCATTCAAATGGAAGGTCATTCATCCCTTGAATGTTCAAAACAGACACTCTATTCATGATGGGGTTGTAAACAGGCAAAAAGCAACTTCATTAACTATACTGTTTAGAACTACATAGTGCAAATGCTTCACTAATCCAACAAAGGCAACATCAATAGAAACCACACGAAATGTTTTTGGGAAAATAACAAATCTAACACTTCTAAACCTCATAATATTAAAAATAACACCCCTTAACACTAACTCAAACCCCTCCCAAATCAAGTTTAGGGTGTTATTTTTATTGTTATAAACATGAACGTCACAGCAAACAAGTTCATGCAGCAAAAAGAGGGCAAATGCCATCAGAAAAAGGCAAAAGCATATTAAAAAACTTAAATTTCATCTTAATGATCTATCTAACTTGCTTCAGGGTAATTTACATTAATCATTGAGACTAAAATTTAAAAATAAAAATAAAAAATTGAAGAAAAAAGACCTGCATTATTGTGGGTGTAATATCCCAAATACTAGGCCCTCTGCTACCTTCATTTGCAGCACCTTCATACTGAAAATCACCCAATCATATAACATTGGTCAAGCTTCAATCTCATTATAATCAAAAGAAAATACCAAATAATTAAATAGAATTAGGAAATGAAGAAGAAAAATAAAAAAGGGGGGGTTTTACCTGGTAAGCTGATGAAGCAGTCCCAAATGTGAAACCGACTGGGAAACTATGACGATTGAAAGGAACAGTTCTATTACGACGACTAACAACTCTTCCATGAAAACCTTTCTTTAATAATGATATTTTTGTCAAAGCCAATCAAACAAGTAGAAGGAGGAATAAGGACCATGTGAGAAGGAGAAGCACCATGCGAGGGAGTCCGAGGAAGACTGGAGCACTAGCGATAGAGACGGTCAGTCACGGCAGGCAAGGAAACGGCGACGGCTGGGAACACTGTGAGAGCATAACAAGTAGAGTAACTGGGTCTTTGGGTCCGTGCGTTTGGTTAGGGTACGCGATATTAGTTATATGTGTCTAATACTGTGACCGTTATAACCCTCGGTAAATGTTTTTAAAAAACTATTGTGACGGTCATAACGATTATAATAGATAAATTATTTAAAATAACATGTATAAAAATTTATAATAAAAAAAAACTTAAATAAAAATTATATAAATTAATATTAAAATATTTTATTTTTATTATATAAATTTTAAAGATATTAATTTTTAATATATATTCATATTTTCTTACTAAACCATCACAATAAATTTTCTTTAAAAGCAATTGTATGATTTAATGAATTTTTTTAATTTTAAAACATAACGATATTTTATTATTATTCCTGTTACTTTTTAGAGTACAATTGAATAAAATTGAAAAACTATGTTAATTAGCAATTCAATTTGATATGTGCACATTATAAATTTACTTGTCTGTATAAGATTTGAACGTTGCTTCAATCCGTCCTTGGATGGATACACAAAATTTATTATTAGTTTTTAAAAATATTTTGGTTTCAGTCACTAAAAAAATATTTAAAAAATAAAATAAAAGTGATACGTGGAAGTTTTGGAGTGTATTTTAGTATTATCAAGCTATTTACATAATTTTATTTTTAATTCACTTATAAAAATACATTTTTATGTTTCAATAAATATATATGTATTGTATTTTTGAATATATAAAAATATATACTTTTATATGATACGGAACAAAAAATAATCACCACTTGTAAGGAATTAAAAATAAAATTCGATTTATAAAAAGATATTATATTAAATAATTAAATAAAAGTATTTTTATATTAATAAAAACTAACGTAACATTAACAATGTATAAAAAAATATTTTGTATTTTAATATTAGCAAATGGGATTAAAGTTATGCTTATTTAAAAATGTGAATCTGCAATCTAATATGCATCATAAAAATGAAGTTTTTTCCTCGAATGGAATTGTCCTTTGTCTACGTTTATCTTTAAATCAAAAATAAATATCCTTTGAATTTGGTTTTAGAAAAAAGGGGAACAAAAAAATCTAAGAAACTCTAAAAATTATAAACTACAAAAGTATCACACTTGACATGCATTAGAGAAAGTCCTACGTCGTGTATAACTAACAAAAAAACCAAAGAGAAAAAAAGGAAACCAAATGTGTCTCAAGCATCGTTTCACTTCCCTGACGAATTTTGATGGATCAAATTAGGGTTTTACATGGATGTTTGATTGATTTTTAAATTATTTTATAAATTAATTTTATTACGATGGTTTTAAAAAATCTAAAATTTTAACTGATTTATTAAAAATCTTTCATATCTTTATATTAATGGAATGTTAATGGATGAATATGTAAATCTTATTGTAATAAAACTGTATGATTGTTGAGAGGAATAATTTTTATTAAATATGCATGTATTAATAGCTTTACTTAAGTACAAGTAACGATTTAAGTTTTTGGATGTGATAAGTATGAAAATAAATTCATTAAAATATTTTTTATTTAATATTTATTCATTTTATTCGATAATTATTATTTTGGAATTAAAGTTATTAAAATATAATTTTTCTAGTAAAAATGGATGAAAATATATTTTTTAAAATTTTTTAATATAGGACCAATCAGGACATGACATGTGGATTCAACAAATAAAGAGGAACCAATCAGAGTATATCACGTGTAACAGCTAACGCAATGGTTGACATATGTCATCACAACATTCATACAAAGTTTTTGTTTAGCAGTCAAAAAAATGGCACGCATCGTCGTGAGATTCACCTGTTCTTTCCACTAGAGCACCACATAATATATATTGGCAAATTGAAGATCGTCATCTGTCGCTAACTCAACCTGCATTAACCAATACCATTTTGCCTTGCCACACATCACGTGCTGATTCGTTCCACATCCTCACTTATCAGGTGTCGCTATCCAATTGGCCAATACTGTTAAATTTTTTTTTTCATTTTAACCTTTAATTTGAAGCTAATTTGCCTGTCCAAATTTTAAGATAAACGCCAATCATTGTTTTTACATTTTTTATTAGTTTTTTGCGCAAAGAGGAAAGGATTTTAATAGTAGACAAAATTTGTTAAAAATTCAATAGATTGATTGTATTGTTTCTTTTTCTCATTTGTTTATTAATTTATATGTATTTCTTATTGAAAAATATGAAATTCACGAATTTAATCATATTTAACTAATTTATTAATATATGAGTCTTATGAACTCATTTTTTTTATATTTGATGATCTAATATTTTACCTCAATTGTGATTTTAATTTAATTATATTATTTAATCTGATATTTATGCTATTAATTATTTAGCAACAATTGATCTATGAAGTCAATTAAATAGATTTAAGAGAATTATTTAATTGTTTGTCTTGATTAAATAACATGCATAATTTTATAGATATGAATATATGATTATTATTTATGTGATCCATAATTGATAAACTTAATGAGTAGTATTCAATTTGATTCTCATAAAAAGTGTGATTAGGTTAATTACTATATGATCAATGTATACTTTATTTGATAGATGAATGTATGTAGGCTATATTCAATTGATTGATAATTATATCAGAAGAAGTTTAGTTATTTACATGATTTTTATATATTTTCTCATATATCTTCTTAATTGATAATTTTGAGTTAATTAATTACTTGTCATTTAATTTTAGTTCTTTTAATTTTACTTTCTCAAAACACAATAAATTGATCTTTATTTTTTAATTTTAAAATTAATTTATATTAATATAATCTCCGTACAAACTATCTTTTCTTATTATTATATTACGTACTTGCGATACGTATACTTACGTATTTATTTCAAAATTTGAGCAATCAACCTTCTTCGATTAATATGACCGACATCTTTATTCATCAAAGATCAAAATCATTTTTATCATTAAATTTTATAATTTCATATTTTATTGTTACAAGAGAAAACCTAAAATTACATCAAGCACAGCGTCAAAAATGTAAAACTAATAAGATAATTCAAAATTCAAAATAGTTATTAAAGAACATACTTCATCGATCCTAATAAATAAAATAATAACTTAAAGCTTTGATAATAATTTATTATAAATTAATACTAACGAAAATAAAATTTAGATTTAATTTAATTACATAAATAAATAAATTTTAAATGACGATAAAATAATAAATAAATAAATAAATGATATATAAAATTTTAAATAATTGAACTTTTGTTATAAAAAGCTTAATCTACTTGCTATCACATCGTAAAAAAAAAAATCAATATTAAATTTCAAATGAGTAGTATAAATATCAATGTTTAAATAAACTATTAAAAAAAAACTAATCCCCAAATATAACCACGTAAATCTTTACCGTAAAAATGGACAACATAAATACAGAAAAAATATATCAGTAAAATCTCGTTAATAGTTACTAAAAATTACCTGTAATTGTCGAACTGTGGAGAATTAGTTTTTTATTTTTATTTTTATTTTTTCTCTACACAGAAGACAAGGCACAAAAGTGATTTTTGATGGTGACAACTTTAATTAAGTCCATGAAACATGATTTTGAATGATGGCTTAATGGATACACCAATGGTGGAAGTCACACCCAAGTTCTTCACATTCGCCAGTAGCTATAAGGGCAGTAATACATGATGTCCTAGGGCTTCGTGCCAATTAAAGAAGTATATAATAATAGATTTTACCATTAAAATTACGAAAATATTATTAAATTAAAATAATAAGCCATTAAAATAACAAAATATAACATCACTTACTCCCTCAATTTTTAGCACTTAAATTAAAGAAATAAAATAGCAAATTCACGATGTAATAATGAGTTTACCCATGCAATATATGATGATCAGATCTTCAAATATCAAAAAGGTGACAATTTTAATTCATTATACTTGAGTTTAACATGTAATATATGATGATCAGATCTTCAAATATCAAAAAGGTGACAATTTTAATTCATTATACTTGGATAACTTTTTGTCGAGAATTAAAATATTGCTTAATAACTCTTTACTTTTTTTATCCACAGAATTACCAATGTAATCGAGTTACACTTTACACATATATCGTTAGCTTAGTTATGTAGGTAGATGGGTAGCTGAATTACAATTAAGAAATTATAAAATTAGGTTTTTCTAAATATATATTTTGAACCGATTATTTTATAAAATAAAAAAAAATATATTTTTTAAGTTAAATTATATCTCAAATCACTATTTTTTTTTTCGGATAATTTTTTAAATTATTATTGAATTGTAATTCAATGATGTTTTAACTCACTTATATCTATTTCAAATTTAAATTAAGTGTTTTAATTGACTTATAAAGAAAAAAAAAACTTAATAATAATTTGGTCTTAATAAAAAAAAAAGTCATTCTTTTCTAATGCATTTTTCTATAAACCCTCCCAAAAAAATAAAAAATCCAATTTGTATATTTATTATATTTGAAATTAGAGAATAAGAATTTAAACTCACCTTTAAGAATATATACGTGCATGACCTTAAATATATATTATTTAATTTCTTAATTTTATAAAAATAAATATTATTATTTTCTTTCAAATGATTATAAAATTTAATATAAAATTATTTTTAAAAAATAATAAAATTAAAAAAATTATTAAATATATATTTTAATTTATTAAAAAATATTAAAAACAATTTTTTTTCATATTAATTATAATCTTAATATTATTAATTATTTATTACTTTGTGCAAAGCGGACGGTCATTTTCATTATAGTCGGACGTGGCGTTCACTCATTGTCACCTTTAATTTCTGTGCTTTTCTAATGCAATTTTTATACTTCTCTCTACTTATTTATGTGAGATTAGGTGTGATTGGTACATATTTTTTTCTACTCCCAATGTCAAAATTTCCATACCTGTTAACTTTATCATCAACCACTTCATCTTCTTCTGGTTTGGTTAGAAAGGATTTTCATAATTATTATTATTATTATTTTGCTGTGATAGAAAAAATGTCAGAACAATGAATTTTAAAATAACACTGTACAATTTACATCCAATGGAACTCACAGCCAGGCTTCCCACTGCAATGCAACGATCTGGACAGACAAACAATGAGTTGATATATTTATGTACCCACTTTGCTAGATTTGTAAAATATCTTACCACAAAAATGTCCTATAAATTTTATTATTATTTAATTCAATATATTAAGCTTTGATTTTAAAAGGGTGAGTTGGTATAGAAAAGATTTATATTAGGTAAGTTATATCTTTAATCCTTAAATTATAATTTATTAATTTTTGTAAAAAAAAAAATTAATTAAAATTATATTATATTATTTTAATAATTTTTTATTTAAAATATTATTATTTATTATCGATTAATTAAAACATGATTAAAATATGAATTTTTAATAAATATAAAAACTAAAATTTTAATATTAAACATTTTAAAAAATATTAATAAAAATTATTTAATTATGATTTTATTATAAAACTAATATTCGTTTTATAATATTTATAATAAAATAATGATAATTAATAAATATTATAAAACGAATATTTTATGATTTTTTATATTAATTATGATTTTATCGTTATACTCGTATTTTAAATATTGATTAATCAATTTATAGAAAAATAATAATATTTTAATAAAATAATAATAATAATCTATAAATTTTACAAAATTAATAGATTAAATAACATATATTATTTTTCTTTTTTAAATAAGGGTTTTTTTTTGAAATATCATTAAATACTCTCACATATCCACCCACACACACGTGTGTATATAAGTTTTAAACGAATCTCTCATGGTGCTCACAACGATAATATACATTTACATTACAAAATAATTAGTGATTATTTTTCATATATTAGAGTTTAAGATTATAATTAATATAGTTTACCTTTTCATAATAGATATGTTGATTTTTCCATGTTTTAATGTTTACATTTTATATTGCTTGGATATCACCTTATAAATAGCTCCAATATTTTCGCCATCACACTCAACAAATATATAAACCCTGAATCATTCATGGAAGAAATGTTATTCTATTAAGACCCTTGGAGATTTTGAAATTGCAAGGCTATTTTGGGTATAAGAAGCAATTATTTCAAAATCAAATAATCAAAGCTGAAAATAATATCTGAACCAAAGACCACACACCAACCACATCTTTACCGGCCAAAATGAGCTTCCTTTCAATTTTATTTTGCTGGAATTTTTATCATCTGGAAATCATTTATTCGTTTAAATATACTAAAAAAAAAACTAGTTTATATGATTCAAAAATAATTAAAATAAAATTTCTAAATGATAAAACAAAGTAGGGCATATTCATCAAATGACATATCCCAAGGTCATCATTGTAAATTTGTAACGGCGAATAAACATAAGTAGAAAACAAGATATGGGACCCATGCAAAAAATTTTAAAAATGAAAAACGGAAAATAGAACTATCCCACTTGAATTAGGCAAACGGCGGGCGAATCACGGAATTTCAAAAGGAGGAAAAGAGCTTCTTCAAAAACTTGGAACCCATTTTAATTTTTAAATAATGTATTGTAAATTTTTATTTTTTTTAAGTTATTTATAAATTTTATTTTAACTAATTATTTAAATTAATACTACTTTAAAAATATATTTTTAAATAATTGCATTATTTACGTACAAATGAAACTCGAATCTCGAATCTTTTATATGATAAAATTGATTATAAATATTAAGTTAAAACTTAAGAGTCACAATTTGTAACCTACACCAAATTGAACCAGAAATGTTAGATGTGAATCGAATATAAATTAAATTAAATTTAAACTAGTTCAAATAATTTGAAAAAATTGAATTGAGTTTGAGTCAATTCATTAGCACGAAATTAAAAAACAATTATTACAACTTACATTCTAAATTAAAAACTTAAAATTAGATAAACACGTTTATTCTCATGTCATATTGTAATTCTTACGAGGAACATATTTTTTTCTTCAAAATAAAACATAAAATTATTATCTCAAAATTCATATGATTTCGAATAAGTCATAAGATATTTATTTGTCATGTTCATATTAACAAACTCAACCACAAATAAGTTTCATAAAAGAAATATATAATGTAAAAGTAACATGTTGATTAAGGTTTGAAATGAGGTATATTAGTAATTAATCTATTGTATTCATAAAAATGCTCTTTTATACATGATAAATTGATATTATGTGTTTTAGCTTTTGACTAATTAATTTATTTATTATTTTAACTCTTGATTATTAACTTATAAACATAATTTAATTTTAGTCAAATAAATAATATGATATATAGAGATTGTTGGAGATTGTTATAAAGCTCCTTAATTTAATGAGCAAATTAAGGAGCAAAACATGCAGTAAAACATGAAGCAAAATAAGGAGCAAAACATGGAGCAATTCATGGAGCAAAACAATGAGCTTAATTCAAGGAGCAAAACAATGAGCTTAATTCAAGGAGCAATTTAAGGAACCATTAATTTAAGGAACCATTAATTTAAGGAGTAATTCAAGGAGTGAATTTTCCTATAAATATATGTGTAATTGTAATGAATTAATCATCCAAAGTGTTTATTCCAATTGAGAGAAAAGCTTCTGTGAGAGAAAATTTAGAGTAATTTTCTTGGGTGTAATTGGGTTGTGAGTTGTGAGTGTTGTAAACACCTTTTGTAATTTCTCCTCTTTCAGTAAAAGATCCAATGGTCAGGAGAGCGTAAGCAAGATTGGTAGAACTCCGTTATCAAATTTGTGTGTTATTTTTCTATTCTTGCTTTCTCGCCATCGACTTATCGGAAATTTGCGTTATTTTCCAACAACCGTATCGGCTATATTGGTGGTGATTTACTGTCAATTTTACAAGGTTACTATTTACGTGAATAGGGAAATTTTGTTGGCGATATTTGTTCGTTGTGGAGGTGTTCTAATACACGGTGATTTACGAGAAATAGTCGAGCTTGATCCGGAGGAAGTCGGATTTTAGTGGGAGCTTGATAGCCCTTGAGATGAAGGAAGAGGTGAAACTCGAGAAATTTGATGGCACGAGATTTTGGGTTTTGGAAAATGCAAATATAGGATTATTTGTATCAAAGAAATCTATATCAATCTACTCGGGGAAGAAACCATAAGCGGAAGGAAGAAGATTGGAATCTTCTAGACGGATAAGCCACCAGGAGTTATTCGATTGACGCTTATCCGTAATGTTGCCTTCAACATAGAAAAGGAAAAGACCACGGCGGGTGCTTATGTGCATTCTCCAATATGTATGTAGAAGCCGTGACCTCGAACAAAGTGCATTTGATGAGACGTTTGTTCAATTTGCGGATGAATGAAGGCGTATCGGTAGCTCGACATCTCAATGAACTCAACACAATCGCGACTAGTTGAGTTCGGTGGAAATTGAATTCGATGAAGAAGTACTGGCATTAATACGTTTATCTTCTTTACCGAGAAAGTTGGAATGTCTTGTCCATTTGTGAGTAGCTCGTCGAAGCAATAAGTTGAAATTTGGACGATATTCGTGATGCAGTTCTCGGTGAAGAGATCCGACGTAGAGAGTCGTGGTGTCGACTTCTTTAGTTTTGCATACGAGTCAAGAGGAAGAAATTTAACCAAGGGAATGGGCGATACGGCGAACGTACTACAGGGTAGATCAAAGGACGGAGGTCGAATCCGGGAATCTAATAATTCCACATACTCGAAGACTATCAGTGTTGGAATTGTGGAAGAATCGGGCCTTACAAAAATCGGTGCAAAGAGTGCAAGGACAACACAAGTGAAGACAGAGGAAAATGTTACTTCCACCTCGGGAGGAGCGATGCATTGATATGATCTTTGGAGAAAGCAAGGAAGAATCTTGGGTGTTAGACTCTGGAGCATCGCTCCACGCTACTCTTCACAAAGAATTCTTCGAGAAATATGTCCTAGGAAACCTTGGAAAGGTATATCTTGGTGATGATCAACCATGTGCTATTATTGGCAAGGTGTAGTGAAGATTAAGTTGAACGGATCTGTTTGGGAGGCTGAAGGATGTCGGGCATATTCCCGATCTCGGAAGAAACTTAATCTCGGTGGGGCGATTGGCCGATGAAGGCTCATGATCTTCCACGGTGATGATTGGAAGATTTCAAAAGGGGTGCAATGAAAGTTGCTCGAGGTAAGAAAAAATGGCACTCTTTACACGACAACAGAGGCACGTTGTTCAATTTACGATTCTGTGGCAATGAAACACCAAATCTGTGGCACAGGAGACTAGGCAGTATGAGTGAGAAGGGGATGAAGATTATGCACTCAAATGGAAAACTTCCAGGTCTATAGTCTACGGAGATAGACATGTGCGAAGATTGCATACTTGGAAAGCAAAAGAGAGTCAGCTTTCAGACAAGTTGCAGAATCCCAAAGAAGGAAAGACTAGAGCTTAATCACTCTGATGTTTGGGGACCAAAGACCGTCTCATCTATTGGTGGGAAACACTACTTCTTAACTTTCATTGATGATCACTCTCGGAAGGTATGGGTTTACTTTCTAAAGCATAAGTCTCAAGTATTTGAGGCTTTCAGAAGATGGAAAGCTATGGTGGAAAATGAGACGGGTTTAAAGATCAAAAAGCTCGGGCGATAATGGTGGTGAATATGAAGACACGGATTCAAAAATTTACGCTATGAGCACGGGATCGGAATGGAAAGAAGCGTGCGGGCACGCCTCAACACAATGGTGTAGGCGTATGAACCGAACGTTGACGAAAGAGCCGAAGCATTCGTATACGGTCAGTCACAGAAACAGTGCAACGCGAAGCGATCGACACGGCGACTTACTTGATCAATAGAGGCCCGTCTGATTTCCATTGGAGGCATAGAATACCGGTAGGAGGTATGAGCGAAAAAGAGGTGAAACTATCACATCTAAAAGTTTTCGGTTGTGTAGCATTTGTGCATATCGGTGATCAAGGGAGGAATAAGCTTGATCCCAAATCCAAGAAATGCACATTCATCATTGGCTATGGTGATGATGAGTTTGGCTACCGCGTTTGGGATGACGAAAAGAAGAAAGTTATCCGTACAGAGATGTGATTTTCAACGAAAGGGTTATGTATAAGGACATTCATAAAATAGACGCCCAATGACTCGGAAGCGAGAATGAATCGGTATTTGCGGATGCGAGATGATGTCCCAGATACTTCCACAACAGAACCAATTGTAACAAGTCCTCGACGGAGGAACTTGTTGGACAAAACGGACACGGCGTTCGACACACCTGCAACCTCTTACTCAGCCTCCTATTGAGAAGGTCTTCTCGACCTCGTATGCGTAACGGGAGATATATGAACTATATATTGGCCGATGGAGTGGAGGTGAATGCTATGATGAAGCTTGTCGGACTCGAGATTCCAACAAGTGGGAGCTTCTTTATGAAAGAAGAAATGAAATCTCTCATCTCGACCGACATACGGGAACTAGCGAGTTACCTCATGGGAAAGAAGGCAACTTCACAACAAATGGGTGTGCTTAGGGTGAAGAGGGCATGATGGTTCCAAGAGATACAAAGCCCGCCTAGTTGTCAAAGTGGTTTCAACGAAGGAAGGAGTTGACTACACTAACATTTTTGCTCCGTTGTGAAGCTTAATACTATCGAGTTAGTATTGAGTATTGTAGCCATCGAAGATCTTCATCTTGAAGCAGTTGGATGTGAAGACGCATTCCTTCAATGGAGATTTAGATGAAGAGATATACATGTACCGGTAGAATTTTTTCTCGAGAAAGGGGAAGAAAGAAGCATGGTGTGCGGACTTAAGAAGAGTTTGTATGGCACGAAACAAGCCACGAGACAATGGTACGAGAAAGTTTGTGACTTAAATTACACGAGGAAGGTTTCCGAAGTGCAATGCTTGATCATTGTTGCTACTTGAGATATAGGTCCGGTTATATCATTTTACTACTTTATGTTGATGATATGTTAGTAGCGAGGGATTCGGATATGGATGATATTAAAAGGTTGAAGTAGCAATTGTCAAAGGAATTTGACATGAAAGACTTGGGTCCGACAAAGAAGATTCTTGGAATGCAAATCACAAGAAATAAGAAGAAAGGATCCTTGTAGTTATCTCGTGCAGTACATCAAGTGTTTTGCAAGATTCAACATGGGCGATGCCAAGCCGAAGCGCACCCTTGGCCGTCATTTCGCCTATCCAAGGATCGGCCTCGACTGCAGGAAGAGAGAGAATTCATAGCTAGGTTCCTTATGCCTCGGCCATTGGAAGTTTGATGTCGTGATACGGGTGCATGCGAGACCGACATTGGCCGTACGCAGTGGGAGTTGTTAGTAGATTTATGTCAAATCCAGGGAAAACTCATTGGGAAGCGGTCAAGTGGATTTTGAGGTATGCGAGGCACCACGAGAAAAGTGCTTGTACTTTAGTAAAGGAGAGTTAAAAGTACAAGGGTATGTAGAGCCTTGAGACTTTGGAGGTGAAGTTGATCATAGAAGCACCGATAATATATTTACTATTGGAACTATTTGTTAGTTGGATGCCACAAATACATAAAATTGTCACTACATCCACTACGAGAATCCGAGTATGTAGCGATGAAGCTAGTAAAGAGATGATATGGCTTGAGGTTTGTTAATTGGTGGGATTCAAACAAAGAGAAGAATGTTACTGCGTATGTTGATAGTCAAAGTGCAATACAACTCGCGAAGAATTCAACATTTCATTCTAGAACAAAGCATATTGGACTTCGTTATCACTTCATCAGATCTACATTGGAAGATGATGTGTTAATCTTTGGAGAAGATTCAAGGAAGCAAAAATCCGATATATGTTAACAAAGGTGGTGACTATTGACAAGCTGAAGTTGTGCTCGGCTTCGGTTGGTCTATAGTAACAAAGACTAGAAAAGCTGGTGCATTGATCAAGGTGTGAAGACAGATTGAAATCAGTCTTCAATTGGGAGGTTGTTGGAGATTGTTATAAAGCTCCTTAATTTAAGGAGCAAATTAAGGAGCAAAACATGCAGCAAAACATGGAGTAAAACATGGAGCAATTCATGGAGCAAAACAAGGAGCTTAATTCAAGGAGCAATTTAAGGAACCATTAATTTAAGGAGTAATTCAAGGAGTGAATTTTCCTATAAATAGATGTGTAATTGTAATGAATTAATCATCCAAAGTGTTTATTCCAATTGAGAGAAAAGCTTAGAGAGAAAAGCTTATGTGAGAGAAAATTTAGAGTAATTTTCTTGGGTGTAATTGGGTTGTGAGTTGTGAGTGTTATAAACACCTAGTGTAATTTCTCGCTTTCATTAAAAGATCTATGACGTCCAGGAGACGTAAGCAAGATTGGCCGAACTCCGTTATCAAATTTGTGTGTTATTTTTCTATTCTTGCTTTCTCATAAATCTGGCTTATCGAGAATTTGCGTTATTTCCCAACAGAGATGACATAGTTAATGTAATTGAAAATATAATAGAGTGAAATGAAACAACCATTGACATTCTTTTAAATTCAAAGAAGTAAAAGATTATATATATGGGCACATTTTTAAACTCTTTCTTTGTTTTCTCATAATATTTCAAGAGAAAAAGTGTAAATATTATTATCAAATAAATCAAAATAGATATTAGAAGATAATATATACTATACTTTCACATGCCATTATAGTAAATGTGTTAGGCGTGACACACACAATGACTTAGTTATTGTAAGATAATAGATGTGTGAAGAATTATATTATCTTCGTGTATTTTGTTGTATACGTAAGTTATTTATTCAACATTAATTTATCATTTGTTCAAAATACTAGTTGTTGTAATATTATTTTCCACATTTTTTGTGTTTCATATAGTGTTATTTGAGCTTTAATTATTTAACATCATTTTTATTTATAAAAAAAAATTCAATTAATTAAAAAATACAATTAATAATTTGAACTACTTTAAATTAATTTAAACAAGCTTGTTTGTTTTTGTTTTTGAGTTTAGACTCATCTTTACTGATTCGAATTAAATTTAAATTAAATTAAAATTAAATCAATTTAATCTGAGTTAATTCGAGTCGGTTCAAACTGAACTCGCACAAATTACACCATAGCTACAAACTAATTAGCAACTTTAAAATATTTTCATTATTTATAGATTTATTCTTCATTTATATTGTGTACTTTTACGTGTTTGGATAAAAGTAAAAGTTAAATAATTAATCCAAATTCTACATCTAATATTTCATTCATATAATTAAAATCATACAAAATAATCTTAATTAAATATATCTCTAAAAATAAACATTAATATATAATTTATACTATCAAAATTGGCAAAAAAGCTTGGTCGAATGAGACGTGCAGTATTATATTGAACTTTTCATTTTGTTCTTAAGTTTTCTTCTCTTGATAGTTGATTATTGTAGCTTATACAATGAATATTCATCAAGAAATATATGAAATTGTTTGTCCTCTCGCAGTGTTTGTCATATGAGTTCATAAATCCAAATCTTCAACCAACAAGAAGCAAAAACACATACTGAGATCTACACAAATGAATTAAAATTGAAAAAAATAAATATTAATAAACTAAAAACAAATCAACAATCAATAAGTTATAAAAAAACTCAAATCCGTGCACAAACTTATAGATTTAGTTGAGTTTTATTAAAACCGATCCCAAAAATACAAACTAAAACACACATATAGATTCAAACCAAAACTAAAGTTGAGTTGAAATCAGAAGAATCGAACAACAACATGTATCATTCGGTCACTCAACATCGAGATATCTACGAGACTAAACGATAACTATAACAACAATTACCTTCTTTTTTTCTTACTTTGAAACACTTTGTGATTTAATTGTCTATCTTCAAACTAATATATATCTGAAAAATAACTATAGACTTATAATATAACTTTAAAACAAATTAAAATGCATTTTTTATGTTAATTTTTATACTTTTTCTAATTTTTTTATACATATTTGAAAAAAAAATAGAAAATTAATTTTCTTAAGCTTGTGGAAATAGTAACCGAACGTTTAAAACTAGGAATTTATTATTTAAAAAAAATTGAGATATTTGTTATAAGAAAATACATTTCTTAATATTATAAAAAAATTATTTGAGGTTCTTTAACTTAAATTATTTTTAAAATTTAAATAAAAGATTAATTTACATTTGTTTTAAATTATATATATAGTGGATAATATATATATGAAATTGATATTTTTATAATAGAAAAGAATAATAGTAGAGTAATTTATAGATTGTAACTATAATTTAATAATTAAATGTTTTTTAAAATATAAATTTTGCTTTGCAAAAACAACTATAACAATATAGTTAATATACAACTATAGCAATATTTAGTCTTAGATTTTACTATCATTATAATAATATTTTTATTTTTAAAAACTATAAATTATTAAATTATAAAAAAATCAATTACTCTACTATTAAGTTTTTGTGTGTGTGTGTGTGTGGCTTTTTCGATTAATCGCGAAGAGCACTTTTAAAAACAAAGGCACCATGACTCTTTTCCATTTAAAAAACGAACAGAAAACATTTGGTTTTCCATTTTTCTGTTTTCTTTTCTTAGAAGCTGCTTTTTCTTTGCTTTCTTGTAGCACAAATCCACAAATCCACAAATCGTAGATCGTGTTGAAGCCTCTCTGCTACTCAAAAATATTCAAATTCTTTTCTCATATTCAAATTATTGGATTCTCGGTTTAAAGCATTCCCCCACTTCTTTCGCTTAGGCACTACACTTTCAGAGTGTTTTATGCTTGCCAGAAAAAGTTGTAAACTGTTTCTCAACCATTCATACCTTTACAGGTAATACCCGAAGCGTTACGCTTTTCTTATTTTCCAAACCACGTTTTTATGAAATTTCATTTTTTGACTAACTTCTCTCTATTGTTTTCAATTTTTGTTTTTGGTCCCTGATTTTGATACGTAGAGTTCGTTTGAATGTCTGTTTGCCTTCCGAGAATATTGCATTCATGTAAGAAAAGGAGATATAACAAAGCGTGAGCTAATTATGTGTAATTGCTTTACACGTAGACGGCGTCTTATAAAGGATGTTTGTTTTACTTTCCTTCTATGCATTTTCTCACATACCAAACAGAGCATTAATGGATTTTCTATCAACTCATTTGCCTAGTATCTTACTTTTGACCTCATTTGCTAGTTAGCGATCTGTGTTTTTTAGAGAACGGATCAATTGATTATAGGAAGCAATTACAAATTGATGTTGCTTCCATCTTCAATAAAGCTCTTCTTCAGAGTAAATACTGATGTGTTCATGAGCCTTTTTATGTGTTTTCAGATTAAGGCATTAATTGTTCTTTTCTTTCTGTTGTAGACAATTTTTTTTAAGTTCACGGAATAAATATAAACCTACTATAAAGCAGAAACTCTGTAATAAATAATAATTGAGAATAAATAGTTTAAATTTCTAAATTTAATTTTATAATTATTTTAGTTTTTAATTTCTAAATTTTTCTAGAATTGAATTTTTGATTTCAAAATTTTTTGAAAAAGAAAATAAATTTCATTTGATAACCAATTTATTTATTTAGTTTTGAAAAATAGAAATTGAAAATTAAATATTACTTGATTGATATTTAATTTTTGATATTTTAAGTTGTAAAATAAAATTTAATTTCAAACATTTTTTTGATCATTTTTTTATTAAATTTTGAATCTTTAATCATTTATGTATGGTTGTATATGATTTTTTTATTGAAAAGGTTGAATAAGATTTTTTTTATTAAAAATGGTTGAATTTGATTTTTTTTAAAAGGGTTGAATATGATTAATTATTATTGAGTTATTAATTTTTATTTTGAATAAATAAAAAATTAGAAATTGAATTTCATAATTGATTTTTCTTTAATTTTAATTTTAGAATTTGAATAAATTATAAAATTGAATTTCAAAATTAAAAATTAAAAATAAGTTATCAAAACCTACATAATTCTAAAATTTCTAAAATTTGAAAATTAAAATGGCTACGAACGAGCTGTTTCTATTTTTGTTCCTTCAAAAAATTATTGGGATGTTAGTTAATCTTGAATCACTCTTTCATACGGACTTTTCCTCTTGATTTCGTTTATGGCAATCAATATGTAACAAATTGTCAAAAATTGACCTTAGATTTATAAATTTCGTGTGTTTGACATTGCGATAGCGCAATATAAGTAACACTATTTTTTTCCTTTTTGACCTGGTCTTGTTAATAGTCTGATGGGATCATCTTGCAGTTGTATCAATGGATTGACGATTTTTTTTTTAAATTATTCAGAAAGATAGAAATTTCATTAAAGCTCAAGCGCAATGGCTTGACGATTGCATAAGGAATAGTAGAGCTAATCGAGGAGGAGATGAAAGACGAGTCAGCTGGAATTATAATTGGAATTTCCATAGGAGTGGTGATTGGACTAGTTTTGGCAATATCTGGGTTCTTTTGCCTTAGGTACTATTGGAAGCACTCCCAGATAGGGAGCATCAGTTCTAGGAGAGCAACTACTATTCCCATACGTGCAAATTGTGCTGATTCATGTACTATGTTGTCTGATTCAACCACTGGTTCAGAATCACCTATGAAATCTGGACAATATGGCTCATCTTTGTGGTTTGAAGGATTTAAGAAGAGTAATTTGGTTTCAGCGTCTGGTATACTAGAGTATTCTTACAAGTAAGAATGATGTACCATGCGTGTTGATTATTGGGTTACCAGTATTTAGTATTTACATAATCTTCCTTGTTGGAGTTGCTAGATTGTCATGTGAAACAGAATTAGCATGTTGAATCTGCCAGTTACCTTTCTTTTTGGGGTGCATAAGTTGGACAATCTTCTCAAACTCATTTCGTCATTTTGTTTCCATTTATATTCATTCAGGGATCTGCAAAAAGCTACTCATAACTTTACAACATTAATAGGAAAAGGTGCATTTGGTCCTGTATACAAAGCTCAGATGTCAACAGGTGAGACTGTTGCTGTGAAAGTGCTTGCAACTGATTCTAAGCAAGGAGAAAAGGAGTTCCAAACAGAGGTGCTGATGGCTAAAGTCCAATCTCTTCATCCTATAATGTCTGTTAGGCCCTACTTTATGATTCTTTCCTTTTTTGCATCACGAGACTAATTTGTTTCTCAAAAACCGATCTGAAAGATGCTGACTGCATTTTTCTCCATTAGTTGTAGCACTTAAACATCTTTCTTTGTCTTAGGTTATGTTATTGGGAAGGTTGCACCACAGAAACCTCGTGAATTTGATTGGTTATTGCAAAGAAAAAGGGCAGCATATGCTTGTATATGTTTATATAAGCAAAGGCAATTTGGCCTCTCATTTGTACGGTAAGATGGGAGTTAACTCTTGTATAAACACTTCTCTATTTCTGTTTATATGCTTGTAGTTGTGGCCTCTCATTTGTTAGTAAAAGATGAACTAGTTTTCTTTACTCGTGGAGATTCTAGTTGAAAACTTTTATTAAATTCTCCACTTCAGACAAAGACCATGAGCCTCTGAGCTGGGATTTGAGAGTTGAGATAGCTCTAGATGTAGCGAGGGGTTTGGAGTATCTTCATGATGGGGTAAACTAACTTCATTTGTACTAACCAGTGATATAGTATATGCTTAAATTCATATGTATGATTTATGTATATGATCTTTATTCAGGCAGTACCTCCTGTTATACATCGTGATATTAAGTCTTTCAATATTCTGTTGGATCAATCCATGAGAGCCAGGGTATGTCTCTTCATCCAGTAGTTGATCATCTTTGATATATAATTTCTAAGAAAATAATCCATTGAATTTATAGAGTGGTTAAGTTCCATCTTGAATGTTAAAAAAATTTCCAAGAAGACATTCTTTATGTTCTTGCAATTGAGTGATCTGTATGTTTCAATTACGGGTAGATCCATATAATATATACAAGGCAATGTGTTAGTGCTGATGATATAGATTAAACAGGTAGCTGACTTTGGGCTATCAAGAGAAGAGATGGTAGACAAACATACGGCTAATGTAAAGGGCACTTTTGGTTATCTTGATCCCGAGTACATATCTACAAGGACATTCACTAAGAAAAGTGACGTTTATAGCTTTGGAGTTCTGCTCTTTGAACTCATAGCTGGCAGAAATCCTCTACAGGGGCTTATGGATTATGTTGAGCTTGTAAGTCCCACCCTATTTCTCCCCAATGTTAATGAATTATCCAACTGAAAGCATGTCATTAAGAAACTATGATCACTGTTGAAATGTTAAATTGATGTTCTCTTACTTGAGTGAAGTATTTTCAACTTATTTAATCTTAGTATAAATTGATGATAAAAATGTCTTTAGATGCATTTCTCTTTGTTATATGAGCGTAGTTCATTCGGTTTCTGATTGTCTAGGATGGCTGCATACATGATGAAAATGATCCTATTATGATCCGAACAGTCTTCATATTTCTTATTTATATCAGATGAGATAGAAGGGAAAGGAATTGTGGATTCTTTCACAATAATTGATGCCTAGTTATGATCTTAATATGCACCTATCTTCTGAATTCTGATGTATAGGCTGCAATAAGTACAGAGAGTAAAGTAGGATGGGAGGAAATTGTTGATTCTTGTCTTGATGGAAAATTTGATATGCGAGAGCTCAACGAAGTGGCATCACTCGGATACAAATGTGTCAACCGTGCTCGAAGAAAACGGCCTTCCATGAGGGATATTGTGCAAGTGCTGACACGAATTATAAAATTAAGGCACAACAGGAGGCACCACAAGAAGTCCCTCTCAACCTTCACTGATGAAGGAACTGTTGACATGGATCAACAAGAAACCAGGAGACAAATTACTGATCACCAAAGGGATGAGTCCTTAGACAGCATTGCCGACTGTAAAGTGTAGGGTGTTTCAATTTACATGTATGTTTGTTTTTGGTTTTGTGGCTTCCGTTTTTGATACCTGTGCAATGTAAAACAACTTAGAAGGCGTCCAGATTTGTATTAGATATGTTTCCTGTTTGAGTGACATAGGATTCACATCATACACATCTTATTAACTTCTTGTAACATATCTTTCTATAAAAAAAATTAAAATAAAAAAAAACTTCCTGTAACAAATAAATTGTTCTAAAAGGTTATTCTGAGGTTCTCTTGAGTCTCACCTCAAGTGGTAAATTAAAGCTTATATTTTTTGTGTTTGAGGTACGTATTAAGATTTTTACACCTCAAGATAATTGAGGTATTAATCTCAAATGGTTAATTTTTTAAAGTTAGTTCATAGGCTATCTATAATATCTCGATTCGATTTGGAAAAAATTAAAAAGATAGAAAATTATAGATAAGAAAAACAAAAAAGAGAATACCATAGTTTTATGTGTAAGGTTTATAAGTGTTTATTGGTATTTGTGAATAAAAATTTTAAGTGTAAAATAGTTTAGAGGTGTGTGTTTTCATCATTGTTATTTAAGTAGAAAAAACGTCCAAGCTTCAAGTTAATATGCTTCAAAAATACACTTATTTTTAAACATGTTAGAATTTATTTTACAAACATAAGAACGTTTGGTATATATGCTAGTCGCTCGATTGAATAATAGGTCGATTGATCGAAATGGTAGATCGATCGTGTAAAATCTATATGCTCTCAGGTTTATTTTCAATTGGAATAGATCAATCAAAATTAGGTTTTATTAATCGAGAGGCTAGATCGATTGTTTTCAATCTACCTACTCTTGGGTTTTTATTAATCATCAATGGATCCATTGAAAAAGGTTTCGATCAATCAATCGACATTTTTGGTTCGATCGATCGTGCCTGATTTGGATCAATCGATTGTGTAAGTTTTCAAGTTAAAATTTTTTGTTTACTAGAACCAAAATGATAGATTACTATATTATCTCTATTTATTATTGCTCTATGAAATGTTTTATGGATATATAGAGTGGTCATTACCCAATGATCTAGTATTAGGATTTCAATTTTCTGATTTAAATAACCTAATGTTTTTTCTTTTGAACTACCATGCCTATATTTATTAATTTGATTATTTTGTGTTTTCTCTCTCAAAGTTTTTATAAAAACTAGATCATATTCCTTTAATTTTTGTTCTAGTATATGCTAGTTGATTTAATTTATATATTAAATCTTCTAGTTAGGGTTTTTGATTGTTAAACCTACTATATTGCATACTTTGCACTTGTACTATTTGTGCTAACTTTTTAAGTGTTTATTGAATGTGTTTGATTACTTATGTGACTCAAGATATCGGAACATTGGTTTGAATTCATACAATTATCTTATGGAAGTTGTGAAAGAAGCGACAACTTGTAATTAGATTAAATTGAGAGTTTTATCTATGAATGGTAGTCAAAGACCTAACTTTGTAATTAAACATTTATGTTCATAATGAATAGTTAGATGATTCGATAGATGGATGTTTTTTCTCTTAAGTTATTGTTATAGTCTAAGTTGTTTCCACTTAAAATATGGTGTATTATTTTTATTTTTATTTCGTATTTTATTATTTATACATGATTACTTGTCTGGTCATTTGACATTTTTTAATTAGATTTAATTAAAAAATTACCTATTTAGTTCCTAGATTAATTAGATTCGTAAATTAAACTTTTATCATGAACAAACGTGATTATGGTTGTTTTCTTAATATTCTTCGATCTTTCTTCACCTATCATATTTCTTTTCTTTTCATTTGCTTCCGATAACTCCAAGTTTTATCAATCACAAAGTTACAACATTATAAATCACATTATTCTTTTATTTGACTATTTGTATTTTACATTCTACTTTAAATTGATATTTGAGCAATAAAACCACAACTTATATTATTTATTTTGCAAATTTTATAGTTATTTTTATGATTAATTAGTTATATTAATATTTTAACATTATTTAAAGTTAAAATTTAAGTTACTTGTTTATTATTTATTAAATTAAAAATTACTTTTATTATATTTTAAATTTTTTTATAAAATTAAAGTTTCAAGCTTATGCTTCAAATCGTCTCAAAACTTAAGTCTTAGTTCACTTAATAAAAATATATCAATATATACTAACAATATCTTTGTCTCTCACATTTTGAAAAAAATTGAAAAAAATAGAAGCTTATATACTCATATGGAATTGAAATTATAGAAACAAGTTATGTTTTGTTTTGTTTCAACCACAACTCTTATATTATGATATTTGTCAAAATTAATTTTATTTTTTGAAACTATAACTCATGTATGTAATTGAGACTCAAACTTTAGACATTTAAAGATACACAAATGAGTTTTATGTCGTTCAAACATGACTCATTGACATGTATCATTAGAGAAGTAATTTATTTTTCAAATAATATTGAACATCACATGATACATCAAATAATATTGAACATCACATGATACAAGAGATGTGAATGTAAATTAATAAATTCTTAACATTCAATCATTTTTGTTATTATCGTGATAAAAGATAATATTATTATTATAATAAAAATATATAAAATAACTATTTTATCTATAATATTAATTATACACTAAAATTAATATTATTAGAACCTCTACAACCTTACTATTTCATTAAAACAGTGTAATTTTTATATTCAAATCTAACATTAAACTTCGCATCAAAGATAACATGATGAACTTAATATCAAATTTGATACGACAATGCTAGTTTGATAGGTGGAAAAATATAATATATAATTTTTACATTATTAAGAAACTAATTAAAAAAATATGTATATTTTATAAAAAAATATGTATATTTTATAAAAAAATATTTTTTTTTAATATAATATTTGATGTTACGAGTAATGCAAACAAAAATATAATACAACTTTTCCACTATTCAAATCTCACAAAAGGCGAGGCGGTATTTCGAATATTTTAGACTCCTAAACACATATGTACGGTTTGGTTTATATTGTAAGAAGCCTACGGTCATGGATCAGGATCCGCGCACTATAACTCTATTGGTCAATTTAATCTCACACCTACCATATAATGTCAAAACCTATTTCAAATCTCATATTTTTTAATAATTCTTGCTTCCACATCGAGCAAACTTGCTATTTGGCCCCTTTACTTTTTCATTCGAAGCTTTAGCAATATTTCAACAATGGCAGGAAGGGGCAAAACCTTAGGATCTGGTTCTTCCAAGAAGGCAACGTCTCGTAGTAGCAAAGCTGGTCTGCAGTTTCCAGTCGGTCGTATCGCTCGGTTCTTGAAAGCTGGTAAATATGCTGAGCGTGTTGGAGCTGGAGCTCCGGTTTACCTCGCTGCGGTTCTTGAATACCTTGCCGCCGAGGTATGCCTCTTTTTTATTTTTGCTTTTTGTTTCTAAATCCTATTTTGTTAGGAGTGTTTCCCTCGTTTTCTGGTAGTTCTAAGGGTGGTGTTCAAAATTACCTAGAAGGAATATGAGTACGTAAACCTACGATAATTTGGTAATAAAATCTGAAGTAAATGTTAATTTATCCTTCAATTTCTGAAAAATTTATCAATTTTTGGTTCGGATCTTGTAGTGGTTTTTTTGAAGATGGGTTGAGGGTGTAAATTGATTCCCCTAGTATTATGAAAGAATCAAATTCTTTCGTGTATGGGTTTTAGAGACGCTTTTTGATCTTATTTACTAACTGAATTAAGATGACGAATCTAATATAATTTTAAAATTTGTGATTATCCAGGTGTTGGAGTTGGCTGGAAACGCAGCTAGAGATAACAAGAAGACTAGAATTGTTCCACGCCACATTCAATTGGCAGTGCGCAATGATGAAGAGCTTAGCAAGCTTTTAGGAGACGTTACAATTGCCAATGGTGGTGTAATGCCCAACATTCACAACCTCCTTCTTCCGAAGAAAACCGGTGGCTCATCCAAGCCTTCTGGTGCAGATGATGATTCATAAAATTGGAAAATTGATTTGTCTAACGTCTTCAATTTGCTATGATACTTGTTTTTCTCTGTTTTAGGTTTTAATTAGGGCACGCTTTCTCGATTGTGAACTTTGTAGCTTGCATTGAGGGCTTCATTAGGTAGTAATTGTTAATATAATCATCATATTTCCCGAGGTTGTTATTTCAGTACATGGTGAATGCATTCTCTGAATTGTAACTTGTGCAATTGGATTGCTAGTACTGCTGTAATTTATATTGCTGCGTTTAATTTACACTTGTATATGTTTTTTCTACTTAAAAGGTATTTTTTTTTATTTGTATTGTTCAATAAATCATATTCTAAACTTGGATTCCAAATATAACAAAAAAATGATTGATAATGGTTTAAATGGTTGTATTTGAATTTGATATTTATTATTAAATTGGATTTTTTTTATATATATATTATGTAGTTTAGAGTCTTTAGATCATCTAAGTTGAATTATAATATTCAAATTATTTTAAAAATATTAAATTTTATACATTGAATTATAATACTCATTTTTTTTTTCTAGGAAAAATATTTGTGTATCGTTTGAAGAAGAATAATAGGGTGTAATTTAAATGTCTTTCAGCGTAGCGACTATGTTATGTAATTATTTGTTTTTAATTAATATCTTTTTAAACTAGGACATTTAAGTAATTTAAAATTTTTAATTCCGGAGGGTTGATTCTGAACAATAATCACGAGAAGAAATTAGTTTCATTTATTCAGTTACAGATGCTATATATTAATTAATAGGCATTAAATACAATACATATGAAATTGGATAAATAATTAGAGCAATTACGGATTAATTAATAGTGTGGATAAAATATATTTTTAAGGGTAATAATAATATTATTGTTATAATTATTTTTATTTTTTATAATGAAATTATAATTAGGGACATTAATGTAAATATTATTAATTAAAATTGTTATTAATAAATTATTATTAAAGTTGTGATAATATTACAATATATTTAATTATAATAAAAAAATAATTATAACAATATCATTATTCATAATTAAACTTTATTAGCTCATAAATACTTTAAATACAACATTCCTTGTATCTGAAATTAGGTAAAATAATTGTGTTTTCAACAAGCCCCTTTGCGATCTTATCATCTCTCTATATTGTGGTTTCACGAGAACACAGTGAGGACACGAACACTGGAATATCTAGAGGGCAGAAAACAAATAGCACAACTGCAGAATACTACTCTATATCCTTTTTACAGTCCTTGAACGTGTTACCTGGTGCTCGTAAACAAGCAGCAGATGAAGTGATCTGGTATAATACTACTCAGTAAGTAATAAGATACACTACTTGTTAAAGTCTAAGGGTTAAATTATTACTTTTTATTAATAGTTTCAAATCATTACATGTATTAAATGTAAAATAGAGTATTGAAATTTACAAACAAATACTAACAAACAAATGATCTTGATCCATGAAACTAATACACCATAATTTTTAACAAAACTTGTTTTCCTTATAATAGTAACAGCCTAAATGGCTTGACCACCTGGTTATCATATGGCCAAATTTCTCAGATTAGGTATAAATCCAGGAACAAAATTGTAATAATGAATTGAACGAAAGATTATGCTCCTTTATATCTAACTATAATTCACAAGGATACACCCAAGACGTAGGCTAATAAAAGTAATGAAGATAACTCTACCATTGATTATCAAGTGCATTTAGGCTTTGGATCATAAAAAATCAACTCACAAGTCAAAAGTATGGCTGAAGTCTCAACCTCTTTTTACACTTTTCCCCTCGAAGACCTTCACCGGTGCATAGATAGTTGAAACCTCTAGCATAGCAGCCACCAAAATTAATGCCAAGGAGATCTTAGCATCCATGAACCTCAACTTCTATCATGTCAGGGCAAGGCATCAGTAACTTTCAGATGTCTAATTTAGCATCTAACATAAGAAAATAATCTGTTTTTATACCTTCTCCGATTAAAATCTAAGGGCTCTCGTCATCTGAGCTAGAGTCTTGCATTTGCCTATAAGCCATAGCTGGGAAAAGTCACTCACGCATATGAGGAGAAGGTGCCCCATGGGATTCAAAAGAAGATGACGATTTCATTGAAGTTGTTGTGGATCAGAGGAAGATGCTTCTTTTTCCTTTGTTGTAGGCCTTTTTTGAGTCTCTTTCACCTCTCTACATGTCTTATCTAACATTACCAAAAAGTCTCTAACTATACTAAACAATCGCAAACCTTCATTCTTCCCTGCATTTCCATGGAAATAATCACCAGTGCTCTTTACCAGTGCCATTATTCTTTTCTCTTCCTCCAGAAGCTGCTTAATATCACCCTCAGCATCTTTAACAAAACTCTTTAGTGCATCATGAAATCCACTGTCCTCTTCCACATTCTTCATGTCGAAGATTAAGAAATCCTTGGTTTTCTGAAGTGCATGACTAATTTTAGCAACCGTTCTTAGTAGGCAATCAGCATCCATGTTTGCTGCCTTTTTGACATTGTCAAGTTCATCTCCTAAACCAGACACTACCTCAAGGCCAAGGCCAGTATACTGATCATCTGATTCATGTAAAGTTTCTTGAAGAAGATTTGTTTTTACGCTAGAAAAGCTGTTGCTCTCTTTAGCCCTACGGGCAGCTCTTACACCCTCATAGCGGATAATCTCCTGAACAACAAACTGCAAGAGTGTCGTTTTCCCATCTGCTCCTTTTACATCCGACAGTTTCAAAAGTGTGTCAAGTTTAAATGCTTGGGCACCACCATGGAATGTCCCATCATTCATGCGATTCCCTGTTTTAAGAACAGCTTCTAGCAGTTTTAAGAAAAGCCTGCGGTTTCTCAGTTCCTTGCAAGCAATCTGCCACAAAACATGGAGATGCAACATGACATAGATATTATTGAATGCAAAGAACATAAATTGATATTTGAAGAATGAATGCGCACTCACAGCACAATGATTTGGACGGGACCCCAGTTCTTATCTCATATTTTCCCAACTTAATATTTGTTTTATGAAACCATTAGTGAATGTGGTAGAAAAGGAGATATAAAGCACAAATTTATTGCATAATAGGGACTCAATCCAATACCTCTAAGGTTTTAAAAGACTCTTTAGTGGTGGCAACATCCTCTTCAAGGGAACACATGAAAAACAATGCTTCCATTCTTTTAAAAGCGAATGGAATATTAACCAATGTTTTCAGAAACTGGTCAGCAGGCCCAAGCTGAGCAAGTTCACCACTGAACAGCCTAAGCTTTAGTTCTTCATCGGGTGTTGGTGCCATCTTCAACAAAGTTTGAAGGAATTCTAATGGAAGCTCATTTCCTGATTTACCAAACAAATTCAGAATATGCATCCAGTGCAATCAAATTCAAAAAACAGTAATATAATAAGCCTCATTTCCTCTTGTTGGATTTCTTATTATGTCATGTTCTCATTCCCTTGAGAACCTTCAAACATATTAATTATCAGGGTGATCTTTAAAATCAATAATTCACAGGATTCCAATAGGAGAAATACTCTAAACATATAAAGCATTTAATATTACTTCAAGGTTTATAAAATGAAATAAATTCATGAGATTGCTTCTATATCATGTTTTGTGTATAACAGACATCATGTAGAATTTACAATACCTAGCCTGTCAACAGATTTAGTCATGCTAGTCGTTTTCACATTTTTCTGTCTTATCTAAGATCCAGTAGTGGATACAATCAAATAGAATCAAAACAATAAATTATAATATGATATTTTTTGGGTGTGTTTTTTGCTTAAATTTACAATACTTGTTTTGTTGAATGAGATATAAAAAAGAAAGGAAATTAAGTTACCTTCAAGCAGTGCATCATAGACTTCTTCAACTGTCACATTCAATGCACGCAGAAGAATTGATAGATTTTGCGACTTTTTTGGCTCGATAATCTGAATGAGTTTGGGTTGGGAATCTTTAGATTCTTCTTTCTTCTTTTCTTTTTTATTTTTATCAGTAGCAACATGCCCAAACAGAGATTCTATCATATTCTCATCAAACCTGTAAAATAGTTTTTATTTTTTAAATTACAGTGTTTATCAACAAAAAATATCCAAACAATAAAGGGTAAAAACTAAAGAAAATAAAGGAACTTGCAACTCACTGGAACGATCCTGCTCTAAGATGATGCCAAACCATTGACTGGTTAGGGTTTGTTACAACCTTATCCCAAAAGAATGGCTTCAGCTTGGTTTTTGGACCTTCGCTTTCTTTTACATTGGATGGATGCTTTGGAGCAGGCAGTGGTATTCGTCCTAGCTTTGAACCCATCGGTGCTGCTTTGAGTGGAGAAGGGGGTGGGACAACACCAGAAGGTGGTGGTGGGTGGGGTCCAGGTCTACCCCCAGGAGGTATTGGAGGTGGTGGTGGGCTGGGTCCAGCTCTGACCCCAGGAAGTATTTGAGGTGGTAGTGGGCAGGATCCGGGTTTGACCCCAGGAAGTATTTGAGGTGGCAGTGGACGGGATCCGGGTTTTCCCCCAGGAGGTATTGCAAGTCGTGGTGAAGGAGGAGGCCCAGGACTGGGAGGGAAAGGACCTACGCTACTAGAGGGTTTGGTGGGAGAAACTGGTGCAGGAGGCGGAAGAGGGGGTCCATAGATCTTACTGGAAGGAGCCTTGAAAGAAGATCGTGGACTAGGCAATCCCCCAGGTGGTGGTCGTAGTTGTGTATTACTATTGATGGACATGTCTTCTAGTGATGGGGTTCCATTTAATGAAGTATGAGGCTCCTTGAACTCTATATTGAAATTACTACCAAATGATTGCTGCCCAGATTTCTCTTCTTTCATTGATCCTGAAAGACAAAAAGACTTGATTAAATTGTAATTTAGTAATAATAGCTGCAATAGCAAGAAGAGACAAGGTTTTATATAAATACCAACAGATAAGTCTGTCATGCTCAGGGTAAGAAGAGGACTCTCATTATTTTGTCTCATTTTAGAGCCTGATCCACAAAATCTACTAAAGCATAAGAAGAGAAGTGCTGCAATGATAAATGCAACACATGCAGTCACCGCAATAGCATTCAGAATTGATTTTTGACTTTCTTCCTGTGCATTTGCTTCAGAATCTGTTCTTAAAGAATACTTTAAGTACGGTGGTGGAAATAATGGCAATTTTGGAGAAATAGAAGGATGCTTCAGATTATGAAATTGAGAAAGGGGAGGTGATGGTGATGGAGTGGATACTTTTGTGATCCAATGAAGTGGATCAGTGCCCAAATTCCATCTAGGACTGGGTCTTTTGCGAAATATGTACTCAGCATACCTGGCATACCAAACATTAGAACCACTTTCTTCTCCAGAAGCATGAAAGATAATGCTATTCTTTCTTAAACAATCTAAAATGGTTTGCTTCTCCTCTGTATGCATGAGACTAATCATTTTATGAATGCTTTCTTTCTTCATTGACCAGCTTTTCATATCGGTTTCACTGGTGCAACTGGATGTTTTCTCTGTTAAGCATAGGTCAAGTTCTTCAATTGTAACCTTCAATTTTATCAAATCTATCTTGCAGTGTAACCATAACTTATCTGCCTGAAGCCGGTTGAATTGTAACACATTAAAGTTAGATGAGTACATAGGCTTACATGCATCATGAGCTAAACTAATCCTTGAGAAAATTTATAAAAGTCTAATCAAAATACCATCATAACAAATACATTTAAAAGCATTCACAA
Organism: Hippophae rhamnoides; assembly: GCA_033030585.1. NCBI lineage: Eukaryota > Viridiplantae > Streptophyta > Magnoliopsida > Rosales > Elaeagnaceae > Hippophae > Hippophae rhamnoides. Next base: position 30,710,670 of record CM065429.1, read on the forward strand.
TTAGAGACACCCCCCTCATGTCCCCAACAAAACAAAAAAAAAAAAAACTTTTTGAGATACAGAGGCATGCAAGTCCAAAATGCACAGATGTCTCAATCTACAGGTTAGGCCATGTTATCAGAATATCTCAAGAACTTCAAATAAACGTTTAAACACATACCACACTTGCACACACTTACTTGTCATTGGCAAGATTCGAAACCTTGCTACTTCCAAGCACAAAAAGAGCACATGACATTGCTCTAAAAGGCAATTAATTAGCAGAATCTTTCAAGAACTACGTAATCATTACTGGAAATGTTACTTAATCGGCAAAGAGGCACCCCTAGATGGTCGAACCAAACATGAATTTTATCATATACAAATAAGAGAAGCAAGTAATGCCAAAATATTCCTCAAAAGTGTTCTGCTTGCTGCTACTGAAACAACACACTCAAGCCATTTAATATGAAAATATTTCTTACAAAGAAAGCTATATACGACTAGATGCACCAATATCATTCAAACATGGAAGTACATGCTGTTCAACTAAAAAAAGAAAAAGAAAAAATATACGTACATATATTTAACAAACATTAAAAAAGTAATTGAGTTCTCACCATATCCCTATCTATCTCCTCTGAAGCTGAATCAACCAGTTGGCTTAGCAATACTTCCTCTGTCTTCTTTCCTTCATCTGAACTTATCAATGACAAAGAGCATATCGAAATAACCAAAACAATGAAACGAGTCGTCCTTATAATACCCATATGATGTTGAAATTTCATTCCAGACGAATACTATACTTCTCATTTCATTAATGATAAACCTCTCACAAGAAAAACCCTAGCGTAAATTCATCATCCCAAAGCTGCATATTTAAAACAACCCAATTCAAATTTTTCAAAAAGTATCAGAATTTCCGACATTAAAAAGCAAATTCTACGAGACCCAACAAAGTTCGGCAAAGAAGGTCCGAATCTTTGCAGTAGAATCCAATTAATCAAACTCAGCTAATATATGTTTCGGAATCAAATTTGTACGAAGAAGAATGTTCGTCAATAGCTCCAACAAACCATTCAAATCAAACTGGCCCTTATATGCCCCAATTTCAGCCTGGAAAATTCTAGGCGAGAATGTTTGAAACAATGCCTCTTAAATTCTCAATTGTGCAAATCTTCGAATATGATACTCGATTGATTCTAACCAGATTCAACAAAACAAGCGGGGAATGTATTAGCCGTTAATGGTATGTCCAAGCATTTGCAGGTTTTGACCATTACAACGATTTTAACAAAAGAATTTTTTTTTTCTAAAAAAATATGAATTTCTTTCTTTTGCCTCCGGACAGAATTATGATTCTTTTTCTTTTAATCAATAAATGCCTTAATCCCCCAGATTATGAGTTAACCGAGAACGTTAAAAAAAGAAAAAAAAATCATTATTATTATAGAGAGAGAGAGAGAGAGAGAGTAACATTAAGTAGGCAATTTTCCCGTATTATAATATCAAGGTACTCATGAAAATATCTAAGAAATAATTTGTAATATCAGATTGTATTTGTGTATAAACTAAGCTTAATATAAGAAAGGGTAATTTTATATATTATAATATAACTAATATGTAAACTTTTTATTTAATATAATTATATTTATAAATAATATTATACAATATTATTTATCACTTATTTTAAATTTATAATAAATATATTTTTATAAAATGGATAAGGAATTAAGCTACCATGAAAACAAAAACTCTTTTTGAAAAATTATATTTGTAACTATTATATACTTACAAGATACAATATCATAATAATTTAAATTTTTACTGTCTATATCAACAAATAATTTAAAATAACTCGATTTTTATAAACAATTCGAGTGAAATAACAACAATTTAAACTATATTATTTTACCTTTAAAGATTGCTAAAATATCAAAGAATCCTCTATTTAAGACTAATATAAATAGATTTTATTTTAACAACTTTTAATTAAAAAGTAATTGAAAATGATATTTAAACTACATTTAAATATGTGTTTCTATTATATAGTTATTTGCTAACTCTGTTGCATTTTCAGTGATTAATCGACATGACTTTTATATTTATGTAAGATAAAATTCTTGTAAGGTTGTAGATACACTTAATTTATGCTTTTGCAACCGATCATGCATATGGATAGTTATACTTGTAGAGTTACCAAATTGGATATTATTGAGTGGTACTGATTGCAATACCAGTACTCGTGATATTTATACTTTAATTCTAACTATTTATCTTATTTATATTTGTATATAATTTTACACTTAGTTTTAACAATTTGTAAATATAACATATTACGTCTATTTATATTTATGTATATAACATGATATTTATACTTTTAATTTTATATGTAATAAATTATATATATTTATATCTTTATATATAAGATACATTTTTGAAAGATTTGTTAATAATAATGGATGAGAAAACGGTAAGTCATAGGAGTTATAGTTAAATTTTGGAGTTTCCATGGAACTGTCGATTGAGATTCGGTAAGTAAATCCATCGTAGGTGTTAGATATATGATAATGAGATATAAAATTGATATTATTTTATTAAAGTTATAAAATGATAATTTTTTGATATTTAAGAATAAACAATTTATTTTGGTCGCTCTCTCACGTTTGTTTGAATTTTTCCCGTTTTCTTTTCCGTGAAGAAGATAAATAAAGGAATAAACAATTTATTTTGGTCGCTCTTTCACGTTTGTTTGAAGTCTCGAATCTACATGTTAGTAAGTAACTATTATGAGATAAATCAAGGAATAAACCATCTGATTCCAGCTGCTACATTGTTAATTTGATTTGCTGTGAAGATGATATCTTCCTATTCAACCATACTATCCTAAGATCACAAGCACAGGTTCGCCCTAATATTTTTGCTAATCTACTGCATTTAGTTTATACTGCGAAAGATATCCTTATGATTGTGCTGTGTCCCCCGTATCAAATTGGCTCCAGTACTTCTGTTGCTACAAATTCAAGCATTCATCGTATCGACTCACATAGATAATGTTAAAAACCCTAAATACGCATTTAAGAAGATTATTAACCCAGCAAACTAGTTTTAGAAGTATCCCAATTTGATCTGCATCAGGAAAAGTGTCCCTTTAGATGTCAATACCAAATTGCATTGTGTGTGATCACAAAAAGGCTAAGCTTTATGTCAGTAAAAAAAGAAAAATTCTATATAGAAAACGACATGTAATATAATAGGAATGGAGGTCCAACATGATAAGAGATACCCATTTAAAGTTACTCCTTTCATACTACCTTTTTTTTTTAAATAAAAATATATTTTATTGGCATCTATTATTGCATATCAAAAGCAAACAAATATCATGTCTTATGACTATTTAGCTGCAAAAAAGATTAAATTTTACGGAGAATCTTGTTTCTTGTACAAAACTTGACGTATTTTAACATATATATTAAAGCCCATATGACCTTGTTGTTCTCTTCAAATCTAAACCTTTAAACCATTTGTGATTTTTAAAGATTAAGAACTCATGATTGATTTATAGTTGTGGAATTACATAAATTGCATTTTATTGTTGACCTGATATTTGTAACTTTAAATTTTCTTACTAGCGTGGTTCAAAAATTGATTATTTATTCTTTTTTTCGTCACTTTTTAATAACTAAATGATTAAATTATTACAAAATTTAATTAAACGATTTTAAAGTACTAAGCCGTGCATTTTTCTCTTCTTGCTATCCATGACATCCACAGCTTAAGTGACAATCCTGATACAAACCATTAGACATTCATGAATACAGAAAATTTTATGATCAGAATTAATTACTAGCTATTTAATTGCCTTGTGCTTACAAGGGCTATGATTTTCTTTTTCCTGTTTTAGAAGCACAACACGAATTTAAATGAATTTTTTTCTAGAGCTTTAAAATGAATACATGACAGTAGCTTATTTTATAAGAAATAAGGGAAAGGGATCTATGTAATGCTTGTTCTATTCTAAGGAGGAAAGAATAAGTGATTGTTATGAAAAGTACTCAAACTTTTGATCATTATTCTGAGGGAAAAGACTACATGAGAAGCTAGTTTCATTTAAAATTGCATGTGATAAGCATTTCTCAAACTACCAGGCCCTGTTAATATTCCCTGATGTCATGTTCCAATTCCATTTGTAAGCTTTTTTGTAAGTTATATTCAAAAGACACGACTTGGTTACTCTGATTCTTTACCTTGCATTGAGTCTTCTACAACTGTGAAATTTGTATGATTAATCTTGATGCTGGATAGAATTAGATTCTGTGGGGATAACTATCACTCTCAAGCTTGTATGTGTGTTTGGTAATTTCCTTTTCTATTTTAATTCCATTGGTGGTTACATTGCTTCCATTCATGTCAAAACTAAATGCAATAATTTCTTCTTACTTATGAGCAAGTCTAGAATAAATAGTCTTTTGCTTTACAGTCCAAATATTCTCACAGAATATATCCTCTACTTTTTCGAAAGGCTTGTCTTAAACTATAAGAAGCATCCCACCTCAGAACCATCTTCAAGGTCTTTACCAAAGTCTGAAAGTTCTAGAATTTTTTTTTAATAAAATTGCAATGGCTAACCGAAAACGGGTTGAAGTTATTAGAGATGATAATAGTGATCCACATAAATGGTTTATTTCTTTACAAGAAGATGTCTTCAAAAAGTTCTTGTCAAAAGGTGGTTCAACAGTGCAAAAGATCTTTGGAGATGGTTCATTGTTTAGTCCACTGTTGTTTGGAAAGTTTTTTGATCCGTCAGATGCCTTTCCCTTGTGGGAGTTTGAATCAGATGTTATGTTATCTAGTCTTCAGAGCTCTGGCCAAAGCACCGTTGATTGGTCTCAAACAGACCATGCTTATGTTTTAAAAGCCGAAGCACAAGGTAACTTCTTTAACATGTCTCTGGTTCTGAAATTACATTCATCAGCAAAATTATGATGAAGCAAAGGAGTAGTGGCTTTGTCTCTTTGTTCACTTTTAAATTCTATGAAACAAGGGGACCTTAGTGACAGAAACTCTATTGGGTTCTAGCTGATTAGTTTCTAAAAGTAAAATGAATAGTAGTCAACTACTAAAACTTTATGGGATATATATGCAGAACTCTAGCTTGAGCCCTAAATAGATGAATTTGTGGAGATTTGGTGAAAAATTCTCCCAAAATCGCGTATATAAATCATGTACACTCTGCACATGATCATGTGCACCCTGTACATGAGTGATTTTTGAACATCTTTCACTTAAGCCCAAAGACCTGCAATTTTGGCAGAATTCTCTAAGTAGTTAATTAGCTTTCCTGGTTTGTTGAAACAGGAATTGGAAAGAATAGTATCCAAGTTCTTGCTGAGGGTGAGAAGGTTGTTGAAATTAGTGGGCTATGGAGGCAGCAGAAAGAGTCCAAGACAGACTGGAGAAGTGTGAATTGGTGGGAATATGGATATGTTAGGAGGCTTGAGCTGCCAGAAGATGCAGATTTGAGAAAATTAGAGGCATATGTTACCAATGACACCCTATTAGAAATTAAAATCCCCAAGAAACCTTTGGATTGTGAAAATGATCTGACGACAAAAGGATCAGAAGCTGTGTAATCAAACTTATACTGCCAATGATTTTCCGGTTTGAGCAGTTAGAGATTGTACGGTTAAGAATTGAAAATTGCTAATTGTGATATTTGGTCTTTTGCATGTGATGGCCCACAGAAACAAAGGGATGGTTCCCAGTTGTAGAATACTGTCCGATAGTAGTCTTGCCTCGTAACTGGAAAAGTATAACAGAGATTTGTATCTGCAGAATTACACCGGATATGATATTTGAAAACCGGTGGCATATAATGAAGAAATATGAGGATAAGTTTTCTGATAAATGACGGTGTTTTATTTAAAAGTCACACTTCATCTGAATGAAACAGCAATGATTAAACATTCATTTAATTTGACCAAAGAAAGATTTGATTACTGGCAAAATGACTGAAAAGAAAATCATAGCACATAAAATTCAGAAGATCATAATTTGAATCAATTTGAGATCTCTCCAATTCTAAATAAATTATGCAAAAGCAAAGGAACAATTACTGGCTAAATGGTTTGTTATAGTACTTGTTTATTTTTAGTAGAAATTTTAGTTATAAATAGGAAAAGCGTGTGAGCTCAAGGAAAATAGATTGAATATTACATGGAATTTTGGTTTAGATTTCCTAGGATTAATTCGACACTTATTTGAAGATTATTTAGTTTATTCAAATTAAACCTACAACTTTTACTTACCATAACCCAATTTTATTGAGTTGTTGTGTCAGATTGATACTGGACGGTTAATCTTTCTGGTTAAGTTTTTGATGTATTTTATATGAAATGAAATTGTTTACTTTGTTCAATAATTAATATCTTACTGTTTTTATTCTAGATAAAAGTTTCAAAATTTGTGATGCTATTTAAAAGATGCTCGCATGTCTGGATCAGTTTCCACACCAACGCGAGACTCACAGGATATCTTCTTCTTCATCGCGAGTTCACTCCCAGTCAATACCAACCAACCCAACTTTCCCATACAACCCAAGACCTCAGAAACATGTTTTACCCTGTTTCGACCCCCTCAAATACGTTCGTCATCTCCAAATAATTGCCCAACACCTCTGCGAAACTACTCAATCCAAAATCCATCTTCACCCTCACCAGTTCCACCACCATCAAACACAACCTATTTCCCAACCCAGAAGAACCATCTCCTAAGACTCACCCATCCCTTTCGAACTTCATCAAACTTCACAACCACCTTCTTCGTTTCAACCAATACAGAATCCAACACCCTCTATCTACCCCATTGTTGAAGACGACAGTCACTGAACACCCCTTTCTCAAAGTCGATACACTCTAACTACTACCCAGTACCTATCGCTATCTATCCAAGATCTAACACCACCTGTCCAGAACCCATTAATTCCACACCCATCGCACTCAATCTCTTTCCTTGGCTTCGACCCTCATGGAGGTTTTCCCAATCCTAGTCGACACCCTTGGGTCAGCACCCAAACTGTGGGATCCCTAATTCAGTTGAAATTGAGCTGTCAAGATATGTTCAACTTCCACATCATGTTCTGTTTCTCGAATTTAACAAAACACCGTAGTTTTTGCCATCTATTCAGACCTAAAGCATGGGTGGAAGGGCAATTTTAGGATTGTAATTTGACAAAATTTATTAGAAGGCCATGATTGGCGTTGTGTCACTAGGTGCAAACTTGTTGTTCGGAGCTCTTTTTAGAACATTCTTTAAAGTAATAAAAGAGAATGACAAGAACATAATTTGTAGCATGAACTTTAAAAACCTCAATGTGAGTTTTTTCATAACGAAACTCAATCATAATAATATCTAAGGGAGTAAAAGGACTACGATGAAGTAAGAAAATTCTAACAGGTTCGAACCGATTATGGAGAGCTATGAGAAAAATAAAATGTTGACGATTACGGTAAGTTACAAACATTTCAACATCGATTTTGTTTGTTCAAATCTCTAACGTTTGGTATGAAGATCCGTCAAAAGTTGGTATTGCTTGCCAGTATCAAAACGCCTAAATTCATTATGGATTGAGGGTAGAGTGGTGTTACGAAACTAGACAATAATTTGATAATATTTACTCTCCCAGTCTTCAAGACGGTGATTAAATAAAGAGTCGGTTTCAGTGGTTTCTTTTATAAGTATATAGATATTATTGGTTATGAGATATCATAGCTTGCGTTTTTTCAAAAAACTCTTTATTGTTTGTGCCCAGGTTAGATAGTTAGTATAATTAAGGATGATAGAGATTAGTTTTGGAACATCGTTTCGGTCCATTTTAAAAGAATAATAGAGAATAATATAAAGGAATTTAAATAGGTAAAAAATAACCTTAAAATGGAAATAAGAATTGAAAACAAGCTTGGAATCGACTGAGAAGGTGCTAAACCGGGTCAAGGTGTGGCTAGAGTGCAGGTCGGGGGGCTAATGGAGCACGGGTCGGGCGCTACAGATTGGCGGGTCAAGTGTCGGTTGCGGAGCGGGATGAACCTGCTTGTAGGTTATGGGAACAGATTTTTTGGGCAGCACGTGAGAGATTATTTTGGGGTGATTTTGATGGTATTGGAATTTTCTAGATAAGACGAGTTTGATGATAGTGTTTTGGCTTTTGATTGGATTAATATAGGTGATGTTTTGTGAGAGCAGAAGCTTTATAGTGATAGTAGTTTACTGTGATGAACATAGACGAGATTTTGATAAAAATTCTAGAGATATATGAGAGACTTTGATACCATGTTAACAATATAAAGAGATAATAAAGAAAGATTGGTTTATTGTATTAATACTGTTGTAATTATGTATTTAAATGTACATAAATAATTTATTTATAAGGTTGTAAAATGTGTACTATTGTACTTTTATGATAGTATAGAAGTACAGTAGTACAAGTGAAATACAATAAAAAGTATAGAAGTATAGTAGCACAGAAATGAAGTACAATATCTTATATAAACTATATCTTATATATCTTAACAATCATAATCCTTGTTTTACTAAATCTTGTGAGCACCTTGGAAGGGGAAATCAAATTGATATCTTATGTTTTGCTAGACTTAGTCTTATTGATAAAGTTAGGAAATGGTTGGGAATTATTGAAAACTATTTTGAGTACAAGGGAATTTCAGTGATCAAGCAAAAGCAAATGGATATTCCTAAGCTGATTGAGAAGGTATTTTGTCAACCTGCTTCAAGTTATCTGCAGGACAAACAAGTGGTGAGTGAATACACTGAATTTTTTTTGTAAGTTACTAGTTAATTCTGGTTGTAATGTATGTGAGTTTCAACAAGTAATTCATTATACTGGACGTGTCAAAGAACCTATTGCTCTCAGAATTACTAGCACCTTTTCAGAGATGGTGAATATGGGATGTGAAATTGAATCTAGGCTCATTGTGCCTGAGCATTGTACTAGGTATGAGCTGTCCAGTTTTTATATACCCTGTTTGTTTTCACATGCTAGAAAGCCTAAACTGGAAAAGGTGTTTCTGATTTTGGATTTACCCAATGAACTTTCTGTTAATTTTTATCTGACTCCTACTAATATGATTGGTGGAAGTGTAATTGTCGAGTTAGCATTGAATAGCGACCTAAAATGTTGTTATGTTAGATACTCAATTCAATCTCGAAACATTCATAAAACCATATGAACTCATAATTTAAATGCAGCGGAAACAAAATTAGATTGAAAACATACCTACTGCCATTGATCAAATTTCAGCACTTACACGGGAATTCCAATGGATTTTCTGTTCGATGCTTTCACTGGTTTCTCACACTTATTCTCTGCGTATTGATGGTGTATTTGAATTGTTATACAGTTAATAGTGAGAGGACCCGATACTTTATTAAGGTTCTTCCATCAAGAACCTTGTTCGATTCAGGCAATCGTACGATTCAGCCAGAAACCGAACCGTCACCACGGTTCACTAACGTTGCACCACTCTGATTTACATTCTCCCACTTGGTGCAAACGTTAAGCGAAATTCTTTTGAATAACAAAACACATGAATCATAGCGATAGGTCCTCTAAGAGCGAGTATTATCTTCCATGTATTACAATGTATTTAGTTTCTCAAGTACTATACTTTATGTGGTAACTAAACTTAATGAATAAATCCTATATTTATTCTTGGCCCAATATAAATTTTCTCAAATAAATTAAGGTGCACATGAATATGAGAAAATATCACAATATATAAGAGTTTCATTAATTAATTATATATATACATTTACAAAGTGGAACCAATTCCCATTTTCTCTACATGATCCTTGAATTTCATTGGTGGCGTACGCTTTAGTCAAAGGATCAAAGAATCATCAACTTCGGTCTTACGTGCTCAATGACCACTTTCTTTTCCTTAACACGTTCTCTTATGGCCAAGTACTTAATGTCGATGTGCTTACTACGACTACCCTTTTGTTGTTCTTAGCCATAAATACAGCAGCTGAGTTATCACAATATAATCTTAATGGCCTAGAAATAGAGTCAACTACTCTAAGCCCGGAAATGAAACTCTTTAACCATACACCATGCGATGTGGCCTCAAAACATGATACGAACTCGGCCTCCATAGTGGAAGTAGCAGTCAATGACTGTTTCGCACTCCTCCAAGACACAGCTCCACCGACAAGCATGAAAATGTAACCAGATGTTGATTTTCGTGAATCAATACAGCCAGCAAAGTCCGCATCGGAGTAGCCAATTACTTCCAGTTCATCGGTTCGTCTATACATGAGCATATAATCCTTGGTTCCTTGTAGGTACCTCATCACTTTCTTTGCAGCTTTCCAATGGTCAACACCTGGATTACTCTGATATCTCCCTAACATCCCAAAAAAAAATGCAATGTCAGGTCTAGTACAGACTTGAGCATACATCAAGCTTTTAACGGCTGAAACATATGGAATGGTTTTCATCTGTTCTCTTTCAAAATCATTCTTTGGGCATTGGTCCAAATTGAACTTATCACCCTTCACAATGGGAGCAACACTTGGTGAACAATCCTTTATGCAAAATCTCTCTAAAACTTTATTGATATAGGTTTCCTGAGACAAACCCAAGACACCTCAAAGTCTATCTTTATGGATCTTAATGCCAATGACATAAGATGCCTCACCCATATCCTTCATATCAAATTTTTTAGAGAGGAATTGTTTTACCTCATGCAACAAACCCTTATCATTGGCTGCAAGCAACATATCATCCACATATAGCACCAAGAAACAAATCTTACTCCCACTAACTTTCTGGTATATACGTTGATCCATGACGTTCTCTTCAAAACCAAATGAAGTGATGACGTTATGGAATTTCAAATACCATTGACGGGAGGCTTGCTTTAATCCATATATGGATTTATTAAGCTTACAAACCAAATGCTCACCATCACTAGAGAAGAATCTTTCAGGTTGTTTCATATAAACCTCTTCCTCTAGGTTACCATTAAGGAAAGCCGTTTTCACATCCATTTGTTGCAAATCCAAATCAAAATGGGCAACCAATGCCATGACCACACGAAGTGAATCTTTCTTAGATATAGGAGAAAATGTCTCCGTGTAGTCGATTCCTTCCCTTTGAGTGAATCCTTTGGCAACAAGTCTTGCCTTATGTCTCTCAATGTTGCCTTATGAGTCTTTCTTTGTTTTGAAGACCCATTTACATCCAATGGCTTTCACACCATCAGGCAACTTGACGAGATCCCATACTCGGTTAGACGCCATAGAATCCATCTCTTCTTTCATGGCATTGTACCATAAGTTCGAAACCTCAGAACTCATGGCCTGTGAAAACGTCTTAGGATCATTTTCGGCTTCAACATTATAGTCACATTCTTGTAGATACACAACATAATTATTAGGTATCGTTGATGCCCTTACTCTAGTAGATCTTCTTAATGTTGCATCAACATTCTCCTGAGGAGCAGGATCATGTTGTTCAACTGGTTGTTCAACAGTTGTAGGCATCTGTTGAACTTCAACATCTACTAGATCAAGATCAACAGCTTGTGGTACTTCCAAGACTGGTTCTTCAACATGCATTTGTACTCGAGGCATGTTGTTAACAATAATGATCAGTCCATTACTTGAAGTGGCATATTGAGCATCTGAATGATCTTTCTCAGAACCAATGCCCTGGGATCGATCGCTCCCACTAATCAAGTAATTCTCAATAAATTTTGCATTTCTTGATTCCACAAACCTAGTGTTGTGAGATGGACAGCAAAATCTATAACCTTTAGTCCGTTCGGCATATCCAATGAAATACCCACTAATGGTCCTTGGGTCTAGCTTTTTCTCTTTTGGATTATATATCCTCACTTCAGACGGGCATCCCCAAACGCGCATATGTTGCAAACTCGGTTTCCAACCTTTCCATAATTCAAATGGTGTCTTTGAGACAGCCTTGGTTGGAACTCGGTTTAATAAATACACAGCTGTCTTTAAAGCTTCAATCCACAAGGATTTAGGAAGATTGGAGTTGCTAAGCATACTCCGTACCATGTCCAAAATTGTTCGGTTTCTTCTTCCTGCTACACCATTTTGGTCTGGTGAACCAGGCATAGTGTATTGGGCAACTATCCCATGTTCTTGAAGAAACTTAGCAAACAGACCAGGCACTTGTCCATTCTCAGTGTATCTACCATAATATTCACCACCTCTATCTGATCTCACATTCTTTATTTACTTTCCACATTGTTTCTCTACTTCAACCTTAAAGCTTTTGAAGGCATCCAATGCTTCGCTTTTATTATGAAGCATATAGAGATACATATATCGAGAAAAATCATCAATAAAGGTGATAAAATATTTTTGACCTTGAATGTCCATGTCTGGACAACATATATCTGTATGTATGATTTCTAATATGTTTGAACTTCTATTGGCACCTTTCTTTGACTTGTTAGTCTGCTTTCCCTTAATGCAGTCCACACATGTCTCAAAATCAGTAAAATCTAGAGTACTAAGTACCCTATCTTTCACTAATCTTTTAATTCTTTCTATGGAGATATGTCCTAATCTCCTATGCCATAACGTAGAAGAGTCATCGTCAATAATACACCTTTTAGTGCCAGCTTGAACATGCATAGCGTCACGAGTGGCATTATTTCGTAAATTAATGCAGTAAAGACCATCAGACAAAATACCATTCCCAACACAATCAGATTTATTAAATAAACTGAAAGATGTTTCTGAAAAGTGAAAGGAATAACCATAAGGTACAAGTCTTGAAATTGAAATCAAGTTTCTAGAGAAACTTGGAACATAAAAGGTCTTTTCTAATTTTAAAATAAAACCACTACTTAAAATCAAACTACATGTCCCTACAGCCTCCACATGTGAGCCCATCTTGTTACCGGATAAGATGTATTGCTCACTTCCCACTAGCTTCCTTAGATTTTGCATACCCTGTAAGGAATTTGCAACATGGATTGTAGATCCAGAATCAATCCACCAGGTGTTAATATTAACATTAACCATATTAGATTCATAACAAACAAACGAGGTTGGATTACCTTTATTCTCAAGCCATTTCTGGAATCTGATACAATCCTTCTTCATGTGTCCCTTCTTTTTACAAAAGAAACACTTGGATTCTTTCTTAATATCAGCCTGAGGTGGAATTATCCCCTTTCCTTTATGCTTGTATTGAGATTTTCCTTTCTGGTACGTTGTAGCCAACATTGCACTTTCACCAAATTCCATAACAAGTCTCCCTTCCTCTTGAACACACATGGTCATTAGTTCATTGATTGACCATTTATCTTTATGTGTATTGTACGAGATTTTGAATGGCCCGTACTGATGTGGAAGAGTGTTAAGGATATAGTGCACCAGGAAGGATTCCGACATCTCAACCTCGAGATGCTTAAGTTGAGCTGCAATGTTCCTCATTTGCATAATGTGCTCGCGCATACCTTTCACATTGGTGAGTCTTAAAGAAGAGAACTTCATAATAAGGGTGCTTGCTAAAGCCTTATCTGAAGTGACGAATTGATCATCAATGGCCTTTAGCAAGTCTTGAACATTGGTATGCTGATCAACGGAACCACGAATACCAGCATAGATTTTAGTCTTAATGAACATCATACTAAGGCGATTAGATCGTTCCCATTGTTCATAAAGCATGATATTCTCTAGAGTACTAGTTTGAGTAATTTTAGGTGGTTCATTTTTCCTAATAGCATAATCAATATCCATCCACCCTAATTGAAGGAGAATTCTTTCCTTCCATATTTTATAGTTATCCCCTTTCAGATAGGGAATATCACAGCAGATATCAGAGAAATTTACAGGTTGAGAAGCTGCAATTAAAGATTATATGCTTATTACAATTTGAGGCCTAAACTATAATCATTCTTTACCAATGTAAATCATGAATAATATGAATCTAGTGACAGAAAACTTGCCTGTGGGCTAAAGTTTTAATTCAATTAAATTCATTCTATCTTTACGATAAAACTATCAAATTATGTTCTTTTTCCTAATCCCTGTGGGTAAATTAAAAAATATAATTTGATATTATATCCTAATTAATCACAAAAATATAATAAAAATTCCTGTGTGATAAGATCTATTATATCACATATAATTAATTACAATTAATATTTATTTTATAAATGTGATCCTAAATAAACTTTATTATAATTTTAATTAATTAAAGATGCTGTGGCTACTCCTTAATTAATTAAACTATATTAATCACTTAAATATTAATTAAATCATTATACTCAATTATTGCATAAAATCATAAGCAATATTAATTAAATTTCAAATGTGTAAATATTATTTATCTTAAATTTCATATATGACAATAAATTATACAAGCAAAATTAAATAATATAAGCACTAATTAAATCCATAAGAGCCATTAAAAATTAATTTTATTATGTATAAATTATTTAACTCAATTTTATATGTATAATTAATTACAAAATTTATACATATAAATACCCAAAAAAAATAATTTAAGCATAATGTATTTAAATAAAATTTTAATGTGCCCAAAAATTATTTAAATAAATATAACATGTATAATAAATATTATACATGTGATAAACATAAATTAAAATTATATTCAGAATTATTTTATATATATATATATATTTATTTTGTTTTAATAAAATTAAATATTTAATATATATAAAATATTATACATTAACAACACATAACGTGTTGTAGCCTGTTGGTTTGGTTTTTGAATTCATTGTCATGAGACCAAGGTTCAAGTCCCAGATAATCCAAATGTTTGATTTTTTAATAAAACTAACTTATGATTCTATATAAACGTATTCTGTTATATAATATAATAGAATGGGTTCGGTGGTCAAGTTGACAGTTTATTGAAAACTTTACGGTGTAATCTGGGTTCGATTTCTAGGCAAAGCAAGTTTTTATTTTTTAATAAAACTTCATCTTTAATCTCTAGTCGGGTCAATACAACCCGTTTTTATACTAACAGATACCCCGCCGTATCTTTCTATTCTGGCGACGGAATCCAGCATTCTTTTTATCAAAATTATCAGAATTTAATTTCTGAGTGATTCATGATCTTAATTTTAAGTAAAAAATTCAGTTTAAACAAAAAGTTAATTAATGAAGGAAATAAATACCCACGGCAAATTGGATTTATTTTCTTCATTGTTTTTCAAGTTTAATTTTACAGAATTACTCAAAAATCAATATTGAAACACTTTATAATTTCCATATGTATCAAAAACAATCAAAATAAAAAACCCAAAATTTCAGTTCTTCGTGTTCACATAGCAAAACAGAGTTGTTTTCAAATGGCTCTGATACCAAATGTTAGATATTCAATTCAATCCAGAAACATTCATAAAACCATATAAACTCATAATTTAAATGCAGCGGAAACAAAATTGGATTGAAAATATACCTCCTGTCATTGATCAAATTTCAGCACTTACACGGGAATTCCAATGGATTTTCTGTTCGATGCTTTCACTGGTTTCTCACACTTATTCTCTGCGTATTGATGGTGTATCTGAATTGTTATGCAGTTAATAGTGAGAGGATCCGATACTTTATTAAGGTTCTTCCATCAAGAACCTCATTCGGTTTCGAAATCGACATACAGTTCCGACGAAACCGAATCGTCACCACGGTTCACTAATGTTGCACCACTCTGATTTACATGTTATGCATTTTATTGGGTTCAATTGAGCAAGAGAACTTACAATGAATGTGTAAATGTTTCAATGTAAAATTCAATTGCAAGTACGATTTAAAAGTTGGCCTTCTTGTTGTTGAATGGAATCTGAAAGCACCTTGTCATGGGAACATATGGCTGTAAAAACAATAGAATATTCCTCAACTTCTGCAAGTTAGTATTGTTGACCAAGGTTATAATGTCTTTTGGAATGATTTGGAGTACCTTCATGAATGGTTCAAATTATTGCCCGAAGAACTACTGACTCCAGAATCAATGAAGTTATGAACTCAATTCTGTCATTGCAAAAGGTCCACCACAATCCTGCAAATCCATTTATTCAATATCAAACAATAGCTGAACATCTACAATGGTTGTAGAGGGTCAATCATGTGTCATGCTTTAGCAGCTCTTTATTTGAAACCTTTCCTGCTACTGGGCAGTTAGATTTCATTGACACTAATATTATTCTCTAGGCAGTTTAGAAAGACATTTGCAACTAAGATGTTTCTTTCCACTAAGCCAACAAGACTAAAATGGAATGTGATTTCTTCATCGTCTTCTCAAATTGTTTTGCATCTCGAACTGAAGGAGTTTTGCTTAATCAAATTTTTTTTATATGTTTGGTCTGGATGAATACACTATTCCAACCTTCAGTTATTGCTGCCGTTTCTATCAAGACTGGTGTAATAAAAAAATGTTCTCTATTTCTTTATCAATGGTTATAGGGAACTTTAGGGTCATATTTATCATTTTGTTACTGTTCTTGTTTGTCTTTGGAGTTTTTAGTTATAAAAAGGATGACCTTTAGAAAAATAGATTTAATATTATATGAACTTTTGTTTTGAGATTTTTCTTTTAATTTTAATGAAATATTTATTATGGGTTTGAATCCATAAATTTGACCCTTAATTGAAGATTATTTAATTACTTCAAATTAAATTTACTACTTCTAATTCCTCGAAGAATGTTTCATGTTAAATATTATCCTGCCTTGAGAGTAAGATGGTCAATTTATTTTATTCACATGAATACTCAAAAGCAAGGAGACAATAGTTTGAGCAAATTGATGGAGTGGGTTAACTGAATTTCTGTTACATCGGTTGGGAACTTCTTTTTGCTACTCTTACCGTTAACGTGACTTGAATCCACTTTTTCATTTTTAATGTTTGTATATATGTGCCACTAATTAAATTATAATATATATATATACATTTTTTTTGTTGATTATTTATAGAACGTGATATGAAATAACATTAGAATTGAACTGAATTAATCTAAATTATGTTTACCAAAACAAGAGTAACAGAGCTTTACTTAAGTTGAGAGTTTAGTTTAATGGAGGGTCCTCATAATGTAGAAGAAAAATTAAGTTTTTGTTGATTGGATACTTGCTAGTGGAGCAAAATCTATGAGTGCAAAAGTCGCGTTCCATGGAGTTTTTCAAGTGATAAACTACAAAATCTCTTACACTATTTTCGTTAATATCAAATCAATTTTATTTATTTATTTATTAGAATATTAAATTGTTAGTTAAAATTATTAATTAAATTGTATTAGTGTTTTTCTGCACAAATGCCCAAAAGAAATAAAGAAAGTGATCTAAAGTTACCTAAATCATGAAATGAAAGGAGAAAATGTCAATCTAGTAGACCAACATATTACATACTTAAATGTAACGGCAAAAAAAAAAAAAAAAAAAACTCCTTTATATATTACACTATAATCAAAGTATTGATCAAAATAAAAAAATATATATATCTTTCTTATCTTATAATTTTTTTCATATAAATTACAACAAATTGTTAGCATGATTATTTTTTGAAAAAAGTAAAAAAAAAAAACGAGCATCCAAGATATCAGCTGCAGTACATAAAAAGTTGTGGAAATATTAAGACAACAATTTTGATTTCCTCACCAAATAACATGCCTCATTTCTCATATTATAAAGCTAACCAGTAAATGCCCTAAGCTTGCTGTCTCTTCTTGCCTTCCCTATCATTCAATTTGCCCCAATATTATGTGCAATTCCACTACTGTGATTAAAAATATTAATTTCTGCTGCCTGGCCTTTCATATGCTTTTAAGACTATAATATATATTATAATGCATATCATTTTCCTATGTTTGTTTTTTTCTTCCTTTTCTGATGCACTCAGAACTGAACACTTTTGAGGGTGAAACCTCAAATATCTTTTTGGGTCCAATCAAGAGGATACTTTACTGTCATCACATTCTCATTGGAGTTTTTATTTTTTTTAATCAAATAATAATTAATTCATATTTGTAATTTGAACCCAAGATAAGACAAGAAAATTATATAGGAGATAAATCTTTTTCCAAAGACCAACAAAAAATAACTTTTTTTCTGATTAATATCTCATAAATATTTTTTATTAACCTATTTGGATTTCTCATTGAAATATTTTATTTTCCCAATAAATAACGCATAAAAGAATTACAGAAAACTGAGATAACATATTTTTCACTTTCCTGGTATTATTCAAAATATTAAAGTTCATTAGTTATTTGATAATTCAGTTAGTAAAGTTGTTATCTTTAAGTAAAAAATTGTAAGATTCAATTTTTAAATCACACTCTTTAAACTCAAAATAAATAATTTAAATTAGTTTATATATATTATATATATTTATATATGTATATTTTATATATAAATAAATATATATTATATACATAAAATATAATATATATATATTGAAAAACTTATAAATTACCTACTTTCAACTCAATAGTCACAATTCTAGATCAAAGCCATAGGCCCATAATATAAAAAGGAGCCCAAATCTACAAACGCGTTTATTCTGAGTGGCGACTCGATGATGACTCCACCTGCAACCAATCATCTATCCACGCGAACAAATTCCCCGCTTTTTCCTTCACCCCACACACGGCGAAGCCATTGATTTCAACCTCTTTGATTTGATTCAAATTAAGAATAACAATACCTCCCAGAGGCCGGAATAACCCAACTTTTCGGGGAAGACCCAACATGGTTTCCCATGAAAACACGAACTGGTTCTTCGATTATGGCGACTTGATGGACGATATTCCTGGCCCTGGTTTGAATTTCCCTCACGCTACTTCGGGTTTCACTTGGTCTGCTCAACCCCTTAACGTTTCCTCTAGTGTCAGGTACTATTTTTCGTCCGATCTCTTTCCAATTGGGTCATTTTAGATTCCACTTTCGGTTTTATGCTCTGAAAAAGTTCAATTTTTAAAGTTTTTTGCTTTAGTTTCAATTCTTATATTTAGGATTTTGTTGCAATCATGGGCATATTTTATTGTTTTTTTTTTGTTATGGTAGTTCAAGGGTTGGATTTTGTGGTTAAGTTTGCTTATTTTCAAGCCCTCATTTTGTGCCCCAATGAAAATTGGGTTGATGATTATAAAAAAGGAGTAAGAAGATTCCTCCGGTTGTGAAACATGCCAATATATCCTTCTTGTAGTTTGTTAGTGAAATCGTATAATTTAACATTCCATTTCTTCTGTCTCATCTGAGTAAGTTTTATGTATTTCCATTAGTGACTGAGGTTGAGCACAATGCTTGCAACTTATAAAGAGGCATCGTGTTGTTATAACTTTCTCTCTTCGCTAGCTATTTATTTTGTGTCCTAATGCGTTAGCTTCTTTGTTGTATTGTATGCTTGGGTGTTATATTGTTTTCAGTCCCTTATCGTAATATTGTTTAATTTTTTTTTTTGGTGTTCTTTATCTTTCTTTTTGTTTCAAATATTCACTCAATTATCTTGTTATGGCGTATGCATTATAGTGTGGAGATCGATGGTTCATTTGGAGATTCGGATGGTCTTAAGGAGTCTGGCTCGAAAAAGAGGTATTAAATTTAATTACAATTCTCCAGTAGCCTTTAAAAAAGACGAGAGGGAGAAGAGGAGAGAGAAGGGGGGGTTGAAAGGTTCCTATGCAGCAGGTAGTTGTCTGTACTCTTTGTTCAACCTTTTAAGTCTTAACTTCCTCCATATTCTTGTGTCCTGTCATGAAATTTCCACAACAGTAGACAGAGATTCTTTTCAAATGCTAGAACTAAACAAATTATTTAAGTTTCGAGCATATAGAAGTGAGTGGTTTTAACAATATGATACCAGTAACGAACTTTTTTAATGTATCGCCCATAGTTGACATTATCTTTTGCATCCTTATTATCATTTTTTTCCCTTTAAATTGTGCACAATATTTAATATATTATGGCAAAGAAGGATGAGTTTTGTTCATCCTTCTTTGCCATAATATAATAAACAGAATTCATGATATGAAAATCAACTGTGAAATCATCCATATATTTTAGCGTTAGAAAGGTTCATAGGCTACTTTCAGTTAGTTTTATCAATGAAAGAATCTTCTCCCAACTTTTTGTCTCTTTGTTTCTCATCTCACATGCAGGGTCAGATCCGAATCATGTAGTGCATCTAGCTCCAAGGCATGTAGGGAGAAGCTGCGAAGGGACAGGCTTAATGACAAGTACTATCTCCTTTCTCTATTTGTTTTCTCTATTTCCTTTTTGACGCACAAGTTTTTATGCATTATGAATTATCATTTATAGGTTTGTGGAACTAGGCTCTATATTGGAGCCCGGAAGGCCTCCCAAAATAGACAAGGCTGCAATTTTAATGGATGCTGTTCGAATGGTAAATCAGTTGCGTAGTGAAGCCCAGAAGTTGAAGGATTCAAATTCAAGTCTGCAGGAGAAGATCAAGGAATTGAAGGTAAATGTTTTGTGATTTCTTTACATTGAGTACTTCTAGATGCAAATATCATTACGACTCCCAACATTCTGGAATGGATAAAAGAGGAAATCCAAAAATTGCTGATGTGTAGGTAGAGAAGAATGAGCTACGTGAGGAAAAGCAGAAGCTTAAGGTGGAGAAGGAGAAGTTGGAGCAACAACTCAAGATCATGAATACACAACCTGGGTTCTTGCCTCCTCCCATCCATGCTGCATTTGCTCCTCAAGCTCAAGCTTCTGGTAACAAGTTGGTACCCTTCATGGGATACCCAGGGGTTGCCCTGTGGCAGTTTATGCCACCTGCTGCAGTGGATACTTCACAGGATCATGTGCTCCGTCCGCCAGTTGCTTAAATGACTCTGTAAAATGCTCTGCTTAATTTAGGCCTCGCCTCCAGAAGAAAGTGTATTCAACTGGTCGTTGTTCTTAACTTTTGAAGTTACTTAGTCTTCTAACCTGTTTTGGTGGGTGACTTAACTGTATTTGTTACCTGTGTACTCTTTATAAATTGATGCTGGTATTCACGTGTAAATGGTAATAATTTAATCAGTTAACCTGTATTTGGACGTGGACTCAATCACCACCTTGAATTTATTAGTATTGTAGAACCAATGTGATTATACAGCTTTGGACGCCATTGCATTTGCAAGCATTTTTGCAAATGACATTTTGGTAACTTTTAATTATTTTTCTTAAAATTAATGCTATTTAATCGCGTTATATTTTTTAATATTTTAATAATTTTTTATCAATTTTGATTTTTTTGGATTACTTTTCAATGGAAAAATTTAAAGTTAGAATGAATTAAATCTTACTTGTAAGGTTGATTGATATTTGAAGTGAAAAATGTTTTAAAAAGTTCAAAAATGTAAAAAATAAAGTGGTTAAATTATTAAAATTGTTAAAGTGATTATAAGTATAATAATAATGTAATTAAATTATATCAATTTAAAATAAAATTATTAGTTTGTTATATTCGTGAAAATTGAATTCACGAAATTTTTTATATTGAAAATCAGATAGTTGTATTCAACACTTAATGTCTTTTATGACAGCCAAATACTCTATTTGTTTGGTCGTTTTTTTTTATCATATATATATATGTTTTATAATTATGTATTATTTTAATTTTAAGATTTATGTATTAAATTTGAGTAGTTATGATTTACATTTCAAATTTTAAGCTTTATAATTTGGATTTTAAAGTTTCAAATTTAGATTTTAAAATTTAAAATTTAAAGTTTAAGTTATCAAAACAATAAGCAGTCATATATACGTTAGAATCGTCCTTGGGTTTTGTCTATAAGAGCCAATTTTTGGACAATAGTTTAAAAATGGGCACAAGTTGAATTTTTTTTAAAAATAGGCAAAATCTTACCTTAAACTTGAAAGCAAAATTTTTAATCAATTTTATTTAAAAAAAAAGATATATTAGCTCTATTTGACAGAAAATAATTATTATAAACATAAAAAAAATATTAACATCTTATAAATTTATAATTAATTTTAAATACATAAATATTTTTTATCATATTATATATTAAAAAAATTATTTTAAAAAATAAAAAATAATTTATTTTACAATAAAATAAATATAAATTTATACATATATTGAAAATCATATGCTAAATATTTTGATAATTCATAAATAATATAATATATTATTATTATTAATTATAATTATATTTAATAAATAATTATAATACTTAATTATAATTATGATATAAAAAATAATATTCATAAAAATAATTAAATTATTAAAAAAAATTATGAAACCTCTATATCTAACTTTTTACAATATACAATACAAACATAACACATTATATAGTAAAATTTGTGTGAAAATATTATCTAATATAATATTATTATAATTATTAGTCTATTTTTTATAATTTATTTTATAATAATAATTATTATTAATTTTGTAATTATTTTATAATTTATTATTATTATTTTAAGTTAATTTATAATAAAATTTTGATAAGTTATTTGTTATAACAAATTATATATTTATTATTAAATATATTTTTGTATTTTATAAATATAAATTATTTTTATTATTTTTTATTCACCCAAACATTTATTTATTAAAAATTTATAATTTTTATATTCGGCATTTTAAAGTTACAAAGGGTAATTAAAATATTTTTTTATCTTGTTTTTAAAATAAGAAGGGAAAAAAATGGGCTGGGAATTGAAGGAGGAGAGAGAAAAAAACGAAAAAATTGAGATATAATTGAAAGAGTAAAGAGAAAAAAAAAATGATTTGCTACTTGATTAAGAGGTTAAAAAGAGCCTATTTTTTAAAAAAAAATCAATTTGTACCCATTTTCAAATTATTGTCCAAAAATTGGCTCTTATAGACAAAAACCCTTAATTTAAAGTTACTACCAACCCATAAAAAACTATATTTTACTTCTGTTTCTTGTAAAACTTACCCAAAAAAAGATACGCATATAGCTAGAATTTATAAACAAGCATTGGGATACGAATTGAAAAGTAAAATTCTATTAATTTTTAAATGGTTTAGTTATTTAATTAATTTTATTTTTAATCTTTTAAAAAAACATATTTATTATACATTATATAAAAAAATATGTAAACTATATTTTTGAATGTAATGAAAAATATATATTGTTTACTTTATGTAAAAGAACATGTGTCTATGAATGGAGGAGGGAGTTTAAAAATAAATCTTCGTATATAAAGAAGATTATACAATTAAATTAAAATAAGATATGAATTTTAAAAAATATATATTAGGATACTAGCAAATATGTTAAAAACTTCCCGTTGCAAAAACATTATCCCAATGTTTAAAAAATTTTACTCATATAAATCATGTACATTTCATGATATATTTCTTTTTAAGGATATTTTGATAAACCATTCTCCTCTATAAATGATAAACTCATTTTTATACAAAAATAACAAACAAAATAAGTTCAAATAATTTCAATTTGAGGCACATAATTACAGGTTTTTTTAGATCGAATAAAATTGGCTCAAATTGTAATTTTTACTATGTATACAAGTTATGTAAATACGTACCAATTAACCAAGGTTATATCTGCCATTATGTGATATTTTTTACCAAACTTTGACAAATTTGCAATTTAGAGCAATTTATAGACCAAATTGAATAATTTCTAAGAAAGTCAAAGGAGTTTGAGAAAGTAGAATTGTTAATTGCATTGCATTGAGTGCAGAAAGCGTTGAAACTTGAAACTTGAGAGAACGAGATCTTCTATCTTAATTTTTTGACTTAATCTGTTTTATTAAAATGATCATGACATTTCATCTAAAATATTATCTTTAATGTAAAATTTCTAAAAATTTGGTGGTTTATTTAAATGACTCATCATGATCCTGTTAATAAAACGTAAACTAATATAGATATAAATAGATTATCCTAAGCCCAACTAGGTAAGAATACTTCATTTTTCTCTCTTTCTTGTATATATAGGTACATTGTTTATCATCGTTCTGAGTTGAACATCCCTATCAAAATTAATACTAAGAAGCCCTAATATGACATCCCTTAATGAATTTATCTGAAAAATTTATGTATTTGGACCATAATGGCTTGAGTTTTGGGAAGGCTATGTCTAGCCAAGGTTTTGCTCTGCCATTAAAATGAATGACACCGGCACTTTCTACGTCAACAATACTTGTGTTGTCTTGATATCCAAGCCCCAACATGTGCCAAAAGGGATCAATTACATGAACATGACCATGAAATGCTATTAGACCAGGAGGTAGGGTACCCAGTTGCCATAAACTTAGGCCTGATTTCAAGTTCTGTATTTTCACAAAAACAAAAAATTTAGGCACAATTTAGAACAACACAACCCTAAAAGAAAATAGATTGTAAAAAGCTTAAATCAAGAATCACTTTTGGATTCTTTCGTTTAACAATCACATAGCTTACCTGCTCAACCCAATAATAGTATGTATTGCTTATGTTGGTTTTTCTCCATGCTTCCATATCAAAAATATTCATGCCATATGCCCATGCACATTCTTCAGGGTTAAAATTCTTTGCTATCAAAGGATGAGAAAAGTTCAAGTAGCTCTTTAATCTCTTTGACATCACAAACTTATCTTCTCCTTTGCATGTTTCCACAGCTCCATTGACCTTTCCGTTCATGTTGATATCCCACAAGGGTGAAAGATCGGTTTGAACCACTATGTCATCGTCCAAAAACACTACTTTATTGAGGTATGGAAACAACTGTAAAGAAAGATGCATTAATAAATAAGATTAAGCATACAAAGAACATAACATGAAAATCTAATTGTCTATATGTTTTTTTCTTCTGAGACCATTCAAAAGCATTCTTGCAAACAAAAAACGATTGCGAACCAAATTGGTTTTTCTTCAAAAGTGCTTCTAGGACTCAAAGAGTACATTGGGTATGTTTGTTTGTGTTTATGTTAAAAATGGTTTATGAAATAAGCTGTTTTAGAAAGGAAAAAAAAGGGTTTTAGGATCTGTCAACAAGCATATAATCTGCTTTCTGAGTCCAAAAAGCACTTCTATTGGATTTTTCCTATTTGGTCATGAAGCCCTTTTTTTTACAATCAAAAGCATTTTTAGAGTCTCAGCAGTAGAAACAAACAACACCTTATATGTTTATCGATAGAAATATAAATATTGTGTTTTTCTAGAAGATGTATTTTTAAAATCATTTTTAACATAAGTACAAGAAAACACACCTAGAAATCAAATGAAATTTTTAGAATAATAAGACTTTTAGACGCTTATAAAACCATTAATGTTAAAAGATTACCTCGGGTAGGTGAATTCGAATATGATTCATCATTGAGTTATATTTGGGACTCAATGCCTGCAACTTGGATGCAATAATATAAGGTTTCTCTGTATTGTTTGCTACAATTGCTGATGATCCTCCTCTAAATTGCGACCGTACTTGTTGATCTTTCTCCATTGCTTCCAAAACTGGAACTTTTCCCTTAGAAAACCAATCAAAATGTTGCAATGCCTTGACTTCAATTATGGCAGGTGATAAAGGGTGCAAAGAAAACCAAGCTTGCATTGGATAATATGTTTTTTTATCTGTGATTATGTGAAGGACAACATGTTGTGGGCGCAAAGAGTTACGCACAAGAGAAGTAGCAACAACAGAAGCAGCAAGCACATTATCTGATGCAAGTACAAAGTGGAAATATGAGTTGTTAACGAGTGCGGGTACAAGCTCGGCCAACGGAAGTTGAAGGCGAGCAGCTGCATTGTTGGAGTGTTCGTTGGCTAGTCTTAAAGCTAGGCAGTGCAACTGTTTTGGTATGCTGCTTGATGCAACATGCCTGTATAAGTACTCTTGGATTTTGGAAGTTCTTGTTCTTTCTTCGAGAAGAGCGACCTGAAATATTTATTATGATATAAATGCTCATGACACACAAATTTGCACAAATATTTGCACTTACATCAATTATAGTGTCATATGCTTTAAAATAACTTTTAACCATTTGATAATTATTTCAATTTCAAATTTCAAATTTTATAAATTTTGAAATTAGTTACATCTAGTTATTAATATTTAAGTTCTAGTTTTTAAATTCTAAAATTCAATTTTAAAATTTGATAAAATTTTGAAATTCAAAAAAGTTAGTTTTGGAATTGCATTTCTATTTTTTTTATTTCTTAATACTAAAAATTAATAACTCAAATATAATTATAATCAACCCTAGTCATAATGATTAGAAAGACAAAGTTAATGAAATTTTATCAAAAATAAGTTTGAAATTAAAGTTAGAGCTTAGAAAGTTAATGTTAGAAATGAATTTAAATAAAAAATAGTTTTATTATTTTATGACCATTATTTCATAATTATGTGACCGTTATTTTTATAACCATTATTTTCATAATTATGTGACCATTATTTTTATAATCGTTATTTTTATAATTATATGAACGTTACATATCTTTTGTCAACTATAAATAAAGGGATATAATCCTCATTCTAAAGAACAATTTAACTAAAAAAAATGGTTCTACGATTTTTCATAGCAAAATCAAAGAAAATAAAATTCAGAATTGTTTTATCAGATTTATGAGCAACATAAATATTTGAGAAGTGTAGTATTTTGGACTTCATCAGTACAGTGAAATTTTGAGGCAGAAAAAAGATTCTGGGCTGTTTTATCCTGAGGACGACGAGGTTGTGATTGCTTGCACAAGTTTAGGCAGAGTCGCGAAATGTCTTAAAGAGAACGACCTAGTTCGCAACTCAACTCAAGCAATATATTTCAGTATATTGGTAATATTGTTCTTACATAGTTTTCACATATTTGTTCCAAAAAGCCTTATCTTCTTTAGATGCCAACTTATGGGAAAAAAGCCATAAATGATGAAATGAACTTTCTTGAGTATAATAGAATTTGGCATTTAGTTGACTTACCTCCTGGTTGTAAAATGATAGGATGTAAATGTATACTAAAGAAGAAATTAAAACCCCATGGTACTAATGAAAAGTACAAAGCTCGTCTTGTAGTCAAAGGGTATAGGTAAAGAGAAAATATAGTTTTCTTTGATACTTTTTCACCAGTCACACGAATAACTTCCATACGTGTACTTTTCTCTCTTGTTGCTATCCATGATTTAGTAGTGCATTAAATAGATGTTAAAACTGCTTTTTTAAATGGTGATTTAGAAGAAGAAATTTATATGGATCAACCTGAAGGTTTTACTGTCCTAGATCAAGAAAACAAAGTTTATAAACTAGATAAATCTCTTTATGGTCTAAAATTAGTACCTAAGCAATGACACAAATTTTTTGATAATCTAGTTATCCCATATGAATTCAAAATGAATTAAAGTGACAAATGCATTTATTATAAATCAGAAAATGACATTTGCACTATTATATATTTATATGTAGATGGCATGATTATTTTTGGGTCAAATATTCATGCTAAAGTGTGCTAATTTTGATATGAAAGACCTTAGAGAAGCGAGTGTAATCCTTAGTATAAAGCTTACTAGGTTTGAAAAGGGATTTTCTCTATATCAATCTCATTACATTGAGAAAGAAATATAATTACTTTAACTATAAACCTACATGTACTCCTTATGATCCTAGTGTTGTTCAAGAACATCGGAGACGGTGTTAAACAAACTGAGTATGCGAGCATCATTGGTAGCTTATGTTATACTACTGACTACACTAGACCAGACATAGCTTATGTTGTGTGACTAGTATGTAGGTTTACCAGTAGACCTAGTATAGAGCATTAGGATGCTATTGAAAGGGTCATGAGATACCTTAAGAAAACTATGAACCTTGGATTACATTATAAGAAGTTTCCTATTATTCTAGAAGGATACAACGATGCTGATTGGAACACTCTATCAGAAGACTCCAAAATAGCTAGTGGATATATATATTTAGCATTACTAGTGAAGCTGTTTCTTGGAAGAAACAAACAATATTGGCTCAATCTACGATGGATTCTGAAATGATAGCACTAGCTACTGCTAGTTAAGAAGTCTATTAGCTGAGATCCCTTTATGAGAAAGACCGATACTAGTTGTCCTGATCCACTGCGATAGTACCATGGCTATTGCAAAGATTCAAAACCACTATTACAACGACAAGAGTCAACAGATACAAAGTACTGTTAGAAAATTTATCTCTATAGGAGCTGTAAGAGTGGATCATGTACGTATTGATGAAAATTTGGCTGATCATTTGATGAAAGGATTAACAAGAGAGAAGGTTTTCAAAACCTTAAAAGGAATGAGACTGATGCCCTTGGAATGAAGAGTCACTCATGATGGTAACCCAACTAATAGACTGGAGATCCCAAGAAATAAGTTCAATTGGTAATAACAAGTCATGAAGTGATATGAGATGAATCATGCTATTATGAAGTCTCATTCTATATTGTTAGAAGCATGAAGTCCTAAAGCGATAGAGAAGAATGAGTTAATTATTAAACTCTTAATGAGTTCTATACTCTATGTGGAGTGGAGTACATAGCTACATGAGTACTCTTGATAGACTCACCTATGTGAATATGAAAGTGCGGTTGCTTCCTATGTAAATTTTGGGCAAAATTTACTAGAGCATTCATTATACTGGGATACATGTGCATGGCCATAAAGCATGGGTTTTTCGAACTACACCTTGGAAAGGTTGTGTGTGTAATGTTGTTAGAGATAGAGTTCAAAACTACCACTTACTCTAATATATTCTAAAGCATCAACATTATGCAAAGGTTCAAGTCGATAGACACCTTTTGTTTATGCACAATCTTATACTTTTAATTGATCAGTTGCTCAATGAAACTATTTTTATGTAAAATTCAAGTGGAGAATTGTTGGAAATGAATTTAAATAAAAAATAGTTTTATTATTTTATGACCATTATTTCATAATTATGTGGCCGTTATTTTATGACCGTTATTTTTATAATTATGTGACCGTTATTTTTATGACTATTATTTTCATAATTATGTGACCGTTATTTTTATGATCATTATTTTATAATTATATGACCATTACTTTTATAACTGTTATTTTCATAATTATGTATCCGTTATTTTTTATAATTATTTTCATAATTATATGACCGTTACATATCTTTTATCAATTATAAATAGAGGGATATAACCCTCATTTTAAGAAACAACTTAACAACTAAAAAAATGGTTCTACAATTTTTCATAACAAAATCAAAGAATAGAAAATTCAGAATTGTTTTATCAGATTTCCGAGCAACATAAATATTTGAGAGGTGTAGTATTCCGGACTTCATCAGTGCAGTGAAGTTTCAAGACAAAAAAAAGATTCTAGGTTGTTTTATCCTAGCGACGATGAGATTGTGTTTGTGGGCAGAGTCACGAAACATCTTAAAGAGAACGACCTAGTCCGCGACTCAACCCAAACAGTATATTTCAATATATTGGTAATATTGTTCTTACATAATTTTTCACATATTTATTCCAACAGTTAAAATTAAAAATTAAAAATTAATTATCAAAT
The DNA here is from genome assembly GCA_033030585.1 of Hippophae rhamnoides. Lineage (NCBI taxonomy): Eukaryota > Viridiplantae > Streptophyta > Magnoliopsida > Rosales > Elaeagnaceae > Hippophae > Hippophae rhamnoides. The sequence goes on from CM065429.1 coordinate 30,740,181, forward strand.
AAGGATTACCTAAATTTAAATTTCTATTTTTTAAAATTGAAACAAAAAATTAGTTATCAAATTTTTTATTTTTCTAAAAAAATTAAAATTTTAAAAATTATATTATAAATTAAAATGATTATTAAACATGTAATTTGAAAATAAAAAATTTATTCATTTTTAAAATTTTATAATATGTTACATTATAACATGTGTACATTTAACATTTATATTCTTCTAAAGGTCAACGAGGCTATACATCTTCTAATTACTTACAAAGAGTTGTCAAAAGGTGTTCTAATGTTATTATTACTTACTCCATCTCTACTACCAAAAAAAAAAAAAACAAAACGAAAAAAAAGAAACAAAGAAACAAACGTGCTCCATTTCCAAACTTTGTCTTGATTTATTTCTTTAAACTTTCAAAATATATAAAGTAATTCCAATTTTTTAAAACATGCGTGCTGATTCTTACTTTAAATGAATAAATGATATAATTATTTAATATAATTTTATTTTTAAACTTTCTTAATAAAAATATATATTTATCATGTTACAACGTAAAAAGATATATATTTATAAAAAACATATATTTATTTATGTTTTAAAAGATATATATATATATATCTTTTTAAGGTAGATAAAAGAAAAAATTTTACGTATAAAAGAGATTATATAATATAATTAAATCATCTTAATTTTATAAATCACACTATAAATTACCAATAAATGAATTAACAAACAAATATAAGAAAAGAGTACCATTTCTCTAAGCTTGAGGGCAAAGCTCTTTGCGTCTAATGGGTCATCCCTTATGTCAGTCATGAACTCGTCTAAAGACTGAGGAATATCAGATCTTCCTTTTAATTCATCCTTGCCTATTGGTTCTTCTAACACTTGGTATATAACTTCTGGGACCTTCTAAGAAAAATCGAATAGTAAGTTAAAATTAGGGCAAAGCAAAACAAAAATTCATGTTGGTAAAACCAAAAATAGAGATTAGGACATTACAGTTGACTCGAGCCTTTTACCCAAAATATTTGGTCCTAGCCTTTTTCTCAAGCAACCTACAATTAGAACAGATATCAGGATTTTCTTCCATATTTTCAATGACTAAGAGATCATGTATTATTTTAATCATAATAGTTATTATAAGTATATTTTCTTAATTAAAAAAATATTATTGATGTTTTTATATGATATATATATTCATATGATTTAATTTTTAATACATATTAAAAAATATTTTTTTTCTTACAACATAAAATAAAACATACTTAAAAAAAAATTTGTATTACATTATAATATGTTTTTTAAAGAGATTAAAAATAAAACTCTATATATAAAAAGATTATTTCATATAATTAAATCTATTTAGATTATATAAACTACCTACAATCGTGTTAACAAACAAAAAATTCATATAACATTATCTTATAATTATACTACTTAATTTTTTTTAATATTTAACTCCTGACTCTTGACAACGCTATAATAAATTAATAGGTTAAAGAAATCTTTGCTAAAAAGAATTAATATTATGTGTAAAGTTATTGTTTTTATTTTCTTTCAGCATATTACATCTCATACAGAAAGAATCTATTTCATGTTCATTTTGATTTAACAAAAAAAAAAAAATAGTATACAATATTAAAAGTAATAGTTTTATTTATTTTGATTCCTTCTTGCTTGGATTCATCCACAAACAAAAATAATATCAGGTTCTTGTAAAAACAATTAGCATGAACTACACATATCAATCAACTTTTTGACAATACTCTAATAAATTATTTTTAAAAAATCTTTGTTAATAAAAAAACTCTTTATTTTAGCATTATCTTTCTGCATTACCAATTAAAATAACTTAACTACAAGGGTTTATTAATTATAGAAGATATTAACTTTATTTTTATTCTGTAAGATTAATATCAGAAATATGTGAAGTTTTTTATTGTTTGCATTAACATTTAAATCAAACAAATTCTGAAAGCTATTGATTGTGTTAGTGAGACAGAGGAAACAGAAAAAAGGTTAAAACATACCTAAAGTAGTAGAACACTTTCTTTCTCCATCAATAGTATCCAGAGCTGTCATAACAAAAACAAACCGAAGAAGAAATGTAAACAACAAAAGGGAATAAAACAGCATTCGATAAGAAAGCCTTCTAGACCCAACTTTCACTTTGATAAATTCTCTAACTCCTTTCCCTGGAAAAAATGTAACATGCCTCAAGCTTGGTGATATGTGAAGCTGCATTTTTATTTTTATTTTTGGGGATTTCTAAAAAAAATAGATTATTTCATATAGGCAATCACCCAAATAAGAAATGGGTTCAATTGCAAAGAACCCATGTGGAGTTTATGGAGTAAAAGGAAAGATTTTTGGTGGTAGTGTTTAATGTAGCTATCTATCACCTAACCTTGCTTAGCAATTGAGTTAGATATAAGCAGAGTTTAGTGTTTTTAGACCTTATTATTTTAAAGGATTGAAAATCAAAGGGTTGTTAAAGAGAAAGAGACATGGGACTTAGAACTTAGAAGAGACTCTCTGTTGGTTATGTGGCTTAATTTTAAAGGAGGAAAGTTGGGGAAAAGAGAGAGATTGAAAAAATTAAATATTTGAGGCCGGGTACTAGTCTCAATGTCAAGAATATTAATTTTTAATTTTTTTTAATAGTTTAATCTTTTTGTTTTTAAAACTTATAACACAATGATAAATAATTAATTTTTATATCTTATTATTTGTTTCTCATATTTTTTTTCTTTAATGATACTTTCTTATAACAAAATAATTAAAATATTAAAAATATAACAAAATATTTAACTATTTTAAATCATATAATCAAAATAAGTTGAGTGCATTTGCGTCTATATTTGAAATGAAGGGTATGTTCGGTGTTTGTTTGCTTGGCTTTACCTCCAAATGAAGTTTGTTCCTTGTATAATACATAGAGTTTGGAGTTTCGATGGAATATAGTTTTTAAGGAAAAAATGATTCTCTTTTGTAAGGTATAGTAAGAAATTTTAATATTTTATTTTAAAAATTTATTTAAGTTATAAAATACAATAAAATTATAATTAATGTGATAAATAATTATTAATTAAAATTATAAGATTTATTTTTTCATCTTATAATTAACCGTCACATTAATTATAATAATATAACTTGTGATAAATAAACTTCTTATTTTATTTTATATAAAACATAATTATTAAAATTATTTAATTTTTAATTTATTTTTCAAAAATAACATATTATTTAACACGATATATTTTAATAGAAATAATTTAAATAAATGATATCATCTTTTGAATAAAAATAATCTAACAATGTATATATTTTTATTTATAATTAAATATATTTTTTAATTTTAAAAATGGTTCATTAAATTAAATTTTTATATTTTTATATTTAAATAATTTCATATAAAAAAAGTAAAAATAATTTTTCAATACTATTTATTTGTTATTTTGATAATTTGTCATGGCAACTTAAGCATTATGCACTAATTATGAAATAATCGTATATTTAATGAATTTATAAATATGCATTAAAGTGGACCTTTAAATAAAATTCAAATTATACAACTTCGTTTTTGGAGTAAAAAACACTAACCGTGTTAATTTTCATTTGCTCATAACGAATTGAAAATATAAATGCTTTTACCAAAACTAGAAATGAAATTGCCTTTTTTTTCCAAATGGTGAGGCATTCTTTGAGTGGAGATCGTAGAAATTTATTTCTATAAAATTTATCAACTTTGCACATTCTCTCATATTCATTGTGATAAATTACAGTTAATATTTATTATTGTTTGCAATAATATATATCACTTATTTTATTATTATATTTTATGATATTTTAATGTATCTTTATTATTGAATAAAATTGTTGGAATAATAATTATAGCAAGATGAATCCCTAACTTATTTTGATGGGTGAGATATTACTGATGAACGAAAACCGGCATCGCCAATTCTCGCAAATACTTTGGTTTTAATATTTGTAAAACTCTCGCAAGTGCACGAATCATTTCGTAGAAAATGATAAGTATACTCCTGTCGATCTAAGGAAGGAATGTATGCTGGTTTTTAATTTATTATTCAAACTTTTAAAACGAAATTAAATCCTAAACATCCCGTCACGATAGTTTTGGTTTTTGTGTTCCTAATCTAATAACATAAAATAAAAACATATATCTACATTAATTAAATATAATCTAAAAAGAATAAAGATAGATACAAATTCAATAAATAAATATAAATACAGATTCAATAAATATTCATGCAAATTTTATCATTTATATTAGTGGAGTATTTATGGATATAATAACTAAGTTAATTATGCTTGCTCATATTATCTAGGTTATTAAAGACATAAATTGATATTTTATTGATTCTTCTTTTTGTATGAATACCACCTTTCGTGGGGTTAGATACTCTTTGCAAACTAAACAAATCAATTAACTACTATGGGTGGGGATGAAAACTAATTTGGTTAAATAAATTAATTCCTTTTTCTAAGAGATTGAAAATGAACCATTTAAATGCCACTCAGCGTTGGTGGTTGCATGATTTAAACTTTATTCAAGGTGTCCAAATTAAACATAAGAATTTAGTTATCCGAGTACTAACTTTCAAGTTTTAAAACCACTATTGAAAACATGTTGTCAATACATTTTCACATAATAATTCTTATAAAAACTTTTGAAATAGAGCTTCTTCACTCTAACTACCTAAGCGATTGTAATTAACAAATAAAAGAGCACTACTCTAAATTAATCGATAACTAAACCTTAAAGTCTAATCTTCAGATTTAAGTTTGTAATGAAAAATAATGTATTTCTCTCAACATCCTTAATATAAAATCTTGAATAAAAATAAAATCAATTCATTTTAGAAATTTTCACCTATTTAATATTTCGCAAGCATAACAACGTTATTATTATATCATGATTATAAGCACTAGCACAGCTTAAATTTAATCACAGACAAATTAAATATAACATGTAAGAATAAAGCATAAAAATAACTCAGAAAGAAAATAAAATCCTTTACAAGATTTCTGACGCTATTCCCGCTAGTAGAAAACCTCCAAGCGGAATTTCGCTTCCATTTATTGAATCAAAAATCTAAATTATTACAAAAACATTACAAGTTCCTCTCAAAAAGAGAAGAACTCTAAACCTAAGACAATTGAACTAAAACTAAGAGAAAAACTAAGAAAAGCTTAGAAACTAAGAAAGAAACTAAAGAAAACTCAAAAACTAAGAAATGAGAGAAAGAAAGAAGAGAGTGAGGTTTTCGAGGTGTGTTTTTGAAGTGAATGGAAGCCGGGTATTTATAGGTGAGGATGGAGAGAAAAAATGATTAAAAAAATATTAAAAAATAAAAACGTGTAGTGGACATGCCGGTAGAAATCAATGACCACGCGATGACGTCATGAGAGCGGCCGCACGTGAAAAATGGGTCAAAAACGCTGGTTGGCGCTGCTGCTACCGGGCCGGCTGAAGGCCGCTGCCGCCAGCTGCTGCGTGAACGCCCCGCGGCCGCTGCCGGAAGCGGAACAACGCGCGCCGCGCGTGGGCGTTGCTAGCGCGCGACCCAAGGCCGGCCGTCAATAAGGCACACAAGCTTTTCCTCCTTTTTGACATTTTTGACCTTTTCGACCCATTTTGTCCAATTTTTCCATGTTTGTTGACCTTTTTCCACTTATTTATCAATTTATTTGTGATGTATTGCTTCAAGTATTCTTCTTTGAGTCTTTACATGCGTTTTTAGGCCAAAATTTGAAAAACAATAAAAATACCCGTGATTCGAAAAAGACAAATTTATATAAATATATGATAAAACATATAAATATATATATTTTTAATCAATTAAAGCGTAAAATCATTGCTATTTTAGTGCTTTTTGAGCACTCATCACAACCCCCAATCCGAACCTTCGCTAGTCCCTAGCAAGAGAAGCGATAAAAACTAAAAATTAAACTATCCTAAATCACTTCCGTGGATTGACACTATTGCATTTAGCCTATGCAACAAGTGCCTTTAAACCCCTAGGTTGCCTTCTAGTGACTAGGTTTGAGTCTCGTGAGGGTTTTCAAGAATGATACCCACAAACATTGTACTAAATGTAAAAACAAGAGAAACAATAAAAACAAACAACTTAAAAATTAAATTTACAACAAAATCACAAATTAACAACATTTCACAAAAATGTCTCATACTTTTTAATCTCCTTTAAGATCATAATTAAAATCTCAAGCATAAGTTATCTTAATCTCTTTAAACAATCATGATTTATTATAATAATTAGTCGAAAATCATTTTCATATTTCATATCAAAAATGTATCAATTTAATTTCACCCAATTTCAGTGTCATGAATCAGAATTCGCTTCGACTCTATTCCTCACAAGTCAATACTCTCAAATCACTGAATCCCATCGGTCCAAACAGTCATACTAATTTAATAGGAAAAGAGTTGTTGTATAGAAATGAACTAATATGTTCGCATATGTATAAAGAATAAAGGCTCAAAGTGTTATTTTAACATTGATCTCATGAAAGGAATCAAATGTATAAATTATAAAGATATCATATATAAAAATTATTTTCATGCATAAATCAAACTCATTAAGAAAGAATTTCAAGATATATGCTTTTTACAAATGAAGAAATTGCAATGACTTTTTGGGGAATTACTTCTTATATCTTTTCTTTGTAATTAGCCTTACTCACAACTTTGTAGTAATGCGGGTTATAGTATGTAGATGATACTATTTTTATCTCTCTTTTTTTTTTCTGTAGATATTTTTCAATATGTGTTTTTTAGAGAGTCAACCCATGTACAGATTGTACATTTTTTTTTTTTGGATTGGTGAGTGGTTAATTTTGTGGCTTTTCTGTTTGATCTTGGTTTAGGTAACCCCAGATATGTCTTTTTTTTGTTTTTGTAGTAGTCATGCATAAATGAGATATAAGCATATACTATCAATTTCTACTCAAATCATTTAATCTAAGCAAAAATAATAATAAAAAAAATATATGATACTCTATTAAGATGAAAAAAAATTCATACATTCAATGCTAATACCTATAGAGATCATCTAAAAATTTGAAGAAATAAGAAATGTGTTTGGAGTAGAAAAAATATATATTTCACTCTGAATAAAGGAAATTAGGCTCAAATTATATCTCACAAAGGTAGTCTCCACTAAAAAAAAGTCATAAACACCGATTTTGGGTTTAATATAATTTCAACATCTTATCAAGAAATACTAATTATGACAAAAACTAACTAATTATCAAAAATAATTACAAAATATTTCATGATATGTTTTCAAAAATTAATCTAACAGTACAAAAGACTTAACTATTTACTTAAATTTGATTTAAAGAAATGATAAACTTTTGTGAAACTTTCTCTTTTTTTTATTTATATTTTATTTTTTTTTATTTTTTTTTATTATTTTTTTTTTATTCCAAAAATTACTAAATCACACAGAATAGAAATAAAACCAAACACACAAAAAATGAAAAAGTATATATTTTTTTTTTTTTTAATTAAGCATGGTAACTTTTCACCACCCCCAACCTAGAACTTACATTGTCCTCAATGTAACAACTGTAAATTAAAGATAAAGAGAGAAGAGAAGAAAGATTACCTATTTCCTGAGAATGTGCAAGTAGTAATGGAAAATGCGCAGCATCCATCATATTCATCATTAAAGTGTATACGTACGTATCCTTCAGTAAACTTCTAACATTCAACAAATATTTTTTAGTTCTAACAATTTAAAAAATTATTCACAAGCAATTAAAATGAAATAAACAATAAAATTAAGTAAAGAAAACAAATAACAAACAAAAATTATTTTTATTTTTTTTTTTTATTTTTAAAATGATGGGTTGCCTCCCATCCAGCGCTTAGTTTAACGTCTTAGCAAGACGTATCTTTTTGGTGCTAAGGGTTACTCAGCCAAATGCAATCCATTTCAGCAATGTTGTTTGGTTCTTCTAAATAAGGCTTGACACGATGGCCATTGACTTTGAACGTTTTTGTGTCTTCGAGTCCAATAGTTCCATTTACTCCATGTTCAAATACTTGAACTATTTTGAATGGTCCATCCCATTCTTGATCTCGACTTTCTTCGAAACAATCTCAAACGAGAGTTAAATAAAAGAACTTTCATTCCAGGTGAAGAGTCTTAGGAACTAGCCTCTTGTCACGATAGCGCTTTAGTACGCTCCTTGTATAATTTGGCATTCTCATAGGCTTCATTCCTAATTTCTTCCCAACTCACGTTCGAGTAATCGTTTTTCACCGCTTTATCTAAATCCATGTTTAACTCTTTAATTGCCCAATAAGCTTTGTGTTCAAGTTCAACCGGAAGGTGGCACGCTTTTCCCAAAGATTAACCTAGTGGCTCGTCCCAATAGGTGTTTTGTAAGCGGTCATGCAGATGCCCATGTAGGGCATCATTTAGCTTAAATGCCCAATCCTTCCTCGACGCGACGCACAACAAGGCTCCAAGATTCCCTTAATTTGCCTATTCGCCACTTCCACTAAACCAGTTTGAGGATGATATGGAAAGTAGCTACTTTATGTGTGATGTTGTACTTGTTTAGTACTCCATCAAAGAGTTTGTTACAAAAATGGCTACCTCCATCACTTATTATAGCTCTAAAGGCGTCCGAACCTACCGAATATGAAATCTTTCAAGAATTTCACAACAACATTAGCATCATTGGTTTTGGTGGGGATAGCTTCTACCCACTGACACATAATCCACAAAGAACCAAAATGTATTGAAAACCATTAGATGGGGGAAAAGGACCCATTTAAGTCAATCCCCCATACATCAAAGAGTTCAACAACTAAATTAGATGTCAAAGGCATTTCATCTCTTTTGCTTATGTTTCCTGCTCTTTGACATCTATCACATTGTGCACAAAACATATGAGCATCTTTAAAAAGAGCCGGCCAAAAGAATCCAGATCGTAATATCTTACTTGGCCGCTTTTTCACCTCCAAAATGACCCCCACAATGAAGTTCATGACAAAAAAGTCGAATGCTCTTATGTTCTTCTTCTCGGGTACACATCTCCTGGATGACTTGATTCACCAATCTTGTATAAAATAAGGTCATCCCAGAAATAGTCCTTAATAGTTTTAAAAACCTTTTCTTGTCTCGAGCATGAAGTGTTAGGTCGCAAAACACCGAGTGGCAAGATAGTTTACAATATCAAGATACCATGGTTCTGACCTATGAAAAATAACTGCTTCATCGAAAGGTTTCAACTATATCATCATTACTCTCATCTTTAAGAGAATTGAAGTCGTAAATCAACCTAGACAAATGGTCGGGCTACTAAGTTTTCACCGCCTTTCTTATCCTTGATCTCTAGGTCAAATTCTTGTAAAGTAAGACCCACCTCGATTAATCTTGGCTTGGCATTTGGTTTACTTAATAGGTATCTTAAAGCACATGATCGAGTAATGTACAATCACTTTAGATCCTACTAAATAAGACCGAAATTTGTCTAAAGAGAATACTATAGCCAAGAATTCCTTTTCACAATGTGTGTGTAATTCATTTGGGCATCATTGAAAGTGTTTTGCTAGCATAGTAGATGACATGTAAACGCTTATCCACTCTTTTTGTCCTGCAGGACTGCTCCTATTGCATAATCGGCATCACACATTATCTCAAAAGGTAAAGACCGGTTTGGTGCCACATTATAACAGGGTAGATGTTAGTTTCTCTTTCAAGGTATTAAAGGAAATAAAGGGCAATCATTGTTGAAGTCAAATTCAAGATTCTTGGATAATAAGTTACATAAAGGACGACTTATTTTAGAGAAATCTTTTAATAAATCGTCTAAAATCCTCGCATGTCCCAAGAAGCTTCTTATCCCCTTCAGATGTAGTGGGAGGTAGTTTGGATATCAATTCAACTTTTGCCTTATCAACTTCAATACCCTTGTTTGAAATTATATGTCCTAAAACTATCCTCTTGTTGAACCATAAAATGACTTTTCTCCCAACTAAGTGGTTAGATTGCATTCAATGCATCTTTCTAAAACCAAAGTCAATTTATGTAAGCAATCATCAAATGAGTTCCCAAAGACAGAGAAATCGGCCCATGAAAATTTCAATGAATTTCTCCACCCATGTCCGAGAAAATAGATATCATGCATCTCCGGAAAGTGGCAAGGCATCGCATAACCCAAATGGCATTCCTCAAGGAAAGCAAATGTCCCAAAAGGACATGTAAACGTGGTCTTTTCCTGATCTTCTCTAAGCTATGGGTACTTGATAATATCCGTGACAAATTCATCCAAAAACAAGAAAATTGTGTCTACTAATCTTTCCAACATTTGATCAATGAATGGAAGAGAAAGTGATCCTTTTCGTATATAAATTTAGTTTCCTAAAATCTATACACATTCTCCATCCAAGATTATTCTAGTGGGCACTAATTCACTTTTATCATTTTTAACAACTGTTATCCTGCATTTCTTTGGTACCACACGCATCGGACTAACCCACTTACTATCCGCAATGCAGATAGATAATCCCTTCTCCTAACAATTTAAGGATTTCCTTTTAACTACCTCTCGACATGTTGGGTTTAGTCTTCTTTGGGCCTCTCGTATAGGTTTAGCACCATCCTCCAAAGTTGATCTTGTGCATACACATTGTCGACTAATGCCTCTTATATCCCCCTATACTCCAACCTATAGATTTCTTAAATCAGCGACTTTGATGAGTTCCTTTTTCTTGTGGTTTGGTCAAGGTTGAAGAAATTATCACCGATATGTTTCTCCTTCTCCCAAAAACACATATTTTAAGTGCTCGGGTAAGTCTTTCGAAGTTCAAGTTCGTGGATCGCCTCTTTAACATGAAGAACTGGTAGATTTGAAAGTGCACTAGATTTTGTCATCACTTCATTATTGTCTAGTTGTTCAAGGTACCCCTTAATTTCTTCATCTAAATCTTCTTCAACCTTTTCAAGTGTAAGAACAAATTTCAAGCTTGTCTTCTATTCCTGGGTTTGGAAAAGGTGTTTTGGATAAGATTATCCAAAGGATCAACTTCGAATATTTCATCGATGGCGTAAATAGAAGGGAAAGGTGAAGAATCAAAAACTTTGAAATGAACAATGTCTCTCCCAAGACCGTCATTGTCAAATTTCCATCTTGGACATCAATAATAGTTTTAGTAGTTGCCATAAATGGTCTACCAAGCAATATTGTACGCTTTCTCTGGTCAATGCCGGATTTTCTTGCATATCCGAACCACAAAGTCAAATGTGTATTATCGGCTTGTCTACCCTGTGCAAAACATCCTCAACTATTCCTCCGGATATTTAAGAGATCTATCCGCAAGTCAGTGGGACATAGTCGCTGGTTTTAAATCCCCTGGGATTAGCTGAGAATATAGAGTAGGGCATCAAATTTATACTAGCACCTAAATCAAGCATTGCCTTAGCAACCTTCCTATCCCCCATAGTTATGTTTATAATAAAACTTCCAGGGTCTTTCAACTTAGGGGTAGCTCAGGAAATCTGATGGCTTAGAAATTTCTCGACACTACTACTGCTCATTCAGCTCATACCTCCTTTTCTTAGTTGTTCAACTCTTTGAAAAACTTGGCATATGTAGTACATTCATGATCACTTCTAATAATGGTAAATTGATATTTACTTTGAAAGAATATTAAAAGATCATTGAATTGCTTATCTTGTTTGGACTCTTTCAACCGGGAAAAGGTACTTGCATCTCAGCGTTCTCGTTGTCTTTTGAATTTTGGGAGTGTATGACCCCCCAATGAGTTTTTCGTAAAGCTTGTGAAGTTTAACACTTGTTTCTCCTTTTTGCGATATTAGAATGTCGCCTTCTTTGTTAGAGATTTGGTGCAACGGTATTGACTACCTTACCACTTCGGGCGGTTCTAACATCTTTTGCTCGTTTCGTTGGACCTGGCAACTTTCCGGTTCTTTCTTTTGCATTTGTTCAGCCAGTTGCCCAACTTTAGATTCAATTCTTTTAACCGGCCTCCATGGTGTTCAACCTTTGATTAGTCATCGCTTGGTTGTCACGACTAACTTGAATAAAAGCATTCAAGCTATCTTCTAAGGTTGGTTTAAAAGATTGGCTTGATGGGTAAGGGTGCGTTGTCAGAAGGTCGCGATTATAGGTGTTTGGATGATACTTTGAAAATATTGGACTTCCTCTACATGGCATCGACACTAGAATCACAAGTATTTGAATAATTACGAGTACCATGCCCAATTGAACAACACACTCCACATACCTCGATTTGAAATTTGGTGAGACGTGAGGAATTTCACTTGTTTAGTCAATGACAAAGAAGTTGCGTTATCTCATCATCAAAGTGACTTCATTGACCTTTGCTTTCCTTCTACCACCTTTTTTTGTTGGGAATTAGAACCCAATAGCTCATAGAGATTATAGGTTTCCTCTCATTGTCTTTTTCTCCTACAAAGACTCAAAGAAGATATCAACCATGTATGACTCTCCGCAGGTCAATCCACATCGTAAAAGAATTGGTTTTGTAGCTGTAATGGAAAGCTATGATTTTGACATTGAATGAAAAGGAGTTTGAATCGTTCCCAAGCTTCATGAAAGGGCTCTTCATTCATTTGAGAAAATGTTGCTATCTTTGTTCTTAGATCAATGTGATTTTTGATGGGAATAGAACCTACCCATAAAAATTTCATGAACGCCTCCCAAGTTTTAAGAGAACCTGATTGTAGAGTAATGAACCATGACCAAGCTTTATCTTTGAGAGTGTAAGGAAAACACCTCATCCTAAGTTGATCTTCACTAATTGCATGGAGTGGAAAGGTTTGGACAATAGCATAGAATTCTCGAATGAAATGCAAAGGATCTTCATTAGTGATACCGAAAGGAAGGCAACAAAGAATAATGAATCTTTTTCAATTCATAATTCCTTGCAGCCTCTTGCAATTGATGAGTTACATTGCCAATGATTGGCATTGTATAGTCTTTCATCTTTTTCACTATCTTCAAAGATCTCCCATGTTTATTTGTAGTTGAAAATGATCCTCCTCCTATTGTGAATCAACATTTTGCTCTTAAAAATAATAGTAGATATCTCTAAAAAAAATGCAAGGAACCTAAATTTTTTTTTTTTTTTTTTTTTTTTTTTAAACGAAGGGACACAATTTTTTGAAGCAAACAAATTTATTTCATTTGAACCTAATTTTTTTTTTTTTTTTTTTTTTTTTTTTTACACGCAAACTAAAACAAAGGAAAATACAATAATGGGTGACCTCCCATGTAGGACTAAAATTTATCGTCTTCTAGTAAGACGTTGCTTGGAGATTTCAGAATGAAAAACTCAATGTCTCCTCTTCATTGAATTCATTTAAGTTTCAATTTTGCCTTTCTGCAAATGTTCAACTAACTGTTCAACTTGAACTTCCACCTTTTTGATAGAAGTTTTCCCTGCAGTCCAACCGTTGATTGGTTTTTGATTGATTGTTCCTACAAACTTGAATAAAAGAATTCAAGTTGTCCTCCAGGGTTGGTTTATTTGGAATGCTTCGTGGAATATAGGTGGGTGGAATCACTGCCGCCTGCCTGGTTTGAGCTTTGAGGAAAGGAGGGTTATTTTTTGCCTCCAAGAGAAATTTGGATGACTTCTCCACCCAGGATTATAGGTATTTGAATTGGGATCAAACCTTGGTCTTTGTTGATACGCTTCCCAACACATTAACCTGCCAGTCCGGCTTGTATCTCCGATATGGACAAAGCCGCATCTTGTCCCACGTTGTCGTACAAACCATATTGTTCATTATTTGTGTTGGTTTCAGGTGAGTATGGCAACTTGCTTAGTCATTGAACAAGTTGTTGTTGAACTTCATTACCGGAGTCAATCTCGCGAACACCGCCTTTTCTCACTGGGAGCTTTTCTCATTGGGAATTAAGCACTCAACATCTCAAAGAGATTATAATGCTTCTCGATGCGCTCTTTTCTCCTATTGCTCCTCCCCTGCTGTTGTCGACAATGAACCGACATTGTCAGGTAAGTCCATCGTAAAAAGAATTGGTTCTCCGCAATCAGAGGGAAAGCTATGATGGGGCGTTAGTGAGAAACATTTTGAACCTATCCCAAGCTTCATGGAATGGTTCTCCTTCCATCCGAGAGAAAGTAGCAATCTTTCCTCTCACCGATGTTTTTTGATGGGAATAGAATTTTCCCATGAATTTATTGTAAATTTGACCCCATGTCATCGTGAACCGTGGGAAGTGACATCAACCAAGCTTTAGCCTTATCCTTTGCGCGTGTACGGAAAACATCTCATTCTAAGTGATCCTCGTTGTAATACCGGTGGGAATGTTTGACCGTAGCATAGAAATCTCTCATAAAGGAAAGAGAATCTTCATTAGGTAGCCCGTAGGAAGGAAGCATAGAAAAATGAATATTTTTAAGGTCATAATTCCGAAGTAGCCTTCTCCTCTAATCGGATACGGCAGCTGTCGTGCCAATCACCTGCCTAGCAAACTCTTTCATCGTGGTTTCCCTAACATGTTGGTTTTCCTCCATTTCTTTTTGTTCTAGTAAAGGATTAAGACGTTCTATGTTCGCTCAAAATCGTTGATTGATAGGATCCAAAATTGGTATTGCTGACACTTGCTTAAATTATGAATATTATTTTACATACTGGTGTTTGTGTTTCCAAGCGATCTTCTACCACGCATGACTATTTTTTAAACGTAAATTTAAAACTCCACAACAAAAATAAAGAAATTAGAAAATTTCCACAGATTTTAATACAAAACACTAGACAATTTTTTTTTTTTTTTTTTTTTTTTAATTAAATTTTTTTTTTTTTTTTAAATTAATTTTTTTTTTTTTTTTAATAACATAATTAAGATAACCAAGAAATTGCTCCTGCGAAAGAATGGTGGCCATTGGCCTCTTAAAAAACCATTCTCCCAAATGTAACAACGTTCCCGGGGAAAGACGAATACAAGACAGCCGCCAAAGAATCTACTTCCTGTACGTAACTCAGATTTTTACTTTTCATGCCTTTTAGTTTTTTTTTTTTTTTTTTTTTTTTTTTTTTTTTACGAACGGTAATTTTACTATTCACACTATCTTATTTCTTATTAACTTAAAATTTTAAAAATTTTAATTTTTTTTTTTTTTTTTACGAACGGTAATTTTATTTTACTATTCACGTTATCTTATTTTTATTAACTTAAAATTTAAAAAAAATTTTAAATTTTTTTTTTTTTTTTTTTACGAACGGTAATTTTATTTTACTATTCACGCTATCTTATTTTTATTAACTTAAAATTAAAAAAAAAAAATTTTAAATATTTTTTTTTTTTTTTTTTTTTTACGAACGGTAAAAACTTTTTTTTTTACTTTAAATTTCAAATTTCTAAATTATTTACTTTTTATGCTATAAAAAAAAAATTTTAAATATTTTTTTTTTATTTTTTTATTTTTTTTTATTTTTTTATTTTTTTATGAAATTTGAAATTTGATTAAATTTTATTTTATTTTATTTATTTATTATTATTATTAAAAAAAAAAAAATATCACAATTATTTACAACACAAAAATATTTTTAAAATTTTGATAAATAAATTAAAAACGCTATTCCTTCCCAAGAATCCGCTACTAAAAACTGAGCTTAACGAAACCCAGACGCCACCTGCAAATACTTTTGGTTTTAATATTTCAGAAACTCTCGCAGTCATCTAATCATTTCGTAAAACGATAAAAGTATACTCCCGCGTCGATCTGAAGGAATGTATGCTGGCTTTTAATTTATTATTCAAACTTTTAAAAACGAAATTAAATCCTAAACATCCCGTCACGATAGCTTTGCTAGTGTTCTGTCTAATAACATAAAATAAACATATATACGATTAATTAAATATAATCTAAAAAGAATAAAACATAGATACAAATTCAATAAATAAATATAAATACGTATTCAATAAATATTCATGCAAATTTTATCATTTATATTAAATGAAAGATGATGATATAATAACTAAGTTTAATTACGTCAGCCATATTATCTAGGTTATTAAAGATATAAATCGATATTTTATCGATTCTCTTTGTATTTAATACCACCTTTTCGTTTTTGTTGATACTGTTAACTAAACAATCAATTAACACCTACGCATGGGCCGATAACTAATTTTGCTAATTAAATTAATTCCTTTTTCTAAGAGATTGAAAACGAACCATTTAAATGTAGCGCTTTGGTGAGTTAGCTTTTAAACTTTATTCAAGCGTCGAAATTAAACATGTTAATTTAGTTATCCTAGCACTAACTTTCAAGCTTTTAAAACCACTATCAAAACATTGTCATTAATACATTTTCACATAATAATTTTATAAAAACTAAATGAAACACTCTAACTACCTACATTGTACAACAAATAAAAGAAAGACTACTCTAAATTGACCTGATAACTAAACCTTAAAGCCTAATCTTCGGATTTAAGTTTGTAATGAAAAATAATGTATTTCTCTAACATCCTTAATATAAAATCTTGAATAAAAATAAAATCAATTCATTTTAGAAATTTTCACCTATTTAATATTTCGCAAAGATAACAACGTTATTATTATATCACATTATAAACAAATAGCACAAGTTAAATTTAATCACGGCATAAATTAAATATAACATGTAAGAATAAAGATAAAAATAATCAGAAAGAAAATAAAATCCTTACAAGATTGACGCTTATTCCCGCTGCTAGAAAACCTCCAAGCGAATTTACAGACTTCCATTTATTGAATCAAAAATCTAAATTATTACAAAACATTACAAGTTTCTCTCAAAAGAGAAGAACTCTAAACCTAAGACAATTGAACTAAAAACTATAGAAAAAGCTAAGAAAAGTGCTAAACCAAGAAAGAAACTAAAGAAAACTCAAAAACTAAGAAACGAGAGAAAGAAGAAAGAAGTGAGGTTTTGGAGGTGTGTTTTGAAAGTTGAATGGAAGGGGTATTTATAGGTGAGGATGAGAGAAAAAATGATTAAAAAAATATTAAAAAATAAAAACGTAGTGGACATACGCCGAGGTCATCAATGACGCCGTCGACGCTACGTAATGGGCCAGCACGTGAAAAACGGGTCAAAAACGCTATTGGCGCGTTACTGTCATTACCGATGTCAATACAGGCTGGGCTGGTCAGAGGGTCGCTAGCACGGCTACAATGGAATAGTCACCGCTACACAGCGCAAGACGCTAGAAGCAGGAACAACGCGTGCCGCTGCCAGCCTGGCGCTGCGCTGCTAATGGCGCCAATTTACGTCTGTATTGTAACGTTTTCTCGCTTTTGACATTTTTCGGCCTTTTCACCCATTTTGTCCAATTTTTCCACGTTGTCTTTTTTCCACTTATTTATCAATTTATTTGTGATGTATTCGTCATAGATTCTTCTTTAGTCTTTACATTGCGCTTTTAGCCAAAATTCAAAAACAATAAAAATACCCGTGATTCAAAAAAGTTATTAAATTTATATAAATATATGATAAAACATATAAATATATATATTTTTAATCAATTAAAGTGCATAAAATCATGGTTATTTTAGTGCTTTTTGAGCACTCATCAATTACACAGATGTATTAGATGAAAAATGATATCATTTAATTATTTAATTTAAAAAAAATAATTAATTAACAATAAATTATATTATTTTAAAATTTTTTTTATTAAAATATTATTTTTTAATAAATTATTAGAACATGATTAAAATACAAGTCTTTAAAATAATAATAAGTGAAATTTAATATGAAATTAATTAAAAAAAATCAACCAAAATAACATTCAAACGTAAAATTATTTAAATATATTTTTTAAATTTTTAATAAAATATTAAAATAAATTTTAATTTTTTTTCATATTAACGATGATTTTATCATTATTAAAAATTTGTATTTTAATCGTATTTAATTGCTTAACAAAAAAATAATAATATATTAATTAAAAATTAATAAAATCATGTCATGATTTTATTATTAAATGATATAATTTTTAATTTTAAGATACTAAATAAAAAAAAGGAAAGATACAATATAAAGAATTTATATAACATTTTTTCTTTATTCTTAATGGACAAAAAAGGCTCTTTTCATTAGGTATAATGTCACAATTGGTTTGGTCGGTCATGTTATTTCATTACTCCTGAAACGCAACAGAACATATTGTTGGGGCCTCTACATCACGTGATTTTCTTATTAAACAACCATATTGTTTTCTTGGTACTAACACAAATATTAAAAATGATATTCAAACAAAGGCAAAGGCAAAGGCAAAGGCTTCGATGTAATAAATGCAGTTAAAACATATGATTCCATTTACGCTTTATTTGGTTCTGGGATTTTTTTATTATCATAACTCTGATAATCTTTAATTTACGAATCTTTTATATTTTTATTTTCTCTCCTAAATTAGAACTCCTAAAGTAACACTTAAAAGATTATAAACTAAAATACACTATTAACTAAAGTTAATGGGGATCAATCCGAAGCCTCATCTTAAGATAAAATAACAGTACAAAATAAACCATGACTCTAGAGTTATATTTCATGGCACTTTTTTGGTTCTTTAACATCAAATAAAACATCATTTACTTGTGTTTTAGCAACTAGTAGGCTGCAATTCGTCAATTTTAATCCCTCGTGAGGGGGAATTATACTTTATATCTGTCTTCTTCTCTTCTTCTCTCTTTTTTTTTAATTCCAAATTAACTTTTATGGTATGGTTTTTATGTGCCCAATCGACATGGTAGGTAATAATTTTTTTTTCTCAAGAAAAAAAAATTCAACCCATTCTTATAGCAAATATGTTTGGTAAATCATACTAATTTTAGATGATTTTTTTTCTAATGGAATTTAACATCTATACTTCAGATCTCGAATCCGATCTTTCACTACTACAAAATGTGACATTTAAGTCGATTTAAAAAAAATAGATTTATAATGAATTTAAAGTCGGTTTGGTCTAAAACCAATGCTACACATGTACGTAGTGTCAGTTCTACGTGTCAACCGACACTACACACGTAGATAGCATCGGTTCACCACGTCAATCGACGCTACGAACTACGCGGATATTTTCTTTTTCTTTTTTCTTCTTCAGATAGAAACTATTTCAAGCGTTGCATAACTCTCAAAAACCCAAAACCTTCTCCACTCTTTCTCATTTTTCGGTCACCTACGACCACTAATTCCAGCGCAGGTTAGTGGGTTTTCTTACTCCTTTAACTTATCTTTTAGATCCTCTATTTTTCTGAGCAAAAAACTCAAAAAATTTATACCCATTTCTCACTTACAAAACACTATTTTTTTTCTTTATTTCTTTTATTTTATCACTTCATTTACTATTGTAAGTATTTTTATTAATCCTATGTACTTATTATTCATATTTTGTTTTTGTATATTATGTGTTATTATTTACATGTATAATTTTTTGTATTATATATGTAGGTTTTGTATTATAACATCAGGAGAAGAATATGATGATCTTGAATAACATAGGACAACACCATGATATTTTTTTGCTATTAATTAATATTTAATTTTCAACTATTTGTATTATTTAAATTATTTGTTAAACAAATTTTGGTTTTTTCTGCTATTATGTAGTGATCGAATATAAGTTTTAATTTAAATATAATAGAAAATAAGTAAATTTTGTAAAAAAAATTAAATTTAAAGTTAATTTTTAATCGACTTTAATGGTCCGTTTTGTAATAGTGCTTTCACCTTATACCGTTGTATTATATGTCGTTTAATTACAAGATTATTGATAATTTTAGATGACTTACAAGTAAATAATAATACAAATAGATACTATAACAAAAAATATATACTAATAATTTTAATAAAAAAATACACAGATATGACTACAATTCACTCTTAAACTATCCACTCATATAGAAAGTTCAAGTTATCACACAATGATAATGATATCATAGAAATTTTCTTCTTTTAAACTTTTATTAAATCTTAGAAACTTTATTAAACTTGTATACCAAGAGTTGAGATTGATCAAAGGGATAATTAAGAAAGAATAATGTTATATAAGAATATAGGAAAACAACACATGTATACAAATCTAATTAAAATTTAGAAATTTTTACATAAAATATAAACTACAATTGCAATAAACAATATCCATGCACACACAGCATATTTGCTATTACTATCGATATACCGTGTGAAAACAGATCCCTCGTGGAACCTTGGCCAATAAAACTCCTCCTCATCCCATTTGAAAGTCATAAGTTGGAATCGAAAACAATATTATTCAACGAAAAAAAAATCTCACAATTACAAAAAATAAGTTCATTAGGGATTCAAATCATTTTTTAATAGATCTAGCTAATAATTAGCATCAGGGAAAAGTGACAAAACAACCACCTAATGCAACTATATGCAAATTGAGGTTCTTAAGTACAAGGGAATTCATAGTTCCTAAACATCCTTGAAAGCCTATCAATACCTAACCCAATTGCATGGAAATTATGAGGTTCCCCCATCGTTCTCGAAAAGAAAAATGTCATTTGTTAACTTATAAATATGAAAATTATGAAGTTACAATTAAAACTCTTACTTTCTGGAGATTTGACAAACTAAGCCTTCAAATGTAAAAAATATCTGCTAGAGGTTGGAGTTGGGCAGAAGAAAGGGACACTTGAAGAGATTTTTAGAGTAAAAGTGACTACTGCTTCTACTCATTTTTGGCTTTTAGAACTAATCACAGTAAAACACTACTTGATTATCTATGCTTTCATAACTATACATAGTTTAATATTCTTCAGCACTATAAGTCACAAGTTCGTTTACCTCTAGTACACACAAAAGTATGAGCACTCAGAAGTTTGACATAGGGGCTTACCCAACTAAACCACTTTAATAGTCCCTAACTAGAATGCTTTGCCTACTAAGCCTGCATGGAACAATTTGAAAAATGTAAGTCTCGGATCCAAATTATTATAAGTATTATTAGTGTTGCTTATTTTTACTAATAAAATATTTAAATATAAATTTATTTTTAAGTTTATTGTCAAATATATTAAATAAAATTAAAATAATGTCAAAATTTTAAATAATCATATTTTATGTATATCTTTTATAACTATGACACGTAGAATTGCATTTCATAACACATGTTCGTAAAACTCAAATTATTTTTTATACGAAAATATTTATTTAAATTTAATCAATTTATGAAATTGTCTATTAGTCATTTCTTAAATGTGTTTCAATATTTTTAAGATATTTCTTAAAAATAACATTTTTATATTATTAAAACTTTTATTGAGTTTTGAATAATTAAATCTAAATAATTTAACCCAACTAATTAAATTATCATTATTATATATATATATATTAGGATTAAATATACTTAGTGGTTGAAGCTGTCGAACGAGAAGGCCAAACAATAAGCTGGTGAAGCAGAGAAAAAGAAAATACTATGTAAAGCCATAAATCACCATCGTTGTACAGTGTAAATTCGAAGATAGTTAATATATATTAACTATATTCTCAATAAATAAATAAATTTATATATATATATATATATAAATGAGATTTGTTACACTCAAATTAATTAAAATGGTGGTATTTATTAATAAATTTATTTAATATTTTTATTTTTATATAGATTTTTTTATTATATTTTTACATATTTAGATTAAATAATTTATGTGTAATTATAATTATTTGATTTGATTATTAAATTTAAAAAAAATTATTTTTTATTGAATTTGTACTTAATATTTTTCTTTATGATTTACTAGTTGGTTTAATTTAAGTGACATGTTTTGAATCATCTAGTTAAGATTATTCATTATTAAATCTGTTATAGAACACACACGAGCATTTATGTTTTTGTGCTAACCCTTTGACAGTTGATTCGTGAACATATTTGATTGACATGAAGCTTATTGGAATGTTGGTCTAGAAACTGTTCATGCTAATATTAAAAAATGTGAAAACAAAGTAATGACTCGTACGTAAGGTATAATAGGGCAGTATCATAGGGAGGGTAGCATAAGATCGAGTTTGTACTTAAACATTTGATTTTCTTAGTGAAAAGTTAGGTGATCTAGTGGACTGGTGGTTTTCCTCTTAGGTCATGGTTGTGACTTAGGTTGTTTCCACTTAAAAATATTGTGTGTTATTTTTTGATTTTCGCACTTTATTTTTACACAAGATTGCATGCCTGACCGCTTTATTTAGGTTATCAAATTATAAATTGATAAAAATTAAAAATAACCTATTTACCCCTCTCTATGTTAATCAAGTCCGTATTTTATAAACTTTCAATTAGTATCAAAGCAAACACTAAACACACTTAGTGAGTTTGATCCATAGGGACATGTATTCCTATTTATAGACCAAATGAAAGAAGATGGGTCATCTGTTAGACCTCCACTCTTTTATGAGTATAATACCTTTACTAAAAGACTCACATGCAAGCATTTCTTAAATAAGATGAAAAAGTATGGGATGTTATTCTTGATGGTTGGTAACCACCTTCAATAATGAAAGAGTGTGTAACAATCATAAAACTAAGAAGAGACTGGACCACTGAAGAACACACCCTTAGTGGAGCAAACTAAAAAGGTTTAAGCTCAATCTTTGATGTAGTGTTAATAGATGAGTTTCGTCGCATCTCCGACTGTAAGACTATTAAAGATGCATGGAATGCATTTGTTTTTGCTCACGAGGGAATTTCCCAAATAAAAACAAACAAAATTGAGATCACTAACATCTTAGTTTGATTCCATTAAAATGAACAACATTGAAATTTTGGTCAATTCTATGCTTACTTTTATGATATCACTAATACTTGTTTTAGCCTTGGTGAGAAAATTTCATAGCTTATACAAGTACGCAAACTCCTAAGCTCCTTAATAGTAGACTACAAGATAAAAGTTACAGTGATAGAGGAAAGCAATAATGAATACACTAAACATTGATGAACTTGTCGGGTCAATCCAAACCTATTAGCTTACTCTTGATCCACCTAAGAAAAACAAGATTGTGACATTCAAAAGCTCCAAAAAGGACGTCTCTGATAGTGATGAGGATATGAATGATGAGTCACTAGTCTTTTTAGCACAAAAATTTAAAAAATTCACGAAAAAGAAAGGTTTATAGTATAATCAATCTAACAAGAGACAATGCAATAATTTAAAGGACCAAAAGTTAAGAGAAATCAAGTCTCCTAGCTCTGATGGTAAGAAAACTAAGTCCACTAGTTCTCAATGCTTTACTTGTGGGAGCTTTGGTCATATTTTCATAGAATGTGAGAACAATAAAACGAAAGTTGGAAAAGCCTTTAATGCTACACTCAATGATACATAAAGTAAATAGGATAATGCTAGCAACTTAAAGGATGATGACATTAATTATTGTGCCTTCACTGTAACTACCAAAGCATATCATACTGACTCCGACTCTAACTCGAATGAAGAAAAGGATGAAGTAAATTCTTTTCTCTTACTGCATAAGTTCAACGTATTGAATTACGATAAACTACTTGTTGAAGTAACTAAAGTTAATGATATCATTAATGTTCGCAAAACAAATTTCTCTAGCCTAGAGAAAGACAAAAATAATTGTTTGAACATATTAATACCATAAATTTGAGTCTTGCATAAACCAACGAGGAAAATAAAAACTTAGGTAAAAACTTAATATTACTAAAGAGACGGTGACAAATTGGACCATAGATGTTAAAAAATTGACCAAAATCTTAGATTATGAAAAACCACGTGTAGATAAAAGATGTCTTAGATACATAAATAAACAGTTAATACCTTCAATATTAAAAACCACACTTGTAATGCCTTTAAATTCTACTCATATTGCTACTATTTATTACAAAAAAGTATTACACCTATGATAAAAAAAAGTTATTAAACTTGTGTTTGTATACTATCATTGTGGTAGAAAAGATTATACAAGACAAAAATATAGATTTCTGATTAATGCTCTTGAACTTAACTATTTTTTCTATGTTTTTCGTAATAGGACTGACTTTTGAAAAAAAAGTGCTTTTCTATTTTTTAAATGAAATAAAGTTTTATATTTGTCCATTACCCATAGTATTAATTTTAGGAGTATGAGTTCAACAATCATTTAAAATGTTCATTCGTCCAAGTATAAAAGTATAGTGAAACCGTGAAAGGTGGCACACAATCGAAATGCTTATTGCATAAACTCAGCGCAGACTAACTTTCTTGTAAACCATGTAACTTTGTTGCATTCTATTGCTCGAGTGGGGGTTTTCGATAGAATTTAATGATAGTTACGCCCCTCGTTCTCTTTATTTAAGCTGCTTCATTCCAACATTACCATAAACATCTCTGGTTTAACATCATGTTTTATTTCTCACTGGTGTTGTGTCGTCTTGTCTTGTTGAGTTCACATCTCTTTTTAAAACAAAAAAAGAAAACGAGGGACAAAATTAACAAGAAACAAGAAAGGAAATAGTGATTAGATTTAGAGCGCAAAGATTATTATTAACATCTATGTCTGCAGGCTATTTGTATTATACTTAAGTCACTTTTACGAGTCCAAGAGAGATAAAAACCCCACCCTATTGGCATAATATCCACAATTTCTGCACAAGACTCGATCCACCCATGGCCCGTGCTTCTCTACAGTCACACCCTCTTAGTATCGACACTGTTAAGCAACCTCCAAGCACAATAAAAGAATATCTTCACCCCTGCATCGGACAAAATCAACATGAAACTATTAGAAAATAGTAACTAAGATCAGCACTGTGTATGATAAATACTCATCAACTACATTACAAGGAATCATGAAGACGGTTATCATCCAAACCCAATGCCTAGATCACCGATTATCGTTTCCACATGATGACTTTCTTGATAAAAATCTTAACGAGAGCATATATAATCATATTGATTATAACTAAGAAATACTCTCAAGAAGAAATTGCTGCAAACTATTTCTATAGAAAAGCTTTCCATATGCTAAAACCATAGGGCAACAACAAAAATGGTCCAATTAAGAAAATATTCATGAACCAGAACTAACTAATTGAAACTTGCAAGTTTGTTGACCATGCTATTCTTTCCAACAATCAATAAAGTCACATTACCTCTAATAAAACTCGTCACCTTCATTCTCAAAATGATTCTTCGTTTTAACACCTTCTATGCTACTATTTACAGACTTGAGCTGAGCCTCAATTCTTAAGCTCTCTATGTTATTTACAGTCTCATGCTGAGTTTCTGCCATTGCACTGTCATTTATATAGACAGAGCCATTGATTTCTGCAGGCATATGCAGATTGTCTTGGCCAGTTTCCCCGCCATCGTCAAGTTTAACCACTGCAGCACCACAGTCAGTCATAGTTTCCAAAGAGCCAGAGCTGCTTCTGCACGAAAGGCTGCCATTTCGGTAGATCCCAGATGTCTGGTGCATTAATCGCCCATTGATATAGCTAAAAAATAAGATGTACATCAGTACAAGCTCAAGCTGTCATCCATAAACATGCATGAAGAACTAAAATCAGTTAATAAAAATATTTCTACGAAGAACATTTTCTTTTTGGGCTAGCTAAGTCAAAAGTATCAAAATCATAGTGAGTACAAAACATGTAAAAAAACATAAAAAGCAGCTACATTTAATCTATAAGGTAAATAAATTATGCATGAGACTTGAGCAAAACTTTTTTTTTTTTTGGGACCTGGGTATTTGAAGATAAGCAAAAACTGGTATCAAGTCTTTCGACCTAGCTTCAATCATACGTGTTGGAATCCTTTCAATCTCAATTTCCCCTCCAGAAACATCGACATGATGCTCGTTTACGCCCTCCAATGTCACTGAATGAAAGTTTAACTGATGAAAGATGTAATAAAAGAATAAACATGTCAGATATTGAAAAAAGGAACATGTATGAATGAACAGGCAGCACAACAAAACGTTATTCCACCACCAAAAGTGCATACCTCGGGTTTTGCCCAAAGCGGACTCTGAGTTGGATGCACCTGCAATTCAGCCTGTGCAATATAGGAATTGTGTTTTTCATCAACACTGACCTTTGCTCTTGCAATTGTACGACTAGATTCGAAAGAAGTGGTATTTCCCTTCTTAATTCCTTCAGGATATACCCTATAGCTGTCTAAACTTCCATTTTCACCATATATATCAACATTATCTTCACACTCTCTTCTGTTTTGCTTTTGACATATATTCCACATCTGGAGAGCCTCAACTAATAATCTTGCATCATACCCTTTTCCAGATTCATAGGCAGTGTCTAATCCAGTATTTAATTCTGGACCAATTGAAATTCGAAGTTTATACTGTATCATGCTACCACGAGAAAAAACCAAAAGATGGTAATTATTAGACTTCAATGAGTTGTAATCCAGATGTAAAGCATTGCCTTTGATATTGTGGAAAGTTGAAGCTATGGTCCCAGAGAAGGAATTTACCCTGCCAGTTGCGGCAGCAGCAGCACCACTAACGGCTTCTTTCCAACTACTACTACCATTTCTAATTCTACTGACAGCTAAAAGTGTAACTGGGGAATCAGTTGCATAAAGGGCCTGATGATTAGGCTTTTCGGAACCGGATAAAGGTGACCAACAAACTGCTGAACTAATCATAGCACCTAATATGCCATTATTGGTTGCTAAACTAGAATCAGCAGCAAAAAGGTCCACTGTTCCGCCTGTAGGATTTATAGCAAACAGATGACTTGTCCCCCTTGAAGAACTAATCATTATCCACTTACTGTCATAACTGAAACTGATGTCCTGTATAACCTGATGAACATCCAAAAACAGATCAAGTGACTCAGTTGTACGTTGTAACAAAATATTATTAAGAAATAGTAAACAAAAAACATTTTTCTTACAGCATTTGTAAAACCACGTTGCAGCCTGTAAAGATGCACATGAGATGCAGTGAAATCAGATTTGGAGGAATTTTCAGAAAGCTCAGGCATTATTTTGAAAACATTGAAGTTATGGCCCTGAACTGAAGCAGTGACTAAAAGGGTGCCAGAAGGGTCAAAACACAGAGATGAAATAGGACTTGGATGTGCTCTGAACTGGGCAATGACAGCTTTACTGACAATATCTCTGACAATAACCTGAGAAAATGAACAATACAATTAACAGAAATATACAACGATTGAAAATAGGGTCAAACAAACATGCTACTAAAGAAACCCCCATAACAAGAACGAGCACAAAATTAGTTGGAGCAATTTCAAACTCATCAAGATAAATGGATATAATCCTAGGAGATTAAATTGCAAGAAACCATCTCCCCTGAGCGTCAACCTTGAAATAGCAAGAATTCATTCAAGTCAAATTACAAAAAATACTGTCATTAAAGTCCAGTATGTCTATATATATATATATACACACACAAAATCAGATTTACTTGAGCATAATATAAAAAAAAGTTAGGTACCATTCCAACATTTTCAGCATCAGTCAAGTGCCCATTAACAGTTCTGTTGACCTTCCATACAAGACTTCCAGATTGCAGAGATCTGTTACTGTCAGGTAGAAGCTCAGAGCAGTACCTTGACAGCTGCTTATATCCCCTGTCTCCTAGGGTCATGATACCAGCAGCTAGTTGCTTGCTTGATTCTTTAGCATAATGTGCAACCAGGCTCCCATTAGATGAGAAACCAGAAAAGCTTGCGGAAGAAGTCAGATGTGGATTAACACGTCTAGAATCACAGCGACTGGACTTCCACTGTATGCTAGCCATCTGGGGCCCACAGCGAGAGGACCACATCCAATACCTCCAAAGCCAGGACTTCCAGGAATTATAGGGTTTGTAAGAATGGTATAATACTTTTCTAATGTTGTAGCATTAATGCAATGTATCTGCAATACATATGAGTCGACTAAATAGAGCATAAAAACAAATGTAGATGCTAAAAAAATGAAAATTTATATGCATTAAAATATACCTGCGTTACTAAAGAGATGGCAATAACTCGAGGGCTGCACTTCACAGCATAAATAGCTGATTTGAACTCAATATTATAAACAAACGATTGAGATCTCAATGAATAAAATGAAGCAACGGAAGGCACAAAACTTCCATATGTTGGGCGATTGCTGCTTGAGGAAGTACCATTGCTAGGTGGGGCTGGTACATCTCGTATATTATTAACAATAGAACTGTTACCGTCAATGCAAACTACCAACAATGGACGACTTTCCACAAACTTGTCTTTCGAACTCTTCGATACTATTGGTTTGGATAGCATTTGCATGAATGAAACAGGACCCCCAAGTCGAGAAACTAGGTCACGGACATTATCTGCCTCTTCAACATCCCAAACTTGGAAACCAGACCGATAACCCAGCAAAAGAACTCGGCGAGTGACACCTACCTCATTCTTCAATGTGTCAAACCCAGCCCAAATTACCTTTATGTAAAAGGGAACATTGATCATAAACAACATAGAAGAAGACAGGTAAAATGTAATTATTAAACTGACAGCACTTGGAATACAAAAAACAAATAACCCATATGGAAAGTACCAGTACAGATAAATACTCAATATTTTAATCAGAAATCCTAAATACAAACTTTATTTTCTACTTGGTTTACCCATTCTTTTATTCTAGAACATTCAAGAAAAGGGGTTATTTGAAATGCCCAAAAAAATGACAGCAAAATCAGAACATTTGTGAATTCCTCCACTTTTTCTCCGTTCAAGCTCCCACAGAATCCAGACTGCTTTCATTACTATCGCAAAAAATGTTTAAGCAACCAAAGGCCCTTATCAATTAACGTTGAAATAATATCCAAACAATCACGCAGAAAAATTGATTTTACAAAATTGCTAGGAGCATATGTTTCAAATCCAAATGCTGCTTTATTAAACAATACGGTATAACATATTACAATTTCTATTTATTGACTTCACATGACACTTCAAAGTTGGCTACCACATATATGTGAAAACTAAATTCTATTGAGGTCTTTGGGGAATGGGCAGCAGGGAACAAAAGGAAAGGAATATTTGCAGGATAGAAAACGTAACAACATAAAGCAAACCGTATAATAAAAGTCTTAATTAACTAACAGACCAAGCCTTGTATCGCAAAAAAATTCACAATTCAAGCAGGCAAGCCGGCATGCCGCCTTCTTCCACTAAAGGAAGTAAATGTTAAATTAAAAGGCAGGTAGAATTTGTGATTTCGTTGCCATTTTGGACAAGCAGAAATCACCACATGAACGGTGAACCATACTTAAGCCACCCCTAGCAAATTTAAGTCATAAATGAGAAAACATTCTCTCGTTAGTTTATTTCTTATTTCTTAATCTATTGCCTTCACATTAAACTTTCGATTCAAAGCAGAAATCATGTTATACACTAGCAACAAGTAAGAAAAACAATTAATAGAGTGATGACAAATGCTCCACTCAAGTATCTCCACTCAAAAGTTATCCACATTAACAAATACATTAAAGATATATTTTCCTTGTAATTTCTTTCCATTTTACACAAGGATAAAAACCCCTCAAATCCAATGGAATGAGACATACAGCAATTGATGCACGCATGCACCACTAATCCGCTGAAGTCAATTGCTAATGTTAAAACACTAGTTGATTCAAATACTGATACAAGCAGCCAACAAAACCTATATTGTCAAAGCGAATGATGATTGGCAAACCAATGTCAAATATCACCAATAACTGTTATTCTAGGTGACCGCCTAGTGTCCCAGATAAATACCTTCTACTGCTTTGTCTGATATATGTAAAGAAACAAATAAAGAGTCCCGCCAAAACATAAACCTCGTAGGCGACAATATTCAAAATAATTGAGTCAACAAATGATCAAACCTCTCTACACAAACAAAATGCATGTGCATGACAAACTCAACCATAATTGTTATTTATCAAGCATATCATAGTGCAACTTCTGCCAATACAAAAAGGACACGTATCATGCTAATTAAATACTCTAAACCCTATTTATTAAACAAATCTTTCTCAGAACAGTTTTCAACTTCCACTTGTTAGAAAAACATGAATTCTATTTATTAACTGAGTACATTCTAATAAAAGCACCTCAACAGAAGAGACTGAAAACTAGCTAAAGTTTATAATATCCTAAATTTAGCCGTCATTTATTACTTATTATTCTATTTTGACAAATGTGAGAGAAATATTAACTCAACAAACAAATCTATACGAAGGGGAAAAAAATAAACAAAAATAAAATAAAATTCTAAAAGAGTACAGCAGTAATCAAATCATAGCAATCATTCACATCGACGGCATTAACAACATGCCATAAACGAATCACACATTTCATCCTCGAAAATTCTACCCATATGACACCTTGAAAGGATAAACTAATATGTTTAAGATAAAGGACATCTAAAGTTCAGAGTTACTCTAGTCTCCCTCAAAACTCTCAAAAGATGCCCAATTCTCAGTACATAAAAACTAAAACACTGCAACATCATACCTGATTGTGGTTGGATTCATCATCCCTTTCCACAATGGAAGAGGCAATGGAGGCCGCCGATCGAGCTACTGAAGAAGCACCAGAGGAAACAACCCTCAAGTAACCAGAAATTGCTCGAAACGAGCTAGGAATGAAACTGTTAGCCCGACCCGGGCGAGGAACACCACGCTGTTGCTTTTGGTCACCATCATTCTTCATCCCCAGAACCAAAGATATCAAGAGAGCCCATACCCAAGTCAAAAGAACCACCGATGTTTCAATATCTGCCCTTATCATAACCCCAGGCTGTTTCTATGAAATCAAAACCCATCTAAGAAACAGCCCAAAGTTCACAACTTTAAGTCTCAAGTGTCTCCATCTCCTTCTACCACAAAGTTTCCAAAATTCTAAAGCACCGAAAACACAACCAAAAAACACCTTGACCTCAGATTTCACGTCGTGTTGTTATTAATACAAAGAAAAAAAATTGAAAACGGTGTAAACTGCTTAAGGAAGAAAAATAATAATAACTCCAAAGGCCTTACCTTCAATACCCACCAAAAAACAGAGTCAACAAAGAAACTCACGGCAATTCTTAACAACGTTACTTCTCCTAAAATATTTACTATCAAATAAACGAAAAAATAGCAAAAAATTGTTAAACCCAACTACAGTTTGGGTTTTGTTGTAATGAAAAAGCTGCAGTGAAATCGTATGATATCAGGGAGAGAACTAAGAGAGAAAAATTCGGTAGATGGAAAGTACAGACTACATAGGTAAAATATAGAGGATTTGGCGTTCAATGATCCGTATTTATATAAAAGAATTCTTTATACTGCTAGATAATTATCGATTAAATTTAAATAATAAAATTTATCATTTTTATTATATAATTAAATATCATATTAATTTTAATAATATTATATCTTAAAATAAATAAATGGACTAAATTTACAAGCTAAATCAATTGTAAAATGAGAAAAGTGGAGGTGGGTTTGTTTATGCTTAGGACGGTTTAGTATTTTATTTTTTAAATGTATTTTTTAAGTTTTTTACTTATAAAAAAATATATACAAGAATAAATTTAATTTACATTTTATTTTTTATTAAATATAATATAATAATATATACAACATATAAATTATTTTATTTTTAGATAACTATAAATTTAATGAAATAATTTTTAATTAAAAAACTATTTAATTTTTTTATTAAATTTAAATAATAATTATAATATCTTATATGTGATTTGTTGGGAAATACTTGTAATTAAGATAGCGGGATTTATGAGAAAGCGAGAATAGAAAAAATAAGCAGCGCAAAAATTTGATAGCTTGAGGTTAAGCGTCTTTAACGATATAGGACCTGCTTAGGATCTTTTTCTTGAAAGGAGAAATTCTGAGGTGTTTACTGACTATTTCCTTATTTCGCCGGTCTGTAGAAAGTGCTACCGATTTTTACTGAAAAACTTTCTCTACAAGCTTTTCTGCCGATTGGAATGAAGCAACTTTGGATAATTAATTAAATTCTGATTACACGTCATTATAGGAAAATTGACTCGGCGGATTACTCATTAAATTAATAGTTCGCTTAAATTGCTCGTGAATTAACTCGCTTGTGTTTGCTCAATGAATTGCTCCGTGAATTCTTTCCGTGTTTCTTTCCTTGTTTTCTTTCGTGTTTCTTTCAGCGTGTTTGCTCGCCCAAATTAAGAGGCTTTATATAATCTCACATTTGAAGTGATTTTAATCTGTCTTGGCACCTTGATCAATCGCGACTTTTCTAGTCTTTATTCTCTAGCGGAACCAAGCTGAGTTGAGCCATGACTTGATTTGTCAATAGTCACGCTTTGTTAACATATCTGCTGGATTTTTCTTGCTTGAATGTACCAGTATTAACAATCATCTTGATAGAGATCGATGAAGTGATAGCGAAGTCGATATGCTTTGTTACAGAATGAAATCTTGAATTAACCTTCGCCAAGTGTATTGCCTTTGTTATCGTATCTTGCGAACATTCTTCTCTTGTTTGAATCCAGGCTCGATTAACGAACCTTGAAAGCCGTATCATCTGTCTAACACTGGCGATTCTGCTACGTACTAAACTCTGTAGTGGATAGAGTGACAATTTTACGTATTTGTGACATCGACTAACATTTTGTAGTTCAGCGTAAATATATAACGGTGGTGCTTAACCGGTGATCGACTTCACCTCCAGTCGCGTCGTACCGCGTACTTTTAACTCTCGCTTTACTAAAAGTGGCGCTTTTACGTGGTGCATGAGTCTGCTCGAAAATCCACTTATTTCTTCCCGATGAGTTTTCCTGGATTTGACGTAAATGCGCTATGACTCAAGCTCATGCGTAGCGATATGTCGGTCGTCTGGAACCGTTGCGTACATTAAACTTCAATGGGTGGGCGTAAGGAACCTTAACCGTGAATTCTCCCTCTTCTTACATGCAGGGGTGATCCTTGGATAGGCGAAAATGGCCCGGCCAAGGGTGTGCTAAGCGGCAGCATCGCCGTGTTGAATCTTTGCAAAACCACGATTGATGTCTTCTTGCACTGAGATAGCTATGCAAGGATCGCTTTCTTATTTCTTGTGATTTGCATTCCAAGAATCTTAACTTTCTTGGACCCAAGTCTTTCATGTCAAATTCCTTTGACAATTCTGCTTCAACCTTTTAATATCATCCATATCTGAACCTGCTACTAACGTATCATCAGCCATAAAGTAGTAAAATGATATAGCGGACTTATATCTCTTGAGTAACCTTGATGATCGACGTGCACTTACGGAAACGCTTGTAATGAAAATTGTCAAATTTTTGTACCATTGTCTTGGGGCTTGTTTCGGGCCATCTGAAACTCTTTTTAAGTACACTTGTGCATGTATTCTTCCCTTTAGAAACCATTTGGTACATGTAAATCTCTTCCATCTAAATCTCCCGGCGAAGGAATGCGGTCTTCCGTCAAGCTGTTCAAGATGAAGATCTTGATGGCTCTGATACCAAATCTTGATCGATAGTATTGAGCTTGTGCAACAGAGCAAAAATGTCGGTGTAGTCAACTCCTTCCATACTGTTGAAACCACTTTGACAATAGGCGGGCTTTGTATCTCTTGGAACCATCGTTGCTCTCTTTCACCGGTACACCCGTTTGTTATGAAGTGCCTTCTTTCCCGTAGGTAACTCGACTAGTTCCATTATGCGGTTGGAGATGAGAGATTTCATTTCTTCTTTCATAGCAAGCTCGTTGTTGGAATCTCGAGTCGACAAGCTTCGTATCGTAAGCATTTAGGCTCCCATCCAGGTGACATATAGTTCGTGTATCTCATGTTAGGCACGTAGAGGTCGAGAAGACCTTATCAATACGGGAGGTGGAGTAAGAGGTTGTGGTGTGTCGAATCTTGTGTCTTGCTTTGTCCAAACAAGTTCCTGCAGGTGAGGACTTGTTACAATTGGTTACATTGCGGAAGTATACGGGACATCATCTGCATCTGCGCAAATGCTTGACTCGTTACTGCTCTGAGTCGTTTGGCGTCTATTTATGCATGTCATATACATCACCGCTTTCGTTGAAAATCACATCTACTGCTTACGGATAACTTTCTTCTTTTCGTCATCCCAAATCGGTAGCGAACTAAATCCTCGCATGCTTGATGAATGTGCATTTCTTGGATTTGGGATCAAGCTTATTCTGCGCCTTGATCAACGTGTATGCCTGAAATGCTACCTGACAGAAAACTTTTAGATGTGATAGTTTCACCTCTTTTCCGGCTCATTACCTCTGCGGTATTCTATGCTCCAATGGAACGAGATGGGCCTCGGTTGATCAGTAAGCCGCCGTGTTGGCTTACGCCGAGAATTGCCGGTAGACACGTGGCATGTATACGAATGCAGCTCTTTCTGTCAACGTTCGGTTAGGTTCGTACGCTCATTTACACCGTTGTGTTGGCGTGCAGCAACGCGATTCTTTCCATTCTAATTCGTACTTTCATGCGAGAAATTTTTTGAATACGGTGTCTTCGTATTCACCATGAGTATCGGTTACGAGCTTTTTGATCTTTAAACGAGTCTCGTTTTCCACCGTAGCTTTCCATCTTTTGAAAGCCTCGAATACTCGGACTTATGCTTTAGAAAGTAAACCCACATTACCTTCAGGAAGTGATCATCGATGAAAGTCACAGTAGTGTTTCCCAGCCGATAGATGAGACGGTCGTTGGTCCCGAGCATCGAGTGAATAAGCTCACGCCTTTTCATGCTGGGATTACGACTTGTACGGCTGACTCTCTTTTGCTTTCCCAGTATGCAATCTTCGCACGTGTCTATCTCGTGAGCGTAGACACACCTGGAAGTTTTCCGCCGAGTGCATGTAATCTTCATCCACTTCTACATTTCATGGCACAGTACGGTGCCGTAGATTTGGTGTTTCATTGTGCTGCAAGCGCTTAATTGAACAACTTGCCTCTGTTGTCGTGTAAAAGTGCCACTTTTCTTGCCTCGAGCAAGCTGTCATTGCACACCACTGAAATCTTCCAATCATCACCGTGGAAGATTGTAGTGTAACCTTCAATTTGTGCCCATTTGAGATTAAGTTCATACGAGATCGGGAATATGCGACATCACGGTTCCCAAGCAACGGATCAGTTCAACTTAATCTTGTCACTCTTTGCCAATAATAGCACGTGGTTGATCATCGCCAAGATATACCTTTCCCAAGGTTTTCGGGGACATATTTCTCGAAGAATTCTTTTTGTGAAGTAGCGTAGACGATGCTCAGGAAGTCTCACCAGATTCTTCCTTGCTCTCGAAAAGAGCATATCAATCATCGTCTCCTCACGAGGTGGAAGTAACATTTGCTCTGCCTTCGCTTGTTTGTCGCCGGTGCAACTTTCTTGCCTTGATTTTTGTAATACCGGTTCTTCCACAATTCCAACCTCGATAGTGCGGTATAGGAATTATTAGGATTCTGGATTTGGACCTCTGTCTTTTGATCTACCTCGGTAGTCGGTTCTACCATGTCCATTTCTTTTGGTTGAATTTCTTCCTCTTGACTCTGTATGCAAAGCGAAGAGGTTGGCGATTCACGCTGTCTCTACGTCGGATCTCTTGCGAGAACGAATCACGAACATCGTCAAATTTCAACTTATTGTACCGATGAGCTACTCACGTAGTGACGGTAGCATTCCGGCTTTACGGTAGAGAAGACAAAGTATCGATACTCGTACTTCTTCATGGAATTCAATTTCCCTTTGAACTCAGTTGGGTTATGCTTGTGTTGAGTTCGTTGAGATGTTGAGCTACCGATGCGCCTTAGTCATCAACGCAAATTGAACAAGCGCCTCATCAATTGCACTTTGTTTGGTGATGGCTACCGTACGTATTGGAGAGAGGCTGTAAGAAGACCGTAGTAGTCTTTTCCTTTGCTATGTTGAAAGCAACATTACGGGATAACGTCAATCGAATAACTCAGAGGGGCTTGTGCATGCAGAAGATTCCAATCTTCTTCCCTTCGTAGCCTACGGCAACTGAGAGAGGTTGATATAGATTTCTTTGATACGAGATAATCCTCTATCTGCGTTTTCCAAAACCAATCTGTGCCATCGAAATTTCTCGAGTTTCACCACTTCCTTCATCTGCGGCCATTGCTACAAATCACGACTTCCTACGGATCGTTTCGATTATTTCTTGCGAGAAAATTGAGAAATCACTACCAATAGCTACGATGCAGTTGTTGGGAAATAACGCAAATTCCCGAATAAGCAGTTATGAGAAAGCGAGAATAGAAAAATAACACACAAAATTTGATAACGGATTCGGCCCGATCTTGCTTCGTCTCGGATTGCTGCGGATCTTTTTCTTGAAAGGGGAGAAATTACACAAGGTGTTTACAACACTCATGACTCACTGACGATTACACCCGAGAAAATTACTCTCAATTTTCTCTCTAAAAACTTTTCTCTCTAAGCTTTCTCTCGATTGGAATGAACGCTTTGGATAATTAATTCATTACTGATTACCACATTATTATAGGAAAATTCACTCCTTGAATTACTCCTTAAATTAATGGTTCCTTAAATTGCTCCTTGAATTAAACTCCTTGTGTTTGCTCCGTGAATTTCGTGTTTTCAGCTCCTTGTTTTCTTTCCGTGTTTTCTTTCCGTGTTTTCTTTCGTGTTTGCTCCTTAAATTAAGGAGCTTTATAACATGATTTTCGATAATAAAAAAGTTTATTAAAAATTTATTGTAAATAATACAAGTCAAACCCAACTACTATTTGAATTTTGTTACAATGAAAAGCTTGAGTGAAATCGAAATATAGTAGGGAGGGGACTGAGGAAAGAGAAATTCTGTAGATGAAAAATATAGATTACAGAGGAGAAACATAGAAGATTTGATGTTCATTTACCCGTATTTATATAGAGAAATTCTTTTATGTTGCAAGATAATTGTTGATTAGTTTGATTAAAAAATATAATTATTGATTAATTTAAAACAATAAGATTTACCTTTTTACTATATAATCAAATATCATATTAATGTTAATAATACTGCACCTTAAAATAAATAAATTGGCCAAATTTACAAACTAAATCAATTCTTAAAAGGAAAAAGTGCAAGAGGGTTTGCTTATGCTTAGGATTGTTTATTATTTTGTTGTTCTTTAAATATGTTTTTAAGTTTTTTTATTTGGAAAAAATATATATAGAATGATAAATTTAATTTGCATTTTATTTTTTATTAAATATAATAAAATTATATATATATATGTAATATATGCATTTTTTATTTTTAAATAAACTTAAA
This sequence comes from Hippophae rhamnoides, assembly GCA_033030585.1. Taxonomy (NCBI): domain Eukaryota; kingdom Viridiplantae; phylum Streptophyta; class Magnoliopsida; order Rosales; family Elaeagnaceae; genus Hippophae; species Hippophae rhamnoides. Next base: position 30,777,502 of record CM065429.1, read on the forward strand.
TTTAAAAAAAATTAATTAAAAAACTCAATTTTTTTTATCAAACTTAAAACAATATTTATAATATCTAATATATTATTTTGGATATTAAATAATAAATTTTTTTATTAAAATTGTATTGAAAATTTTGTTTAAGTTTGAAAGAAAAAAATTCTTAATTTTTTTTAGTAATTTATTTAACTAAATATTAATTTTTTACATACATATTTATCTAAAAATATAAACATTTATGTGATTGTATGATACATCACACATGTGATATTATTTTATATTTAACGAAAAATTGAGTAAAAAATTAAATTTATTATTATCGATTGACTTTTTCATAGATAAAACAACGTAAAACTTTTATGCGCTTTATATACTTTCAATCAAGCACGCCTTATAACATGAATTAAGTAATTAATACAATGGAAGTATAAAACAATATTTTTAATTCAATACACAATAAAAACAACTAATAGATACAACAATAACAATATGCAGAATAGACACTAATAATGATATGTCTCACGTGCTCATGTTCATACTAACAGCATGCATACATGTCAAACAATACATAGCTTATGATAGCTATTGTTCACACTAATAACATGCATACATGGCAAACAATACATAACTTATGATACATGTATACGTACCAAAAATTTAAAAGGATTTTCAATCATTTAAAGACTTCACATGTTAAAATATATTCTTTAAGTGATGATTATGCTTTCACAGCATGCAATTAAACATACATACAAATCGTAATAAAGAGTCTAACACCTTATACACTTTTAGAATAAGGAGATACAAACCCCTTAGAGACTCATACCATACTTGTATGCAGATAAAATGTAGATTATATTAATACACAATCTAAATATGCATGTATACAAAGAAAAAATCTAAGACTCGATACACAATCAAGTTAAGGAGAAATTGACTCTTTAAGGACTCAACCCAACCTCGTAAACAATAGAGATAAAAACACTTGATAGATAGTTACAGTTGTAATATAATTAAAAACGTATAGATAGTATAATAAAACATTAGATATAGAAATTTAGTAAAAAGAAAGCAGGTGATAAATATTAAAAGTTTTTTAATTAGAGTTTAAATTGCAGTATGTAGAGACATACACGAGTTAAACTCTTATTATACCAGTCACACATTTGAGCATGCATAACACCAGATATACGAGGTAAATCAACATAGAAATCCTATCTACGTGGTGACATCCTTGAGTTGCTTAAGACACCATTTAACAACAAACAATCTACTAAACAATAAATCAGTTATAACTTTAAAGAAATAAAACAACTATTACCTCTATTAGTTGGGACCTCTGTCCGAACTACCTATTATTGTTCTTACTTACTTCTTCTGCATGACTCGAATTGACACACAAATCCGACTCTATTTCAAAGCCAATATCATTTAAAGTGGTATGACTAATAACCAAATACCAATAATATGTAAAGTGAATAAGAAAATGTTGCACAAAGGCAACCACCAGCCAATACAAGGCTCACTGTCAAATTATGCAGAGTCTATTTCTATAATAATTTCTTCTCCTCTTCTGTACAAATAACTCCTCCTATGTATACTAAGAAAACCGAATATAATTCTAACCCTAACAGTTGTTCTACTTCCCTAATTTATGGTTCACTAACAACATTGTCTGCCATTTCCTAACTCCACTAACTTTGTCACTCGCCACTTTCATCGCACACGCCAACACTTCCTCCTCAAGTTGGGCGATATATTGCCTTCTATGCCCAACTTGTCGTGCTGGTGTAGGTTCTGCATACGCATTTTCATGCGAGTATATCGCACCAATTGATCTTCCTCTGATTTAACAAATGGAAGCTTAATAATCTTTTCTTCAAGATTCTCGTTTGATAAAGTTTCGATCCACTTCAACGTGCTTCGTGCGATCATGTTGAACCGGATTGGCGAGATATGGCAATGGCCGCTTTGTTATCACAAAATAAGTTCATTTCAAAGGCAGTGGCTACACCAATCTCGCTAAGTTTTTTCAACTAAAGCGAGCTCACATATTCCTCACCATTCCTCGAAATTCAACTTCAAGACTGGATAAGGCAACTACCTTTGCTTCGCTCCTCCATGTAACAATATTTCCCCCACAAAAGTAAAAGTACCGCAAAGAGTAGATTTCATATCCTTCATATTCCCCGCCTGGCCCGAATCAGATATCCAAGGATTTCCAATCGACCATTCCTTTTCAAAACATAAGTCCTTTCCCGAGAGGATTTTAAGTAACAAAGTATTCGCATTACGACCGCATCCATATGGTCTTCACTGCGTTGCATGAACCGACTTACGACACTCACATCATAAGCACACGTCGAGTACGAGATAAATATACGAGTTTACCTACTAACCGTTGATATCTCTCGTTTATCTCACGGTACTGGTCCACATATTCCCCGAGTTTACGTATTTTGAACCATTGGAATATCGACAGTTTACAATCTAGTAGTCCCGTCGCCAAGAGGGTCCGCAGTGTATTTCCTTCTGGGAAAGACATACGCCTTGTTTTTATCTGTTACCTCAATACCTAAGCAAAGATTGAGTTCTCCCAAATCCTTCATTTCAAACTCCTTTGATAGTTTTTCTCGAAGCTTAGATATTTCTTCTTTATCATCCCCTCGTAATGATCATGTCGCCTACATAGACTATAAGTGGTCAAGTTTCTTCCCCCCAATCGATGTTTTAGGAAAAGAGTATGATCGGAGCTTGCTTTGTTGGAACCCATATTTCTTCATCATTGGCCGAACTCAACCTACCAAACCACGCTCTAGGTGATTGTTTTAGCCCATACAATGCTCGTTGTAATCTCACAGTTCTTTTCCCGATGTAACAAGATATCCCTAAAGGGATATCCATATAAATCTCTTCTTCAAGATCACCACGAAGGAAGGCATTTTTTACGTCAAGTTGCGCAATGGCCAATCTAAATTTGCCGCAAGAGATAACAAGACTCTAACGGTTTTTAGTTTAGCCACGTGTAGAAGGTTTCTTGATAATCTATCCCGTGTTTTTGTATATATCCTTTGCTACAAGTCTCGCCTTGTATCGATCAACTAACCCATCTCGATTTATACTTAATGGAGAAAAATCCACTTGCATCCTACCGCCTTCCTCCCTCGAGGTAACTCGCTTAACACCCACGTTGTTGTTCTTCCGCAATGCCTCAAATTCCTCTTTTATACGTGAGCCCATTTTGGATCGTATAAGGCTTCTTCAATGCTACTTGGAATTTGACACGAGAGAGGTTTCGTGTAAATGCCCCGACAGGTTCTCGATAACCTTCGAAAGAGATACATAATTTTCTATTGATACTTGATCGTCGTTTCTCTTTCTGTGAGTATCGATTTGGATGTTTGCCTCGATCAGGTTCCGAAAGGTAAAACATAACCAACAGATGTATCTATAGCATTGCGTGTAACTGTGATAGGATAACTTACCTCAGAGTATTCTCACATGAGGATCATCGGGTACTGCAGAACTGGGACGGGTACATCAACCACTTCATCTTCCTCGGGGTTCAATCACTAATTCAGCCTTCATTTTCTAAGTTCAAGTCATTCTGTATACTATCTCCTCCATATTATTGGCACGATCCGAGTATGTTGACTAGTATCTAATATTTCAACATCAAGCCAATTTCGTTTTTCACCATAACTCTCCTCCTCAAGAAGGGAATTGGATACCAGATGGAAAAACATTTTGATTCGAGGAAAGTGACATCCACGGTAATATAAAGGTTCTTTTAGTAATTGGATCATAGCATCGATAACCCTTTTTTTGTACACCATACCCCAAGAACACACAAGGACAAGACATGGATCCAACTTAGTTTGTTGATTTTTACGGAGGTGACAAAAGCAACACATCCAAAAATTCGCGAAGCATCAAAATAGTGGGCAAGGGAAGATGATCGTATAACACCTTTAATTCGAGTCCGAAATTGTAAGATTTTCATGCATACGATTCAAGAGATACACCGTAGTAATGGCATCACTCCGCATTTATTAGGGTATACGTGCACCGATTGGTGCGCCCGAAATGCCGTTTCTAAAATATGCCGATTCTTCCTCTCCGCAAATTCCATTCTCACAGGATTTCAGGAATACGAGGTTTCGCTGGAGAATACCACGGTTGTCCAAGATGTCCGAAATTGTCAGATTAACATACTCCCTCCACATCGACCCAAGTATCTTAATTTTTTCAAAATCATGTCTCGAACCACGGTGTGAAACAAGTGAAATGTAGCAAATACTTCATCTTTACGTTCGAGAAGGTAAAGCCATGTCATTCGTGTACAATCATCAACAAAAATAACAAACCAACGATGACCCGATGACATAACGACCGAGTGTCCCCAAACATCGAATGTACTAAAGCAAAAGGAGTCACACTTTTATTCACGCTCATAGGATAAGACGCCCTATGACTTTTTGAGATACAAGTATCACATTTGAAATCCGAACGTGTGATATTTCGAGAATAAACCTGGAGTAGGTGCTTTAAATACCCGAATGATGGATGCCCAAATCTACTACGACATAGCCAACTGGCTGCCTCGTTACCAACAATGTTTTCGTATATGATTGGCTCTTCCAGAAATGCCGAGGTCATCCACATAATATAGCCCTACTCGCTTAGTACCACGCCCAATGATCTTCTTTGGGCGAGAATATCCCGTAGAAGGAAAAAGTAGAATACATCAAGATTTCACACGCTTAAGATCTCAAGGACCCGACTTACAAACATTAGTCCGTTTCGATGCAGGTAGAAGCAAAGTATTAGATAATGATAACGAAGGAGATAAGTGTCATCGTCCAGCTCCCAGAATCGGGTGTCGACCCCATTTGCATCGGGCAACACGATTCCGCCTTGGCCGGGTTGTTTCTGGGAGTAGATCGTCGGGGTCAAATGTCATATGATCCGTAGCTGCAGTCCGTAATCCAACCCTCCTTATCACTACGAGTAGAGACGTGAAATGCTTTACTTGAAATACCCGGATCCCGAAGATTCTTACCGAGAAGTAAGGGATAGCAGGCATTACTGTAGCCACAGCAGCCTCGTCCAAGGGTGTCCTCGTTTCTTCCGTGCTTCAAGATCATTCCACCATTCTCGATACCCATGTATTTTGAAGAATTTTCACGGGTGTGTTTGGAGTTTCCGCAATGGCCACATTTCATGTCAAGAGAGATGGTGGATTTCTCTCGTGATTTCTCGCTACCCAAGAAAGTTCCCTTGCTTTTGGTGGCATTAGATTACGCGTGTCCTCGACCCCTTTAAAAGCCATAACCAAGCTCCGGAGTCTTCTACACCTCGCGATCATCACTTGCCTGCTCGGGAGCCTCTTCTTCTCACGGAGGAATCCACAGTTTGTTCCACCGTAGGAATGGTTTGATCCGAAGCACATCACTGAAGTTTTATCCAATCTATCATCAAGTCCATCGATAAGGTATACACTCGATCTTCCCGTACGATGGAGTTGTATTTTGTATATCAATTGCACACTCCATTGGATTAGGACGACGGAAATCAATTTCACGCCACAACCCCCGGCGTCATTCAGTAGTATTTTTCAATGGATCCACCCGCTTTTCGCATTTGTAACTCGACTCGCGAAGATCATACACTCGAGACGTGTCCGTCCCATCATAGTAGTGGTAGCCACCGAATCCCAAACTTGTTTTTGGTAAATGGGAATCGATAAAATTTGTACTCATGAGTGGTCCATCGAATTGATCAACCATCATTCGACAATGGCATTTTCAAGACGCCCATCTCCTAAACGAGGGATCTCACAAAGCCGGTCAAGGTCCCCATTAATATATCCCAGTTTATCTTTGCCAGAGATATACATTTTTTTTTACAAAAACAGCACTATATAAATGAGGAAAAAAAACACAACTCGTAACCCTAACCCTAATCTCTCTCGCAAGCGGCGCCTTTTCTCTCTCCCGTCATGCCAGCTTCCTCGCGTTCTCGAGCTCGTGTCCTTCTACAACCGAGCGCGACCGCTACACGTGAGCGGCGCCCCGTCTTCTCGCAACGAGAAGCGAGGTCAAGATGGCCGACCCTCAACCTCCACACGCATCCGCATGCAGTTAACCTTCCACCGGGTCCTCCGTCTCTCGAAAATAACCTCACCGACCGCCGAGAGCCGAGTACTCCAAAGCCGAAGTCGAGTAGTTTATTTTTTATTTTTTTTGTTGTCTCGAGCCATATCTTGCACTATCTCGAGTTGTCGTTGTTCGAGCTATATCTTGCACCGTTTGATCTGTTGTTGTTCGAGCTAAATCTTGCACTATTTGAATTTTTTCCTTCCTGTTTTTCCCTTTTTCTTCTTTTTTTGTTTCAAATGTTGCAGAGAAATAGACACCTAATTAGGTTAGCAATCGTTTCCATCTTTTCTTGGTTTCTTCTTCTATTTTTTTCCAAGGGAAAGGTAGATTGAAGATGGTCGCAATCGCACCCTTGTTGAGTATAATATTCAATAGAATCAACTTTGTACGTACAGAGACACTCAAACTTGAATTAAAACTAAGAACTTTGAACTCCACAAAGATACGGGAGAATCTCAGAGACAAGCCAGAAAGTGTTTACACATAAACACCCATCCGATGGAAGTTGCCGAGCAACCGACCAAGATAACAGCTTCTTGAAAAAAATGGATATATGTGGTATTATTGATCCGATCTCCTCGATTTAATAGATCAACCAATGTCAAGGAGAACAGTAGCACCGTAGAATTTTTTATTTCTTGTAGTCACGATCCGCTCTCGATACTCATGTCAAATTACGCAGAAGTCTATTTCTATAATAATTTCTTCTCCTCTTCTGTACAAATAACTCCTCCTATGTATACTAAGAAAACCGAATATAATTCTAACCCTAACAGCTGTTCTACTTCCCTAATTTATGGTTCACTAACAACATTGTCTGCCATTTCCTAACTCCACTAACTTTGTTGTCTTCCACTTTCACTGCACACGCCAACACTCACATACAACCCACTTGAAAATGTCATCTCGAGTACTCACCACTTATAAGCATGATTTTGCTCACACAGTCACGAATAACTAATACCAAATAATACACAAGGTATTAGTGATCGACAAGTAGAAATATGATATGTCAATTTGATAGAGCTTTACTGTTTTTTTATAAATGCCAAATAAGAAGGAATGATGAGGTATTTATAGAATACAGGTTGTCACTCACCAACCACCTAACCAGCTTCCTCATCAAGGGTGGTGGCGAGGAGCTGGAGAGATCCATACTAAGTTTATAGGCAAGGTGTTATATTTTTTGTTCTAAATATTATCAAGTACTTTCCATAAATAATAGCACTCAAAGTGAATTAAAAACACAAGTGACAACATCGACTCATTCGTACACTTGCTCGTTGAAAACCCTGTATGCTTATCCTAGTGACATTTTATCATATTGTGTATGCATACAACGAAAACCAACTTTTTAGTATGTGTAAACATGCTTGTACATATAACGTGCTTAATTATGTAAGTGTGTAAATTATTGATTCGCAGTAACTAACTTTATATAAAGAAAAACAAATACATTAAATAAAATAAACACATACTATATTTTACACACAAAGCCAGCACACAAATATGACTAGAAAGAAACTTAAAAAGACTTAAAATACTTTTTTTTATAAACAAATAAATTTAAAATCATATTTTCTAAGCCATACTTGTAAACGTTATATTTGGTATAAATAATTTAATTATTTAAGTATTTATTCTTTAAAAAAAATGTTATATATCACAAATTTATTAAAGATTTGATTTGCGCTTAAAAAAGAGAATCTTACTTACATTTTTATTTAACAATATTAAAAAAGTGATAAACAATCATACACATAAAGGTAATCATAAATTTGTAATACAAACCATTTTTCTTCTAAAAGATAACATTATTAACTGGTTTGTCACATTGGCATGGACGACCTGGACACCACATCAGAAGAAATTATTGATGTGTCGTTATATTTATGTGTCTTTTTCCTCAATACTTAAAAATCACATAAATATAAACTCACGACTCTTCTTAATAATGACTATTTCTTCTAATAAATTTATTATCAAATATTCCAAAAATGAGCAAAACAGAATAGTAGGTTCTAAAATTTAAAACCTAAAATTAAAAAAAAAAATGTCAAACCCAGCTACGGTTTGGGTTTTGTTGCAATGAAAAGCTTGAGTGAAATAGTGATAGCAGGAAGGGGACTAAGGAGAGAGAAATTCCATACATGAAAACTACAGACTATAGAGGATAAATATAGGCGATTTGATGTTCATTGACCCGTATTTACATAGAGGGATTCTTTTATGTTGCAAGATAATTATTGATTAATTTTGATAAAAATTATAACTATTGATTATTTTAAAATAATAAGATTTATCTTTTTTTAATATATAATTAAATATCACACTAATTTTAATAATACAAAACCTTACAATAAATAAATTCTAAAAAGGAAAAAGTGTAAGTGGGTTTGTTTATGCTTAGGATTGTTTAGTAATTTTTTAAATGTGCTTTTAAGTTTTATTTGTCTGAAATATATATATACAAGAATAAATTTAATTTATTTTTTATTAAATATAATAGAATAATATTCTTAACAGTACATATTTTTATTTTTAAATAAAATCTAATAAAATAAATTTTAATTAAAAAACTATTCAATTTTTAATAAATTTTTCCATCAAATTTAAATAATATTTATAATATATGATATGAGATTTTGGGTATTAAATAATAAAAAAATTGTTAAAATTTTATAAAAAAAATTTGTTTAAGTTTGAAAGATAAATTTTTAAATTTTTTTGAATTATTTATTTAATTAAATATTAATTTTTTAATGATATACTTATTGAAAATATAAACATGTCCATGATTGTATGATATATTACACATATGATATTATTTTATATTTAACGAAAAATTAACTAGAAAATTAACTTTGTTATTTTTCATTAATTTTTTCTTAAATATAAAACTTTGAGATACCTTTTTCTCTCACTAATAAATTTAAAACCACATTTTTTAAGATATAATAATAAACAACATATTTGGTGTAAATAATTTAACTATTTATCCCTTTACATTATATCAATATTATATATCATAAATTTATAATAATCAAAAAATAATATATTGAGATTTGATTGATTCTTGTAAGAAGGATCCATATAATTTTTTTATTTAGCGATAAATAATCAGAATGTGATACATGATATCGTAATAAATTTATGATATAAAGCTCTTCTAAAAGATAAGCATTATTAATTGGTTTGTAACATTGGCCTAGCTGGACACCGCATCATAGAAAATTGTTGATGTGGTGTAAAATTATTTATGTGATAAAAAAATAATAATGGTCCACTAAATATAATTAGAAGGTAAAAAAAAAATCAACTAATTATTAAATAGTTGAATAAAACTCCAAAACTTTAAAAATATCATGAATGATACAAATAAACATACATACATATTTATATTTTTTAAGTTATTATGTGTTCATTAAATAAAAAATAACTCAAAAAGTATAAAATTAGATTGAGTTGAATACATAACAAATAATTTAAACGACATGTAACAAATCAAAATACATTTATGTGTATTCAGTTGTTTCATTTCTAATAATTTTTATATTTTTATACTTCTAATAATTTTTTAATAGTTAATGAATTTGTGATATCTCACCAAATAATAAGTAAACTTTTGTACACTTTGATTATAATTAGTATACCATTATTACTCTTTTTCATTTTTCTAATTTATCTCGGAAAAATTTATATGATGCTCTTACACTTTAAAATAATAATTGAATGTGTAAAATCAAAAGAAATTTAATATTGTAAATTTATAAATGGTTATAGTTTGCCTTTAATGACATACAATTAGGTAATATTTAATGTTAAATGATAGGCTAATATTTTTCTAATAATAGAAATATATGAGTTAGTATAAATGTATTACTATTAATTTTATAAAATTTAAAAATGATTTATTTGGGCAAAAAATCATGAACTTTGGGGCAAGCAAGAGGACGAAATGAGGCTTCTAGGACATCACATATTCTAAGCAGGTCCATTAGTGACTTTGCACCCATGTACATAACTTACACTTGTTCTTGTTTTAGCATAAGAACCATATTTTGCAACAAGCATTTTCGCAAATTCTTCCGAGTACAACCTAAGATAGTCCTATGAAGTTAAAGTTTCTGTTGCATCCCATCGCCAAATCGTCCCATCCTCACAGCAGCTGAGAATGATGCTGCATCATAGATTAGAACATGTTAGCCCATAATATAATCATTATTTTATGTTCATTTACAAACATATAAAGTAGATAGGTCATCCAGGGGTTACCTGCCATCAAATGACATGGCTGTCTGCCTAATTGGAGATTTCGATTGAGCATGGGACAACCTACAGGAGGTACAAGGGTAAGAAGAAAACACGATTTGCAATGCACAACATAGAATATACAAATTTTGCTACAGAAATTATAATAAAGAAAGAATGCTAGATAGAAAAACCTGGCTATGAGAACAGGAGGACTTGATTGAAGTTCCCAAACGAAGATTTTTCCTTCTCTATTCCCTGGTAAGAAAGAAGTATCTGAGTATAATAAGCCGTCACAAAATCCTTTAATCAGCTGAAAATAGGGTCTTTAAGATGTGCTTATTTTAAAAGTGATTTCAAGAGAGGTGGGTCAGTCAAAAGATATTTGGAATAGAAAAAGCTATAAATGGTTTAAATGGAAGTTTGGTAATTATTTTAGAAAGCTAATATCTTACTAAACCACTTCTCTCAGAGCACTAAAAGTGCTGCTAAATTTAGAAAGTACTTCTCTTGATGACTTGCAGATGATTACTAAACTGCTTTGTCCCATTCGAAAGTGCATTTAGTCCACTTACAAACGGGTTTGTAATTAAGAGGAGAGGAGTAAATTGAAATGAAACGCTAATGAAATTCGTAAAACAATTTATTAATTTTCAAAACACATCTCATCTTGTCTCGCTTAATTTTTAATGAAATGAGATGGTAATGTAACGGTAATAATTGAGATATCTCACTTGTCCTTAATGAATCTAAATGAAACAAATAAAAATACAAAAACAATAAAAATGATACGTTATAATGTAAGTTTATAAGAAAAATAATCTAACATATATTTAAAGTTAGGTCCAATAGAATTATAATCTAAACGAGATAAAATAAGATGAGATAATATTTAAATTAAATGAGCCAATATTATATCATGAACCCACTAGAGAATAAATAAAAGATGAGATATAATGAGACAGTACACTTTAAATCTCTAATCAAAAGTCGAATCAAGCCCAACTATATTTGGCCAAGTTACCTATAGCAACAGCATTGTAATGGAAGTCACAAGAAAACTTGATAAACCAAATATCACATTCTGGTACTGGGTATTTTTGAAGGATGTCAACTGTTCCCTAAACAAAACAAAGCGAAAAATGTCAAGAAAATTATAGGATAAACGGTCATCTACTCATCTATTATCGGTATAAGAGTTCATTCAAGTATAAAGAAAAATATATTTGCATAGAGGAGGTGAAAAAAGGATAAGTAATACTTGCCTCCCCGGGAGATTGATCCTTCATTTTAGGTTCCCACAACACAATTTCATTATCAACACTCTGGAAATTTGAAGAACAATCCACCAGAGTGTCAGTCAGTACAGAAAATTGAGCTACATTGGGGTAATAGGAACCACCCGATGCTGTAATTTTTTAAACCATCTTATGGTTTCGGACAAAACAGGTCAGAAAGAGCTGATAAGTTTGCATATCCAATTAGTTTTAGAATTATCAAAGCATACTGCACAGCGTGAAGCAAATTCAAAATTGGAAATAAGTTTAATGCATATCTATTTAATTAACTAAGAAGATTTGATTATCCAGCAATTAAATATTATTTTAAATGCTTCCTAGAATTGATTTAGTCGTTTGGACCAATTCAGGAGATGAGTTAACTTCAAGAACACTGCAGACAATCAATGATTGAAGTGGATAGTTCACCTTAGAGAGGACAAAATCACCCAGCCATCTATTACAGTCAACATAGTTCGAATGGATGGAAGCTATAAGTACCTGTCAATATATTACGGTAATTAGAGAAACCCATAGAAAAAATGCGTTAATAATCAACAAAAATAATGGCTACTCACAGGAAATTGTATATATTTTGTGGGAAATTTTGATGGAAGATCGGTCCATGTGAAAGATTTCTCAACATATGTCCAGAACTCTGAGGGAAAATCAAGTCAAGGATATGAGCAAACAGAAATAGAAATGATTGTTAATCGCTAAGGCTTGTCTAAATAGTCAATACGACAAGCAGAGCCCAGAGACATTCACAATAATTTAAAACCACAAAAGTTAATACCCACGCAAATATATCAATACAAAACTATAAATATAAATTTACTTAGCAGAGTGGAAAATTTTCTATTATCTTTCTTCTCTACTAGTCCAGCAACTAGAATTACTTGTTCTTATATTATCGTTTTGATTGCCCTTTATCTTAAACATAATTGCAATATTGAAGTTTGGTTAACATAATTTCCAAGTTCGTCCGCGAACATAAAGCTGTCAACTCAGCAAATATAGTGTTTTTTTTAATTAATTTCCACAATCATTAAAAATTTAAACTGAATTATAATATATCAAGCTAGCCCATTAAACAATTTTAAAAAAATTATTGCATCTAAAAATTTATAACAACCTTGGTATAAAAGTCCTACCTTGGATTGACCAAATCTTGACTGTGTTGTCCATGCCACAAGTAGCAATTCGATATTTATCAGAAGGATGGAAGTCCTACAATTGCCACACAACATCAGTGCAGCAAACATGCAAAATTCCTTTTCTTGTGCAATCATCAAATAATGTAGTGAGGAAATAGGGTAGTGTTTCCGCCTTTCCAGTAAGCAGCAAAATTTCACTTACCACACTCAAGACCTCATTGCGGTGACCACCAGCCCCAGCAAGTATAAGAATGCATATTCCAGTGTGAACATTCCACAGCCGAACTGATTCGTCCTGGTTACTCTTAAATATAAGAGACAAAAAAGAGAAAAGCATACATGAAAAGGTTAAGAGCATTCACCTTGCTTGCCGATACTACAAGTGATGGATGTAATGGTTGAGTTCTTATTTCATTTATTGAGTCACCATGGCCAACAAAACTCTGCATATACAAGAAGGGCAAAAGAGTTACTGCAGACTTCTCAGGGCCTCCTTTTCCAGCATACGAAAAGTGATATACATAATAGAAATGTAAACTAGATTCAGAAATGTGCATCTGCAAATACTGATTGTTTATTGATTGGGAGTATTCAAGTCATTTTGTGTTCCTTAGTAGCCAATAGATACTGCTATTATTACTGTAGTTATTTGCACTGCTACACTAGTACAAGACATTGAACTCATACTCTGGTTATACGGTACCTTGTTTATCTTCTCATTGCCCGCATCAATGACACGAATGATGCCATTGATTCCTCCAGCCACAAGGAATGGAGTTCCATCAAGGTTGCATGCCCAGCTCACAGTGTAAAAAGACTCATCCTTCTGATCTACAATGTAAGTTGAACAAATGTTATTCACGGATATTTAATGAATAAAAAACAATCACTAATTTTCTCTCTGTGACAGCTATAACTCACATCTTCATCAATGTAAGATTGCAATATAGCTATTACACCCCCTTGAAGACATTCATAAACAGTCACCTGGAGGAAAAAAAAGAGAGGAAAAACTATTATAGCAGATACACAAGATACAGGGAAGAAAAAAACACATATAAGTAAACTATCTAGATTTCTACTGATGCTAACTAGGATGAGTGAAAAATATAGGGAGATAGGCTCATATAAACCCCTTCTACTAATTTTATTCATAGATACACCCCACTTGCACTGTTTATACTATTCCATTTTTACATCTCCTCTTAATTTAAGCTAATATCTCGTAGTATTTTCCTTGCCGCTATGCCCAGTCCTCTTTTTCTCTTTGGCAATGCGCATGAAAATTCACTATCGTCCTCGGAGAGGTATCAGCGAAGGGTTCCATTACGATCCTCTCCACCAGCTGTCTGCCGACAACCATGTTGAAGAATACCTTTGGGTTTGGCATTGCTAAAAGGAAAGTTGAGAAATGGGTTTTATCTCCTTACTTTTCTGGTACAATTCATTGAAAACTTGAATCAATCACCTGCATCTTCTTATCAAAAAATATGAAGCCCAAGCAAACTCAATTGACGGCAAGACTCCATTGATGGCAGCTCCTCATCCACAACATGGCTGCCTTGCTTCTACTGTTGAAAGCCTGAAATCCTAGAAAAGGAAAACAGAGAGAAATTTGCAGAGACAATAAACGCATGATTGGTGGCTATGGTCGAGAGAATTCACACTTCTCCATATCCTCTTTTGGGTACGATTTCTTCTTCGTTATCGATGCAGCCTTGTAGCAGAGAAATGCCAGGGATGACCATCAACTCTCTCTTAAACCCATCTTCTCAAATCTCAATCCAAGAACTCCAACAACAGCAGCGAAATTCTCATTCTCAGATTAATCAACATCAGATTCAAAGCTCCCACTTCGAATCACCTATGTCTCATAATGACTTCAAATGCTTTCAACTCTCGGCTCCAAACCTTCTTCTTGGGCTGAACAAGTTAACTCTAGTAATAAATCCGCTTGGGATTCCTCTATTCTCATCAATGGCCTCTCCCACCATCACAATAGCAAAAACAATAATAACAACCAGGCCAGAGACAAAATCTGACCAATGTATTTGAGCCTTGTATTTATAAGCCCAATTGGACAACTGTCCATTTAATTGGACATGTGTCCAATTTAGTTCCGACTAATAAGGTCACCATCCGATCAAAATAAGGCTAATTAGACAACTGTCTATTTAAATATACATGTGTCCAATTCAATTCCGACTAGTAAGGTCACCGTCCGATCAAAATCTGGCCAATTGGACATCTGTCTAGTTCAGTCCAACTCGGCTCCAATAAGTAGGGTCACCAATTGACCAAATTTCAATATTTGAACATGTGTCTAATTCATTTCCGACGAGTGAGGTCATTATCCGATCAAAATCTTACCAATTGGACAACTATTTAGTTCATTTGGACATGTGTTTAACTCAGTTTCGACAAATAGGGTCACCGGTCGACCAAACTCCGACCAGTTAGACAACTGTCCAATTCAATTAGACATGTATCCAACTCAACTCCATCGAGTGAGGTCATCAACCAACCAAACTCCGACTAGTTGGACAGTAGTCTAATTTTGACCAGTCAAATTAAACAGATGTCTAGTTAAAATTAAATCACAATTGATCAATAAAAAGTATGGATAATTTTATCACTTTGTTTAAAAAGTCAAGTGAGAGAGTGTCATATCTTATTTTCGACATATATGAGATCATCAAAGCATATAACCCAAAAATATATCACAAGGCTCAATGGGATTTTTTTTTCAAATTTAACATAACCATTTTTCAGTAATACTGCAGTTTAACATTATCGCAGCACACCAACAACCCAAGAATCAAGATCAAAGATAAACTATACAAATGTCACGTTTTTTCAAAAATCATTTTTAAAATAAAAAGTAAAGCTCAACTTCATCTTACAAAGTCAAAAGGATCTAACCTCGTCGTACAAAGTTCAGTAGAAACCAAAATTGCACTTGGAACAAAAGCAGCATCAAATAGTGTGCTAGCACTCAAAGTGAAGCTCAATTCCAATAAAAAGAATGAGTAGGGTACAAGCTTGTTTGCTTAAGATTTTCACTTATTTTCACATCTAATAGATTGCACATCACAAATAGCTTCTTCCTATAAGCTTAATTAAGCTTTCTATGGAATTCTTCAAAAATAACCAAACAACATGTGATATCATGCTAAAGCTCAGACATACTGTAACACTTCAATTATATATCAAAGATCAAAGTTTATTATTATTTTTCATTCATTCGTAAAAAATAAAAATCCGAATATCACAAATTTGTGATGTATCACATCATATCAAATAATGTGGTATAATGCTATTAGATATTACATTGTCTCTCACAAAGTTGTATCCAAAGATATTATGTCATCTCAGTTGTGTTTGTGATAGATCTGATATATATGGCAGTGCTTTTTAATTAAAGGCTTTTTTTTCCACAATTAAAGGCTAATTTGAACAAGTAAAGTAAAATTTGAATATATAGAGCGTCGACCTAAAAGCTACTATGGTATATCCTTAACTTCTATGCAAAATGGAAACTTGACGGTCAACTAACTTCAAAGTCTATTACTCCCATAAAGACTTGATTTTTACGAACAAAAGGAAAGAAAGGTGAACCAACCCTATTACCACCAACGGTGGCGAAGACGTTGAAGTAGCGAGAATCGGTGAAGTTGAAAACGACAGCGTAAAGGGGGCGCTTGCCCTCTTGAATCCTGTTAGTAACCCTGTAATCCCTCTTCTTTGACGGTGTAAGACCCCCCACCACTGGTTCGCACCCCACCGGAAACTTCGCCATCTTAACCAGCCAAAGTCACCGTTTTGTAACACTGATGGTTGAATTAGGCAATTGCCTTAAATGGTACAAAATAAACGCCCAAAGGTCATTTAGCCACCATATGAGGTAATTTTATTATAAAAGGTCTTTTCGACCTTTTGAAAACCTAATATTACCAATAAAGAGAGTAAAAAAAAAAATAGACAAAACAGTCGAGACTACACCCCGACCTAAATTTTAACTCATCAAATGCCACAACTGCCTTGAGAATTACACAAAAAGAGAAAAATGGAGCGTCGAATTCTTAAGGTTTGAAAATTCTCTCACACCATCAACTGCCGTCACCCACTATAGCAGCAGTCCTCCACAACCCCAGAAATATCAGGGAAACATCACCCTCAAACACCCAATCGGTCGTTGCAAACCTAGCTATCCCTACCAAAATCCATCACGCTTTCTCTGTGAGCTGTTGTTCTCTTTAGCCAACTGATTCGCTTTTTTTATATTATTTTTGCATTTATTGATTTGATAAACACAACTTTTTTCTGTCTTCATTTGGAGAAAGTTTCACTTCTTCATGTTCTGGTTAATGTGATATATTATTCTTATTCTTTACAGCTCTAATATTATGTTGAAAACCATATGCATTTTATCTGTTTGATGAAATGCCAAGTTTAGGTTTATATTAAGGATAGTGAAGAACTTGCGCTTGACTTTGGCATTTTAGCAGAAATTATGCAATTCTGATGCGAATAATGAAAAATCTCTAATATATGAAGTACACTTCTTTGCTTTTGGATAGAGAATAATTTTAGAGATATTCCTCAATTCCATCACTTCATTCATGCCCTTTATTTAATACCTTCATATCTAGCTATTGAATATGAGTAGTTACTTTGCTTCATGTTTAATTAGAGGCAAATAATTTGATTGTTTTTCATTTGCTTCATAATTCAACTATAAAAATTTAATCTTGTAATCGTACCATCGAACCCCAACTTGGAGCAATTGTTTTGTTTAATATTGAGTGAACTTGACAAAGGTAGTTAATGCAAATTGGACATGTGTGACAACTTCATCTTCGCTAGGGGTGAAATTTGGCAATTGGATGAATTCAACGAGTGTCTAATTTGATCTTGTTAGCTGGGGTAAAATTCAACCAACTAAAAACTCATAAAATTAAATTTATAAACTCATATCGATGATAATTATGATGAACATAATCATGTTGTTAAGGTTGTAAAGAATACACCTTTACATGATTGGCTTAAAGATTCATTGGAAGATGATGAAGAGAAAATGGAGATATGGATTCACTGACGGGACTTTACTCCTTGGGACATTATCATTAGATTATTAATGATGTTTAGTGGTGATGATATCATTCCTTCTTCACAAAGCCGACTGAAGACATATACTTTAGAAATGATAAAACAATAAGTAAATCAAAACTACTTGATGTTTACAAGAGGTTGTAGAAGAATACAGAAAAGAACAATATTCTTCGTCTATCACTCGTTCTTGTGTTAGAAATGATTTTACTTGAAAAGCAAAAGGCTTAAAAGATAAATGAAGACTATTTACGTCATGTTGTAGATTTGGACAAATTTAACAAGTTTTTATCGGAGAAGGTCGTATATGAATATACGGTCTGGAGGTTAAAAAACATTATGTTTGATAGAGTTAATAAGAAGAAGAATAAGTTGTAGTCACCGGATAAAAGAAGGGAAGAACAAATTGAAGAAGAAGAAAATGAAATTCAGGATGATGGAACTTTAGGAGAGAAATATGTGAACAAATATTTACCATCCACATCCTAAAATGTATATAGTTTTTCTTTACTTTGTAAGTTTGGGTTTACGAAGCTATATCTGTATTAGTTGATCAGTTAGTTACGAGACGAGAAATCAATGCATTTCTTAGAATTTGTCGGTGGGAAAATGAGAAGTCTAACAGGTGGTTCAGATTCAGTTATTTAGACATGACTTTTTTTTTAGCTAAAATGATTTAAGTAGTAGGTGATTTTTTTAATCATTTAAGCATTTAATATATTATTTTAACTAATTTATTCTTGCTATGATTTTTATTGTAACTAATTTGACATATATTTAGCTTGTGGTTTTAGATGTCATACGTCCAACAAAAGAGAAAAGATGTACACCATACTACCAATCAAGTATGGTTGCCAGGGGAGGACTGGGTAATGAATTCAATAATGAAAATGATGATAATGTTGGACATGTGGAAAAGAAAAAGGAAGCAAAATGTGATTGATGAATGTCACACATCCTCATGTACAATAACAACAACCATTGATAAGGTATTTTATTATATTATAATTTTAGGGAAAATTCAATTTTTATTTATATACTTTGTTCTAATGCTTTAGGCCATCTTTTGTGTTATCAACTTGTTACGTGGTATGATGAAATTAAACATGTTGTGAGTTAATTAGATCTACCAAGTTTCAAAAACTTGATCGCTACACACGAAATGTGTGCAATGAATACGCAAGTATACGTATCATAACAAGTAATATAATGATAAGAAAAGATTGTTCTCACGGAGATTATTTTATTAGAAACTAATTTTTAAAACTAAAAATAATAAAAATCAATTTTTTTTGTTTTTATACTTTAAGGAAGCAAAATTAAAATAACTAAAAGTAAATAGCAATAATTAATTAAATCAAATTTTGTGACTAAAAAGATATATGAGAAAATATCTAAGAATACTTAATCCCCTAATTTTTTAAACATGCAAATCGCTAAAATCCCTCCAATATAATTATCAACTAATTACATGATCAATTGAATCTAATCTAACATGTATTTCTCTCTCAAGTAAATTACACACTTTATAGTAATTGATTTAATCACACTTTCATACTAATTAAATTGCATACTACTCATTAAGTTCATCAATTATGAATCACATACATAAGAATCATACATCTTTGCCTAGAAACTATGTATGTTATTTAATCAAGACAAATAATTAAATAATTATCTCAATAATTGCTTCTATAGATAAATTGTTAGCTAAACAATTAATAGCAAAAAAATCATATTAAATAATATAATTAAATTATAAGTAGGGTAAAATTTTATATTATCACATTGTGAAAATTGGGTTCATAAAATCCCTAGCTTAATAAATTAATTACACATAATTGTGTTCATAAAGTTAATATTTTTTCATAAAGAAAGACATAAAATTGATAAAGAAAAGAGTAAAAGAAGAAAAACAATCAATCTCTTGAATTGTAGAATTAATTTCCTCTAAAATCTCCACCCAAATTGTGTCGTCTTTTGAATTTTTTTGTATTTTTCTTACTTTTTAGTCCTAAAATCTAACCAAAATTATGCTAATAAAGGCTAATTAGGGTTTATGGAGTGATTAGGGGATTAAATAAAACTCAGGTGTGATATGGATCGTCCTATCAGCTTCATATCAAGGGCTACGATCAAAACAAGCAAAACTGACAGTTTCAACCAATCACAGCACAACACGTGGCATCAGAAATTATTAGGCGAATCAGGGAGCAACGCGTGGCAGGGGAGACCGGTCAGAGTCAACACTCTATGGCGTGACGTGATTTTCAGGAACGGATGGCTTGGTACACGAGTGGAACGTATGGAGTAATGGCGTGGTGGTACCTGGCATGGCACATTGATCGATTTCTGAACTCAGATTGAATGTCGTACTAACACATGGTGCGTGTTTCGTCCTCCTCACACGAAGCGCGACATGATTCGCTCTCCGTGCTTGCACGACGTCCCCGTGACTTGTCCAGTTAGCTCATCTACTTGCGTGGCATGCCACGTGACAGCTTCTGATTGGTCATGCGTTAAAAATCTCAAAAAATTTCAAAAATTATATTTTCATCCATTTTCACTAAAAAGTTTATATTTTAATTTTTTTGCTATAAAAATATTATTTATTAAATAAAACAAATAAATATTAAGTAAAAAGGTGCGTTAATGGCTCTATTTTCAGAGTCATCAATAATGTTGGACATGTGGAAAAGAAAAGGGAAGCAAAATGTGATTGATGAATGTCACACATCCTCATATACAATAACAACCATTGATTACGATCAATGAATGTCAACTGTTATTTTAAGATTCCTGCATGATTTTTCATAAATTACCTTATCAAATGTTATTTTAAATTCATGAATGTCAACTGTTATTACATTTGACTTTAATATTTCCATAAATAATTACGATCCACGTGTGAATGTTCATTCCCAATTCATTTAAGTGTTTTCCCCCATGACAATACAAAAGTCGTGTATATACACCAATGAACGATTATATTTGAACAAGTACGAAATATTTATCAAATTTGTTGAGCAACCACGTTTAATGGGTCATTTGGACCAATGAAATAAGGCTTAAGGTAGGAATAAACTATATGAATGGTTTTTAGAGAGAGCATTGACAAATTTTGTATTAGGAGCAAGACTAGAATTTGGAAAGCCTTGGTATGAGTTGGACATCCTATATAAGAGTGTATGTTTCAATGATCACGGATTGCATCGCAGTTTGACCTTTGTTGATCAGAAATACATGTATATGACACACTTCCAATGATATTTGAGATGCCCTATTAAAGAAACATATGCACAAAATATATGCAATGTTTCTTGATTTTATTGGATAGTGTGGGGTTTACGAGAGTAATCGGCATGGCAGAAACTTCAAATTGAGAAAACCTTGTATATATACATACATATACACATATACATGCATATATATAGAGGGATCCACGGGCAATGAATGGAAAGATCGAAATGTTGGAAGAAGAAATTATTTTTTTGTCAAACGTATGGAATTAGTTAAGCATAGTATATATATATGTGTGTATATATACTTATATGTACATATATACATATAGGCATGTCTGTATTGTAGGTATATATACATATAGAGAACTAAACAATGACAATAGAAGTTATCGGCATTGATGAAAGAAGTGATATATATACACGTATATGTATATACTTTTGAAATACATCTAAGTTATAATAAATTAGAAGTTTGTTTCTTCTATTCTTTGCTACTTGAATCCAGATAGTATCCAAAGTTTCTTAGAACACACTGGAAGTTTTTAAAAATTGATGTAAATAAGTTGTTTAAGTTCATGCATAAAACACATCCTGGAGTTCAGGTAATTTCTCCTCTAAAACTCTGGGCAATATCTACATCTTGTTAAAGATAATGATTTCATATCATTTATCTCTTTCTTTCTTTATCATTTTGTTGTACATAATTTTATTTCATTATATGTTTTCGTAAGTTGAAATTCTCCTTAACTTTGTATGCTGCTTCTGTTTTAGGCTATGGCATGTCACACGAGCTTAAAATTGTACAAAAGTGCAAGCCTAAATTTGTTATAGTGCAGGTAAGCTGTTGTTGATTCTGTACAACTATTGTTTAAGTTCTATGACAATCTTTCCAATCTGGGTAGAGTGCTTATACCCACATCAAAATATTTCACATACAATTAACGTGATAGATTCTCATTGGATACATCTCTTGACTTATTTATGATTTTCAACTCTGTCATATCAGTTGTATTTGTGACAAAAAAGTTTTCCAGTTGGGTAAATTTGTACATTTTTATTCTTAGAATAAGGCATTCTTATCATAATTTGATGATTTTTAGACGGACAAACCGATTTCAGTTAGATTGGTTCTTTTTTCACATAAGATTTACAAATGGAGTTTCCCTTCATGAATTGTCACCATCTTTAGCAAGGGATCGTAAGTTTTCTAGCATTGTAAACTATGATTTGTGCGCTGTCCGTTGCAATGGAGGAGATATAGTGGGCTGTGATGGTTGTCCTAAAGCTTATCATAAGGCTAAATTTTAGCTTTCATCTAAATAGTTATTATCAATGTCCTTATACCAATGTCAGTTATTATGAATTAAACCTCTGGAGTAATAATCAATTTAACAAATTCTTTGATTTGGGGATACTTAGAAGAATTTAGATAATGGAATGCTGAAAAAATGGATTTAACAAAAGAAATAGAACTACTGGTTTTATGAGAACAAGGAAAAAAAGAAGAGAGAATGTACATCTGAACTCTTATTTCCTTGCTGATTTACATTAAGAATGTGTACCTTGTTCTTAACTGTCAGACTCATAATTCACATTGTTATTGTCATATTTGAATCTGACCCAATTCAATTAAACTTAAAAGCTAAACATTCTTATTTAGTAGTGACTATAATTTATTGAGATGTAACCAAGAGATGAATGTTAAAATAAAAACTCAAACTGGCTAGGAGTAGTAGTTAGAAAAGCCATAATTGAACTTACCATCTATGTTTTATGATCCTATTCTCCAGCTCCTCAATGCTCGTGATATGGCCCAAAGAACAGTAATAGGTCAGGATCAAATCAGATATAGTACTGGCATTCATTTTCTGTCTAACAGGTACCAGCAGCTTCAACAACGGAGAAGTTAATATTGTTATCATTAGTGATCAAGTGGTAATATTCCTGCTGTTATACTTTCTATAGGTTCATAAATTCTCATTTATCACTTGTTAACTTCACATATGAATTTACCCATCTCAGTCACTAAATGGAAGCACCTTTTCCCATGCATCGTTGGAGCTTCATAGAAGAGTAATAAATGCTTCATTTCAGTTTAATTGTGTAGTTGGTTCTCAATCTAAGCATTTTATTTTTATAATAAATGTACATTAAATGATTCACTTAGTGTAAATTACTGGCTGATATATGTACTGAGATATTGTTATTTATACCAATAGCACTTCGGAAAAAGTCATTATTTATTTCTCTAACTGATGTTTGTGGTTGATTAATAGTGTGGATTTAATTAATTCAATACCAATATCATATATAGTGTTGTCCGACATAATACTATATCTAGTCGAAAAATAATTAATTCATTTCCGTTGTTGAATTCATATAAATAGCCAACCTCAACACTAGCATCTTCACCACAGCTATAAGCTCAATAAATTTGCAGAATATTAACCCTTATCACCATTAAAGAAAAGTCAGCAACATATTAAGATTATTATAGAAAGAAAGGAATCCTGGTTTATCATCTTCATTTGATCCTAAGAAACATGTGGTACGCAGAATCTTTCACACTTCATAATTTTTTCACTTAGTAGGTAATGATTTCATTCAATTGCATATGTTATATTAATATTACATTATATATACAAATCAAATATACTAGTAGTGAATCAATTATTTTTAAGGTAAGTCATATATAACTTAGACTAAATATATATATATATAATTCATCGTAACGTATCTAATGTAAATTCAATTAATTGATGAAATTTATATAAGATTCGAATTTATTTATTTTAGAATTTATTAGGGTCGTACCTAAATCGAGGTATATTAAAATTATATATATACATATTATTTTATAATGTATCATACCACAGTCACATTAAATTTGAATAATGAAAATATTACTTTTTATTTATGATAATAATTCAAATAAGTTTAAATTTTAATATAATCTTATTTAATCTAAAAGAAAATCATTCAACTTATATTAGAATTGTTTCAGATTAACTAATTATATTGAATTGATTTATAACAGAGAATCTTTAAATTCAATTAAAATTATATAGGATAAGAATTGGTTGAAAAAAACCTTTCTATTAATAGATTGTTAACTTTGATACGTGAAAATGCTAATGAAAAAAACAATACAAAATAAAACATATATACAAATAGTATTTTTTTTAAAAACAATAATTCTTACACATTTAAAATTCATCCATAACATCCACGTAATAATATGAAATACATATCATTTTCAATTGAAAGGGAAGATAATATTACTTTATTGATTAAAGTTTTACAAATGAAAAATACAATCAAAGACAAAGACGTAATAGTCATGAGATATTTTTGATTGATTGGGTTAAAAAACATTGAATCTTCTTTAAAACAATAATTAAATAAATACTGTAAAAAAATAAAAAAAAATAGATGTATTTTATAAGAGATTAAAATAGACTTTAAAACTTATAGAAGTATTATTTACAACATAAAGTAAAATGGATAGAATAGAAGTTTAGTAATTCAAATTCACGTTTTAAGTACGAATAAAAATATTAACTTATCATCAATATTCCTTTATTTATTATAAAACTTAAAACTTAAATCATAAATTTTAAAACTTAAATTGATTAAATTTAATAATATTTTGATTTTTTTATTGTGTGTATATATTTTGTTTTATTTTTTAAACTAATTTTCAATTATTAAATATATTATTTTTATCATTTTTATTTTTAAATATAAATACACATTATATTTGATTTTTTATTCGACAAAAACCTATACTTTAAAGACATTTTATTGATAATATCACATATTAATTAAATATAAAATTATATTAGAATTTATAAAAGTTATAAATATATTTAGACTAATGTTTTTAGATTAAGAGATACACTTGGTTATTAAGTATTTTAAGAGATGTCAAAATCTCAATTAATTAAAACACGAATATTAGATGTCTTGAAACAAATGGACAGAGAAAAAAAAGTTAATTAATAAAATAAAATATATATTTATGGCTTCGTAATAAACAAATATAACATTTTGAGATGTATTAGTGATAATTTTTATATTAATTAAGTTTAATATTATAATAAAAGTTATAAATATTTTTAATTAATGTATTAATTTTTTAAAATTTACTAGATGAAATGTTTTTCGCATCAATTATAAATATTTTTAATTAATGCACTAACTTTTTAAAATTTACGGTCTATGATTCTTATATAATTCAAGGATAAATTTAAAATGTGTGTAAAAATTTTCATTAATAATGATTCTCATTTTTTTAAATTAAACGTTATATTTAGATATTGTTTGTGAGCAACAAAATTATTTTAAAAAGTGTATTAATTTTATATTTTACTAACATAAAATATAAAATTATCTTATCTTTTTTTACTATGAGCATTATACTAAAAAAATATTTAATTTTTTTTATTAAATTAAGAAAATATAAAATTTATATTTAAATTATAAATCAATTTCATAAATAAAACTTTCTTATAAAAATGTAAATAAATAAATTTCATAAAAATAAAAAAAATCACCGATCCCTAAAATTACGCGTTATTTTTTATTACAATAGCAGTTAATAATTTATTGAAATCTAGAAGACGGAGACCAACAAATGGACAAACATAAGTCCAGCCGGCGATAGGAACGAAAGCCCAAAATTACAATTATAACCACAACCAGCTCCGGAAAAATAAATGTCCCTCTTCTTGACTTTAAGACCAAGTTCATTGACCTCCACGTTAGCCGCCGCCTTCAAACTGTTCTTCTTTTTGTTCCTCCAGAACAAGTACCTGGCCCTCACAGCTGTGCTCAAATTCAACCGGAAAGCCTCCACCATCGTTTGGTTGTCGGAAACGGCCCAATCATGAAACATAATCGTCCAGTTAAGGCCTTGATCAACTGTAAAATTTACATTCTTCTTGATGGTACCCTCGGCCTGACAGAAACTAGGAATGGTTGTACTCGCTATGGAGTTGTTGTAGCTTTGAGAATTAATGTAAGACAAAGTGATATTAATATAATCATAACAAATATCTTCTTTGTCGGGATTGTAATTTTCTAGCTTCAAGTCTAAGTAGATGGATGTGTTGTGTGGTGAATTCAAGGATTTGTCGAGGGCAGGAATGTAAAAGTATTGAAGGTAACATTGGGGTAGTATTATCATAGCTGGTAGAATCGTAAATAACAATATAGAGAGAGTGCAGCAGGTTAGGCCATAGGCGAGCCGTACACATTGGTAACGTGGATCGAATAGTATTTCCCGCCTTTTGCTTAGGAATTTTCCAGCCATATTATTATGGAAACTAAGAAACACGGAAGGAGTAAGATCTTAGGAAAACCCTCCCAAATGTCGAATTTATAAGACATTACCTCTCTCTTTTTATTTTTTTTTTTTAGGGGATGTTTGAGTCAATTAGTCAACGGAAAGTGGATTGAGTTTTATATAATTCAATTTTAAATATTTTGTCCGATAAATAAGAATTATTTCAATTAATGTTATTTGATATTAAAATTTTATATTTAACCAATACGTGTTTTATAATTAATAATTTTATAATTAAAAATTTAATTTATATATTTAGAATCAATTTTATATTAAAAAATATTTTTTTTGTTAGAATAGATAAATAAAAATCTTGATATTTTAATTAACTATAAAAAAATATAATTTAAATATAATTGGTGATAATTTTTATTTATGTTATTGCATTAGAAAATAATAATAATAATTTACTATTTAAAAAAGTATTTTTTTATTTATTATTATACGAGAAAATACTATTTGATTATAATATTTTTTAGTTTAGAAATATGAGTATTTTTTTTATAAGTTTCAAAATTATTTAAAAAAATTAAATATTTTTTTATTAATTTATACGTATGAATATAATACAAATACAATATGTAAAATTATTAAGTATTTAATTAAAAAATAAAAAATTTAATTATAACTAAAATATAAATATAAATTTAATATATTTAGTTATATAATAAATAAATAAATAATATTACGAGTATTATTTAAAATGAAAACTATCATATATTATAAATATATTAAAATATTAATTAACATAACAAATTTTTATTAAATTATATTTACTTGAATATGATTATATAATTTTTGTATTCATATACATGACTATAAAGTAAGATAATACTACATAAAATAAAAATTATATAAAAATGTAAAAATTTAATGCGAAAATAAGTGTGTTTAAATTGTATTGAATATTTTATTTTGTCAGTTTGAAATTTTAATACTAAAATTATTGTATTGAATTTTTTTTATATCAAATTAAAAGTAATTTTTTTTTATTTTTTAAAGTGTAATAAAAATGTAATAATAATAATAATAATAATAATAATAATAATCGTAATATAAAAATAATAATCACGATAATTTATTATATAAAAATATAAATTTTTATAAGTAAATAAATTTTATAAATTAAATTAAATATTCTTTTAAATATAAATTATTTTATTTAAAATTTTAATTATTAATTTTATAAGATTAGATTATATTGTTATTAAATATTATACATAATAATTATAATATAATTTAATATAATCATAATTAATATAAAATTATTATAGAACATTATACACAACAGTGAATGCTCTTCGTAATTGTGATATTCTTCCATGACAATGCTATTAAAGGTGATAAATAAGAAGTAACTAGGAAAGAACCGGATGAAGACCCTTCTAGAAAGTCCAAACACGATATTCATAATTTTCGGAGAAAGGGATTTAAATCTAATCAGTAGAATTTTAATTGGCTAAGGACTCAATTTATTTGAATTAAATTAAATATATATTGGATTAAATTAATTAAAATTAAATTAGTCATATATTTAACTCATAGTAATTAATTCGACAAGTGTCAAAGCGTACAGATCTCATCCCAACCTATGAAAGAGGAATTGTACACATGTACTCGGGCAACAAATTGAGGAAATGAAGTTTTTCTTTTGTTTAGAAGAATTAAATTACATAACATCGAAAACACAGACACACGTTCGCTCTTTCTAACCAAAGCACCACCATCCAAGAATATAACCAATGGAACAGCCCGTGTTGCTCAATGGCCTGTATAATTAACACCAGAGGTAAACACCAAACATCCAACTTCTTCAGGAAACAACGTACAAATAATTACAATGTTATATATTACCCTCATCGGTAAA
This sequence comes from Hippophae rhamnoides, assembly GCA_033030585.1. NCBI lineage: Eukaryota > Viridiplantae > Streptophyta > Magnoliopsida > Rosales > Elaeagnaceae > Hippophae > Hippophae rhamnoides. Next base: position 30,805,901 of record CM065429.1, read on the forward strand.
ATTGTAAAAGTTCCACACGGGTTAGAACAGAAGACAGATACGGATTTGCGCTATAACAAAGTTCTCCTTCACCATTTATAAACATCTCAAAATTTCAGGAATCTTTTCTCCCTTTCAGAAGTGGTAATTTGATTAGCTCAATTTTGCCCAATTAGTTGTAATTTTAAAGTTCATTCATTCAAGATAAGTAGGTTGTCAACGACGCTCGGCGACTTAGAACATTTATACCGAACCTCGTTAAATTTCTCTACAAGTTATTATTTTTCTCGCTTTAATATTTCTCGTTTCAATATCTCGTTTTAGTTTATTTTAGCATTATATTTCCAATAGATTATTTTATCGTTATTTGAAGTTCTATTCATTTAAATCATAAGTGAATAAGAACTACTGTAATAAGGAAAATATACCCATTTTCCCAACAATCGTATCGTAGTCAAGGTTTTCTACCTAGGCATTTGTTTGTATTCCGCTTGTTTGTTATTGGAATATAGTTGTAGTTATCGTAATTTGAAGAAATGGCGGAAGAAAATTTCTTTCAAACAAAGCGCCGTACCATCCACGCCAAGCGTAACTACGCTGATGAACGCAAGGTTCGGCGTGAGTAAGTTTTGATGGAACCTGGCCATTTCTGACGCAAGGCGAAGTTCAGATGCTCGCTTTCAACAAGGTTCAGACATCGCCATTGAAGAAGAGAAACCAGATGAGCAGATGAAGTGTAGAAAAATATCAACCGATCGTACGTGGTACAATCCGCTCGTGGTCTCTCAAGAGAACAAAAGTACACGCTCACGAAGCGAGACATCCGCAAGTAAGTCATGGAAGGTGTCGTGGAGAACAAGTTCAGCTAAGAAGTGGACAAAATTGGCTCTATTTGAAAAAGAAGTTGTTCCTGCTCAATACCTTCCAAGTACTACAATAACCACCACATTACCGCTTTTAATCAATTAGTAGCAGATTTGTTAAATATGGATGAAACTTTTACGAAGATTTAGCCTCGATGTTAGCTACCTCCCTTCCGATGAAGTTTGATCATCTTATTACGAGCTTACCTCATCGGGAAGGATAAAGTGTCTTTGAGGAAGTTTGTACCGCTTTGTATAGTTATGAAATTAGAAAGAAAGATAAAAGAGAAAGCAGGAATGAAGTTGAAAGAGGCATTGTCAATCAGAAGAGGACGTCCGCAAAACACAAAGATAAAGGAAGGAGAGGTAGATCTCTATCAAAAGGAAGACTTGGTAAAGATGAACGTGCCTTTGTCACGAGTGGCATTGGAAGAAAAATTGTCCGAACCGCAAAGAAAGGAAAAGTCATGGCAATCCGATGTACGTAGAAGCCGAAAACAATTCAGATTCGTATTTTTGCATTGGTCGTTCGCCAACATCATCTCATCCCGGTGATTGGATTTTTGATTCAAGATGTACTTTCCATATGTCTCCTAACAAGGAGTTGGTTCTTTAACTTTGAAGAACTAGACGGTGGAGTTATTTTCTACGGGTAATGATTATCCATGCAAAGTTTTTGGGAATCGGTACAATTCGCTTGAAGAATCAAGATGGTTCAACCAGTATCTTGACAGATGTTCATTATGTTCCGTATACGAAGAAGAATCTCATTGCACGCGTGAGTCTTAGAATCAAAAGGCTTCACCGCGACCATACAAAATCGGGCATCAAGGTTACTTCGGGAGCACTTCATGCGATGAAAGGTGTTCGGAAGAATAACCCGTACTACTACCTTGGTAGTACGGTTACGGGACAAAGATCGTAGCTAGCTTCGTATGAAAAAGAGATTTAGAAACTACCAAGTTATGGCATATGCGTTGGGACATACTCAGGAAAAGCTTTACAAATTCTAGTAAAGCAAGGCTCGTTAAAAGGTGCGAGAACCCTAAGTTGTACTCATGAAGCATTGTGTATCGGGAAGCAAGAGAGTAAGCTTTGGCACCGCTTCTTCATAATACAAAAGTGGCATTTTTGATTACATCCATACCGATGTATGGGGCTAACAAGAACTCCATCCATGAGTACAACATTATTATGTCACTTTCGTTGATGACTTTTCCAAGAGCTCATGTATCTCGCATAAGAAAAAGCGATGAAGTGTTAGGTATTTTTCTCAAGGAAGAAGATGATCGAGACTCGATCGGTAAAAGACTGCAAGCGCCGGTGTCCGATAATGGTACTCCAGTACACAAATGATCCATTTATGAAAGTTTGTGAAGAAGAAGGGATAAGTGCGACACTTCACTATTCGAAAAACACCACAACAAAACGGAGTCACAGAACGCATTTAACCTGACTTCTACTGAAAAGGTTCGCAGGTATTGTCAAACGCCGGTTTAGGCAAGCAAAGATTGGTCAGGCCGTGACATACGCATGTCATCTCGTCAACCGCCTACTATCGTTCGCTTCAAGGCAAAACGCCGCATGCAGGTATGGTCCGGAAAACCTCGCTAGAGATTACGATTTCTTACACGTGTTTGGTCTCAATTGCATACTACTACTATGTAAATGTAATCAAAGTTGGACCCAAGAGCCAAGAAAGCCATTTTTCTTTGGGGGATCCCTTCTTTGCTCTAAGGATATCGACTACGGTGCCTTGAAACGAAAAAGATAATCTTTAGCAGAGATGTTACCTTGATAACCGCATTGTCAGAGAAAGGTAACTAAGAAGATTGATGGCACTTTAGAAGAGTGTAGCAAACTCCGAAACAAGTGGAGTTTGAAAGCAAAATTGTTAATCCAAGCTAGCGAAGATAAGACAGAAAGTTGATCCTCCATTGACAAGATGAATCGATGAAGAGGTTTTAACCCAAGAACCTCCACAAAGAACAAGAAGAAACTACGCTGATAAAGCCACGATGACAAAATGTCAAGGTACCTCGCCGATACAAGGATTTGAAGACCTACTCGCTTCGCTTTAAGAATACTGTGGCCCGTGCACTTTTAGTCGTGTACGATGATGTTCCTTCCATATATAAAGAAGAAATCGTAAGCCCTCGAAGTTGAAAGATGGAAGCCGAAGCTGGCTGAAGAACTTTTGTCCCTTCAAGAATAAAACATGGAAGTCGACACAACTACCTAAAGGCAAGAAGGCAATTGGATGCAAACGGGTGTACGGAAGAAAGATGGATTTCCTAACAAAGATGGTATTCGCTACAAGGCAAGGTCGCATAAGCGGCTATGCTCGTAAGGAGGGAATCGATTATAATGCGAGGTATTTTCTCCAGCTTGTAAAACATTCATCCATTAGAATTTTTGTATGGCCTCGTAGCACATGGGCTCGATTTCGGAACTAGTTCAACTTGATTTGAAAACCGCGTTTCTACACTATGACTTAGAAGAGGAAATCTATATGTCTCAAATGTAAGGGTTTATTGTTATTCAGTAAAGAGAATTGGTTCAGTCGAACAAATCATTTACGGATCTTGAAGTAATCTCCAGCGCAAGGTACAAAAGATTTGATCATTTATGTTGCAGAACAAAGTATACCGTATAACACACGATCATCAGGTGTATTTCTCGTAAGCTACAAAACGAGTCTTTCGTCTATCTCCTATCAGACAAGCCGATGATATGTTGATCAGATCGAAGAGTCAAATAGAAATTAAAAAAGTCAAGGCTCAACTAAGTCGAGCTCGAGATGAAAGATTCGGGGAGGCTGCAAGATTCTCAGATGAGATAAGTAGAGACAGAAGAAGCGGAAGCTTAGTCAATTGACCCAGAGTCAATATTTCAAGTGATACTACAACGTTTTGGTACGAATGAACAGACAAAACCCGTAAGATTCCGCTAGTTCATCAATTCAAGCTAAGGCTCAATTATCTCCTCAATGATGCGTAACGAGAATATATGGCAAAATTACCATATGCAAATGCTTGGTAGTTTGATGTATGCACATTGCAGGTACAAGACCCGACATTTCACACGCGTCATTGCAGTTATGCATGTACCATCCTCGGTAAAGACATTGGTCGTGAAATGGATTCTACTGCGTGATATTATAAATACCGTGAATGTTGGTTTAGTATTTCAAATAGATAATACCATTGGTCAACGTAAAAATGGATATCAGGATTTCACTACGCAGAGATTTAGATAATCGCTTGGCCAACTACCTGTCATGGTTTACTCGCTAGAGCACCGCCGATTGGAAGTCTACTCATAGTCTACGCCTTGTTTGTCTACTACAAAGGCAGAGTATACATGGCAAGCATAGCAGGCCGTGGTTAAGCCTATTTGGTTACGAGGTTTGCTCAAGACTGGGAGCTTGGTCAAAACATATCAAGGCTGTTTTGATAGTCGTAGTTGCTATTCATTTAGCAAAGAACCAAGTCTACCATGCAAGTACAAAGCACATTGATGCTCGTTATCATTTCGTATGCATGCAGATTATTGAAGAAGGTGGAGTACTAGTTCGAAGATTAGTACGACAGTAGAATCCCTACGTATATGACGACTAATCGTATAACAAAGAATCAAGTTCAAACATTGTCCTGACTTCGATTAACATCCTACAAATCAATCGCGCTGGGCCATTGATCTAGCAATTGAAGAAATCATTTAAAACCACTAAGTCGCTAAGGTGGAGATTTGTTATATATTGCTCCTTAGCGAGAAAATTAGAAAAGTCCCACATTGGTTAGAACGAAGACGTGGTGTTGATTTGGGGTTATAAATAAAGCCCTCTTTCACCATTTGTAAACATCCCAAAATTTGTAAATCTTCCTCTCTTTGTAAGTGGTAATTGATTAGCTCAATTTTGCCCAATTAGTTGTAATTTTGAAGTTCATTCATTTCAAGATAAAGTGGAAGTTGGTCAACGACGCCTCGAGGACTTAGGTAACATTTATACCGAACCTCAAGTTAAATTTCTCAAGTTATTATTTTTCTCGCTTTAATATTTCTGTTTCAATATTTGTTTTAGTTTATTTTAGCATTATATTTCCAATAGCATTATTTTGTTGGGTTAGTTTGAGTTCTATTCATTTAAATCATAAGTGAATAGTAACTACTTAGAATAGGGAAAATATACCCGATTTTCCCAACACACAATTGTTTAAGATGTTACAATTTTTAGGTTAAGAAATTATAAAGAAATAAAAACAATTAATTGAATATATAGATTTTAAAAAAATATCACCTATTTATAGAAGATGCAAATTCTTTAAGAATATATCTATTTATAAAACATTATACACACAGGTATTTATTACATAATATATACACATATATGAATATATGAATATCAGAAAGATATAAATAATAAATAATACCATATTTTATGACTCGAGATTAACACTTATTCGAATTGTTGATCGACCTTACAAGCAATCTCATCCCTAGGACCAATCAACTCTATGATGTGTTACGAGCACGTCGTCGGATAGGTCATTTAAGCTGTCTCATTTACGATTAGGTTGTTATCTTACGGTTCGAAGTGACGACTAAGATTAAGTAGTAAAATATACCAAATATCAAATCGGTTAATATATCCAAACAGAAATAACACATAATCTCAAATTTAGAAATTAAATTGAAGTTCCTTACCTTTCCGAACACAAAAATTATAAAAAATTAACTTGAAAGGTTATAAGCAAGTAGATAGGGAACAAATGAATTTATAGTAAAAGTTGACCCTATTACACCGTATTAAAATTTTAAAACAATAAGATACTTGATCTAAAACTTTTACACACACAAAAAGAACAAAAATTTATTAAAATGTATTCAACTTTTATCAAAAGAGATAACATAAGATAAAAGAAATGTTGTCGATTGAAAATGCTGACAGCTTCGAGTTGAACTTTTGGCGGAGACAATGAAAGTGGAGAGCGTTGTGTATTTAGGCACTCCATTTGTTAACCACAAATATACTTCTATCTTGAGCTCTCCATTGCGATCTTTCTTCTCTATCTGCAATCATTGACCATGGTGGTCGAGTTAATTCCCCTAATTTTCTACTTTTTTTCGAGCCCTAATTTTATTTAAGATCCAATTGTTTTCGATGAATGAGAAATGGAGTGAGTGGGAGAGGACAAGTATCGGTAAAATGGAGATAGGTGTGAGAGAGAAAATAACGAGCAAGAGCAAAAATTTGGGGATGGGCATACAGTAATGTGCACATAATAACGATATAATAATTGTTGTCCCCGCCTTGAAGAGTAAGAAAGTTAAAAACTTAAGTATGATATTATTAATTATATTTGAAGAAAATAAAAAAAATTAGATGTAATTTAGTTAGTTACATTTAACTTTAAAATCTTTAATTTTACTTATAAATAAACAAAATTTTATACACTAAAAGAATATAAACAAAGCAAAGTCAAAATAACACTTTAATTTAATGAAAAATAGTGTTATTTGTGTGTGAGAGTAGAAAAAAATATTTTAAGTATTTTTTTAGAAAAATATTGACAAAATAGTGAGTTTTGAAAACACTTATGTGTCAATATTTTAAATTTATCTCAATTTATTGTATTACTTATCATTTTGTATCTATTAATTTTATTGTCTAATGAACGTAGACAAAATTGAAGGATAAAATACGTTAAATTATTGATATTATTATTTTATTCTATTAAATTTAATTTATTTTTATTTAATGTACACAACAATGTGTAAATATCGTTAAATTGTAAATAAGAAGTAGATTTTACAATAAAAATAATAATAAGCGTTAATAAGGACCTATCTCCCTAAAAGTACTATTGTTAATCCTTCTCCAATTTTAATTTCATTAACTAAATACGCACTAATCTTTCCAACCTAACCATTTAGGAATTAACACTTTATTTGCTATAATTGATGTTATATATTTATAAATAATAATATATCACGAGATAACATTAAATTTATATATATATATATATATATATAATTTTTTATTTAAAATCAAATGATTTGTAATTCTTTTGATTTAAGACATATTTGATTGAAAATAATAAAAATTATATAATTTTGAGTATTTTTTATGTTTGATTTAATTGTTAATCATAAATATAATATAAAATATTGTAATCATTTGATTTCATTTAAAATAAAAAATGTTTATTTTTAATTTTATAAATTTTATTTTAATATTTATTATTATTATTATTATTATTATTATTATTATTATTATTATTATTGTTTAATTTTTATTTAGTTATGTAAAATCAAATATCACTTTAAAGTCATGGTCATGGGATGAAGCAGCCAGTCAACTTAATTATATGTACTCTTTTGAGGAGAATGCTATTGTTAAGTAAAGGTCGGAAGTTGTTAGGAAGGAGCCAGATAAGACATCACATTCAACAAGATTTAAACACGGTATTGCTATATATTTTTTTCCCTAAAAATAACACAAAAAGGAAATCATTTAATAAAATAAGAAAGCTATCAAGCTATCAACTATATTTTCTTCTTTTTTACAATATATATATATATATATATATATATATATATATATATATATATATATTATAATATTATTATAATTAATTACAAATTAAAAATATATTTTAAGGATTCAAGCACAAACAGAGTGTTTATCATCATTTTGTAATGGGTAACGGTTGTATCAATCCAATTACTAATCAATATAAACAATTTAGTTTCTTTATTTTTAAATTAAATTTAATTAAATTTTTAATTTTTTAAAAAGAAAAATAAATATAAATCATGAGTTACTGTTTAAATTATATATAATTAAACACTTAAAAGATTTTTGACTTTCTTAGTCAATTATATTACATAAATTTTATACATTTTGGTATTAGAAGAATTTATAATATCCTTAGATATGGTAATATTTGATTTTAAAATTTATATTTTTTAAAAAATATAAAAAATAATAAATTTTATTATCTATTATCAAATTTTATTCATTTATATAAATCTTTCATCAAACTTAAAAGTGTCAAAATCTACCTCACTTATATAACTTTAACTATCTATTAATTCCGTTACAAAATGACCCAATTTAATGTAAAATAACATGTAATCAATTTAAACAAATTTAATAACAAAATTATATAATTTATAACAATTTTATCCATTTATGCTATTATCATTAATTTATACAATACAATTTATAGAAGAAAAACATAGATTTGTAATTACTCTTAATGTTATCTTTCTAAACCTGAAAATGCAAGTTAATCTAGGCTATAAAACTATAATTAATGCTCAAATTCATTCTTTAACTACTATTTGTGTAATTAATTCATCCTCAAAAGTCATTTCGAAGGGATATAATTGAATTTATCTAAACGGTCTCATCTTTACATAGAACAAATTTGATAAATGAAAAAAATTGCTTTTTCATTTATCATAAATTTCTTTATTTCTTATTATGTATAATTTTTCAATATAGCAAAACAAACATTATCTAAAATATAAATTAATTTCATTAAACACTATGTGACTAATTTTTTTTTTCTAAACTCTCTCCCGCATTTCGAAATATGTTTCAACGAAGTAATAATTCTAGAACCAATCAAAATACCCTTATTGAAATCAAACTCATAAATTAAAGATATCAAATTTTGAGTAAGGGGTAATGAGTTAGCAATAATTGAGATTAATTTGAGGTTTTTTAGAATAATCAAGTCATGTAAGTTGTAAAATGAGTAAATTTTGGTAATTTATTGCTAGAACTTACATAGATTTCGTGGTAGATTTATATAAATAAATTACATGCGATTTATTACATATTAAATATCATCAATTTTTTAAAAGAAATGATGTATTGTTACAACTTATATAAGTTTGTTAGTAGATTTTAACACTTCAAAAATTTGAAGATAGATTTATATAAATGGGTAAAGTTTGATAAAAGATTGTGAAATATACCTATGTGAAAATGATTCAAGTTTTTTTCTTTTTTAAAATGTTTGAATTTTGTAACTTAAAATTACTAAGTATTTATTTGATAACGATTTTATTCTAGATATCTGAATCCTTTAAAGTGACTTTTCAATTATATATGTTTGATAATGATTTTTTATTTTGATTTTCACTTTTTCAATAAATCATTACCATGAGATAATTTATGCATTTTTAAAATAAATTTTTTGAATTAGATTTATGTTTTTTATTTATTTTTTTCAAACAATTTTTTTAGAATAAATCAAGTCATACGATTTTTATATTTATAAGTATTTGAAAAATATGATTAAAAATATAAAATTTATAAATAATAACCAAAAAGTTTCTATATTATTAAAGTTTTCAAAAAAAATATAAATAAAAAACATATTATATTATCAAATAATTTTTAAGTTATTTTTGATTTTTTTCTTAAAAATCAATAAAGAAAAATTATTTAAAAATATATCGGTAATTATTTTTACAAAAAATTATAAATTACAAAACCAATTATTTAATTACAAATCATAAATTAGAATCATTATTATACAAAGTCTAACTTAGTTTTAATTAATTAAGCATGTTATAACAAATATATTTCTGTTATTTATAACGCGTGATTTCGACGATTTTATGTTAGTTGGATTAATTTATGTATTTTTATTAAATTATGGGATTTAATTAACTTAAATTAATAACTACTTAACCAAAATACATATTTTAAAATAATTATGGGGTTGATTTTTTTTAATTTTTTAATCAAAGTATCATTTGATTTTTCTAAAGAGTAAAAATTATGAAAATAAATGATATTAGGTTTGATTTATTACAAGTTAATATTAAATATTTATTAATATCAAAATTTAATTATAAAAAATAAACTTTAAATTTTCTTTTTATCTAGCAATAAATCAAATTCCAACTATCATTCTTTTCCAAAATTTGTTTTATCGCGGTGACAATTGGTTAGGAGGAATATAATTAATAATATAATTATTTTTATGTTTAATTGTGTCATTGATACATAATAAAATAAAAAATTATTAATAGATAAAGAAATAATTCAACTACCTCCTCAAGGAATTATTTTTTCCCATTCCAACCGAGAATGTAATTTTCTTTTACTCATGTCCTCCTGGTGGTATTCTCCCTGTATTGCATATTATTCTTTTTTGTTTTTTTCCCTCTTCCCTGAGCTATTTCAACTTATATATATATAAATATAAAGTAATAATTATTTAAAAACAATAATTTTTAATAATATATTAGTTACGTAAAAAGAAAATAATAATTAAATGATATTATTTAAATTTAATTAAATATAAAGATATTAAAATAATATATAATGATTTTTATTTTATTTTAATAATGATTTCTTTTTTTCGGTAGTCAAATATTGTAATAATAATTATATTTTTTTTATATTCAATTTCATTATCATTATTATTTTTATATTATAGAATTATTATTCTCTTTTTAATTATAAGATAATAATATTATTATAAAAATAATTTATTAACGATAATTTTATGTAATAAAATATATATTTTTATTACGATAATAATTTTATTTCTAATATATCATTATCCAAATTGGCTAATTATATTATATAGTTTAACGAATTTCGAAAACAAAACCAATAAGTTATAGTGTGTTTGGTCGATGATATTAAATTAATGCAACCAGTAATAGTAGAGCAAAGAATAAATATTCTTCTCCTAGAAAACTAAAATTTAATGCATTTTTATTAAGTAACTAAAAATACTTCAACTTGCATTCTATTCTGAGAAATGCTATATAATTTTGATTTATTTTATAAAAAATGTCAAAAAATTTATCTATATAAAGGTATCAAAATTTTATTCTATTTATAAATAAGTAATTTTTGTGATTAAATTATTATGTCAAGTTAGTTATGTTAGAAAAATGAATTAAAATAGCTAGTTTTTTTTAATGTATTAATTGATCGATTTCATTTTTTTTTACTTCTTGGTTGCTATCTTTTTTATCTCTTGTTTTCTTATATATATATAACAAATGAATTGTTGAATATTGGATCTAAAAGTAATAAATTAGTGGTATAATTTAGGGAAATTAGTGACCTAATTTATGACATAATTTGTGACATGATTTAAGGAAATTAGTGTCATAATTTAAGAAAATTGGTGGCCTAATTTAAGGTTTAAATTATGGCACAATTTAAGGAAAGGGAGCCTTGCTTCATCTATAAATAGGGAAGAGTTTATGCATTTAAAAACAAGACAAAAATAAGAAAAAATCAGAGAGATTATAAGCAAACTCAAAGAGAGAAAATACTTGTGAGTTTGGGAAAACACTTGAGAGATATTATGAGTGAGAAAATCAGATCAGATTTTGTATATTTCTACTCGATTCAAATAATATCTGTTACCTCCCGCGACCTGACAATTAATCTTAACCACGTAAATTCTATGTGTTCATTTTATCGTTTTGATATATTCATATACCGTTATTTATTATTTCAACCCACAACAGGAATAACAAAACAACTCACGGATAAACAGAGAAAAGAGAGAGATACAGATGTTACAAGAAAAGAAAAAAAAATGTTTTGCACTTCCTGTATAGAATTAGATTTAATAAAGTTTAAATACTTATAAATTTATAGAATAATAAAATGTAACGCGTGTTTATTATTATTTGATTATTGTATTTTAGGAGATAATTGTTTCTAATATTCTAAAAATTATGATAAACAAAAAAATTATCTTAAGAATATTATATAATATACATATTATATACTCAATTTTATTTAAATTATATATATATATATATATTTATATTTATATTTTTAATTTTAATAATATAATTTTATTTTCAATTTATTTGTATATGTATTATTTTCTACTATTTTAAGAAAATTTCCTCACAATCCGACAAACAGAAATTTAGATCGTTAATTTTGCTGCTAATACTTGCGGTACACACCTTATTCTATCGTCTTTATTGCTAGTGGTTCTTGCTTTATATTATGTTTACAAACTAATTAATATTATTTTTTAGGGTTTTATAACATTAATGATCGATCGGAACAGTTTGTGTAATCTTCTAATTGTTCTTTTTCTTTATTGCTTACTTTTATCGTTCAGTTTTCTTATTTATTACTAACTGTTTCATTTTATCTTACTGTCAGTATCCACATTATTTTATTGTTTTGATCTATTTTTACAGTTTAATTATAACTGTAATTTGGTACTTTCTTCGTCTTGTATTATTGCATGTTTATACTCATCCTATTTCCATACTGTTTTATGCTTTAATTATTTAAAATGATGTATTTGTTGATCCAACTAACGTGTGCCATACACAAAGAAAAAAATAAAAAAAAATAAAGGAAAGTATTTGGCGTCGAAAGAAAAAGTAAGAAAAGAAGAAAGAAAAGAAAAAAACAAAGTCAAAAGTTTTTTCTTTGTCTCCATCCTTTCATGCGTGAAGAATGAAGAAGACTTGAATTTTTGGCTTTATAAAGCCTTAGTTTCAATCTCAAAAATTATATATAGATCAGAAGCAGAGAAAACAAAAGGAAAGAGAGAGAGAAAGTTTTTGAGAGATTTTTGAGAGAGAAATTAAGAGAGCCAATTTGTGAGTTTTATCCATAAATTGAAGATACATATTTATTATATTTTTGTGAGAGATCCACCTAAAGGTGAAGTATGTAATTCCATCTTATTATAGTGGAAGTTTAAGTGGCCGGGTCCCGTGGTTGTTACTTTCTTTTTGAAAGGTTTTTCCACGCTAAAATCTTGGTGTCATTTTTATTCTATTTTGATTTAGGAAATTATCCTGGATGTGTAGAATTTTATTTCTTTAAAACCTTCCATTTTTTCCAACAAAGTGGTATCAGAGCCAAGTTATTTTTAATAAGAGACTGTACACATATACAGTACTATTCACATATACTGTATTATACTATTCACGGATACTATTCACATAGTACTATTTGGAAGGTACTATTCATCGATACTATTTGGCGGGTACTATTCATCGTCAAAAGGTATCAAGTTCGACGAAACTTGGTGACTGACGATTCAAATGGAGGAGAGCACATGTAATATGATAAAGTTGACCGCATTTAATTATGCAATTTGGAAGCCGAAGATGGAGGATCTTTTATACATTAAAGACCTATGGAAGCCAATTATTATGCCGAAGGAGAAAGAAGTAACCGATGGAGACATTGAATGGGCCGTTCTGAACCGAAAGTGTGCTGCTCAAATCAGACAATGGATCGACAAAAGCATTTTTCAAAATTTTGCTAATGAACACGATGCTTATGTTCTTTGGCAAAAGTTGGAGAAAATGTATGCGAGGACAACCGCACAGAATAAAGCAAATCTGATGCGACGATTAGTCAATTTGAAGTATAAAGACGGAAGCAGCGTATCAGAACATATGAGTGAGTTCCAAGGCATTGTAGATCAACTCAACTCTATGAAGATGACTGTAGATGACGAGCTACAAGCGTTGTTGATGTTGAGTTCTCTACCAAAAAGTTGGGATACTCTAGTTGTGTTAGTTAGCAACTCAGCTCCTGACGGTAAGCTTACCATGGATATGGTAAAAGACAGAATGTTAAACGAAGAGTCTCGACGAAAAGATGAAGGATATACTCCTGACACTGAAGCGCTTGTCATGCAGAAACAAGGCAAGCAAGAATGGCGGGGGAGAAGTAAAAGTAAAAATCCCCGTAACCAAAGTCAACAAAGAGGACGGTTGAAGTCTAGATCAAGGTATGACATGAAGTGTCATCATTGCGGTAAGCCTGGACACTTCATTCGAGAATGTAGAAGGTTAAAGGCGGAACAATCTAGAAATCAGGAAGCAAAAACCCAAACAAATGACACCACAACTATCAATGAAGAAGTTGTTATCATTCGAGATGCTGATTATGTCAATCTTGCATGCCAAGACACTACTTGGGTAGTTGACTCAAGCGCTTCCCATCATGTCACCTCACGATGCGAATTCTTCTCAACCTACACTCAAGGTGATTTTGGACGTGAGAGGATGGGAAATGATGATGCATCAAAAATTGTCGGCATTGGAAATATTTATCTAGAGACTAATCTTGGATGCAGATTACTTCTGAAAGATGTGAGGCATGTTCCTGATATCCGCTTGAATTTAATCTCTACCGGTATGCTTGATGATGATGGATACAATAATTACTTTGGTGAAGGAAAGTGGAAGCTCACCAAAGGCAATCTGGTAATAGCTAAAGGCAAGAAAGATACATCACTTTACATCACAGAAGCCAGACTGTGTAGATGAGAAGTAAATGCCACAAGGAAAGAAGTTCCTACCGAGCTATGGCATAAGCGACTCGGCCACATGAGTGAAAAAGGTCTCATAATTCTTTCTAAAAATGAGGTCTTGCCAGGAATGAAAGGTACACCCTTGCAAACTTGTGTTGACTGTATTCTGGGAAAACAACATAGAGTTGCATTTCGTAGTCTCGCACCATCTAGAAAGGAAAATATTCTAGATTTAATACACACAGATGTATGTACAATGAGTTGTAAGTCATTAGGAGGTGCTCACTATTTTGTGACCTTTATTGATGACCATTCAAGAAAAGTATGGACTTTTGCTTTGAAAACTAAAGATCAAGTACATGAAGTTTTCAAGCAGTTCCATGTAAAAGTGGAGAGAGAAACTGGCAGACGTCTGAAGTGTGTACGTGCAGATAATGGTGGTGAGTATCGTGGACCATTCGAAGAGTACTGCAGAAGTTTTGGCATCAGGCTGGAAAAATCAGTACCAAAGACACCTCAACACAACGGTGTCGTAGAGAGAATGAACAGAACCATCTGTGAAAGAGTCAGATGTATGCTCTCAAATGCAAAAATGCCAAACACCTTTTGGGGGGAGGCAATGCGAACAGCAGTCGATTTAATCAACCTTTCTCCATCAGTTCCACTAAACTACGATGTACCGGAAAGAGTTTGGACGGGGAATGACGTTTCTTACAAACACTTGAAAGTATTCGGCTGCAGAGCATTTGTTCACATCCCAAGAGATGAGCGGTCCAAGTTGGATGGAAAAGCGAAACAATGTATCTTTATGGGATATTCCCATGAATAATTTGGCTACAAACTTTGGGATCCTATTAACAAAAGGATTGTTAGGAGCAGAGACGTGGTATTTCTTGAAGACCAAACAATCGAGGATTTTGAGAAATCCGAGAAACCACAGTCAGATGAAATTCCAGTTAATCTGGACCCAGTCTCTCCACCAATAAATCCTGATGAAGGGGGAGTCACACCAGATACTGATGATGTCAATCCACCAGCTGGCAGTTCAGAACCAGAACAAGTCTATGAACAAGTCCAACCAGAAGTACAGATAAGGAGATCTACCCGAGTACGACAACCTAGTCGTATATATTCTCCTAACGAGTATGTGATGCTTACTGAAGGGGGAGAACGAGAGAGTTATGATGAAGCTATCACTGATCAACATAAGACTGAGTGGCTTAAAGCCATGCAGGAAGAAATGAAATCTCTGCATGAGAACCACACATTTGACCTGATGAAACTACCACCGGGAAGAAAAGCTCTCGAGAACAAGTGGGTATACAGAATCAAAAGTGAAGAAGGCAGCTCACAACCACACTATAAAGCAAGATTGGTTGTGAAAGTATTCGAGCAAAAGAAAGGCGTTGACTTCGATGAAATATTCTCACCAGTGGTTAAAATGTCTTCAATCCGAGTTGTTCTTGGTTTGGTAGCTAGTCTTAATCTGGAGGTTGAACAACTTGACGTAAAGACTGCATTCTTACATAGTGATCTTGATGAAGAAATCTATATGGAGCAGCCCGAAGGTTTCCAAGTCAAAAGCAAAGAGAAGTTGGTATATAGACTAAAGAAAAGCTTGTATGGTCTGAAGCAAGCACCAAGGCAGTGGTACAAAAAGTTCGACTCATTCATGGAGAAAAATGAATAGAGTAGAACGACGGCTGATCACTGCGTCTTCATCAAGAAATTCTCTGATGGTGACTTTATTATTCTTTTGCTTTATGTTGATGATATGTTAATTGTGGGTCAAAATATTGACAAGATTAACAAGTTAAAGAATGAGTTGAGCAAGTCCTTTGCAATGAAGGACTTAGGACCTCTTAAGCAGATTCTTGGCATGATGATTACCCGCAACAGGCAAAAGGAAAAGATCTGGCTTTCCCAAAAACGGTATGTTGAAAAAGTTCTTGAAAGATTCAACATGAGCAAAGCTAAACCTGTTAGTTGTCCACTTGCAAGCCACTTCAAACTTAATGTGAGTCAATGTCCCTCAAGTGAGGAGGACAAATCAGAGATGATAAAGGTACCTTATGCATCGGCAGTTGGCAATCTAATGTACGCTATGGTATGTACTAGACCAGACATTGCACATGCTGTTGGCGTTGTGAGATAATTCCTATCAAATCCTGGAAAGGAAAATTGGGCAGTTGTCAAATGGATACTCAGGTATCTCAGAGGAACCTCCAGTCATTGTTTATGCTTTGGTAATAATAAACCTGTATTAGAAGGATATACATATTCAGATATGACTGGCGACGTAGATATGAGGAAATCTATATCCGGGTACCTAATAACATTTGGAGGGGGAGCTGTTTCATGGCAATCACGATTACAAAAGTGTATTGCTTTAAGTACCACAGAAGTAGAGTACATTGCAATCACTGAAGGTTGTAAGGAGATCCTGTGGATGAAAAAGTTCCTACAAGAATTGCATCAGAACCAAGAAAATTATGTTCTTTATTGCGGCAGTCAGAGTGCAATTCATCTTAGCAAGAACCCAACCTTCCACTCAAGGTCCAAACACATCGACGTTAGGTATCATTGGATTCGTGATGTGTTGGAACATAAACTACTGAAAGTTGAAAAGGTTCATACCAATGATAACGGGGCAGATATGATGACAAAGACCGTGACTAGAGAACAACTTGTTATCTGTAGAAAGATTGCAGGTATGGAAGAGCCATGTCCCACATAAGGTGGATGGGGAGATTTGTTGGTCCAATTAATGTGGGCCATCCACAAAGAAAAAAAAAGGAAGAAGAAAGGAAAGTCTCTGGCGCCGAAAGAAAATGAAGAAAAGAAGAAAAGAAGAAAGAAAAGAAAAGAAAAAAACAAAGTCAAAAGTTTCTTCTTTGTCTCCATCCTTTCATGAAAAATGTAGAAGACTTGAATTTTTGGCTTTATAAAGCCTTAGTTTCAATCTCAAAAATTATATATAGATCAAAAGCGGATAAAACAAAAGGAGAGAGAGAGAAAGTTTCTGAGAGATTTTTGAGAGAGAAATTAAGAGAGCCAATTTGTGAGGTTTTATCCACAAATTGAAGATACATATTTGTTGTATTTTTGTGAGAGATCCACCTGAAGGTGAAGTGTGTAATCACATCTTATTATAGTGGAAGTTTAAGTAGCTTACGGGTCCTGTGGTTGTTACTTTCATTTTAAAAGGTTTTTCCACGCTAAAATCTTGGTGTCATTTTTATTCTATTTTGATTTGGGAAATTATCCTGGATGTGTAGAATTTTATTTCTTTAAAACCTTCCATTTTTCCCAACAGTATTTCATTATCTTTGCACATTACCGTTTTGTTAATATTGCTTTATTTTTATTTTTATTTTTATTTAGATGTTAATGTTTATTTATTATTACTTTATTGTTGAACGTTAATTACAATTTCTTTTCCTAGATGTTTGAAACATGTTTTATACTTTCAGTTTGAAAAGAGATGCCTCTAAAATACATACGACTTAGGCTCGTTTAAACAAAAAATAAAAATAAAAAAATTTATTACATCATAATTATTCTTACATTAATCATATAATATAAATTTTGAATAGATTGTTATATTTTTAAAAATATTTTTATTAATATTAAAATAAAATTTATATTTTTAAGAATCTTATTTTGTGTTTTTAAGAATTCGACGTTGTTAGTGTATATTTCAGAAAGAAAAAATTAAAGCATCTGAAATTATCTCTTCATTGTTCCAAACTGAGAATCCAATTGTGAATGTTAATGACCTTATTGTAGTGGTTTTAATGTAAACCAAATAATGAGACCTTCTGTAACTCATACTGGTTTATGTTCCTTTGAACCATGCTTTAGCAGAAAAATCAGATAAATTTAATGGCTTAAACTTCAAGAAATTTAGGAGTAAGATGATATTATATTTCACAGCCTTAAATTTGGCAAAATTCTTGATTGAAAAAGCTCACAATAAACTTGAAGGTGAATAAGATTTTTAGTCTACTAGTGCTATTAAAGCATGGAAGTATTTTAATTATTTATATCAAAACTATGTTTTGAACAGTCTAACCAATTTCTTATATAATAAGTATAATAAGGAAAAGATGGCTAAAGATTTATGGGAATCATTGAATAAGAAGTATGAAACTAAAAATACTGGTACCAAAAAAAATGTTGGTTGGTTGCTTTCTTAATTATAAGATGGTGGACTCTGAAATTAAGTACGTGAAATCCAAAATATCTTAACATAGATGTATCATGAATGAATGATACTTAGTGAAACCTTCCAAAGTGCAGCTATTATTGAAAAGTTGTCCTCCTTATGGATATGGTTCAAGCCTACTTTAAGCATAAGAAAATAGAAGTGCCTTTGAAAGACTTATTGATAAGATTCAAAGTGGAAGAAGATAACAAAGTTTCTTCTAAAAAATGGTATATCTCATCAATATTTAAGGATAATGCGATGGAGCATGGTCAAAGTTTCAAGCACAATAAGAATAAGGGTAAGGGCAAACAAGGTAACGAGTCTAAGTTGGGACCTAGAGAAGCAGCTTTTAATAAGTCAAGTTTTAGAAATATTTTCTTTAATTGTTAAATGACAGAACATAAAGTCCTAGATCGCAAGTTTCCAAAAAAAAAAACCAAAACCGTGAGGCAAACATGGTTGACGAATCACTCATGATATATTTGATATTGACTTATGTGTAGTCATTTCTGAGTTGAACTTTGGGATCAAACCCAAAGGAGTTGTGAATTAATACTGGTGTAACAATATACATATGCTTAGATAAGGAGCTATTCACTACTTTTGAATCATTGAAAGATTAAGATAAGCTTTTCATGGGAAATTCTACTACATCAACTATTCTAGGGCAAGGCTAAGTCAATCTGAAGATAACCTATGGGAAGAAGCTTACATTAAAAAATATACTATATGTGCCAAACTTCCAGAAGATTCTTGTTTTTGGCTCAATGCTAAATAAGTATGATTTTCAGATAATGTTTGAATATGATAAAGTCGTTTTAACCAAAAATTGGATGTTTGTAAAAAAATGGCATGTAAATGATGGACTATTTAAGCTCAATGTAACGACTGTAAAAGCTAAAAATATTAATAAGATTAATTCTTCTCCTTATTTGCTTCAGTCTTCCAACTTGTGGCACAACATATTAAGTTATGTTAATTACAATACAACATTGCGTAGATTAATTAACATGGAACACACTCGCATTTCAAATAGATTCAAAACATAAATATAAGACCTGTGTTATCATTTCATTCAATTGAAAGGAACACCGAATCCCTTGACTTAATTCAAGGTATTGCGCAGTGATCGTGATGATGACTATGAAGCACCATTTGATGAATTTTGTACACAACATGGAGTTATCCATGAAATTGCAGCACCTTATTCACCTAAGCAAAATGGAGTTACTGAACATATTAATCGTACCTTGAAAGAAATTATGAATGCAGTACTATTAAGTTATGGGCTACCACAGAACTTGTGGGGGAAGCTATTTTATCAGTTAACTACATTTTAAATAAGTTACATCGAAAAAAGACATATAAGAATTGTATGAATTATTTAAGAAATGATACATTCTTCTAAAAATTTATGAGTGTGAGAGTGTCTTGTTAAAATAGCCGTACCTATACTTAAGAAGGTGAAGATAGGTCCAAAAATGATATATTTCATCTTCATTGGATATATACACAATAATAATGCTTGTCGTTTTTTGGTGCATGAGCCAAATATCCCAAACATACATAAAAATATGATAATAGAATCAAAGAATGCATAATTCTTTGACCATGTATTTTCAGATAAATCTCAAAGAGAATTAAGTTCATCTAAATGAACATATGAGATTATGAAAGTAGATAATCAAAATAAAGAACTTGAACAAGAAGTTGATAATAAGGTTGAGATTGGACTCAAACGTAACAAGATTATTAGGGCACAAACGTTCTATAGTCCAGATTTTTTGACATACTTACTAGAAAGTGAACCTCAAATCTATAAAGATGTAAATTCTTACAAAAGTCTTTAACATAAAGAAGTTATTAATAGTAAAATTGAGTTCATTATGCAAAATCATACTTATAAACTAATTGACTTATCTCAAAGTAATAAAACAATAGGATTTAAGTAGATTTTCACCAAAAAAAATGTAAATCAAAGAATCAATTGAAAAATAAAGGCTAAACTTATAATTAATGGATATAAATAATTACATGGTCTTGATTACTTTAATACTTATTTTTCTATTACAACGAATGTGACAAATGTATACATGTCAAGAACAAAAAGATGATTATGTTACATATTAATCGTTTATAATAATAATCAAATTATTAAATTTATCAAAATTAAGTTGAATTTAAAATTTGATATAAAAGGTATAAGGTTTATTCATATATTTTTTAGAATTAAAATATCAAAAGATATCAAAATTATGAAAACACCTATAAATATAAATATACAACTAGATTTATAAGGGATGGTATTAGACTGAATATTTATAATATATAAATCGGTTAGTTATTATAAAATTTTAAAATCGTCCTAATCAAATTAAATTGTATATTGATTAAAAATAGGTAGATTTAATCCGTTATACATCTAGATTGATGCGGAATGCTTTTCTGGTTGGTGAGGAGCGCCCACGGAATTGACATGTGCTAATCTTCGTGTGAAAGCCAGGTATAGAATACAATTAATTAATTATTATGTGGCATTTTTCTATTGGCTTCAGGGTTAGATATTTTAGGAATTTAAGTCGGCAGTTTTGCCTATATTAACTAGGGCTCGCCCATTTCTTTCTCAGCAACAAATTCATCTACTACGATAATATTCGAAAATTAAATATCATCGAGTCTCTTGTTTCGCTCCCTGAAGGTATACTCTTTTTCTTTATATTTCTGAAATTCATCTTTCATTATGATCTCTAAGGTTAGGGTGTAGATCTATGTTGGGACATATCAGTACTCTGCAGGATTAGGGTTTCGATTTCTGTTGGAATTTTAGGATTTATCAGCGTTATCTATTAGGGTTCCGATCCTTTATCTGAATTTGTTATATTTTTTGAGGTTCAAGATCTATTCTTTTTAATTTGATAATTAATACAACGGAATCGTGGGTGCCCTTCACGGATTATTGATTTTTTTTGTTGTTGAAATCTTTGAGGATGTTTCTATTTCGTTTCTATGATTTTGGAATCGGATGGATAAATTATTTAGAGGCCATAATGCTGAAGATGCTGAATAAGTCGTGATTTGAATTTTTCTGTGTTATACCTATTTAAGATGTTATTGTTGTGTCATTAGGATCCGTTTTTTGTATTTGATTCTGTTGTTTATTTGAGATGGGTCTGGATGGTACTCCTGATGTTCAATTGTTTATTTATTTATTTATGTACGTTCTCTGATTGTTCCTTTCTATTTTTGTGTAAGCAGATGCAAATCTTTGTGAAAACCCTTACCGGCAAGACCATCACCCTTGAGGTGGAAAGTTCAGACACCATTGATAACGTCAAGGCCAAGATTCAAGACAAGGAAGGAATTCCTCCAGATCAACAGAGGCTTATCTTTGCTGGCAAGCAGCTCGAAGACGGCCGTACTCTTGCCGATTATAACATACAGAAGGAATCTACCCTCCACCTTGTGCTCCGTCTCCGTGGTGGTATGCAAATCTTTGTCAAAACTCTCACCGGAAAAACCATCACCTTGGAGGTTGAAAGCTCAGACACCATTGACAACGTTAAGGCTAAGATTCAGGACAAAGAGGGAATCCCCCCAGACCAACAAAGGTTGATTTTTGCCGGGAAGCAGCTTGAAGATGGTCGCACCCTTGCAGATTACAACATTCAGAAGGAGTCAACTCTTCACTTGGTATTGCGTCTGCGTGGTGGTATGCAGATTTTTGTTAAGACTCTTACTGGGAAAACCATCACCTTGGAAGTTGAGAGCTCGGACACCATTGACAATGTGAAAGCCAAGATCCAGGACAAAGAGGGTATTCCCCCAGATCAACAAAGGTTGATTTTTGCTGGTAAGCAACTCGAGGATGGCCGAACTTTAGCTGACTATAACATCCAGAAGGAATCAACACTGCATTTGGTTTTGCGCCTTCGTGGTGGAATGCAGATTTTTGTTAAAACTCTGACTGGGAAAACTATTACGCTGGAAGTTGAGAGTTCGGACACCATTGACAATGTGAAGGCCAAGATCCAGGACAAAGAGGGTATTCCTCCAGATCAGCAAAGGTTGATATTTGCGGGTAAGCAACTTGAGGATGGAAGGACACTGGCAGATTATAACATTCAGAAAGAGTCTACTTTGCATTTGGTGTTGCGTTTTGCGTGGTGGTATGCAGATATTTGTGAAGACTCTGACTGGAAAAACAATTACTTTGGAGGTCGAGAGTTCTGATACCATTGATAACGTGAAGGCTAAAATTCAGGACAAGGAAGGCATTCCTCCTGATCAACAGAGGCTGATTTTTGCTGGGAAGCAGCTGGAGGATGGCAGGACCCTTGCGGACTACAACATCCAGAAGGAGTCTACCCTACACCTTGTCCTTCGTCTTCGTGGTGGTGATTTTTGAATATATGTGTGCTCTTGTGTTCAGTGTTTTAATGCTAATGAGCCATCGTTAATGGCTTAAATAAAGTGTCGGAACTGTGTCTATGTTTTGCTTTATGGTACTACTAATTGCTGATAGGGAAATTATGCTCCCATCTTTTTAAGGAAAGCACACATTTGTGCTAAAGTTTATGCTCATGTTGGCGTTTTTTGTGTTTGCTTCTGCAAATGCGTCCCCCATGATAAAATCTTATCGTGATACAAGGTTGTTCATCTCTGCCAATTTGCTGGCAACATCACGAAGGTACCGTTTGGGGTTTTCTCGATTCCCTTTATTAAAAAATAAAAAAAGTTGTAAACCTACAAATATATAACAGTATTATTTTATCTTTGTTAATGTACCAAATACCAATAAATTGAGTTTTTTTTTTTAATTTCATCAAATTCAATCTAACATGAACTAATTTTTTTAAAATTAATAAATTAGGTGTGATAAATTGATTTATTTTAACAAGTTCATAAATCTGCTCGATTATACTTAAATTGAAGCAAATAAAAGATTTTAAGCAGTGACACTTACTCATACGACTGGGATTATGGTGAATTTCAAGTCGGAGATTTAAAGTGAAGGAAAGAAGAGGAGGAATTTGAGTGTCGTGCATGGGAGAGACTTGCAAATCTTACAATTTCTTTAGTTCTGCAGATCGTGGACTTAATAGTTCATTTTTTTTCCAAGCTGACAATAGAATGCACATTTATGAAGCTTATAAATATGAGCTTCCACCTGATAGTGCCTTCTAATACTCGAATCCTACTATTAGGCATGTCAAAGTAGATGGGTTAGCTCAACTTGACATGGCGTATTCCTTAATTAATTTATAGTGTTAGCATGCGATCCATTAATTAATATATTGTGTCCGTTTATGGCTAATATTTTTTAACTGGTAGATGGTAGTTTTGTCTTGACGCGTTTGATTTTTTGGATTCTGCTCGGTGGGTCCATAATTTATAATCATTTATTTTAAAAATTATATTATTTTCACCTTTATTAATCACCACATTATTTATAACTATGGATGTAAAACATAAATCTTAAATAAATATGTTTATGTAATAATTTATATGGTATATAATTATAGATTAAAAAAATTAAATATTATTATTTAATTAATAATTATCCAATATATTAGTTATAATTGTGTAATATTAACTTATATATAAAAATTTGTTAAATCTTAAATAAATTATCCTAACGTGTATGTTCGTGGAATTGATATAGAAGTGTTAAATAAGTTGTATCGGTTCATCTAATCTTAAGTGAGTGGTAATTTTGGTAAACTAAATTAAATGGGTCGATACGAGGTGAGTTGGGTAATTTAGGATGAATTTATTTAAATTATTTAAACATCTAGATGATGTTTGATAATTATTTTAATTTATAATTCTTAAATTTTAAAATTTTAAAATATTTTGAGAATTGTTAACCAAGTAATTTAGGATGAATTTATTTAAATTATTTAAACATCTAGATGATGTTTGATAATTATTTTAATTTATAATTCTTAAATTTTAAAATTTTAAAATATTTTGAGAATTGTTAACCAATTTTTAGTTTTAATTTTGAAAAATATACATTAAAAATTAAATATTATTTATATGATGATTAATTCTTAATTCTTAATTTTTAATTTTTTTATATTTAGTTGGATATAACTTTTTATAGAAAATTTAAAATCATAAATAATATTTTTTTAAAAAGTATCCTTCTATAAATTTTTCATAGTATATACAATGATTCATAATATTTTTGTACCATTTATATTTTAAAAATTTGTTAAAAATATTTTATTGAATCTGATCAATCATTAATAAAATAAACATGATTTTTTATAAAAACAAATTCAAAATTATAATAAAATTTATTATAAATTAAACTCATAAAACTTTCTAATGGTATATAAAATTATTTATAAAAGTTTATAAATTAATATAGTTTATAAAGGTACTTAGAAAGTTATTTTAGATTTAAACAATCATTAGTATATTTTATATTTTAAAAATGAGTAAAAAATATCCTTATGTATCTAAACAATCATTAATAAAAATTACAAATAGTAAAATATCCTAGAAATTAGGCTTATAGAGATCTATAATAATATATTAAATAAATCATAATAATTTATAAATTTATATAATTTATATTTTAAAAATATTTAATAGAATATGAATAATATTTGATAAAAATTGTGTAACTTTTCTAACAAAATTTAAAATTTAAAAATGTAATATTTCTTGAAAAAATAGACTATTTAATTTTTTAATGATATACATATTTAGTTATAACTTAATATAATTTAAATTTAAAAATCAAGTCAATAATCATCTCTTTAATATCAAATTGATTATGTATATTTTTTAAATTATTATTTATCTTTCTTTTATGTTGATGTGAATATTTGTAACATAAATTTGATTTGATTTATTTTATTTCATTTTTAAAAAAATCATTTGTTATTTTTTCTCTATATTAATTTGATTAATATTTGTATGTTTTGGATTCATAGTAATGATTAACAATTATATTTTGATAAATTTTTAATTTTATTTGATTTTGTTAATTTTTTAATTCAACTTATTTTTATTAAGTAAGTAATTGAAGTTTAAAAAACTATTGATTTAAGTTTATTAGTCAGGCTGTTAATAACTCATATGTTTAATAGATTAAATTTAAGATACTAAGTATAGAATAAGGAGAGGGATGATAACTAAGAACGAGTAAATAATTTAATCAATTTATTTAAAATTAAAAATTTAATCAAATATATCGAATATAAGATTAGATTGGATTAATAAATTTTACGGTTAAATAAGATTCATATTAAAAAATATATAATAAGTTTGTATTTAGATTTAACTTAGATGGACATATTTTATAATCTATTATATTTAATTTGTATTAAATTAATATTAAATTATAAATAGATACGTATATTTATTTTATAATATGATATTGAAATATTATAAATATCATAATTATATTATATTATTATTTTAATTTAAAAAATAAATATAAATATTTATAATGATTTAATAATTGTATAGAAAATTTACTTTTTTGATTTTATAAGTTTTGAATATAAATAATAAATTTTATTATATACTTATTAATATAAAATTTAAATATCGGATAAGATGAATTTTATATGTATTAATAATTAGGTAAATTTTATTATTAATGATGAAAAAAATTTGATGTGTTTAGATCGGATTGATTTAGATTTATTAAATCAGATTGAGATTGAAAATTTTCGAATTTAAATTGGATCGATCGGTAATGTTCATCCCTAACCACCGTCTCAGACTAGTCCCATTTGTTAGGGTTCCGTCTTAAACCGGTTCTCCCATTCCTAAAACCCTAATTATCGAATCAGGTCCTTTGTCGTTTCGGTTTGGGATTTCAATTGTTACTAGGGTTTCATTGAAGGAGTGATCTATTAGGCTGTGATCGATTTTTTGTAAACTTGTGTGAGTCCCGTTTCAATTCCGATGTTTTATGCATCCGTGATGGTGCTTTTTTCTCTCTTTTGTTTTTATGAAATGTTGTGTGTATTTGTGTAAATTCTCAAACTTTTTAGTAAGAGGTATGAGATAGGAAGTTCAATTTAAATTACGAAATGTGTGTTTTTTTTCTTTTGCTTAGAAGGGTTTCTGTTTTATTAGAGAAGTTTTTTTCAAAGTAAAAGTACTTGCGTGAAACATGACCTTGAAGCTGGATTTATTAGGTAAATGAAGAAAGTTATGTGCTTCGATAGTAGTTTTCCATTTGTGGATTTCTGTAAGATTTGCAGATATGAATAACAACTTGAGGGCTGTAAAATTATTATTCTGTTAATTTAGTGGCACAGCATTATACAACATTCTATGAGTTCAAAAGGTTAAAAAGTGGTGATTTTTGTCATGTGGTTGTCCATTGCTGGTGGCACGTATAGTGACAATTGAGATTTGAAGTCAACCTGTCTTATTTATCAAATTTACATTTTTCATTGCCTGTGTTGCAATGCTATTTTGCGATGAGGATTTCTAGGGTATTTTCCATATGCTGGGTGCAATAATTGCGAGTTGGTTGATATTTTTAAATCAAAATGTTATGTAGTTAATTGGGGTTCATAGGCATTCAATTACCTGATTTTTTTCGTGTTCTGATTTTCATTTGCAATTAGGTCTGAGCCATTCTGGTTGCTAGTTCCTCTTAGTTCCATAAGCCAAGGTTTATGTCCTATTTAGAAGTCCAGATTCCTGCTGTCTTTGATACATTTCTTTCTTAGATAAAAACTAGTTATAACACTTTAGATTTGGAGTTGATCTGTCCACTACCATGAGTTTTGGTTACAGATTCTTAGCATTATGATAGAATTTTGTGCTTTTTTCTTGAACACAGATCCTTTTGCTGATGCAAATGATGAGGACTTAGGTGCTGGATCAAAAGAATACGTACACATCCGTATACAACAGCAGAATGGTAGAAAAAGCCTGACCACACTGCAGGGGTTGAAGAAGGAGTTCAGCTACAATAAAATACTTAAGGACCTTAAAGAAGGAATTCTGTTGTAATGGTACAGTAGTCCAGGACTCAGAATTGGGGCAGGTATATGTTCTTAACCAAAACATCCTAGCTTTTTATTTCCGGCATGTCTAAGTTGAGTGATTCTAGCATTGTTTTTGTATGGTAGGTTATTCAACTTCAAGGAGATCAAAGGAAGAACGTGTCAGCTTTCTTAGTTGAGGTTTGTCCAAATTCATTTCTTTTTGGTTGCTCGTCTTTTGAGTTTCATGGTGTTTGTGGATTTGAATCCAAATATTTAGCTTATTTAATTGCTAGTAGCTTTGATAAATGCTAAGAGCTCATTTAGTATTGAGTTTTGTTTTTAAGTTATGTTTTATTGCGTTTGAAGCTAATTTTTTGTTTCCTAATTCGTTTGATAAATTTTTTCGTCCTCTTCTTTCATTCCTTTTCAAGTTGCAATAAAGAAAAATTACAGTTAACTAAAGAAAAATGAACTTGCATATGATTTTCAAAACCTTATTTTTAGTTTCCAAAAGAATAAAAAGTTTGTCAAAATGATACCAAGTTCTAACGCAATTTTGAATTTAAAAATGGAATTAATTATCAAACAATATAAACTTGGGTTAAAAAATTTGAACTTAAAAACAGAAATAATTACAAAACATGCTCTAAACTACCCAGTTTTTGGAAAATAATTTACGAATGCTTTTGCTTCTTGTAATAAGTTTTATGCCTTTAGGGGAAGTGGCGTTAGGTTAATTGCATGCCGCAAGCTAGATTTTTGAAGTAATCATGAGCCTGATCATGTTTTTTCCCCCTTCCTCCGGAATTTGGATTGCAGGCTAGCATTGTGAAGAAGGAACATATTAAAATTCATGGTTTCTGAGCTGTAGCAACCCCTGTTTCTGCAAAGTCTTCTCTCTCCTGCATTAGTGCAGAATATGTTATCCGTTTCACTGTATAAGCGTGAGTGCAATTTATCATTATAAATTGGTTTTGGGTCCCGTGTATGCCCTCTATTTCTGGAGTTTTCTTAGTACTTAAACCATCAGTGATGTGTTGTGATAATGGAATATTTGACAGTACATGGCTTTGTTCTACGCATCAATAATCATCTAGTTATTACGAGTAACTTACATTTCTTGCCTACATATTTGACAACTGCATAAGACTTCTCGCAATGTCCACAACCTTGTGTATATTTCAAAATTGTATCTGTTAAACTTTTTGTCTGCTGCTTTTCTTGTCAGCTGTCAAGTCTGTCAAATTATGGTGTTTATAATTCCCTTGCACTAAATCAAGTTTCGATTCTCTCAGTTTTACAGAACAAACTGATAACGAACTCATGGCGAGAGTGAAAAAAGGTAAAAGAAGCATGCTACAGAACAAATTTCTTAGGGTTTTCTTTTAGTTAATTGAATTTATTTTTTAGCAAAAATAAATAATTAAATAATAACTGAATTTAATTGCTTCATGGGTGTTAAGTTTTGGCGCAGAAGCCATTTCAACACTGAGAAAAAGATGATCAACTCAGGTAAGGAAACTGAACTATTATGGTTCAGATCTGGAATTAACGAAGGAAATCAAGAATTCTCAGAGAGGATTCCATTACATGCAAAGAAAAATCTAATGTGTTGTGTTATGTGTGTGTAGCATATAACAGAAAACAATTGCTCAAGACGTAGTTTTTTGCTTACATAAACGTGAACTAAAAGGGATGTAAAAAGAAATAAACAAACAGATAAATTGGAAAATAATTATGCAATATTAAGATAGATAACAAAGAGAGTGAAGAAGAGGATCATGCCCCTGTATAAATGCCTTCCTCTTGAGAATAAGACTCTCCAAAGTCTGTTAGTAATGAAAATCCTTCATCTGGTGGAAAATACTCTATTAAATCTGCAATATTGAATGTGGGGGATACTTGAAGATGGTGAGGAAGCTCCAGCACAAACGCATTCTCACTAGCCTAGTGAATTATTTTGAAAGGACCCAATCTTTGATCTTGCAATTTGGAGTAAGTACCCACATGAGTTCTTCCTCTACCATAATGGGCCATAACTAAGTCACATTGCAATTCTTTCTTCCTTATTCTCTTGTCTTCATCAGCCTTGTATTTCAAATTAGTAAAGGCGAGATGTTCTGTAACTTCTTTAAACATTTCTTGGACATCATAGACTGTCTTAGCAGCTTTGAAACTCTGAAAATTTAATAAAGTAGTGAGATTAGCATCCAGGCAAGGAGATTTAGTGAATACTATTTCAAATGGACTCTTTTCTGTAGACATATTGATCATGCTATTGAAGGCAAATTCAGCTTCAGGTAAAGCAATATCCTACTGTATTGGGTCTAGTCTAGACCCAGAGAAACACCTTAACATATTGCCCAAAGTTTTGTTGATCACTTTAATTTGACTATCTGTCCGAAGAGGTTGCGTTAAACTTGAGATGTGTCTTAAATCTTTTTCACAACTCCTTCCAAAAAATGACCGGTAAACTTCACATTCTTGTCTAAGACAATGGATTTTGGAACTCCATGCAATTGAACAACATCCTTAAAGAACACTTGAGCTACTAGGCTAGCATCTATAGTTTTCTTGTAGGTTATAAAATATGCCATTTTTGAATATCTGTCCATAGTGATCATCACAGAATCTACTCTTATAGGTGTATTTGGAAATCCTAGAATAAAATCCATGTTAATGTCTTTCCAAATAGTTAAAGGAATAGGCAGTGGAGATGACAATCCAGTGTTATGAATGGTACCTTTAGCAGTTTTACAGATAACATAATGTTGTATGAATCGAATAACATCTCTTTCTAATTTAGGCAAAAAGTACCTTTCCTCGAGTGTGGCAATGGTATTGTCACGACCCGTATGTCCAACCAAAGCTCTAGTATGTTGTTCCTTAATTAAAACATCTCTTAAAGAAGTTTGGGATATGCAAAAAGTATTACCCTTGAGCATACATTCCTCCCATATAACATAGTCTTCTAAGAATTCTCTGTTTGTAAATTTCACTAAAATCTTTGAGTGTATCAAAACATGTAACTTCCACGTGAGCCTTAGTAATTAATAAGCTCCTTCTGCTAAGAGCATCTAAAGCCACGCTATATTTTTCATATCAATGTTTGAATACAAAAGAGAATTTTTGAAGGAATAATGCCATTGAGAAGGCTTTAAACTCAAATTCTTTTAAGAGTTGATGTATTGCAGGGACTGATGATCATAATGAAGTATAAATTCTTTTTGAACTAGATAATATTCACAGTGTTTGCGAGCTCGTACAATGACATAGAATTCCTGCTCCATAAGTAGTCCACTTCTATTAGGCATTATTCAATTTCTCGTTGAAATACTCAATTATTTTTCCTTCTTGAAGTAAGACTCTCTAATTCCTACTTCAGATGCATTAGTTTCCACCTCGAACATTAGATCAAAATTAAGTAAGGCCAACACTGGAGCACTAGTCGATATCTCTTTAATTAGTTCAAAATTGACTTGTTCTTTTTCTCACTTAAATCCTTCTTTTTTTCATACAATTGATTAGAGGTGCTACTGAGTTACTAAAGTGTTTTATAAATATTCTGTAAAATGTGACAAAGCCATGAAAGCTTCTAACATAATGCACAATTATAGGAATAGGCCACTTAGTCACAGCTTGAATCTTTATTAGATCCACTTTAATCCTTTTGGAGTTGATGACAAATCTCAAAAAGATTAATTTTTTAGTGAGGAATTCACATTTTTTCCTATTCAAATAGAAGTTGTTGGCCCTTAGTACTTCTAACACATTTATGATATGATCGACATATAAGTCTTCATTTTTGTCGAAAATGAGGATATTGTTAAGGTATACAAGTCCAATGAAACTCTTCAACATTTCATTCGCGACCCTCGTGAATGTGTTAGGAGCATTGTATAGTTCAAAATGCATAACTTACCATTCATAAATCCCTGCTTAGTTTTGAATACTGTTTTTCACTCATCATCAGGTTTTATCCTGATTTGATGGTATGCACTTTAAAGGTCTAGTTTAGAGAAAACTTGTGAACCCTTTAGCTTGTTTAACATGTCCTCGAGTTTTGATACGAGAAACCTATATTTAATTTTAAATTTGTAATAAAAAAATAAAAGTTTTTTAAAAAAAGAAAAGAAAAGAAGAAAAAGAAACTAAAAGCCAAAAGTTTTGGTCGGATGAAAAAAGAAGGCCATTGATTTAATATGTTAATTACACATTAAACAATTTAAGTAGTAAAAGAAGTTGAAAGGGTTATTTACTTTACATACATATATATGTCATAGTTTTTGGAGAATGAAAATAAGAGAGTTTGCTATACAAACTTGAAGGCAATTTGAAACAACTATAAAGTATAGGTAGGGATAGCTGGAACCACTAACTTAAGCAACACTTACTTTCTAACCATATACAAACATTTCTTCTTCCAATTTTTTTATTTCTTTTACACTCTATTCTTAATATCTCCAAACAACCCCTTTTTATTCTTTCCAAGTAGTCTAAGGTAATGTTCATGATAACTAACAAACGTAATACCTAAAGTATCCAAAGCTAGCTTTTTTGTTTCCTCTTAACTGTTAGGACTAAAACACATAGTAAACTTCCTTAAATTAAATTTTTCCCCATAAGTGTTCTCATTGATTTTCAAAACTTCTTTAAGTTTCTTACTAGAGACATCATCTGCTTCAATAAACACAAAGCTATCATCTGTAAAAAAGATATGAGAAATTAGTGGGCTTACATGTGCGTCAACTACTCTCTTAATCTATCCATTCCTCTCTATCTCACTAAGCTAGAAAGGCACTCAACATATAAAATAAAAAAGATATGGAGAGAGAGGATCTCTTTATCTCAAACCCCTTTTAGGCTTAAAAAGCTCTATAATATCATCGTTAATAGAAAGAGAATAAGAAACTGAACTTACATAATTTATGATCAAATTCACTCAAAGATGAGAGAACCCTGACTTGAGAAGAATGAACTTCAAAAAAGTTTGTTTCACTTTTTCATAAGCCTTCATCATGTGAAGTTTGATTGCAGCCTTTGCCTTTTTACCCTTCAAAATGCTTTTAATAGAATGTAAGGTTTCAAAAGCCATTATCAAATTATTTGAGATCAATCTCCCAGGCACAAAAGCACTCTGACTTATAAAAATTATATTAGGCAAGATAGACTTCGTTCGATTGGTTATACACTTTGTAATGATTTTGTAGAGCACATTACAAAGGTTTATATAGGCCCCAATTCAATAACTCTTGTTGGATCCTTAACTTTAAGAATTAAGAATATACAATATTGTTATGATCCCATAGATTATCATTATGATTCAATACTCTTAGACAAAAATAAGTCACATAATCTTCAACTATCTCCAAATACTTTTGATAAAACAGAATAGGAAACCCATAAAGGCTAGATGCCTTGATTGTATGTATTTATTTAGTAGCAAGTTTAATATGTTGCCTAGTAAAAGGCCTAGCCAAAAATCCATTCATATCGACAGTTACCTAGACTCAATACAATAATTAAAACTATCAAGATTATATGACCTCTTTCTTGAAAATAGTTTAAAGTATAAATCTTGAAAAATGTCATATATCCCTTTTGTTACTCAACCCATACATAATTATCCTCGCAATCCCACCACATTATTTCTTTTAAATCTTTGAGTGGCTTTCTGTTGAGAATAATAATAACGGCTAGTTAGTAACGGCTAGTTTAATAACCAAGTAGTTAGTAATTCTAGTTTAGTAAATCCGCCTAGTTTAATAATGGCTAGTTTAGTAATCCGCTAGTTTAATAACGCCAGTTTAGTAACGGCTAGTTTAATAACCATTAGTTTAACGCTAGTTTAATAATCCGCTAGTTTCTTCCTTTAAATGTATAAATATAACATTGGGACATTAAGACAAAATCAATTCAATAACTCTCTCAACAAAAATCAAAGAAAATCAATACTATCGTGAGCCATAGTTGATTCTTGCTTCCAAATCAATCCCACAAACAAGAACTCCAGATAAGTTCAAGAAATCTAGAAAATGTCACAACATATGTAGACTTACGTGTGCCGCTTAAATGGTAAAAATTACCATCTGGCACGCTGCTTGACTTTGGTCTAATCGGCAGAGACAAATTTTGAGCATGTCAATCATGTAGAAATCAAAACCAAAAGTCAAGATCCAACACACCCAATACAAGAAAGAAAGGAAATTTCAAATGGAGAAAGAGTGACAATCTCATTACGAAATGGTTATCGGCAACCACTAACCCCATATCTTCGATCTCATGACATATCTAGATATAGCTCGAGATATGTGGTTAAAGCCTTCAGACAATGTTCGGAAGAAGAAAAAATTACTCTCTATTTATCAACTTCAAGAAGAACTTCAACAAAGCAGCAACAACAAAATCAATCTATCACCGAACTATTCAAAGAAAATCCAAAAAATAATGATGTAGATTAGAGTATCGACCTCTCACACCGATCTTGATGAAATCAAAGAAGAGAGGAGAAAGGATGGAATTTTCACCTTCCTCTCCAAGCTCGATTCAAGCCTACGAGTGGGTACGTCACAAATTCTTCTCACGGGCGAGCCGCCATATACGTCAATGGTGTCATTGGGATGTGGTTGAAAGAGAAGAGACAAGTTAAGAATAGTAATGGGTACTCAACTACTCGACAACCCGGCCAAGGCTTTCATCACCGTGATCTAACCCAGCCGTAACGTCGTGGGAGACCAAACACTCACTCGCCGCGATTATTGTGTTAAGGAAGGGACATAAGCGCGAGGAATGCTCACTCACTCGCCGCGATTATTGTGCAAAGGAAGGACACAAGCGAGGAACGCTCGTGTCTCAACCCTCATCTCCCAAAGTGGAAGCGGCGAGGCGAGGCTTCACGTAGGAGATCAACGACAAAATCGCAGAAAGCAGAGAGAAAATGGGTTACTCGCACAAAAGGAAAAAGAGGATATGAAAGTACAAACCAGGCCGAAAAGAAATAAAAGGCGAGGATGGATATGATCAAATGAAAAGTACCAGATACACAATTATCCGTGACAATGTTTCAAGGAAAATCTCAAAAAACCTCTCGCATGATTACAAACCTTACTTCTAAATTCTTTAAATTCCAAATGGATTCTTGATTCAGGTTCAACTGATCACATAACTGAAATAAAAACTTACTCAATAATTACAAAAAATTGAGACTAAACAATTTGTAATCGTTGCAAATGGTGAAAAAATGGAAATTTTAGGAAATGGTTCAATTAGTCTCCTTTCAAGAAAAAATTTCAAATGTTTTGCATGTGAATAATTGTACATCTAACTTGTTATCCATTAGTAAAATCACACGAGACTTAAATTGTGAAATTACATTTACATCCAAAAATGTGATTTTTCAGAATTGATAACGGCTAAGAATATCATTGCGAAGGTTTTCTAGAAAATGGGCTTTATATTCTAAGTGAAGAAAAGTTGCAACTTCAATATTAAAAAAGAAGAAGAATTAGGCACTCTTTGGCATAAGAGAATTGGTCATCCTTCCGATAAGATTTTAAAATGTATTTTTGATTTCAAACAACTAGATTGTAGTTGTCAGGAAATTTGCAAATTAGGAAAGCACACAAGGTTACCATTTAGTTTATCCAATTGTAAAAGCAAAACCTTTTGAGATAATACATTCACGATGTTTCTGGGTTCCCCGCTTCCACCGAGTCATTTAATGGTTATAAATACTTTGTTATATTTATAGATGATTTTTCAAGGACTACATGGTTACACTTGTTAAAAAATAAAAGTGAAGTGTTTTCTAAATTTCAAGAATTTTATAATTTTGTAGAAAATCAATATGATGCAAAGATTAAAACTTTTAGAAGTGATAATGGAACGGAATTTGTAAATCAAAATTTTACAAATTTTTTCAAGCAAAAATGAATTTTACATCAAACAACTTGTATTTACTACACACCCCAACAAAATGGTGTCAGAAAGAAAAAATCGACATTTACTTGAAGTAACAAGAGTACTTTTGTTTCAAAATAATGTTCCAATAATTTTTTCGGGTCTGATGTCGTTCTCACCGCAACATATTTAATTAATAGATTGCCAAGTGCCAATTTGAATTTCAAAAGCCCACTAGAAATCCTCTACCAAGAAAAACTTAATATCTATCATTTAAGAGTATTTGGATGTACATGTTATGTGCACAAAAATAAACAACACAAGTTAGATTATACATCAATCAAAGCTATTTTCTGGGTATTCATCTAAAAAAAAAAAAGGGTTATAAATGATATGATCCGATTAACAAAAAACATTACATTTCAAGAGATGTGACATTCCAAGAAAATGAGCCATATTACAAAACACTAGAAAACGACACTAATAACCAAGAGGAACCAAATGAATTTACATTTCCATTTTTTTATTCTGAAGTAGAAAATATAAAGTAGTAGAAAAATGAAATAATCAACGAGAATGAAGAGGAAGAAACTTCTCAAACGAGGGGAAGATGGTACTACCGAAATAATACCATCGGTATGTCTAATCTGACTCACAACCTACAACTAGATTACTGGGATTTTGTAACATACGAGGTAAAATATCCTATCCAAAATTATTTATCTTATGAAAATGTTACACCACAATATAGGACTTATTTGACCTCAATTTCCAAAGAAAATGAGCCAAATAACTACGAGGAAGCAATAAAGCCAACTTGTAGTGCAAAGCAATGGAAGAAGAACTTCAAGCACTTGAAAAAATGAAACACGGGTAGTCGCATAACTACCCGAAGGAAAGAAACCCGTAGGATGCAAATGGATCTATAAGATTAAGTTTAATAAAGTGATGGTACTATTGAAAGGTACAAAGCACGACAAGTGGCAAAAGGTTACACTCAAACCTACGGTGTAGATTATCAAGAAACATTTGCACTGTACGGGCCAAAATGAATACCGTTAGGATTTTACTTTCCATACCGTAAACCAAAATCGGACCTTACATCAAATGGATGTCAAGAATGCTTTTCTCCAAGGAACACTTGAAGAAGAGGTATATATGACACTTCCACCTGGTCATAAAAAAGAAAACAATTCTAGTCTAAATACAGTAGGTTAAAAAATCTATTTACTGACTAAAGCAATCTCCACGAAAGCATGGTATGGAAAACTAAGCTCTTATTTAATTTCTTGTGATTTTAAAATTAGTAACGCTGATCACTCATTATTTTCCAAAAATTATGGTACATTCACAACCATAATTCTAATATACGTAGATGATATAATAATTACCTAAATAATTTGGAAGAAATTAAAAAAGTGAAAATGAAATTAAAGGAGAATTTTGATATCAAAGACTTAGGTTTATTAAAATATTTTCTAGGAATAGAAATAGCACATTCACTCCAAGTGACTCTTTATTTCATAAAGAAAATATACACTCGACCTATTGAAAGAAACCTGGTAAATTAGTGAGTAAACCAACATCTACACCAATAGATAGTAAATGCAAATTAAATATCGAGGATGGCGAACCCTGTAAGACATAAGCCAATTTCAAAGACTTGTAGGAAAATTAATTTATTTAACTGTAATCCGACCGTATATTTCTTTTTCAAGAAGTCAAATTAGTAAATTTATGCATACACCTGTAACACCACATTTAGAGGCTATACATAGAATTTTAAAATATTTAAAAGTGGACACATAGTAAAGGAATTCTCATGAAATGTAATAATTTAATAAAGCCGTGGCTACTCCGATGCGTATTGGTCAGCTTTGATAGAAAATCAACCATTGGTTTTTGCAGACGCTTTCAGAGAAGTGAAATTTAGTCACATGGAAAAGCAAGAAACAAAATGTCAGGTACCGATCAAGCGGAGGCGTAATATCGAGCCACGGCATCAACTCAAGCGAGCTAACTTGGATCAAACAACTTCTTTTGGATATTGGAATTAAAATTCAAGAACCAATGAAGATGTTTTGCAGGATAACCAAGCTGCGCGACATATAGCATCAAATCCTGTTTCACGAGAGAATAAAACACATCGGGTTGATTGCCACTTCATTCGAGAAAAAATTCAAGCAAAGGAAATTGAAACTCCATTTCAGTGAGAAGTGAAAAACACCGCGACATCTTCACCAAAGGTTTAGATTTAAAATCATTCAAGAAAATTTAAGCAGTTGTGGTCGACCGATATCTACACACCTAACTCGGAGTGAGTGTCGAGAATAATAATAACGGCTAGTTAGTGAACGCTTTAATAACGGCTAGTTAGTAACCCGCTAGTTTAAGAACGGCCTAGTTTAATAACGGCCAAGTTTAGTAATCCGCTTAATAAATCCGCCAGTTTAGTAACGCCAGTTTAATAACTAAGTAGCTTTAACTGGCCATTAATAATCCGCTAGTTTCTTCCTTTAAATGTATAAATATAACATTAGACATTAAGACAAAATCAATTCAATAACTCTCTCAACAAAAATCAAAGAAAATCAACACTTTCTCATGAAAGTACCTTAAGTTGTTGTCCCCGTAAAGAAGCCAAAGTTGTTTGTACTTTGTTTCCTAATCATATCATTGTATTCTAACAAAGAATTGGTCTCTCTTTTTAAAGTTATAGTTTCTTTTGAACAAGCCAACTCCTTCTCTTCGTGCAAACATATTTCCAATTTAACCAACCTTTGTTGAATATTCCCTACAGTGTTTCAATTCCAATTGGAAAGAGGCTAACTACACTCATTTATTTTGATTTTCACCGAATAAAATTATATGCTATTGATACAAGGTTTTTGTCAACTTTCACTCTAAATTTATTAAGGAGTTTAATTCTTTTGCTCCATTATCGGTGTGACGTTGCATAAAATAAATTAAAAGTGGGATAGGTTAGTTATTTCTTTTATTAAGTAGTTTAAAGTGATTTTTTTTAAATAAACTAACATGATATTACTAATTAATCTTATTTTAATATAAACATTCTATTTGTATTTTTATACATATAAGTTATGTTTATTATACAATATTAAAATTTTGATTGTACAATTTTTGTACAGTCATATGCTTGATTACGAAATAAGACCAAAATGTACAAAATAAAAATTATATTATTATGCAAAAATAACTAACAATAATGAGTGTGGATCTAAATCATATATTAGATACTTTATTTAATTTGCTTGAAATTTTAATTCTAAAATTATATGTATTAATTTTTTTTCATCTTAAATTAAAATATTTTTTTAAAATATAAAAATAAATTAAATATTATTTTATTAAAATATTTATTATTAATTTTATTCAATTATATTATACAGATATCAAATATTATATAAAATAATTTTATATAATTATATTTTATTATTAAATGTTATAAGAAATACGTTAATTTATTTATTTTTAAATAAATTCTAGGTAGCATCAAGGGATCAAATATAATATTCTCACATAAGGTTACGCCCTTGGTGGGTGTGAAGTTCAGCCTCGTGTAAGAGCAAGTGATTTTTATTAACCTATATATGTAATCGGGAAATATAAGATATGAAAAGTTAAACATTGAAACAGTTGTGCAACTAATTATTAATAATATTAAAAAATAAAAATTAATAGTATATTTAATAATAATTTGAATTTTTAATTTTTAGTTTTATAAATAATTTTTTAATTAAATATATTTGATAATAATTTTTTATTTTAATTCTTATGAAAAAATATTTCAATTTTCATATTTTTAAAAAATATATCAAAATATAAAGTTATTCATAAATTTTTTTAAAAATAATATTTTAATATTTTTTTATTATTTTATTTTTAACAAATATCGTTAAAAAAATATAATAATAGAAATATTATCTCAATAATATTAAAAGAAATATAATTGAATAATATTTAATATTATAAAATGATTTGACATAATTTTTTTAATAATAAAAATAAATAAGTTAGATATAAAAGAATATTATTTTTATACTTACAAATTTTAAATATATTATTTTTATTATTGTTAAATATTTTTAATAACAATAAATTAAATCTTATTACCTTTATATTTATAAATTTGAGTAGAAAATGATAAAAACTTTAAAACTTTTAAATAATAACAAAAAAAAATTAAATTTTTAAGTTTTTGGAAAATTCAAGTATTATAAATAAATTTTATATGATATATATATTTTTATAAAAAAAATCATAAATTATAAATTAAAATTATTTTTAAATATAACCTAATTAATTTATAAAAAAATCATGTTCTTAAGAAGTCTTTTTCATGACATATCATAAAATAAAATCACATCCAAAATAGCAAAAGCTCACGGAAAAGGTATCAAATTAAGGAACCCACAAATCAACAAGACAACAAAAGGTGAAAGTACACACTCACTCATCCAAGCCACTTGTAGTTTTTTATTATTATCTTTTGTACGGTATCAAATTATTATATTAATTTCTATCAGATTATATATCTTAATATACCAATTTTATTGTAATATTTTAAAAATCTATTAATTTTATAAAGCATAACATTAGAAGTTACTATAATAATTTATTTTTCAAATCTAATAAAAATTAATGA
Source organism: Hippophae rhamnoides (assembly GCA_033030585.1). NCBI lineage: Eukaryota > Viridiplantae > Streptophyta > Magnoliopsida > Rosales > Elaeagnaceae > Hippophae > Hippophae rhamnoides. Next base: position 30,845,788 of record CM065429.1, read on the forward strand.
AATATAAATAATAGAATAAAAATTATAGTAAGATAACCATTAAAACATTTTTATCTTGTTTCTTTATAACCATTTTGGTCGTTAAACATGGTTGTTTGAAGTTTTATATTAATGAAATTTGATGTTAAATAATGTATTTGAAACTTGTTAAGTCTTTATAAATTTGATAATTGTAAAAAAAAAAAATAAACATTTTATTGTAATTAAAAAAACTAACCTAAAATTCTAACATAGTCCTATAAAAATCAAATTATTTAATTTTAATAAAATTAATTACATAAAAATTAGGGAACCAATTACATCGTTTTTATCTAGCCATACCTTTAACCGGCTTCCACAAATTCCAGACCCTTCATTTCATATCCCTTCACACGTGTCTCCCCACCATCTACTATTATACTGTAGATATTTCCCATCTTCATTTCGATATAAACGCCTCAAACCCCTCTTTCATTCTCCATCCAATTTTCATCAAACCTAAACGACAAGTCGTTTGCTCTGCTTTGGCTTCATAAAAACGGAGCATTTAATAATGGCAACCATGGCTTCCACTCTCACTTCCTCTCTTTCATCCAAAATCCAGAGAATTTATCCCTTTGAAACATCATTCCATGGAGTTCCTGTAGCAGTCCGTGTACAACCCATGAAAGCTTCTCAGAACAACCATGGGTTCTCTGTTTCAATGTCCGCCGGTTCGAACCCGCCATATGACCTTTCAAACTTTAAGTTCGAACCCATCAAGGAGTCAATCGTGTCTAGAGAGATGACCAGGCGATATATGACTGATATGATCACTTACGCTGATACCGATGTGATAGTTGTTGGTGCTGGTTCTGCCGGTCTCTCATGCGCATATGAACTCAGCAAGAACCCCAACGTCAGTGTTGCCATTATTGAGCAGTCTGTTAGTCCAGGTGGTGGCGCTTGGCTTGGTGGTCAACTCTTCTCTGCTATGGTATGCAGTTTTACTTTCTTACCACTTTAATTGCATTACATTTTTTTTAACCCTTAAAATTAAAATTGAAGAGCTATGGTATGCAGTTTTACGTTTTTACCCCTTTCATTGCATTACCTTTTGTTTTTAAACCCTAATCATTAAAATTGAAGAGCTGTTGTTTGTTATGGTTTGTCAGTGAGTGCTTTGTTGACTGGAGTTGCTGAACGACTTAAAAACATATTTTTGAAGTGAGGGGTAAAAGTGAAATGCACCGAGGAGTGAGGATCATGCAATATTTACATTTTAAAATTCATTAATATTGCTTATTCTTTTTAGTTTAATTCTTGTTGGGATGGGTTCCAACCTAATGTTAGTAGTAGCTCATCGTAATTATATACTCAAATGTGAGGCTTGTTTGAACACTACATAATATATCTCACCTAGTTTTGGATTAGGCCCTTATATTAAAGACCAAGTATTTAGTCACGCTATCCATACTTCATCAAGTGCACTATAATGGTATGAAAGGACTAAAGTATCTATGCTAATTTAATTACACCTTTGAGAGTTCAATGAGATGTAACAATATTATATAATTTTTATTGTGATTTAACAGGGGCAACCATTCGTTTGGACTTATATATGCTGCCTACATTGGTCCATTTTTACCTTAAGAGGAGCCAACCATTCGTTTGGACTTATATATGCAGCATATATTGGTCCACTTATACCTTAGGGATTCACCTTTTATGGCGCTCATGTAATGTAAATTGAGCTTTGGTTTTGATTAATTGATGATGAATATTTATATATGTATAAATATAACAACTTTTTCTTGGATCAAAAGAGAACCAAATACAACTTGATTGTATAAATTGTGTTCTGTTTTTATATATATTTTTTTTAAAAAAGGAAATTTTGTTGTTCATGTTTCTTATATTTTAAGATTTTTTATGTACCTTATGTTTACTTTCCTTTTTTTCTTGTAGTTATTATAATAAAAATAGATTGATTCATTAACAACCCTTAATTAATTATTTTGTTCAGAAGTAAATCATGGCATTGATTGTATGTACAGGTTGTGCGTAAACCAGCACATAGATTCTTGGATGAGTTAGAGGTAGAGTACGACGAGCAAGACAACTATGTGGTGATCAAACACGCAGCTCTGTTTACCTCGACCATAATGAGCAAGCTTTTGGCTAGGCCAAATGTGAAGCTATTTAATGCAGTGGCAGCAGAGGACTTGATTGTAAAGGAAGGAAGAGTTGGCGGTGTTGTGACCAACTGGGCTTTGGTATCAATGAACCATGACACACAGTCATGCATGGACCCCAATGTTATGGAGGCTAAGGTGGTGGTGAGCTCTTGTGGGCACGATGGACCTTTTGGTGCTACTGGTGTGAAGAGGTTGAAGAGCATTGGGATGATTGACAATGTTCCTGGAATGAAGGCTCTTGACATGAATTCTGCTGAGGATGCAATTGTAAACCTCACTAGAGAGGTTGTGCCTGGTATGATTGTCACTGGTATGGAAGTTGCTGAGATTGATGGAGCTCCAAGAATGGTAACATATTTCCCTCCCTCTATTTAATATGAGATTAAGTTGAATAGAGTAGTGACTCCGTCACATTTACATGACAAATAGTGATAGTTAAATATCAAATTTCGTGTTTTGTCTTCAATTTTACATGTCATTATTTAAATCCTCATTTGAATAGTAGTATGTAGCATTACTGAATAAAAAACTGATGTGGATTAGGAAATAAAAGGAAAATTTGAGAAAAGAGAAGTAAAAGGAAAATTTGGAGAGAATGGAGAAAGATAATTGTAACTAATGTTATTTAGATAACAGAATAAAGCCTAATTTAAACTACAATTTTCAAATTGAACCTAAAATTTGAATTGATAAATATTTAACAAAATTTGAAATATTTGAAATTTCTTAATTCTAGTAAATTTGGTAAAGGCTTGTCATTTTTCCATGCAATAAAGTGATTGAAGTCCTTTTTGCTAATTTTTTTGGTTTTTTGATAATCCCCTATAAATATCATAATTGATATTATTTATTATCATTAAAAAAACCTCAACCATTTAAGGCTGTGGGCTATTATTGGGTATGTGAACAAAATTTAAGGTTGATTAGATTTATGGTGATTCATTATCAAGGACTTTGGGCCTTCATTTAATTGGATGGCTACTAAGTTTCATACATTTGAACCCAAAACTTAGTCATTGAAGACACTTGTTTGAATCTTCAGAGAAAGGCATGGATTACAGCTGCATAATATTTGTACTTCAAAAAAAAAAAAGAAAAAGAAATACTAATGTTAAATCTTTTTTCTATTAAATAAAGATAATATTATTAGATTAGATTCGAATTTGAGTTTATGTTAGTGGGGTGTAGAGTTATATTATTTGGAATACAAGAAAGTCCCGTGCATAATGTTTATTTTATTGGTTTTAGTGAATTTTAGTGTTGTATTATTAGATGTCCATAATATCTCTACCTTTATGCTTTTATATATCGTTTATAAGTGGTCCTGTTACGCATGAGAAGGACTGGTTTGTAACTTTGTGAATGATACATTGGATGCAGGGACCTACATTTGGAGCCATGATGATATCAGGACAAAAAGCAGCACATTTGGCCTTGAAAGCATTGGGACTTCCCAATAGTCTTGATGAGGTCGGTAGTATCAAACCTGAGATGATTCTAGCTGCCGCTGATTATGATGTTGCTGATGCTTAATAATTGGAAATATCAGCCTCATAGGACTAGCAATGAATCAATGTTTGATCCATGTGATTTGGGGGACAACTAAGTCGTGTCAATAATAATGAGCGTGGTACGAGTCTTGGTGATGCTTGTAGTTTTGGCTTTCTATTCTATTTCTTTTCCTATTCTCTTTTTAACTAGACCTTCTATCACCTTGTGTTATGGACCTTTTTGCACATGAATTTTTTTTTAAAAATTCATAAATGATATTGTCTTTTTATCTCCTTCTCATGGCTCTCTTACGATCTTGGGCACTTCATAATTTTATTTCTTTATTTATTTTTACTTCCAATAGTTCCTTTATAATTTTTATTATATCTTATTTGGTTAAAAGTTGAAAATGACCCCTATAGTCATACAACTCTTAGCATTCTAATACCAAACTTTTGAAATGCACACTTTAGTTATAAAAAACTTCACTTTAATCCTATTTATTAACGGAATTAAAAAAAAAGAACCCTTGCCTTCATAAAAAGCTCTTCTTTGCCTCTTGAGAAGAGAGTAGCAATACATATGAGTATTATCATATTCATATTATGTTCCTATTTCTATAGTTATGCCTTTATATTTATATATCAGTGAGGGATAATATATTGAAAATTAAAAACACAAATATACCTTATAAGGACTATGAGTGTGGTTATTTTCGTGGATAAAATATTTATCTGTAAATTTTTTTTAGGTCTATTATCAAGAAAAGTCAAACAAATGCTCGAGTTTTAGATAATTGTACTTCAGGTATATCTTTGATAATTACGACACATAGGATTATATTTATGTATTTAATAGCACATGTTTATAAATCTAAAATTATTTTTAGTTCTAAAATATAGAATAAGATATGATAAAATATATTAAATAATATATATTCTAAAATAAGATATGTTAAAAGATATTAGATAAGATATATATACTCTAAAATAAGATATGCTAAAAGATATTAAATAATATATACTTTAAATTATATTTGAAATTCTTATCGTAAAAGATATCATAAAATCTATTTTAAAATAAATCTATTTTAAATGAGAGTTATCTCAATTAATGAGAATTATTAATCCTATTTGTAATAGAAAAGATATTTATCAATTATATAGTATTAAGTGTTTTAATTTTTCTTATAAATAAAACTTATTGCTTATTGTTTCAATTAAGCACACAAGAATATTATTAATCTTTTTAATTTCTCTCTTGTTTTGCAAATATAAGATCATAATTCTTTAAGCTTCTTTATTTAGTTAATCTATCAAATATTAGTGGTTATATTTGATTGATTAATAAGCCTAATTATTTTATGATATTTTGATAATATGTTCTTATGGTTTCTTCTTTATTTTTGTTCTTAAATTGTTAGATCAAATAATTGTTTTTGTCATATCATAATTATTTGATTTGATTATTAATCTTTAAATAAGCTATTTTTATTGAACTTGTATTTGATATTTTTGCTCTAAGATTTGCTAGTTGATTTAATTTAAATGACATATGGTTTCTTCTTTATTTTTGTTCTTAAATTATTAGATCAAATAATTATTTTTGTCATATCATAATTATTTGATTTGATTATTAATCTTTAAATAAGCTATTTTTATTGAACTTGTATTTGATATTTTTGTTCTAAGATTTGCTAGTTGATTTAATTTAAATGACATATGGTTTGAATCATCTAGTTATGAGTATTCATTATTAAATCCGTTCTAGAATACACGGCACTTGTGTTTTTGTGCTAACTATTTTTTGCGATTGATTTGATTTGCGGGAAGCTTATTGGAGCGTTGGTGCAAGCTTGATTCGCGTTAATATTAAAGCGAAAGCGACGTGAACCGTAAGTAAAAATACGTTAGGCGATGTCGTAAGGAGGGTAGCGTAAAAGAGTTTGTCTTGAAATATTTGATTTTCATGCGGAAAGTTAAGTGGTCAAATTGGGCCGGTGGTTTCTTAGTAGTAGTTGTGAGCAGGTTGTTCTGACTTAAAAATATCGTGTGTTATTATTTTATTTTCGCACTTATATTTACACACGATTGCATGATTGGTTGGTTTGTTTAGGTTATTAAATTATAAATCGATAAAAATTAAAAATAACTTATTCACCCCTCTAAGTTAATTAAGTCCATAATTTATAAATTTTTATTCCTATTTCAAAGTTATCTTTAGTGACATAAATTATACAACTTTCAAAATATGATTTTAGGCTGACTTTCAAAATTTTGAAGGCCTTAGAATAAAGATTTAATTTTGATTTCATATATTTAAAAATAAATTACATACACAATAAAGACAATAAAACAATAGCAATTGGCAATAAATTGATGATAACTATTCAGTACTGCCACTAAAAACATAAACATCGTTACATGATATTTTAATAGCTGTGACTAGCGGCGAGCAACGAAAATATATGGAATTAGGGAAGGGGATGTCGTGGCGTTTCTGCTGCCGGTGGTGGTGGCGTTTGGTGTTTCACTTGGACCGGTGGAGAAAACCTATTTGTAATGCTAGAAGCTAATACAATATGATAATGGCCAGATGAGTACAACAAACCAATCTCAAGAGGCAAGAGTTATGCATTTTGAGAGAGAGAGAGAGAGAGAGAGGCTTTAATTTTTTATTTATTTAAATTATTAATTAATATTTATCATTTATCATTTATCATGGTAAAAAATACCAACTGGAGTAGTGGACTACTTAATTTTACTCAACTATGTTACTGATCGTTTGTTTTCAATTAAAATTTTTTTTTTCTTTAAAATAAAATTAATTAATAATTTAAATAAATCAAGATGTAATTATTTAATATATAACAACTATAATGCTTCTTTTAATACTCAATACTGGAAATGAGTCAGTCCCATGGTTTATAAAATTGCAAGTATATATATCTTTTATATATTAAAAGTTTTAAATATTAATAAAATTAGGATTTGTGTTTGTCTCCACTCCGTAATTAAAATTATTAATAGGAGGTAGGTAATCTGGAATCGAAATTCGATCCGAAAATAACCCATTTAAAATTAAAACGGGTATCCAACCCGATGGATATAATTGACAATCCTAAGACTCGTATGTCAGAAATTTATTTCCCCTAAGCTTTACAACACAACTAATAATGTCGTCCCAAAAATATGTTCAAAGGTAATAATGCAAACCAATCTTTTCTATAAACTTATGTACCATTTTTAAATACAGTATACTTCTGCTTTACTTCTAAAATTAGTGGACTAATCTCCAAGTTACAAAACCTATCGGAATTGCAGATAATGTTCCCAATCTATTAAAAGAAAAAGAAGAAGAAAAAAAAGTTTTATACAAGACAATACGACATGTCGTGTGAAGCACGTTCACAAAAGCATCCTCTACGGCGTCGTTCCCTCGGTCTTGAGAAGAGACTAGAGTACTCGGCAATTCGTCCTCCGTCATGTTCTCTTTCTGCAGTCCTGCTTCTTGTAGCAGCTTTCGTTTTTAATACTTTATTCACGAATCTTTTCTATCTTAATCAATTTATATTTAAAGTTTTACATTATTTGAAAATAAAATTCATTTAAATATATATTTAAAATTAGTATGTATAGTCTTGATTATTATTTTTAAGATATACCACAATTTTGTAGTTATTTTGGATTTTTAAAAATGTATTCAGAAGTAGTAGTAAGTGCTTCCAAAATATAAGCATAATAATTAAACAATTTGTAGTTTATATCGCTTCTTCGACTAAAATAATTAAAACTTTTATTATTATTTAGGTTTTTTTTTTCTTAAATCTAATCTTATATCTTACTATTTATTTTTTTAACATTATCAAAATAATAATATCATTTTCTTTCTAATATTACCTAGTAAATTAATGATTTCATTATTTTAGCTTATTAAAGTGGTTGGTTGAACACTAGTATTCCTAATTTTAATCGGAGAGACTATGCTTTTGAAGATTGGTTTAGTGCTATTGAAACGAAGAAAGCTTATCCTGGTTATGAAAACGTTTACTCTTTTCATGTTACAAAGTTACAACTTAATAATGCTATTTTCTTTTCAAGGGTTGAAGGATATAAATTACTTGTTTGGTGTAACAAATAGTTCAAAAACCAGATCAAGAGCCTAGAATACCTGGGAATTAAACAACAATCAGTAATGTGTCATTTACTAAGAAACAAACTACTGGTATTAATCTTAAACGTGGTGATGGCTTTTCCAATTAAAGTGTTCTTTAATGGTGGAAGAGTGTTCTCTTCCTAAACAATTCCCTACTGGAAGTTCTGTTCAACAATCTGGGATTATTAGTTTCTCTGCAACTCTACTTGTTGCTGTTGCTACTTTCTTACTATTGATAGATCAATTTCATTATATCCGAATTGGGTAATTTCTATTTCTCTACTTTGTAATTGTAGTCATCTTAATTGTTTTATTTTGATTTTGAATTTAATTTGTACGGAAAGATACTTTCCTATTATATTTCGATACTAAGACATATGATATATTTATTTTAATCAATAAATGTATGTATTATCAATAATCGGAGATAAGAAAATGGTGAAAAATATGATCCAATAAATATGATAAGTAAATTAGTTATATGTTTTAAGCTTCAAATCCAATAATTAGTATCAGAATTAAAGTTTAATTTATATTACGTGGATACACATGAGTTAGAACATGAAGGTGAAAGTAAATCTGTATAAGTAGTATATATGTTGCCTAAATTCGAATTAATGGTAGATTCTATGTTAGAGAACGTGATGAAAATTCTGAAATAATATTCTAAATTTATATCAAAATATGATTAAGTTGACGTTGATTCTTTGACCTTTTTTATATTTTGGTAAACTCAATGAAATATGGATATCGAATTAAGAAGAATACGATTAAATAAATGGTCCTTATGGTTTGATTATAAGGGGTTAGATGGGTCATTCATAGATAAGAGAGATCGTTGAGTGTGTGGACGAAGATTATATTTAGATAAATACAAATAACAAATATAGTTTGTATGAGTTATTTTTATTAGTCTAACTAGTAAATCTTTAAGTTGGAATGTAATATTTATAATTGATATAAAACGTGTAAATACAAATTAAGTGTTGTAATATTATTGAAGGATGATAAGAGTGAGTTTGTCTTTTTGTTAAAATTGATTTTAAAAAATTAATAGTTTTGAGAAGAACACAATATTTTTGCTTATATGTGGAAGCACAAAATACATTTTGGGGTCAATGACTCAATCGTGTAAATTTTTCAGTGTTTGGTGCGTAAGCAGTAGCACTGAAAAAAATATTTTTTATACAAATCAGGACTAAAAATATTAAGTTGTTTATTTATTTATTTTTTACCTTGGTTGGATATTTTTTAAGATATGTTTGTAATATTTTTTTTTCCTCCTTTGATCTATATCAGGCTTGTGTGAATGTTGTCTAAGAAGCTAGAGAAAAGACGTTCATGGGAGGCTAATATATACCATAAAATGATTTTGGAGGCATGGTTTTAACTAAGTTTGAGTCTCATACAACCGCAGATAAAAAGGGAATTGTTTAACAAAATTCTAGAAGGAGAAAAAAAGAAGAGGCAAATTAAGAAAGGAAAAAGAGATTAAAATATATTTATTTATGTCATCAGAATTCATTCTAGATACCATGAATTTTACACCTCTATCATGTATCCTTAGCTCAATACCTAAGATTATAATTATATGGTATCTAAGTTCTAAAAGATATATATGTTTCATAGACCTGACAATCAGATAACAAATGAAACCAAACGGGTCAAGAAATCACACTGCATGGTTTCCACCTCAATTTTGGTTTAAGAACAAATGAAATGGAATGGATTTTGCCGACACAAGTTTGTTGGATATTCGTTGCAATGAGAGGTGAAAATCGTTACAAACTTTTGCGATTGATTAAAAATAATATTAGATTTGTTAGTCAAAATAAAATGTGCTTAATTTAAAAGAAAATTCATAGAAGATGACTTATCATATTATCGAAGATGGAAGTACCTAATCTTATTTGAATAAAGAATAGGAAAATTAGGTAGTCTAATTTTGTTGAATGAAGAAATGTTTGGCATATGAAATGGGAACTTAAAGGCTATAAATATGACTTTATTTCTTCATTGTTGATCATTCCAAAAATAGAGAAAAACTTATATGAGAAGTTTTTTAGTGAGAGAATTTTGTGGGAAAATTCTTTTGGACTTATAATTGCTCTTATCTTTTGGGTACGTGAGAAAATCATTGAGAGTATGGTTGTAACAATTTTTCACATAGTAAATTTCTTTCTATGGTTGTCTTTTGACAACGAAAGTGTTATTCTCCGATTTGAAGTTTCTAGTATAATTTTTGTGTTGTATATCCTATATTTCTCTATTATTTGATATTCTGCTAGGGAAGATCTTTGAAGGAAGAATTTGTAATTATAACATTTGATCTAAATTTTCTAATACAAACCTACCACTTTCATTACAATGCATCGCTTAAAAAGTGTAAAGTATGTGTTCCCAAGGCTCAAACTTTGATATTAAAATTAAATAATAAGTAGATCGTTAATTTAGTATATTTATTTATATAAAAAGTATTATTTTATCATAATTATCATTTAATTCTTTTTTATATAAAAAAAATGTCAAAAAAGATGTTTATTAATTTTAAAACTATTTTATAAAAAAATTATCAAAAATATCCCTATTCATTTTACTGTTTATTATGTAAAATTATGAAGAAAATATTTATTAATATTACTAAAAATTCTTATATGAATCTTTTTTATAAATAAAAAAATTAATAAACATATTTCTTAATTTAAAATATTAAACAGCACTTAATGAAAGAAAATAAACCCAATGATATTTATCCCTTAAATAAGTGCACGTCAAATTGACACGTACCAAATATATATATACATATATATTGACTCCTCTAAGCCTAGGATTCTTTAATGGTGCCCTAAAGTGGCATCCCTTCACTATTATTTTACTACAGAAAAATCAGGAATGTAGGTTATAATGGGGAGACCTAGATAATACTAATAATTTTAAAAGAAATATATATATATATATATATATATATTTAAATTTTTTTATCTAATACACCATAAATAATTTGAGTATAAATTTAAAAATAATTTAATTTTTTATCATACTATAATTATTATAAGCATGAAGTTACCTTAATATTTCTTTTAAAATTATTATTATTTGGATCTCTCCATTATAACTGACATAGCGGATTTTTATGTAATCAAATAATAGTGAAGGGATGCCACTTAACACACGTAAAGAAGGTTAGGCTGAGAGGTTTAGATGGGACCGTTATCAATTTTATAAAACTATTACTTGTTTTTTATTAGATTTTTATTAGATTGTGATGATATTATAATAAAATATCTCATTTATGATAAATGAATGCAAAGGATGAGTAAAATTACAAAAATAAAATAAAAATAAAATGAGCCCATTAATAACAATTTTAAATAAAAATATGATAAGATTCAGATGAAATGAGACAATTTTATCTCATGAAATTATTAGAGACATTAAATAGGATATGAATTTATAGATTAAACATAAAGTGAAAGCTAAAGCAAAATCATGACAAAATGAAACCAAAGAAGTTCATGCCGGCACTATAAGTAACCTTCAAATTATTGTCACAAATGAATGAATATACAATGTGCCTTTTGATTTAGAAAGAAATAATACAACAATCATATCCAAATGGACTCAAGAAGAAGAAAAACAAATATTGCATATATTCAAGTTGAGAACAAAACTGATTACATCTTCCTCCGGGGGTAGCTGCTGAGCACTGTGGTTTTCTTCTTTTTTCTTTCTTTTTTGCCAAGAATTATCTGAACATTACATACAACAATAGATTCTTCAACAAATTTGTATAACGCCTTCAAAGACTGGTTTGGGGTTAAAAACAACTTAATGCTGCAATTGCTTCTGCGGAAGAGAACGAAGCGTGGCCAAATTTGTAGAAACTTCATAAACTCAAACCTCGTATTTATGCCTAGAAGTACTTTATAGCTCACAAAATCCAGTTCAAAGCAAGTAAAAAGGTCCAAGATCATTCATGGAAGGAACAAAAACATCATTTCCTTTTTCTACTTCTATTTCTTAGCCTGCAGTAACAATGAAAACATAACTACCTGCGTGGATGCGAGAAACACATTCACACAATTCCAACACTTCAAAAATAAAAATAAAAATAAAAATGAAGTGAACATCAATATTTATGGAGCCATCGCTCACCTTCTTTTGATATTTCTTGTGAAGTTTCATGGCGCTGGTGCAAGCCTTTTTGGCATCTAAGTTTCCAGTCATGTCATTCAATATCTGAGAAGCATTTCAAAGAGGGGACAAAGAAATACAGAGAATAAGTCATAAAAAAACTAAATATTTTAGGAAGGAATGTTAAGAAAACACAAATTTATGAACGTCTTCCTTACATTGTGTCACATGTCAGTATTATCTAGAAAAATAAATAATTTTTACATTTTTAAAAATAATTTTGCAATGTGTCACGATATAAATGGTAAGTGTGCGTAAAAGTGTGCAATTTTTTTGTGATATTAGCAATTCTCATATTTCAGGTTAAGAATTTATTTTATTTTGGAATTACTCCAATCCCATCAACCTTTTATCACTTGGACCTAGGACCTAGAGACCAGGCGTCATCCCTTCAATAAAATATTTTCCTAACTTCTTTTATTCTCTCTCTCTCTCTCCCTCTGTCTTTTTAATTTATTTTTTATTTTTTTTGGGTTAAGAATTTGAGTTTTCTGCTTGATTAATTACTAGCCTTCTAATCAGTAAGTGGCAATTTCTGGCCTTTCTAGGGCATTACAAGTTATAGACTAATCGAGCAAACTAACCTTGACAACATCATCAAGTCCTTTAGCTTCTTGTAGTAGCTTTGCGCTCTTATCTTTCAAGACGCTAGCAACGAGGAAAACAGAGAAAGGCAGAGGAGCTTCCACATTCTTTCCATTTTTCAAAATTTCCCTCTCATATTTTCCACATTGACTCATGGATTTTATTTTTCCTTTAGAACCCTCGGATTTCTCACTAGCATCAGAATCTTCATACAAATAGAACATGTCAGGGTCATACTCCAGAGCCCACATCATCTGTATAAATTTCAGTCAGTATACAAGTATTAATGCAAGTTAACACATATTTCTAACAAGTACAACGGTGCAGGAAAACATCATAAAAATTTCAGATTGCATGCACAAGCCACTCATGTAAAGAAGACTAAAAACTCAAACAAAGAAGAAAACTATAATTATCTTTGCTTACGTGGTCAATTAGTGCGTGCAAGTATAAGCATGAATTCTAAGAATTGGAATAAGCATGGTTACCCGGAAAGGCCAGATCTAGGATCAGAGGCTTCACCAAAATATTTTACCAAATAATCTACAAAAATGTCAAAAGCTTATACCCAAAAAGGTTAATGGGTATTACCTCCCAAAGGTATAATGAATCACAAAAAGAGAACTCTCGCCGAAATTGAACCATGAGCATCCGAATAGCGAATAGATAATCACCTCCACCTAGTTTATCTGTGTATTAAAAAAGAGCCAACGTTCATGGTTGGATAATTTTCAAAAGAATTAAATCAACAAGAACAGTTTCTAAGTATAAAAACCGATAAAAGACTACTAGTTGTGAACATAAATTTTGACAACTATGAGAATGTCAACCAAATCTATAAGGAAAAAGGTTACCTAAATGTTGGTGAAGTCTTGGGTCAATAACTTGAGTAATAGCAGACAGAGTATTAAGTTGTGCTTCTACACCAACAGATCTGCCAGTGGATCTGAAATTTCCTCGCTTTGAATATCGAATAACAACATGGTCATAAGAGATAAATGGAAAACTAAAAAACAAATAAGCATCAAAGAAATTTAAGAAAATTACATAAAATAACACCCCTAAAACTTATAACAAAAATAGCACTCCAATAACACTGAAATGGATCCAATTAGACAGTATTCAACATTGAGCGATTCTAAATGACTGTAGTTCAATTTGAACGGCATCCATCAATATAAAATGATGTGCTCAACTTTCTTTTAATAGTAAAAATATATGAGTTAGATATAAGGGGTGTTATTTTTATTGTTTTACAAAAAACAATTTGACAATTAAATATTACATGGAGAGACATTGCAGCCTTTTACTACAATGAATACTTATGTAAGAGGATTTCATGGTTCCATGATAAATAGAGTGAATGCAAAAGATTGACTCAAAACACTTGATAATGGTCTCATTTGGTTCAATTATCTTGACTTACTGTGAAGAGACCTTTATTTATATATAAAAGAATTTACAATGAAGAAAAGAAAAATAAGATTTATGATATTTAAAAAAGTATAATATTTTTATTTATTTACTTTAAGTATAATAATGAAATCGTTATTGAACTGTTAGAAATAAATCAAGAATGTTGTATGAAAATGACCGAATGATTTAGTCTTATAATTTCTTTCTATTTATAGACTTTACAAATTACAACAAACCTACAAAATACAACAAAACTGTCTATGAATAACTATGGACAGCTGTTTAGGGACAGTTAGTTGACAACCATGGATTGCTGTCTATGGACAATTGTTTATGGACAATTATTTACAACTAAAAATGACTATGGATAGTAATTGTGTACAACTAAATGAATATGGACAATAAATTACAGTAAAATTGTCCATTGATAGCCCCCCTTAAATTGATGTGGGTTGATCAACAAGCATCAATTTGTGACTTAGGAAGTGTTGGAAGTCCCACATCGTGTAGGTAAACTAGCTAAGTATTGGTTATAAGTCTGCGTCAACCCCTCCCTGATAAGCGTGTTTTGAGGGAAAAATCACGGCTGCGCAAACTTTAACATAGTATCAGAGCAGGTATTTGGGGGTCACGATGTGCCCAACCAGTCAGCCCCCAATCATCCACACGGTCACCCCCGGTAGAGGGTACTTCGGCCGATGTGAGGGAGAGTGTTAGAAGTCCCACATCGCCTAGGTAAACCAGCTAAGTGTTGGTTATAAGTCTGCGTCAATCCCTCCCTGATAAGCGCGTTTTGAGGGGAAAATCATGACTACGCAGACTTCAACAGGAAGCAATGTCAATGACGAGTGAAAGACTTGGTGAATATATCAACAATTTGTAGTTCAATAGAAATATGTGGAAAAGTGATAACATGAGCTTCAAAAGCTCCACAGATAGAGTGACGTTCGACTTTAATATGCTTTGTGCGCTTATGATAGACATGATTGGTCGTAATCTGAATAGCACTTGTATTATCGGCATGTAAAGGTGTAGGATCGGTCTCAGAGAAGTCTAACTCGGCTAGCAAACCTCGAAGCCAAATAATTTTGGAATAAGCAAGAGACATTGTTCGATACTCAGGTTTTGTAGATGACTTAGAAACTCTGTCTTGCTTCTTACTTTTCTAGGAGATCAATGCATTACTTAAGAACATGCACCAACCAGTGATGGAGCGACGTGTATCAGCACTACTAACACAATCAACATCGCTATAAGCAACAAGATGAAGAGAATTGCATGAAGGAAAGAATAAGCGACGGGCAAAAGTGCCCTAAACATAGCGTATGATCCGACGGACAACAACCAGATGAAGATGACGAGAAGCTTGAAGAAATTGGCTGACTTGTTGTACAACAAAAGAAATATCAGGTCTAGTGATGGTGAGATAGACAAGGCTACCCATCAATTTCCGATATAAGCTGGGATCAACAAGTAAGTCACCTTCCTCTTTGCGAAGCTTGACATTTAATTCCATAGGAGTATCAAGAGAGGTAGCTTCCTGCAATTCAGTTGTAATCACAAATCACTAGCATATTTGCATTGATTGAGGGAAATACCAAAGGGGCTACGATGCACCTCAAGACCAAGAAAATATGTAAGAGACCCAAAATCTTTCATATGAAAGGATTGTGAGAGATGGGTCTTGAACTGGACAAGTAAAGTAGAATCAAAACCAGTGATCACAATATCATCAACATAAACCAAAAGAACAACAATACCCATGTCTAATTTTTGAAGAAACAATGAAGTATCATACTTGCTCTGCATGAAAGAAAATTGTAATAAAGTGGTTAGAAATTTTTCAAACCACGCCTGTGGAGCTTGTTTAAGACCATAAAAAGAGCAACGAAATTTACACACATTGGATGTCGGAGAGGAAAACAATCCTGGAGGTGGCTTCATATAAATACATTTTTTAAGATCTCCATGAAGGAAAGCATTCTTAACATTCATCTGATGTAGTGGCCAATTATTGGAAGCAATAAGAGCTAGAATCGTTCGAACAATATTCATTTTAGCCACAGAAGCAAAGATCTCCTCATAATTAACACTATATTCCTGTTTGTTCCCAAGGACAACAAGCCGAGCTTTATAACGATCCAAACTTCCATCAGAGCGAACCTTGACTGAGTAAACTCATTTGCAACCCAGAGGAACTATAGTGGAAGGACAAGACTCAATGTCCCAGATGTGATTGGCCTCAAGAGCAGCAATTTCTTTCTACATAGCTTGGCACCAACAATCATGCTTGACAGCATGTGAGTAGTATGTGAGAATATCAAAATTAGACAATGGAGTAATAAGAGTTGAAATAAAATTACCAGAAGAAAAACCATACCTATCATGGGGAACGGACACTCGAGAAAAATGACGTACCAAAGGCACTGGAGGTGCTGCACCTGACTGACTCTGGTGTATGTTAGGATCAGATATCAGGTGAGCCATCGGGAGAGACTATGGGTGGGATTGTCTTGTAATACACCATTTCTGGTTTGAAGCGAGAACTGTTTTGAGGAAGAGCTAAGAACTGATGCTCAAAGGAGGGAAGGACTACAGTAGAAGAAGAGGGCACAAAAGACACAGGAAAAAAATGTTGATCTTCAAATAAAATAACATTCCTAAAAATACGTGTACGATGTAATGTAGAATCATAGCAAACAAATCCCTTTGACACACATTATATCCTAAAAATGCACATCTAACAGATTGAACAGATAATTTATTTTGCTTATGAGGTGGTAAATGAACAAAACATACACAACCAAAGATACCAAGATTATCATAATTAGGTTGTTTAGTAAACAAGCGAAAATAGGGAGATTTCATGTGCAAAACTTCGGAAGGTAAACGATTAATCAAGTGAGTAGCGATCTTTAGAGCCTCAACCCAAAACATGGATGGAACAAAAGATTCTAACAAGAGAGTACGTACCATATCAAAAAGATAATGATTTTTACGCTCAGCTACTCCATTTTGTTGAGGAGTAGCAGGACATGAATGTTGATGGATAATACCTTTAGAAGCCAAAAATACTTGAAACTCAGTGGACAAATATTTACCACCAGAATCTGTGCGAAATGTTTTAATATTTGCAAAAAATTGATTTTCAACATATGCTAAAAATTCGATGAAAGTACGAAAAATCTCAGATTTAGAGCGAAGAAAATAAACCCAAGTGAATCTGCTATGATCATCAATGAAAGTTACATAGTATTTAAATTTTTCATGTAAAGTAATCGGGAAAGGTCCCCAAACATCACTATGAATAAGATTAAAACAATGAGAAGCTCTACTAGCATGCAAAGGAAATGAAAGAGTTTTTCTTTTACCAAGTTTACGAGAATCACACTCAAAAGGTAAAGAACAACGTTATTTATTACTGTTGAAGTCTGCGCAGCCATGATTTTTCCCTCAAAACGCGCTTATCAGGAAGGGGCTATCGCAGACTTATAACCAGCACTTTGCTGGTTTACCTGGGCGATGTGGGACTTCCAACACTCCCCCTTACATCGGCCAGTACTTTACCGGTGACTACGTGGATGATCGGTCGATCGTCGACACATCGCGACCCCTGGCACCTACTCGATACCACGTCAAGTCTCATGCAACATGATTTTTCCTCAAAACGCTTATCGTAGCTGGCCGTCAGACTTATAACCAAAGACTTCTTTGGTTTACCTGGCGACGCGACTTCCAACAATTACCAAGAAAGCACGAGTTCAATATATGAGATAAAACTTGAGTATTGGGATGGCCTAAACAACGATGTCACACCATACTTAGATCAAGAATATTATTACAAGCAAAAGACTCAATAAAAGGAATTGGATAAAGTGTTGGAATAGGTAAAAGTAATGGAAACAAACGTCCCACTTTAGATCCTTTCGTGATTGGCTCCCATGTTACCTGGTACTGCACAACACAACCATCATCAGAAAAATTAACAGCACAATTTTTATCAACTAATTGACCAACAGAAATGAGATTTGTAGAAAGTTGAGGAGCAAGAAACACATCAGTAAATGTAGAAGAAGCATTTCCAACAGCTTTGATTGGCAAATAACTGTCATTGACAATATGAATAGTAGATTGGCCAACATAAGGTCGAACATGGGACAAAGTTGTGGGACTATTCGTCATATGATTAGAAGCCCCTGAGTCTATATACCAAAGTGTAGTAGAATTTTTACCTTGAAATCCCATTATAGATAATGCCGAAATTAGCATCTGTTGTACCATTTCAAGAGTGCAGTAAGTTGCTGCAAAAGGTGAAAGATTAGGAGAAGCACTTGAGGAAGACACATATACTACAGTAGGTGCTATTGGAGAAATAACAGAAGTCTAAAATGCTTGGGCCTGACGATTCTAGGGACGAATATGACATTCTTTAATAATATGACCCTTTTTTCTTCTAATAAGAACAACATTTTTTAAGAAAATTGGCAACAATATGCCCATATTCTTTGTAGTAGAAACATTGCAGATTTTTAGAAGGTATAGGTGATCCACGCCCTTGGGCTACATAAGCCATAGTTGCCGTCGTGGAACTGCCATAAGATTGTTCCAGAATAGCTTAAGTACTAAGACGTTGTTCTTTGCAAAATAACTCACCAAAACAAATATCCAGAGAAGGAACAGGAGATCTGTTCAATAGAGAAGAGCGAACTGATTCAAATTCCGAGCGTAGTTTCATAAGAAATTGATCACGCTGACTAGTCTTGTGAAGATTTTGAATAGTTGATATAACAGCAATAAGAACATTTGCTATAACTAAATCAGCATATTCATACCAAGGAGTCAAAAATGTCGAGTAATAATCCTGGGTGGAAAGACTACCACGTTGGAACATGGCAATCGCATGTTCCAACTGAAAGCGACGAGCATCATTGTCTTGATGATAAACTTTCTTCAAATATTTTCACATGGATTGAGCAGAGCGATGAACCATCAAGTTGGTGACGATATGTGATTCTATCGAACTGAGAAGCCAAGACATGATTCGAGCATCAAGCACAACTCAAGAAGGAGAAGACACGACTTCTTTAGAGTTGATAGTGTCAAATGTTAGTGCAACATCTGTGCCATCAATATGGCTCCAAAGGTCTTTTCTCTCGAGGAAAAGTCCAAACTGGAAAACCCAGGTAGAGTAATTTTTTCCCGTAAACTTAACACACATCGGTGTAGTGTCCATTGCAAGTAAATGGAACCCGAAAAATATTCAAAAAAATTAAAGAAACCAAGATAAGGACCTTAAACAGAGATTGCCGAAGAACACTTGTTTGGCAGAAAACGCTAGAAAATATCAATGAAGATTTCCTTAGAAATATAATGCTTAAATTAAAGAAACCGAGAAAATGACCTTAAACAGAGATTGTCAAAGAACACTTGTTAAGCAGAAAACCGATTTTTTTCTCAAAGAAGTTGTGATACCATGTCAGAAATAGGTCAAAAATATTGTATGAAAATAACCAAATAATTTGGTAGTATGATTTCTTTCTATTTATAGACTTTACAAAATACAATAAAGTTGTCTATGGACAGCTGTTTATTGACAGTTTGTGGACAACCATGGATTGCTGTCCATAGACGGTTGTTTATGGACAAATATTTACAGCTAAAAATACTATGGACAGCAGTTGTGTACAACTAAATGAATATGGACAACAAATTACAGTAAAGTTATTATAGACATTTAAGCTGTCCATTGACATAGACATCATAGCTCTTCTCTCGGAAGAAAGTACTACAGTTCCGAAGCCTGAGACTTCAGAAATAAGAATACAATAAATAGCTTTTTCATTATTTAATTGCAAATAAAATATTGGCCAGGTTCAGTGACAAAACACCATGCTTTTCATAACAAACTTAAAATTAATGGGACAAATGTGTACCAATCTGCGCATGAGACGTTCGAAGCACCAAAATGCATCAGCTTCATCATTCAAAAGGATAATCATTGGGGAGCAAAGGTCACTCATTGCTGCTCAGAATAACAATAGTTTTTACACATCAGAGTTAAGCCTTTTTTTCTCCGAACACAAAATGAAACTATTGTTACAGCCAATACCACAGAATTGCCGAAGTTGGCAAGAGTGATAACAATGGAAATATGTTTCATTAGCTAAGAAACAATAAAGACATAAAACACTTTATATGGTCATCTAAAATTCTAAATCAAAAAACTAAGTAACCAACCATATAGTTAAAATCTACAGGCTGCATCCTTCATCATTGAGATAAGGGAACTATCTCCATAGTTGCTATTTTTTATCGATGTACTTTTAGGTTAAAGTAAACATGGAAAAGGAAAATGAAGAGATATGTTTAACCAAGTGCTTGCCAAACTTTTTGTTTTCTTTCCTTTTTTCCTTGTTTTCCTTCCCCCCCCAATTCTGAAGCTTCAACAAACAGAGTAACCAACCTTGACAGTATCCAACATCCGAATCCATCCATGCATAAACAGCTAATACATCCCAAAGTTTTGCTAAGTTATCTCGACTTTCATAGAAGACCAATGTTCTGTCAGTGCGACCCACGTCGAGACCTTGCATAGATCAAGAGTAAAACAATAAAGGTTAACAAATAATTTACTATTATAATTTTGGTTCAGACACAAGGGCATTAGAGAAGCATCAGCATTTCTCATCTACAACAAGGAGGGTCAAGCATCAATAGAACAAGGACTTCACAAGCTTAAGGAAAATAATAAAAAACACTGGAAAAATAAACATGAGAAAAGAAAAGAATATGTGCTTTTAAGATTTCAAGTACCAACCTATTTGATGTAGAGTAAGCATCCACTCGATAATTATTTTGTCCTTCACTGGTGGAATATTACTGCTTGGACTAACCAAGGAACTACCATCGGGAGTTGCAGTCAGTCCATCTGGATTTGTTTCTAAAAGAACAATTGGATCCAGAATAGGCTGACCAACTTCAGTGATTACGGGGGCAGTTATATATCTACCACTTCCTATAACTGGAAACATTTTACGGCACTCTTCCTTCCACTGAGCATATTGCGACCTGGAACGCAAACACAGTGCAATCCTTACCAAATGAAGCACCAGAGTGAAGAATCCAACAACAAAAGCTATATCTCTCAAATTAAATACAGGATAAAAGTAACCCAACAAATAGGAGAGGTTGCAGACACGCAATAAGGCAGACCTCAGGTTATATGCAATCAAATATTATGATAATGGTTTGCTGAGTTACAAGAATGGAGTTATTTACTATTTAGGCCCTTAGAAAAACAAAGCATATACTTTTTCCTTGTCTCTTCACAATTGTTTCCATGTGAAACTTAAGACACTAAAGTTTTTAATTTTCCATAATGCATGGAAGAAAATAAGGGTTACCTTCTGCTCTGACGAATCTGTTCTCTTTCCTCAAATGTGCTTAGGGGATCATAACAACCAAGTAAGAATTCCCATACTTCTCCTCTGATTGTTGGATGGATTCCCTGAATTGGAAAGTAAGGCATAATATTACTATCCCTCACAAAGCATTCTTCTATAAACAAATGATACATGATAAATTAAAATTTTAAAAAGAAAATAGAGCAATGCACCAATCCAATTTACTCTGAACTTCGTCTGCAAGTTAACCAAAGTAACCGTAAGAGAAAGTCTAAGAAATCAACTGTTTTCATCGCCTTTGACTCCTTTTTTTAATTCATTTGCATAAATATGCAAGGATTCATATGAAATCCTATTGCTTCAATGACCATTCAACAATATCCAATCTTACCAATTGTCTTATAATACAATGACATATGCTCTAAGTGTTTACTAAGAGGATGTGGGTTCGAACCCCATCATATGTAAAACGTTGTGTGTGTATATAATTAGTTATTTAAAAAAATATATCCAATCTTTAGTATTGGAATTAATGCCCAGAGTCTAAAGACATGCATGCAATCAAGAAGGATGGAAATAGGAAATATAAGTGATAAGTGGACAAATATCTAGTGCTGGATGTTTTATGATTTTATATTTATGAGGAAAATAGATTCACAAGTACTTCAAAATAAGCTGGTCAGAGATCCATACCTACTTAAAAGTAAAAAAGAAAAGTGATCATACGTCCATAAAAATTGAATCCTACTTACAAATGTACATAATCAAAGTAATAAATCATGAACATGAACTTACACCCCGATAAATTCTGCTCAGGGTCCTCCGAATATCAAGAAACCCTTCTGGAGAAAAGGCAGCCTGCCATTTCCTTGCGCTTAGAGTTTTACCAGACTGCATAGCAAGAAGCAGCTTCACTAGTTAAGATCATATACAGCACAACAGTGTTTTGCAATATATACTCTCTTGGAGATCATCATCTATTTTGCTACCAAATGCAGTTGTATGTATGTACACCTGTATCAGTCTAAAAAAAGAAAGAAAGAAGGGCATACAGGTCCTCAAGGCCAGGTGATGACAGTTTGGTCTCCTATCTAAATGAAAAAGAGAGAGTTTTAAGTCCTTAGTTTGAACAAAAATGACATTTTGCAAAGTAGCGAGGCTGATGGGATACCAAAATGCGCTGTTTGGTACCGCATTTGTGTCCTTAGTACTTACTTTGCAAAATATCCTTCCAATCTCCATTTTTCTCAAACCATAAGGACCAAAATATCCGCCCTAAAAAACAAACAAACACAAACAAAGGATGGTAGGATACTATGCTAAAGAATATGTAGGTAAAAACGTGCAATGTGATATCTTTATGCAACTAAAATGAGCCAGTGATCAATATGCCAATCATCGAGTTACAAAAAGTAAATAAGATTCCATATTATTTCCTCCCTTTAAATTTTAACTAAAATGCATATTAGCCAATCAAGCAAGCTTCTAATGCACGACATTTCATGATCCAAGTCAAATCCAGAACCACTCAACCATTAAATCAATTACATTAGTCACCAATGTCGCTTTTCAAATTGTTAACCAATTCACATAACTCATCATTGAATCAATTTCAAAAATAGAAATGCTCAGACACAAACCTTGATCCTAAAGCGGCTCTTGGGAACATCTGCGCACTCGGGACGGACCTCATAGAAAGAATCAGCAGGAGCTCCGGGGTCCCTCCACATTCCAGAACAACAATGATACTACCAACAAACACACACAAAGGAAGAAAAAGACAACCCCAAAAAATTAAATCTTTACAAATCAATTATGAGAAGAAAAAAAAATCAATACCCAGAAGCTGGACACCAGTTGAAATATCAAAGAAACCAGAGAAAGAGGAATTGTCCTTGAGGCTTCTGAGGCAGAAGATTCAAAGGGCCCCAGTGGAGGAGATTGCCTGTCGGAAACCCCCAAACATAAAGCTGAAATCCAATAAAATTAAAGAACCTAAATTTATTAGACTGTTTTTTTTTTTAGTTTCTTAAATTTGGCTAATTTATTGTGGGGTCATGGATCTCTAATTTCTTTTTGAGTTTACGCTGTCAATGTTGATTAACCAAAAACAAGTTTTGGATCGTCGTTAGTGCATTTGTTTGTTTTTTTTTTTATTAAATATGATTAAGTCAAAATTGATTTAATTTTTTAAAGAATATTTCTGTTAGCCTAAAAATTACTTAATGAAGTTTATGTTTTGTTAAATTTTGTTTTTAGTGCTATTATAAACAATTTAAAAACACTTCAAAATATAAACAAGGAAAAATTATATTTATTGTTGTACAATGTTAATATAATAAAAAAATTATATTATATTATTTTAATTTATAATTATCGTATATTTCTTCTTCCTTAAACAATTAAATAAGTGCAAGATTTTAGGCACGCTTTTCAAGGTAACGAAAATACTTTGCAAAACCCAACTACATTTTTATGCTTTTTGAATTAAAAAAATTACTTATTAAAAATTATATTATTATTAAAGTGATAAAAATATAATATTATTTTAATTAATAATTATCTATTATATTAATTATTTATTATATCACAATAAATAAGTGCTAAAAATAAAATATATTGAATCCACCCCAAAAATATTTTTAAAATTATATATATATAGATAAATTTAAATAATATGTTACAATACAATCATATTTACTTAACATTTTAACATATTAGTTGTTATTATAATGTATAATAATGTTAAAAATGTTTTAGTACTTTTTATAAATAATTTTTTTTATAATTTATGTATCAACTCATATTTCACAATATAATCTACTATTAGTTAATATCTAAGAATATCAATTTAACATTAATACATATATGCATATAGCATTACTCCTTTTAGAAATATATCTTAAAAATAAATTATGATAATTATAAATATATCTCCTTATTTTAGCATTGTGATTATGATGTATAATAATGCTCAAAATATTTTAGTGTTTTTTATAAATAATTTTTTTTATTATTTATGTATCTTTTTATATGTCACAAGATAATTTACTCGTATTAGTTAATGGTGTAAATATATGACGATATTAATCTAATATCCATACATTTATATATAACATTACTCTTTTTAGAAAAAGATCTTAAAAATAAATCGTGTTAATTATAGATATATCCTTATATTTTTTGAAACATCAAAAACACCTAATAAATTGAAAAATAGTAATTATATATATTTTTTTATCATCAATTAATTTTTTAAGAAAAATATTTGTAAAAAATTAATAAAAATTATAAAATTTATGAAAACAAAATTGTAATAAAACAATAATAGAACAGTATATCTGCATATTCTTTCAAACTTAATGGTATTTTTCCTATTTATGAAAACCTTAATAGGTTTGGTAGTAATTTTTCCAAGTATATTTTAACTCGTTACTTTCTACTAATTTAAAAACTAAAAACCACATGTAGTGTATATACGAGCGGCCATTTACCCACATTTAGTTTATTCAAGGAAAAGTCAAAATTTACATCAATTAAGAAGATTTGACGACTTAGAGTTTAATTTTGAGTATAAATATTTTTTTTTTAAATCATAATACGTCGTTTTCACTTTTCACCGGCATTAGTTGTTGTGAAAGGGAAAAATCAGTGTGTGCCGAAAAAAACGCATCTTATTCTTTTATTAGAAGATTGGACGACTTAGAGTTTAATTTTGAGTATAAATAAATTTTTTTTTTAAATCATAATATGTCGTTTTCATTTTTCATCGGCATTAGTTGTTGTGAAAGGGAAAAATCAGTGTGTGCCGAAGAAACGTATCTTATTCTTTTGAAGATTTTATATGATTTTAGGTAGAGATTTAAAATGAGGTATCTTATCTTATTTAATATCTTCAATATATTCATAATATAATATTTATTTATTTTATTAAAATATTATCTTATGTATTTTATAGTTAACTTTAAATATATATTATATCATTTTCATTATTAATTTTACATTATAAATAATTATGTATCATATTTATTATTATTTTGGTATTCTTATTTATCTCGTATACTCTATTAGAGATAAATGGAATATCTCGATTATTATTGTTTCATTATAATCTCATCTTATTAAAAATAAAGTGAGACAAAATAAAATAAATTTTAAAAATTAATAAACTATATTATAAATTTCATTACTATTTCATCTTAATTTACACATGGGTGTGAAAGAACTGTTCGGAATTATGTCAATCTCTAAAAAGAAACATAATCTTTACTCTCCTATTTTTCTAATGAACTTGCTCCTAATGATTTACTTAGAAATAGGTACATTTTGATAGAACCATGTTAAAAATAGGAAGAAGGTTAATGACACGAATGTTTACTTATTTTTTACTCAAATTATTTAAATAGCATGAATGAAAAATCTTTAAAAAAATAAATAATTTTTTTTCCAAATAATTCTCACGTAATAAATAGTATAAAATTGGGTGTAGATTTATATAATGTTGGCATTATTCTAAACCTATTGTGATCCATTTACTAGTTTTGCACTCACACCAATTTATAAAAAAAAACACACTAACAAACAAAAAAATTCTAAGAGGTAAGAAGAAAAACGAGCTAAATATGGATCGGAAATTAATGATGATGAAACTATCAATTAAAGAAGGTAGCCGCTTTGTACAGGCTAATGTGATCACGAAAATAGATAGCAAATGCAAACTTATCCTAAGATGTTAATAGATTAACCAAGAGCTGAAGACTTGAATATTCTTGATTTTAATCAAGCAAAGTATAAACCCGCAGACCAAGTTACATAAAGGACTCCAAAATTAAAGTGCCCAAGAACCAACAGATGTAATTCCTATTAATTTAAAAAGTGCACATATCCTTTGGACTAGAGGCTAAGAAATCTCAAGGAAAAAACAGAAAGAACAGAATACAAAAAAGTTCAAAAGCTTCATCGGCACAACCATGTAAATCCCCATTCAACCCAGCCTACAAAAACACTTTGTGATCAAGACACCATTTCTTACACCCCTTTACATTCTTTCAAAGTTTGAAGTATTCAAATATTATCATTTGGCTTGGTGTCCATTTGTGTCTTCTTTTTTTATCATGGCTACCAACAAATCAAACAGCAAAGCATTTGAGTTATTGGGTCTTGTTTGTCTGACAATTTTAGTGCAAAAGAGTTTTGCAATTGATTTTAAAGTAGGAGGCCCAAAGGGATGGTGTGTTCCTAGTGATCCTAATGCAGCAGAACATAATCAATGGGCTGAAAGGAATAGATTTCAGATTGGAGACTCCCTATGCAAGTTCATCTTCTACCATTTCAATATCTATCAATAGCCATTGTCTGTATCATTCTTTTACTAATTAATATATCTTTTGCTTATGTAGTGTTTGACTATCATGCTGGCCAAGACTCAGTACTACTAGTTAATAAGGATGACTATGCCAATTGCAAAACTGACTCACCTATTCAGAAATATTCTGATGGGCACACAGTGTTCAAGTTCAATCAATCTGGATCTTACTACTTCATTAGTGGGAACAAAGATAACTGCAAAAAAAATGAAAAATTGGTGGTAACTGTCTTATCAAACAGAAGTAAACACTATTATTCTCACCAAACAAATTCAACTTCTCCTCCACCTTCAGCCTCAACTGAGACGCCACCATCTCCAGCACCAGCTACTGGAACAGCAGGTATTATTCCAACTCCAGCTCCTATCAGTGAACCTCCTCCACCTCCAAATGGGGCTTCTGCTATTACCATGGGATTTATGGGAGCATTTGCTGCATCATCACTTGCGTTAGCGTTTTGATTGGGTTTGTTTAAATGTTACTGAATTTGTGTTATACTCCGTTTTCTTCCCTCCTATCTTTTATTTTACTTTTGAATCTTGAGCTCAGTAGATTCAACTGAGCCTTTGGAATAAGTTGAACTTAACACATTCATTTGTTGTGTGTAGAAGCAAGTAAGTTTAATTTGCAGGATGGAAGAAAAATAATAATGTCTGGAATTCCAATTCGTGATTTGAACCAACATAGTTTGTCTAATAATGATAATATGTCTAGTAGTTTCTTTGAAAAGTCATCATCTTCCAAAACATAGCCCAATACATATGATCGATAGATTAAAATGATAATGTTTCATCAAGTCTATGTCACTAATATGCATTTTTACCTAAAGCAAAAAAGAAGAAAGTAATGCCTAAATTGGGAGATAGCTCATAGGCTCCTTCTCTTCCACTGCATAGCTGCGCTAGCAGGTACAAACTCTAATATATATTTTTTTCAAATGATAAACACCCATTTTGAGTATGGGATGTAGGGTTGGGAATTTTGTAAACTCTAATCTCGGATTTAAAACAAACAAGAAGATTCAGATTTTCAAGTGAAAATTGGAGAAAAGTATATAACTATTAAATCATTCCCTGGTTGAGAATGGCAAGAGTTAGGTATTGTCTCAATTCATCACACAAATAAAATGGACTTTGAGCCATTCCACAGGAAGGAAAACTAAAAATTCACTACCTTTGGCGTAGATAGCTAAATCAAAATCCCTTAAACTGTAAGGAATTTCTTCTACCTATCAAAATTTTTTGCCTAATTCAACTTTTTTCATCAGTCTAACAGTGTTGTATAAAATTGAATCCAATATTCCTGCAACCTGAAATCCAATCACAAACTATAAGTAGCATTCTGGAGAAGGAAAGGAACAACAAAATTTCTACTAAAATACCAACCGTGAAAACACCTCCAATGATAGCACATAAGTTTGTGATAAAATGTGAGAAAGACTTCTCATTCTCTGTTATCAAAACCTGGTTACAAAAGGCAAGGGTTAGGGAGCACAAAAAGTGCAAAATAACAGTACACAGAGTTCTATGCTATATGTGCTGCCACACCTGTATGGGGGACAACTCGATGTGGAATTTTGCCGCAGGTATGTTCAGACTCTGTGCCCAGCTGCTATGTGCTGTGTACTCATACTCCTCAAGTAATTTATGAGTCTTTCTTGTTATGACCTCAGTCTTAACTATTTGAAGATAATGCTCTATCTAGAAATACAATTGACAGAAAAGAAACGCGCTATATATTTTCGAAAATAAGACTAGTCTTTATTAAGTTTAGTGTTTTACTAATCCAAAAAGAAAAGGGTACTCCATGGCTAAGAATAATTGAAATAACTGCTCATGTTTTGTTTTATTTTTTTGGGGTTGTTCTGGGCCATGCACCCCCGTGGAACCAAAAGGTCGCCACTGTACTCAAGTTGTGTGGGTAAGACTTACTCTTAAGTACATAACATGAGTCAGCGTTACATTTCACTTCATTGTCTGCTAACTTGGGAGAAATTTATATCGTGGGTCTGTAACATTAGTTAGCATTATCATTCATTTCTCTTCACTGCCCATTAATTATACAGAAATTTTGCAAGAAAAAATAAAACATTCAAACTCAAGTCTCCCGGTGAAAAATTCCTAGAATTTTGCATATTGAAGGCATCACTAACCTATTGCCAAATCAACATAATGAAAGTAAAACCCTAAAAAATGAAAATAAAACTAATAAACTGTCAAACTTACCGTCACATTAGCTCCTAACTCACGATGATTAATGAAAGGTCGACCATTCAATCTATCATGATTAGCACCAAGATAAGGTATCAGCCGCTTCACATCACTCATCACCATGGGTGCAATATTTCTACCGAAAGAAAGATGTGATATGTAATGTGACATATTCATCAGAGAAGCATCAAAGGAATGAGCTCCTGAACGAGCTGATATGACAAGGGTTCCAGGAACCTGCAATGTAAAGATAAGTCAAGCAATTTATAAACTGAAGGGATGACGTGGATTACGATAATTTTAACATAGATGAGTCAAGGATAGCTTTGGTTATCTCATTTGTAGGGATTAACCACAGAGCATCACAACTTGTATCATGCATAAAACATTGTTTTTTTAGTTACTGCAGTCCCATTTGAAAGAGAATAAGAAGCTCAGACAGTAAAAATTTTCTCAAAAAGGAAACATAATCGATATTTGAGTCAGGTTTCTTTTTCTATTGGAAATGCACCTTCTTCACACGCACATATCCCTCAATTCTACATCCTCCGGTCATGGGCGCTGGTCTTTTGGCATTGTCTGTTACATTCTCAACTTTTCCCTCTAAAGCTACCTTCTGAGACTCCACTGGTATAGGTGCAACCCATTCCTCCATAGCCTACAGTGCAAAAAAATGTAAGACCACGCCTTGCACACTGTTGATTTTTAGCATTCATATTAAACAGCATCCAAGACTAATTATGTCGAACTTAGAAGAAGATACAAGGAAAGAACTGGCAAATTTGAACAGAATAGACCAACTCAAACTTCTATATTCTTGTACCTTAACCAGGCTTTCTGTATCCCTATCACCATAATATGATTCATGGTCATGTTGTCCATGGTCGTCCCTGTGACATAAATTGCAAGATAAGAAGGTTGAATGAAGCAACGATTACAGGCAAACACAAAAGAATGAAGATAACAGAGACATTTTCTAGCCCTAATTACCCAGTTATAATAGATTGAAAAGGAAATTTGTTTAGAAACTAACTGCTCACTAGAAATTTGTTATCAACCTAACAAAAACTTTCCTAAAGAAATTAGACTGTCCTCTAAATATTATGTTGCTTGCTAACATGTCCTAGCATACCTATATGACAAGTTGCAGAGACACCATCATTTCGTTTATTAAACCGAGAAGTTTCATGAAGCCTTTAATGACAGTGCATATACAATATTCTCAACCCCAAATTCAGGTTTCTAAAACGAAATGCACATGCACAAATATAAAATATACATTTATCTGTATGTACCCATCACACAACCATGACTCATTCTTATCAGCCAAAATTCTGGTTGACTATAGCTAGCTAGAAAAAGAACTTCCAACTTTGCACATCATCAAATAGAAGTATATCAGTGACTTAAAATGAGACAACCCACTTAACACAATAACATTTTGGTCGCTCGGATATTTGTCTGCTTATTCTTTGACTTTTGAAACTATAGTCACCTCCATTCAGAAAGCTAGCAAACTTCATCATTAAACTTACATTTATAAATATCCTTAACACATTAACTGATAATAAAAAGTTAAAGAACTTTTCTTGACCTAGTCTTGCATTATCAGGTGAATTTCAGAATGGAGAATGACAAAAAAAAAATCTTCTTAGAAGGACAAAGGCTTATGGCCTAGTGGCATATATTCCCAATTGTTGAGATCGTGAGGTCTAGGTCCTCTAGGGTCCGATCCTTAATGGAACACATGTGGTTA
Organism: Hippophae rhamnoides; assembly: GCA_033030585.1. Lineage (NCBI taxonomy): Eukaryota > Viridiplantae > Streptophyta > Magnoliopsida > Rosales > Elaeagnaceae > Hippophae > Hippophae rhamnoides. The sequence continues at coordinate 30,876,520 of CM065429.1, forward strand.
ATATGCCAAAAAAAAGAAATTACGATAATCTCAAAGAAAATATTAAATAAGAAATATCAGTTAGAAGGGATGTAGAGGAAGATCTAAGAACAAATATTATTTACCTCATATCACTTCCCTTACGAAAAATGCGAATGGATGGATAGCCTTGTATATGATGCCTGAATATCAGAGGAAGGCAAAAGATGGTGAAAAGACTGCTATGTACACACAAGGCACATAAAAATGAGATGATGAACAAGTGCAAAGAGGGTGGCACACAGGCAGTAAGGAAAACCATATAAAATAAAAACATGTCGTTATAAAACAATATGCAAGCCACTGCGAGAAAAAAATTAACTGGTAAACAGATCCTCATATTCTCAGGTAACTCTTAATGCATAACTTTTTCTTTTATATGAACTATTTAATCATGACTTAACATTAATATTTTGGAAAGGAAGGTTGGGTTGAATTGCACAGGCATGCGAAACATACGAGTCCATCCATGTCCAAGCCATGGGCATAGTCTCTCACCCTATATCTAATTCAATGCAGCATTCTGAACTGCAGAGCAGAGTCTTACTGTAGCATCTAAAGCTACAAATGAAATTTCAGAAAGAAAAAAATAGGCGATATCAATGGCACAAATTTTGTTTATTTTCATTCATACAAATTTTAAAACCTCACCCTTTGTTTATTTTCATTCATACAAATTTTAAAACAATATCATATCAATGGCACAACAGCTATAACGAATTAGGGAAATAAACAATAAATTTTCTCTTTCTTTTAAAAATCCAGAAATGAGCTTGAATGTAAAAATTAGTAGATCTAGAAATCACCTTCTACACAAGTTGGGTTCTACTGTGCAATCAACCTTTCCCAAAAGAATTCGTCCATCTACTTCTGGATCATATCTGAACAAAATAAGAGATGATGTAGGAAGGGGAAGAAAAAAAATTCATAAATGTGACGGAGTAGAAGTGTTGATTTCAAGCAATTAAAACAATACAATTTGCATGTAGGGTACCTTTCTCTTATTATTTTTGAAGCCCTCTCCCATGAAGGTTTCTGAAATATGAGAAGAAAAATCTAAGGTGAGAGAAAGTCTAAACAGCATCTCATCAAGGAATACATTAGAAATGAACTCAAACTATGATGACGAGGGTGGTTAGGATGTACAACAATTTTGATGAAAATGAAGAGGGAGATCATGGGTTAAAGATTGTTAAACATATAAACATTTGGATGCATTATTGGAAGAATTAAACAGAGGACAAGTTGAAACAAAAGAAATTTAACATGAAGTTACTAGAATAGTAGCATTCCACATTACACATTGGAGATGTAAAGTAGGCTATACCACCTCATCCCATGTCCCATTTAGTATCCCTAGTGGGCTCATGGTTCAAAATTATCTCATCTCATCTAATTATAATCCTAATGTGTCCCACTTTAAACATAATGTTTAATCATTCTCTTTATTAAACTTTCACACTATAAATAATCATACTTCAGATTTTCTATTATTTTTGTATTTTTATTTATCTCATTTAAACTCACTAGAACAAATAGGATATTCCAAATAGTATCATCCCATCTCATCAAAAATTAAGTGAAACAAGATGAAATAATTTCTTATAATTAATGAATTGGGTTAATGGGACATCTTATCCCAATTTATACCTCTACTACACATGATTAGTTGACAACATTATTATTGGGACATATATAAATTTGGGAAAAATGTTATAGAAGTTCCTTAGATTATATCATTTGTGATGTTTAGAGATTAAAAATGGTGTCATTTAAACCTTTAACTTTGTAAAAATAATCAATTAAGGACAAATTATATTATTTTAATAATTTTTTTATTAAAATATTATTATTTTTCTATCAAGTGATTAAACACGATTAAAACACAAGTCTTTAACAATAGTAAAATAACAATTAATATGAAAAATTCCCAGATATTCGTTATTTAATATTTTTTAAGTATCACTATTTTATTTTAATGTTTTATTAATTTTTAATTTTTATTAAAAATAAAAATATATATTTAAATAACTTTTTGTTTGAATTTTATTATTGTTTATTTTTTTCTTAAACTTATCATATTAAATTTCGTTTTTATCTTTGTTAAAGAGTGATATTTAAATCGTGTTTTAATTACTTAATATAATAATATTTTAAATAAAAAATCACTAAAATAATATAATTTATCTTTAAATGGTCATTTTTACGAAGCTTAGAAACTAAATGATATCGTTTTTAATCTGAAGGATTAAACAGCATAAATGACTGATCTAAGGAACTTATAGCATCTCACCCTATAAATTTATTACTTCTATCAAGGTAATAAAATGGGGTAAATTGGACAGCTTTTAATGCCTTCAGCAGGAACTTTGAATTAATAAAATTATTTTGTATCAAGCATCAACTGATACAGGTACGTGTGACAGAGCATATCATAAATGAGAACTTATATAAAATCTTTAGATTACATAATTGCATCCAAAGAAGTATGAGGAGATAACAGTTTACCAGGCGGTTACTCTCCAGTAGCACCAAGGAGCAAAAAATTTCACAACTAAAATTGGATACCTGCAGTAGAGTTGTTTAGGCAAATAAAAAAAACAATAATTAAAAAAAAAACTACTTTGCAATAACATGGATGCCTTTAACAATCATAACATTTCAATACACTATTTGAAGGTTGAAAAATCAAAGTTGGACAACTTACAGATGAGAAACCTTATCAAAATTGTGGTATGTTAGTGAAATGGAACCTTCACCAGATTCTACATCAACTTCTTCTCCATGTTTAATAGCATCCATTACTGGTCCTGTGTAAAACTCAGCACCAGTAGGTCTTAAATTTTTATCTATAGAAAACTTGCGAACTGTTTTTGTAATATTCAACCTGTTCTGGATATAATATAGCAAAAACTCAGAAGCAGTACTACAGTAAATTTAAAAAATAGAATAAATGCTCAATGATACATGCATCGCATTGCACCATACTTAAACCTCACTATGACTACAATTATATGCTTTTATCTGGGTTTTCAAGCTACGTACATGCATCAACTTCCTAATTGTGAAAAAAAAAAGGTACAAGTAGGGATACATACTATGGGTTGGTTCAGTTCAGCACTAAAATCGGAACTGAATCAATAAAATTGGTTCTTAGAAATTAGAAAATAATCTAATCCAATAAAATTTATAAAACCAATTCAAACCGAACTATTTGGGATTGGTTTGGATTGGGTAGATTAATTTGTGTTTTTTATTTTCAATTGTCAAGTTTTATTTTTTTAATAATAAAATCATTATTGCATTAAATTTTATGTTTTAAATATTTTATTAAGTTTAGGATCTAAAATAATTTTAATTTTTTTCCAAATAATAAATAAATAAATAACATGTACTACAATTCTAATTAGCACAAAAAATAAAATATAATTTTACTATTTAATTTTATATTAATTAAACATAAAATACCTGCATAAAAAGCTGCTTAATTTAAATGATAGTCATATGATTAAATAAAATTAAAATTAATACGACTTATATGTAATTATATATTATCTCCAAGTTTAATCCAATTAATCATCCACTAGTTAAAATAAAATAACTATAACATGCAAATATTAATACTTTTAATTTTTTGAATTTTTTATTTAATAAAATTATATATTAATAATACTAATGGGTTGAAACAGTTCCTATGTGATTTTTGGAACCAATCCAACCCAATAAAAGGGAGAAAAAACAAAATAATATCGATTTAGTTGGTTTGGATCGGGTAAATTTCACACACCCCGAAGTAAATGCCACACAATAAGAAAGGATGTTCAAAAGTAAAACAGTAGGTACGGTTAAGTTTCCTCCTTATTAACAAATGCTTTGGTAGTATCCTTGTCCAAACAACTGGACAACGTTCTCTACTAACCATAAGAAGGGTTAAAGAACAAAAGAAAAATACATTTCTCAATTTTTGTGTACAACAGTATCACTTGGTTTATCACAAATGCAATAAAGTCATAATGAAATTGCTTACACTATAAACCTAAATAATTAGTTAGAAGCATTGAAAATGCTTGATAAATTTTTCATTTTTATTAAACCATCAGAATCTTGAAGAATCTCAATGCAATATCTTAACAAATCACAATGCTCTTTCTTTCTTAACATCAATAATTATCTAGTAACTAAAATAACAATCTTTGTGAACAATGACTTGTGATAAACAAATGAAAGGCCCACTTTCCTTACATAAGAAATAATTCCACATGAAAAATGAACAAGTTTCAAAGTTGAGTGAGACGCTATGCAAAAAAAAATACAATTAAGAAAAATATAAAAATCAGAAGCAACATAGAATCATTTAAAATCTAGAACAATCAACTGAAACCATCTGGGGATGGAAACTTACTGTTCCCAACACATCGCTTACATCAACTGAAGCAAATTCACATGAGAGTGTGGGAAAACTACAAGACAACCAAAGTAAGTTTAGTCAAAGAAGCAAATATCTGCAATATGTCATATAAATTATTGTTTTAGCACATCAGCTCTGCTCAGAAAAAGTGTCAGATAAGGATCTAATATAAGTTACTTTCAAAAATAGGAGCGTAATATCGGCAAAGAAACCCTGGTAAAAGTTTTACCAAGTTTTATAGCACCCAAGCCTTATAGTAATGCTTCTTAAGGGATAATATAGGTGACAACTCAAAATATAGAACTTGGTGGCCGATTAATGAAAGCTTCACTATCAGCTAGGAAATCATTGCATTTCACATAACTCTACCTCATATTAAATTCAACTCGTAAGAAGTCCCCATCAGAACTCTTATCAACAACAACAGATGTAGAGGTGCTGATAGATAAATAGTTACTTAATTCCTGCAAAAAACAACATTGGTGACATTAAAACCAAAAATAAAGAGTACATAAAGATTTTAACAAGATAACAAAGGGATCAGTGAAGATTATAGCTATCTTGGATCTCTCCATAATAGATAAGAATGAAGATATAGAAAATATCACAACATAATACATAAAATTTATTAAAATTCCAAGGGAAAATTAATAACTACAGTACCAAAATAAAGATAAACACATAACGGTATTAGATACCAATATATTCCACTCCCTCGATTCTTCATAACCAACTAAAGAGACAAAAGAAACCTACCATTCCAAATAAAAACATCATGGTAAGAGCCGCTATAATGGATAATCCTGCCCCTGATAACGATGCCTCTGTCAAATCTCTAGGAATTTTTCTGTTGACAACAAGTAATTGGGAAGTAAATGTCAATGCCACTAATATTTTACAATTATATGTAACAATCATCAAATAACATAACATTTGGAAAGGGAAAGGGAAAGGGAAAGGGAAAGGGATAGGGAAAGGGAAAGGGAAAGGGAAAGGAGAGAGGGACAGAGAGAGTGTTAGGAACCAGACTCATCATTTTGTTTAATGAAATTCTTTGTGCTTTCTGCTTCTCTTATTCCCATACCAACATTAAAGATTCAGTAACAAATTAACAATAACATAATGAGGCATATGTACAATGTAACTACAGTGAAAAGAACTATGATTCCCTATCCATGGATTTTGAAGTCAACATACTATGGCTGTGTTACTGATGCAGATGATCCCATTGAAGATAGTTCGTTATAATTTTCATAATACGTGATTGTTCCTCGAGACTATCACCGTATAAGTCAACGGGTAACATAAACTCTCACGTCACCGTGAATTCGACCATCATAATTCTCAAATTCAACCAAAAAAAAATCATTCCCAGCAATAAAACACGCATAAGCGTACTAATAAAAATAAGTATTAACTGCTTCCATTGTTTCTCGTTTGCCGATAGCTTCAGCGGCATGATATTGAGCATCATAATTCGAAATAATACCACAATATCAACATAATACATGACCATATCTAATGGTGCATACGATCATTCAATTTTCAGAAGAAATAGAAAACAATCTGGCATTCATCATAAATAAATTATTAGAAATATTAATGGAATATATAATGGGAGAAAAAGAAAGGGATCAAGCCTGTAAAAATCGACGGATTTGAGCTTGTTAGTCGTGTTATAAAGCTCCTTAATTTGAAATCGACGGATTTGAGCTTGTTAGTCGTGTTATAAAGCTCCTTAATTTAAGGAGCAAATTAAGGAGCAAAACATGGAGTAAAACATGGAGCAAAACATGGAGTAAAACATGGAGCAAAACAAGGAGCAAAATATGGAGCAATTCATGGAGCAAAACAAGGAGCATAATTCAAGGAGCAATTTAAGGAACCATTAATTTAAGGAGTAATTCAAGGAGTGAATTTTCCTATAAATAGATGTGTAATTGTAATGAATTAATCATCCAAAGTGTTCATTCCAATTGAGAGAAAAGCTTATAGAGAAAAGCTTTTGTGAGAGAAAATTGAGAGTAATTTTCTTGGGTGTAATTGGGTTGTGAGTTGTGAGTGTTGTAAACACCTTGTGTAATTTCTCCCCTTTCAGTAAAAATATCTACAACAGGTCCAGAGACGTAAGCAAGATTGGCCGAACTCCGTTATCAAATTTTGTGTGTTATTTTTCTATTCTTGCTTTCTCATAAATCTGGCTTATCGGGAATTTGCGTTATTTCCCAACAACTGGTATCAGAGCTATTGGTGGTGATTTGGCCAATTTTACGCAAGAAATAGTCAGAAACGATCCAGAGGAAGTCAGATTTTAGTGGGAGCAATGGCCGCAGATGAAGGAAGGGTGAAACTCGAGAAATTTGATGGCACAGATTTTGGGTTTTGGAAAATGCAGATAGAGGATTTTCTGTATCAAAGAAATCTATATCAACCTCTCTCAGGGAAGAAACCAGAAGCTATGAAGGAAGAAGATTAGAATCTTCTAGACAGACAAGCCCTCGGAGTTATTCGATTGACGCTATCCCGTAATGTTGCTTTCAACATAGCAAAGGAAAAGACCACGGCGGGTCTTATGGCAGCTTTTCCCAATATGTATGAGAAGCCATCAGCCTCAAACAAAGTGCACTTGATGAGGCGTTTGTTCAATTTGCGGATGAATGAAGGCGCATCGGTAGCTCAACATCTCAATGAACTCAACACAGTCACAACCCAGTTGAGTTCAGTGGAAATTGAATTCGATGAAGAAGTACGAACATTAATACTTTTATCTTCTTTACCAGAAAGTTGGAATGCTAATGTCACGACTGTGAGTAGCTCGTCAGGAAGCAATAAGTTGAAATTTGACGATGTTCGTGATCTGGTTCTCAGTGAAGAGATCCGACGTAGAGAGTCAGGTGAATCGTCAACTTCTTCAGTTTTGCATACAAAGTCAAGAGGAAGAAATTCAACCAAAGGGAATGAACGTGGCAGAACAGACTACCGAGGTAGATCAAAGGACAAGAGGTCCAAATCCAGGAATCCTAATAATTCCCATAGCTCGAAGACTATCGAGTGTTGGAATTGTGGAAGAACCGGGCACTACAAAAATCGGTGCGAGAGTGCGCACCAAAGGACAAACAAGTGAAGGCAGAGGCAAATGTTACTTCCACCTCGGGAGGAGACGATGCATTGATATGCTCTTTGGAGAGCGAGGAAGAATCTTGGGTGTTAGACTACGGAGCATCGTTCCGTGCTACTTCCACAAAAAGAATTCTTCGAAAAATGTCCCGAAAACCTTGGAAAGGTATATCTTGGTGATGATCAACCATGTCTTTATTATTGGCAAAGGTGTAGCGAAGATTAAGTTGAACGGATCTGTTTGGGAGCGAAGGATGTCGAGCGTATTCCCGATCTCGAAGGAACTTAATCTCAGTGGGGCAGTTGGCCAGTGAAGGCTACACTACGATCTTCCATGGTGATGATTGGAAGATTTCAAAGGGTGCAATGACAGTTGCTCGAGGCAAGAAAAGTGGCACTCTTTACATGACAACAGAGGCACGTTGTTCAATTACAGTTGCAGCAAGCAATGAAACACCAAATCTGTGGCACCAGAGACTAGGCCATATGAGTGAGAAGGGGATAAAGATTATGCACTCAAAGGGAAAACTTCCAGGTCTACAGTCTACGGAGATAGACATGTGCGAAGATTGCATACTTGGAAAGCAAAAGAGAGTCAACTTTCAGACAAGTTGCAGAATCCCAAAGAAGGAAAAACTAGACCTTATTCGCTCTAATGTTTGGGGACCAACGACCGTCTCATCTATTGGTGGGAAACACTACTTCGTGACTTTCATTGGTGATCACTCTCGGAAGGTATGGGTTTACTTTCTAAAGCACAAGTCTGAAGTATTTGAGGCTTTCAGAAGATGGAAAGCTATGGTGGAAAATGAGACGGGTTTAAAGATCAAAAAGCTCAGAACCGATAATGGTGGTGAATATGAAGACACCAGATTCAAAAATTTCTGCTATGAGCACGGGATCAGAATGGAAAGAACTGTGCCAGGCACGCCTCAACACAATGGTGTAGCTGAGCGTATGAACCGAACGTTGACAGAAAGAGCCAGAAGCATTCGTATACAGTCAGGTCTACCGAAGCAATTATGGGCAGAAGCAGTCAACACGGCAGCTTACTTGATCAACCGAGGCCCATCTGTTCCATTGGAGCATAGAATACCAGAGGAGGTATGGAGCGGAAAAGAGGTGAAACTATCACATCTAAAAGTTTTCGGTTGTGTAGCATTTGTGCATATCAGTGATCAAGGCAGAAATAAGCTTGATCCCAAATCCAAGAAATGCACATTCATTGGCTATAGTAAGGATGAGTTTGGCTACCGCATTTGGGATGACGAAAAGAAGAAAGTTATCCGTAGTAGAGATGTGATTTTCTCACCAATGTCATCTCTACTTGATCTAACTTTTCTCTCATTTTCAATTTCTTTTTGTAAACCCCCTTCCCTTTTTGAGCTCCTTCCATTCCCTCTATCATGGTTTGTATCGTGCTCTCTATCATGGATCTTCTCAGCCTCTTTTTCAGCTTGATTCCTCCTTAACCGTTTTGTACGAGGAGAAGAGGAGCGAGATGCAGGAGAGATTGACCTTGCACGCTTTGGAGACTTGCCATGAATTACATGCTTCCCTCTTGCCGGGGAAACATCTCGATTGGAGCTCCAATTCCATGCCGGTGATCTGTCTCTTCGAGTTGCAGTCCTCCTAGGAGGCAATAAGTGATGTCCCATCAGTGAACCTCCAATACAGCATTGACCTTTCCTTAAGGAAATTAATGAGGTAAAATTGAGTATTAGAACTACCATAATAAGATACCATCTACTCTCTATTAAAATTAAGCTAGACTAAGCATAATGGCAGGTCTTTATTAACTGCATAAGAAAAGGGAACAAAAACGGCTGCCTTCTAGAAGAATACTAGTAAATTGGTAAAAGCTTCGTACTCCCTAGAATTATGTTCAAACACGAACCCAAAATTAGCTAAAGTAAGCAATATTATAACAAAAACACTATTTGAACAATAGAAATCCAGCGTAAAAGCGTACATGCAAATAACATAAATGAGGAATTCATAGATGAAGAAATGAAACGCAAAGTGGCTACATCAACAGATAAAATGTATATAAGAAATACATCCAGAAAAAGTGAAGAGACTATATTCCCTCACGAAAAGTACCTAAATATCTCCATCAGTGACTCACGAATTTAAAGGCGAAGAAATCCGAAAGTAATCTTATGACAAGCTAAAAAACAATCCAGAAAATTTTATCGCAATCAAGATAGTAGGAGGAGAACTTACCAAAGTCGACGAAGGAGTTTCTGGTGATGCAGTAAACAGCTACTGAGAGTACGACAGAGACCAAGTGAGTCCGAGTGAACTCGGTACTGGTAGGGTTTGGCTTATGAATGCTACCCTTCGGATATGTCACTGTTTAGATGCTTTAGATATTCTTTTATTTTATTTTTTAAAATTTTAAAAAAAAATTTATTTTACTTGAGTATAGAAATATAGCATAAATAAATCTGAATTACATCTAACCCAACATTTTTTAGCTTAGTTAGTATAATAATATAATTTTAATTTTAAATCACATATTTAAATTATTTAAAAATATTATTTATTTTTAAAAAACTTAACATTTTTTACTAGAAGGTATTTTTTTAATACACATAGGCAATTACTATGTATCACCGCAACTGACTTAAAACCTTTTATTATATATATTTGTATGAAAATTATTATATTTATTAATAATATTATTTAAAATTCGTTTTAAATTAAGACATATACATTCTTATTAATTAGATTTTAGAAAAAAATTACATAATATTAAAGGTTTTAATTGTATAATTTTATACAATTATGTATTTAATTATAAAATAAGATTATATTATATAAAATAATATTAGTTATAGATGTAATCTTAAACCGTATTATATATTTTATTTTATTTAATTAAAATTTTAATTTTGAAATTATGTATTTGGATTTTTTTAATTTTAAATTATAATTTTTTATTTTTATTTTAAAATATAAGAATAATATATAAATAAATTAAGTATTAATTTAAATAAATTTTATAATTAAATTATGTTGGTAGGTGATGAAATTATATAAAATTAATTAAATATTATTTAAAATATAAATTATTATATTAAAATATTTATCATTAATTTTATCTAATTATATATATATATATATTTATCAAATATTATACATAATAATTATAATATAATTATATTAAATTTATTCAATATAATACACAATCCCAAGGAAATTCCATTAAAAATTGAGATTTTAAGTGTTTAATATTTTATACTTATCTATATTTATTGTCTTGAATTATTTTATGTAATAATATAATTAATTATTAAATAATTTTATAATTATTCAACCATCTTAAATTTTAAATCTAATATTAATATCACACCAACAATAAATTAATAAATATAATATAAATTCTTTATCGAAAATTTACCTTATTTTCTTTAAACTCTATTCTCTCTCTCCTTTATGAATTCATAAAAATTTATTCTTTTTCGACAGGAATGGAGGGTAAAAGTTTATCTATTTAATTTTTAAAATTTTAAAATATATCTTTTAGTTAATCATCTTTTAAAAAATAAAACTATTAAAAATAAATAATATTATTTTAATTATTAAAATATTAATACAGTAAAACATAAGCCATGTAAAATTTAATATGAAATTATTTTAAAAAATCAATAATAAAAAAGTAAATATATTTTTATTTTTTAAAAAATAAAATATTGATATTAAAACGAATATTTTTTAAATTTTTTATATTAATTGTTATTTTATTATTCTTAAATAATTAAATGTTAATCAAGTTTTAATAAAAAATAATAATATTTTAATTAAAATAATATTATTTATTTTTAATTTATTTTTTTCAAAAGTAATATATTAAAAAGACTTTTTGAATATGAGGTTAAACATACACTTTTAATATGAAAGACTTGATTGATACTTTTATTTTTTAAAAATAAAGTTAAAAAAAATTAATTCAGAACTAGATATATAGAAGGATATAAATTTCATCATTTTAAATATATAAATTATAATTAAAAAAAGATTAGCCACCTATTTTACTAAATAATCTACCAATTAATACTTTTGACTCCTTTTTAATCAATATTATAAGATTTGAATTTTTATAGATTTTGATATTGTATTATTGTTTTATTTGAATTCGATAAAAAAATCTTTGATTTAAAAAAAAATAAAAATATATATGTAATTTAAATAAAATAAGTTAAAAATATGAAGTTATAAGTTTTTGCAAAAAAACAAAGATACATATTTTTGATAAAAATGTTACAATTAGTGTTTCAAATTAATTAAAAATAATATTATAAAAAAATTTAATTACTCTACTTATTGTGTTAATCTTTTAATATAAGAGGACTCACTATCCTTATGAATATTTACATTTTTTAATAAAGATATAGTTTGTTTTCTCTGTATTTTAATAAGCTATTTATTTATTTATTTATTATTGTTTAATAAAACCAAAAACTTTTAAAAAATTATAGTGTTATACACCTTAAATTTTTAAACATTAAGTGGCGTTTTAATTTTTAATTGGATCTAAAATTTAGATGTAATATAATAAATTAATTATTAAACCACTAATTAACAAAAACAAACTAAACTATAATATCTGAATTATTAAATTCATCGAGTTATTATAAAAAATACGGGCAAAAAAAACTATGTTGAAAAAAATAATAAATCTAACTCAAAACAATAAACATAACAATTAATAACATTAATTTATATCCCTTTAAATTCAAAAGGTTTAAATTATTTTTAATTTAATTATATAGCATAATTTATTCACAAATAAAATTTTATTTTTAAACTTGTTTAACATGTTATTGATAGTTTTTAAAAACAATTAGAATAAATTAAATCAATTTATATAATTTTTATAAGTTTGTTGATTTTGACGTCCTAAAATTAAAAAAAATAATGTACTTTATTTAATTTGAGGGTTTTATTTTATAAAAATAACAAAATTGAATTAATATATGTATATAGTAGATATATTTTAATTTTATTATATTTATATATATTAATTAATATATATATTATTATTTTAAAATTATAAATTCTAAACCTAATTATATTCTTACAAAATAAAAATTTTATTTTTAGAAGAGTGAGAGAAACATGCTAATCTAGCAAAATTTTCATAATAATTCAATTTGAGATTTATTTTTTATTTGTTTAATTTTTTTTACTATTTTCACTATATCTATTATCGTGTTTTATTCCGTATTGATTTATGATATAATGTATATTTTTAAGTCTTTTTTTAGATAATTTTAATTTTAATAAAATTAAATATTTTTAAAAAATATATTACTTAATAATATTCTTAGTGTTAAGCTATACTTTTATAAGAAATTTTTGATAAAAAAACAATAAATCTAAAATTGCTAAATCAATAGTAATTAAATAGGCTTTATAAATAAACTTAAACTTGGTTTTAAGACTCTATAACTCAGTTAAAAAAAATTTCAAAAATAACAAGAATAACTTAAATTATAAAATAAATCAATACCATATCTAATACACAGCTCTATTAAGTATTCATATTGGAATGATAAAAAAAAAAGAAAAAAAGAAGGTAAATACGAGGAAGCATGTCCGTCTTTGTCGATGTAATATCTGACATGTAATTTACATATTTATGAGTGAAATTTCTTTAAAAAATATATAAATTAAAAGCAACAATTTTTACTTTCGTAGAAGTGAAGCCGACTAGTTATTTATTTATTATTATTATTTTGTTAAAGCATGAAACGCCTGAAGATATTTAAAATATCAATATTAAGATATATTCTATTTACAGTCAAATTCGTTCATAAATAATTTAAAAATAATTTAAATTAGATAATTTATATTATTTATTCACTTAGAATAAAATTAATACATTTGATCTTTTAATTACCAAAAATAAATTATACTATTTTCATATTTTTATATTTTTATATTATTATTTTTATTAAGTAATCAAAATACAATTAAGATACTAAACTTTTAACAGACATAAAAATAAATTTATTTAATTAACAAAAATAATAATACGGTTATACAAATAAAGGTTATCAAATTATCGTGTTTATAAAAAAGGAAAAAGAAAGAAAGAATGATATCAAATTGATATTATCAATTACGAAATATTGACCCAATATGTTAGCTTTTTTAGAAATAAGGTTGCGTTTTGAGTGTTATGTTTTACTTTTTTGCCCTCTATTTCTAAACAATTTTCTTTCCTCTGGAACACATATTTCCTCGTATCTGGATTCAGTTCTCACTCCTACTCTCCCTTTCTACACATGTAGCCTCTATCATGTTTGTTGATTCTGGCAGCGACGAATTTAGAGTTCGTTGGGCGTCGGCGACTATTTACTTGCTTCATTTTTTAGATTCGATTTCTCTTTCCTCACACTTAATCTCCATCTCTACACATACATCCTCTCTTTCATATTGGATTAACTTCGTTGCCGACTAAGATGGTCAGATCGTCATCCTTAGGGTTGCTTTTAGAGGTCGATGCCTACTTTATTAGCTACATACTTCAATAGTCATCGGAAACCTAACGAAGACAGAATCTAATATCTGTTCCATTGTTGTTGCAAAATCAAGAAACATGAACGGAGCTGTCTCCCCAACTTCCATTGAGTAGCCCAGGCATAGCTTATCTATTGCTACAAATTAATGTATTTCTTTATCTCTCTTTCTATATGTTTGCTCTTGTATTCTGTTATTTTACCTCCCAAATTTTATTTTAACTTGTCTTTTATATTGGGGTTTATTTTCTCTAATTTTCTTTTTCTCTGTGCCGAACGAGCTGTTTGATAATGTTTTCCTTTTTTGTTAATTTGTGCGATTGTTTTGGAAATTTTAGCTTCACTACTGATAAATTCACGTGAAAATATTTGCGTGACATAATTGAAGTTGTTGAAAAAATTAGTAATGACATAATTGAGATTACTTTTGTAAGTAAAATGAATAATTTTTTTCGTATAATTTAAATTTTATTATTTTTATGATATACTTTATTTTTTTCTATACCTTTATTTATAATACATTAAATATATTTATAATTTTGTTCCTAATGAGTTACATTTTTACTTATATTTGTATATATATTTGTATATATATGTTACATTTTATATCAATATCTATATTTGTATAACATGTTACATCATTATTTATCTTTATATATAACGTTTTACATCAATTTTTATATTTATATTTATTATGTTACATCTAACATACTTTCAACGACCCATCATATATAAAATATTACATTCATATGTATATCTTTTACGTAATCTATTATATCCATTATAATTTTAACGACTAATCAAAAATATCTTGTTACATTCACATGTATTTTTATGTAACTTATTTAATCTATCATAGTTTTTGTGACCTACGAGATATAACATGTTACATCACATGTATATTTTATGTAATATGAAATATTTACCGTAATTTATGTGATCCATCAAATGTAAATTGTTATAGACTTTTATATTCTTATATGTAACATATTACATATGATGAAGTTTCGATGTGATTGTTGGAATTTTAATGAAGTCATTGATGGTAGGGGTGAGTATCGGTTCAAAACCGTAAATTTTAGGTCAATCCGAATCCGGTCCGATCCGAAGCAAATTATAAATTATTCAATCCGAATCCGATCCGCTGTACATGCCAATCCGAACAAATCCGAAACCGTTAATTTTAAGTCAATTCGAATCCGATCCGAAAATTATTCAATCCAACATGCCAATCTGAACAAATCTGAATCCGCTAATTTTAAGTCAATCCGAATCCGATCCAATCCGAAAATTATTCAATCTGAATCTGCTTTAAATTCCAATCCGATCGGTTAGGGTCAAAAAATTAATTTAAATTTATTAAAAAAATTTACATAAATAAGCATATTATGAAATATCAATATGATCCGAACCGATATAAATGTCAATCCAAACAAATCCAAATCTAATATAATTTTAACATATAAAATGAAAATTTACATAAAATAAAAAAAATCTAAAATAAAAATATTTTTCATACAAATTAAAAAGTAGACAACATGATTAAAAATAATTCAACAAAAATAATCAAAAAGAAAAAAATTCAACATCAATTACATAATTTAACTCCAAAAAATTAAATATTAATTACATAAATTAACTTCACTCTCCAAAATTAATAATAACAAATTAACAATAACTCTTTTTAATAAGAGTTCAAGGTTTAAGTCACCAATACCATCAAGAACATCTGCATGATCAAAATTAAAAAAGTTAAAAATATATGTAAATAAAGAGCTAATAAACATAATAATATATATTTGATAACAAATAAATCTATATATATTCAAAATATATATTTGAAAGTTTTATGCAATATACTTGATTCTAGAGCCTCAATTTTATCAAGTGATTCTTGGATATTAATGATTGGAGATAAACGAATCCAATTTTGAGTGCAAATCAAATATTGTACTGTTTTAGAAGATAAGGAACTCATGTATGAACTAAGTGTACGGCCACCAGTAGAAAATGTAGATTCAGACGCTACAGTAGATACTGGTATGGCCAATACATCTCGAGCTATCAAAGATAAAATCTTAAATCTTGAAGAATGAACATTTCACCAACTTAATAAATCAAATTTATCATCATCCATATCAACCAATGCTTCTTGTAAGTATTTTTCCAACTCAGATTTGTTTTCCATGGTATGAACTTCTTTTAAATGCTTTCTCTTACGAGAAGCATAAAGTTAGAATGCATCTGCTTCTAAACCAAAACCTTATGTACCAATTTCTAAAGGTTGAGAAGATTCTTTTGTGTTTGATGGAAAATAAGTTTTATGATACTCCTCGTACATATCTTCCAAAGTTTTTTTCACCCTTTTTGAACTCATTGATGCCTCAATCTCATCCCCATTACACAATTCTAGTAAACTTAGATGTAAAGAACACTCTTTATGCCTAGGATCAAGTAAAACAACCACAAATAACATCATATTCATTTTAGATATTCCTCCCCAATATTTTTCAAACTTTACCTTCATATCACTAGCCATCTTCATCATAATGTAATCCTTACATTTACTCCACATATCCAGTTGATCATGAATAAAACAAATATGATCCAAGAAGAAATTAGAAGTCACATACAAAGATCCAGAAAACAATAATGTTGCTTCATAAAAAACTTTCAAAAATTGGACAAAATATCTAGCATTATCCCAATCCATTATAATCGGAGCTTGTTTAATTTCACCTCGACAAAACTCTTAATAGTACCCCAAATCGATGATCTCTAACCTTTCAAATGCTTTTTGAAAATAAGTTGCAGAATCCAACATCAAATAAGTTGAATTCCACCTTGTCGTAACATCTAAACAAACAAGTTTTTGAGTTGAGAGTTTTTCCATTTCAACAACACTCTTAAATTTCTCCAGTCTAATTGGTGATCCTCTCACGTATCTTACAATAGCACGAATCCTATTTATTGATATGTTATACTCTTTCAAACCCTGCTCAACAATTAAATTCGGAATATGTGCACCACATCGCATGTGCAAGTGTTTTGATTCTAAAATTGCATTACCCCAACCATTAACACATTTTTCCAAATAAGTAATTACATTATCATTAGAACTTGCATTATCAACTATAATACATAGTATCCTATCAATGCCCCAATCTAACAAATATGCTTCAATCGCTCTACCAAGCGTATCACCTTTATAACTTGGAACTTGACAAAAGTTCAAGATTCTCTTTTGTAAATTCCAACCATTATCAACAAAATGAGCAGTTAAACACATATAACATAAATTTTGACAAGATGTCCATGTATCAGTGGTAAGACATATTCTTTTACTAGTTCTATTCAACAACTCTTTCAATTTTACTCTTTTAGTAACGTACAAATTCAAGCAATCTCTTACAATAGTCCACCGTGAAGGGATTTTAAACAAAGGTTGTAGTTCTTCAATAAACTCCTTAAATCCTTCACCTTCTACGATAATAAATGGCAATTCATCTTTTATTATCATCTTTACCAATTTTTCTCTATATCTTTCAACATTAAAATTGTGAGGTACAAGACTTCCTTCCTTATGGAAAGCTAAAGTTTTTTGTTTCTTAAGAACTCTACTAGGAAACTTATCACATCTAATGGCAATGTGTGCAAGCAAATTTGATGTGCCAGATTTGCTTGACACATACTTATATTGTTTCTTACAATATTTGCATATGGCTTTGCGATGTTGCCCTACCCCTTCTATGGTAAAATAAGTCTATACTTCACTACTAGATCTAGAGGAAACTTTTTTACCTTCTTTAGAATCAATGCAAATGTCAGGAATTGGAGTACTTACAGAATCTTCTTCTTGAGTTGGTTGTGTTGCACTTTCATCCTTATTTAATTCTTCAATCACATAAAGTGTATCATTATCTTTATCTAAAGCCATCTATATAGTTGTAGAAAAGAATATTAGACATTTACAATAAATAATTGTAAAAATGTGCACATAGATGTTGGACATGATTGTTCAATATTAATAGACCTCAATATTTTAAAAGTATCTTAAATTTTTTTAACTTAATTAAAACATGAAAAACAACATTTTTTGGAAAAAAATCTGGACAAGCCGCCTTTGGCAGTTTGCCATTCCTAGATATCGAAAAGTTACATGGAATCAAAAAAATATTCATCTAAAATAGACATTTTAGCACAAAGTTATGACCTTTCAAAGTTCTCTTATAATGTTACCCAATTTTTGTTTTACAATAACATCACATTTCTACTCAGACTCGTAATTTCATCTCATAGTTCTTAAAAATTATTATAAAAAAACAGTAAATCCTACAATATGTTTTAGATAGCTTCTTACTTCACACATCAATTTGAAACAAAAGTAATAACTATCAATAACAAACAAAACAAAGCATTTGAATATTAGATCTGAAATCAAAATTCAGAAAAAGAAAAAATTTCAAACAAATATAACCTACTATGTAGGATGATGAAGAACAATGAAAAGTGACAGGAGCGAGCAGCGAGCAGAGTACAGAATGTAGAATGCAACGAGCAGAATGCAGCGAGTAGAGTGCAGAATGCAAAATGCAGCGAGTAGAGTGCAGAATACAGAATGCAGCGACCAGAGAGCGGAGTGCAACGTGCAGCGACTGGCGAGCAGCAGAACAGAGAGCAGTAGATCGGCGAGCAACAGAACAGAGAGCAGTAGAATGGCGACAGCAGAATAGAGAACAATAGAACCTAAAACCAACAATGGAGGCAAGGAGAAAGATGAATATTAGATTTGAAATCAAAATTCAGAAAAAGAAAAATTTCAAACAAATATAACCTATTGTGTAGGATGATGAAGAACAATGAAAAGTGACAAGAGCGAGCAGCGAGCAGAGTGCAGCGTGTAGAGTGCAGTAGAGCGGCGACAATAGATCGGCGAGCAGCAGAACAGAGAACAGCATCACGGCGAGTAGCAGAACAGAGAGCAACAGAATGGTGACAACAGAACAGAGAGCATCAGAACCTGAAAACAGCAATGGAGGCAGAGAGAAAGATGGAAGCAGTGGGAAAAAATATTAGGATGGAGGCAGAGAGAAAGATGGAAACAAATGGAAAAAATATTAGGATGGAGACAGAGAGAAAGATGAAAGTTGTAAAAAATATTAGGTTTCTTAAGAGATTGGCGGCTAGGTTTAATAAGGTTTAATAAGTTAGGTTAGATAATTAGGTTTATTAATTATTATATATTTATTTTAAAATAATATATAAATGTATCGGATCGGATTGGATTATTCGGATTTGAATATTTTCGATCCAAATTCTTCGAATCCGAATTTGAGCGGATTTATAAAATCCAATCCGAATCCGATCCAACTTTGGATCGAAACCACTCATTTTTTTTCAAATTTAATCGGATTGATCGGATATTTTGCTCACCCCTAATTGATGGTAGCCATTGGAGATGTGTTATTAGGGTAGTTTGATATTGATATCATTTTATTGAAATTATTAAAGAATAATTTTTTGTTCTTTTATTGTATAATTTGATATAAAATTAAGAATTTTAAAATGAATTAAAAAAATTGATTAGTTTATTAAAAAAAGTTATTTAGGTAAAAAGAAAAAAAAACTCATCCATTGTCAATTTTTTAAAATAAAAATAACCACCAAGTAAACAAAATAATCTTAAACGAGCTTAATAGTTAATATACTTTTTTTGTTTTTTGGAACTAATCATATGCCATCTATGCCCCTTTTTCTCTTATAGTTTAGATATTTACAATAAATGAAAACTGTTAAAACTTAAAACAACAAATTAAAAATCAATGATGGGCTCTCCAAGTGTCAAATTACGTTCTAATGTCCAAGGTAAACCAAAAAGCTTGGCCATAATGAATTTGAATATCTTGTTAACATTAATATTGTGACTTGAGCTTGAGAAGAAAAGTGTAGCCTTCATTATTCTTGCATATGTCCTTGCCTACATTACATAAATCAAATTTTCATTATTAGGGTTCTCTAGTTTCCGAAGTCGTTAGATTTAAATCTCCAACTCCAATTATGGATAAGTTAAAAAAAATCTCAAAAGAATAATAAAAGAATTTTATTTTTAAAAAATGCTAATGGATATGTGTTTTGACAAATTAAAGCAATAAAGTTTTGTAATGCGTAAAAGAAATGCCATGCCTTACTTTCGAGAATACATGCTTTAAGTGGTGGCTAAAATAATGCATATTGAAACCCAAAATATATGTAAATAATTTTTTATAACTATAAATTATGTTACAATTATAAGTAATATAGTAGATAATTATTAATTAAAATAATATAAATTATTATTTTTTAAATCTATACTTAATTATCAAATATACGTGATTGATGTGATAATATGATATCTCGTAATAAATATATTTTTTCAAAAATTAATGATTTAAAAGTAATATATGATTGGTTATTTAACTGAGAATAGTGCTATCTAACTAAGTTTCAGATAGGGATTTTGCAGTACCTGAGTTACAATTGTCCATTGCAAATCTGGAGGAAGTCTAATGAAATCGTCAAATTTTGTCCCAATCAATATGGGAATTGCTGTCTACAAAATATAAGAATAGAGAAAGTAATGAAATAAAAATTACATAATTTTTTTATTTGAAAATTATACCAATAAATATGAGAGCTTGTAATCAATATTTATAAAATATTACATAATTTTTTACACTTTGTGACATAAGATTGTAAAAAAATTATATAATCTTTTGTGGTCTCTTATCGTATTATAGCTTATTTTTAAACTAAAAATACCTCATCATGGTCTTGGGAAACTATTAAAGGTTACACTATAAAAAAAAAATAGTGGTATTATTAATACCAGTCATAATATTGGTAAGACTGTTAAGTTTACATTAACATAAAACTTCAACTGCATTTGGATAGCTATAAGTTTAAAATGCATTATAAAAATGAAAATTTATCTACTTTCATTTTATACTTTGTCGTTTTAATATTCAATGAATGTTAAAGAAGCTAGAAAATCGTCACATAAGTATAAAACGATCATTAATAGCAAAAAAAACTAAAATCAACCAGCTGTGTCTAATTTCCAAAGCCTCTGGCAATTCACAAAAACTCCATAAATTATGTTCAAAAGACAGCTATATATTAAATGAATGATTAAATGCGTCTAACTTTTTTTTTCTTTTTTGAAAAGTAAGTTAATTATTGTTATTATAAATTATTTATTATTTTTAAAGCATACGATATTTTAAATTAATTTAATTTATTTTTTTTAAATAAATATCTAATAAAAATAACGAAAAAAATAATCTAATTAATAAAAAATATATTTAAAGAATAAAGAATAAAGCATCATGCTATTATAATATTGATGACATTTAACGCGATTTTGTTAGAGTTTAAACTTAGTAGGTTAAAGTTTACCGTCCCCTTTTAACTTCGTGTACTATTATTTTATTTTACATAAAAAAAAAATGAATTCAATAATATTATTTTATATATATTTAAGGATGTGGAATTTGAAAGACGCGGTTGATTATATTTTGGTAAAGAAAACATATTTTGTTTGTTACCTGATTATGTTTTCTTGATTGATTGTACCATACTATAACACTGCATAGCATTAAAAAAAAAATCAGAAATTTTATTAATATATCCATAGTCATTGTCAAAATATAAGTAAGTTTTTATATTGGGTATTGATATTATTACAATTAAACTTGTTATTTAATTAATAGTAATGATATAATATACAAGAGTTTTTAAGGGAACTATGAAACACACCTATAGAGAGTACTTCGACAAGTCAGATCAAACATAAACAAAACTGCAACGGAGTCTTTACAAGCAATTGGAATATGATAAGCTGATTTGTGGTCACCTACAAATCATATATTTAGATCACACAATTTTAAAATCCAATCATTTGTTTCCAAAAACCAAATATTAGAAAAACCCAATAACCAATTACAAGTTGTCAAACACCAAAGAAAAAAAAAAGCCTCCTCATTAAGCATACCTCCTACGTCCCATATATGAAATCCAATCTTAGCACCTTCAACAATTACCGTTTTATCCATTATATTTAGTCCTGTCATCTCCAAGATTCTATTTTCCTGTTCGTCCCCTACATACTTTATCTGTGAACCAAAAACAAAAAAAAAAAGAAAAAGAATGAAGACTTTGATCAAATAGATATTAGTATTGTAACAACATTTTTTGCTATTTTGTAATAACAAAAATGTATGAAATATCCCTCTATGTTAATTACATATTTAGATCATTATTATTAAATAAAATTATCATTAATAAATTACTATCCCTACAAAAAACAATTTAAATTGTGATAGCTAATTCTTTGTGCATTTTTGTTACCATAACGTGTTTTGGATAGAAAAGTACACCCTTATAAACACAATCTATAAAATTGCCAAAAGCGTTTTTATAGTTCAAACAACACATTTTGTGCTCTAACTAAGAGTGAGTTTGTCTGTGCTTATTTTAAAAGATGTTTCTGATAGAACCATTTTAAGGTGAAAATAAAAAGATTTCATAAAGAAACGCATCTTATGTCAATAAATACAAAAATGTGTTTTTAGAGTCTTGGAAGTGCTTCTGATAAATCTTTTTATGTTTAGTCCTTAAGCGTTTTTTTGCTATTTTTACGGGATTTCAGAAGCGTAAACAAACATACCCTAAATGATGTACTTTCCGAAGGCATTTTCTCCTAAATTTACTTTGGAATTATAAATTTAGCACAAATAAAGAAAATAAATTGTTCATAGCAAAAGAGCACACGAAAAAGAAAAAAAAAAGTTTCACACAAGGCTCAACAATGCATTTCTTTTTTTCGGAAAAAGTGTTTTCAAAATTTGTTAATCATCTGGACCTAACTCTACCACTGAAAACGCGCTTTCAAGGATGAGGTTTATAAGCCTGGTCAGTACTCACTCTTGGTGAATCAACAGAATTATGCTCTAACTGAAGATGATTTACTTGTTTTAAAATCACTTTTGATACAAGCACAAATATTTTGTGAAAGTATGAAAGGGAAAAAAGTACTCACAACAAAGTTTGTTTTTCCAATCTGGGTGTCACCCAACAAACAAATCTTCAAGGACACTAAATCTGAATCCGCATCATATACGCTGCAATTGGTCGTAGGTTCCTCGATGTCCGACGTCTCCGGCAAAAGAGATGAAGCCAAGCGGGTCAATCTCCGATACCTCTTTGGGTTCCCCAAAGAACAAAAAACAATTCTGTTCCATATAAACTTGAAAAAACGCTTAATAACAGAGATTCTTTCTAATGTACTCCACCGGATGTTAACTTGAACGACTTTTCTGCAGAGCTCAGTCATCTTCTTTGGGGTTTTACCGATTATTTTAGCCATCAAATATAAAAGTTGCTTCTTCGTTTCTTCAACTGATATATACTTGTTTTGGGAGAATGTTTGATATGTGCTTTTATTGTTTTGATTTGTTTATAAGTGATTTTCTTTTTTGTTTTCTCTATCTTTTTAAGACTTTTAACTAATCCAACACTGAGAAGTCGACTATGGCCTGTGGATGTGCAAAGGACAATTGACCGGTATTTTTATTTGAATTCTTATAGCGTCCATAATGCCGGCTTTTCTTGGTTTCTTCAACGAAGAGGGCACTTTTGTTATTTCACAAAATGTAATAAATTATTTATTTTAGTGCATCTATTCAGTATTTTACGGTGTGATTTTGGGAAAAATGATTGTAAAATAATTAATTTAATTTTGATATTGTTTTGTTGGTTATTTATACTCTCAAAGTTATAAAAATGAATATTTTTAATCTATCAAATAAAATTAAATATACACGATAATGCTCGTATTGAAAAAATAATGTAATTAATATTAATAAGCAGAAAAATATGGAAAAAAAATCTTACTTAAAAAAATAACTCTAGAATTGTGCCCTTAAAAAAATACCAAGCTTTCACTCCCTCTTTTCTTGTAGGAAATTTCAAAGTTGATTGTCCTTTTTAAGTACCTCAAGGCTATTTTCATCGCTTCTAAATGTAGTTTTATTGGATGCCCCCATATATCGACTAACAAGGCTCGTTACAAAACATTAAATCGAATTAACTAGCTTTCAAATACATGAGATTGCCTACAACTTGTTTGTAAAATGTTGAGTTCACTTTAACCGTATCTGCATCTTTGTACACTTTGAAATCAGGAACGAAGGGATTGGACACTAAGTTAATCTCATCCATTATAAACCTTTTCAACATATTCATAGCATACTTCCTATGACAAATATAAATTCCTTCGCCTCTTTGCAGCACCTTAATACCAAGAAAGTATCTTATCCTTCCAAGATCACTCATATCAAATTGATGCATCATAGAATTCTTAAATTCACCAAATATATACTCATCATTCTTGGTAAACATAAGATCATTAACATAGATATTGATAATCAAAATTTTACCTCCTTTATTTACCTTGATAAATAAGGTATGCTCATTGTGGCATTTCTCGAACATTTCCTTCAAGAAGAAAGCTTCTATATGACTCGATAAACACACCATCAATTATCTCACCATGTAAATAAACCAATTTCATATCTAGTTGATATATTACCTAACCCTTTGGTGTAGCGTGAGCAATAATTAATTGGATTGTGTCAATTCTTGCCATTGGTGCAAACACCTTTGTGTAGTCGACTCCATGCTATTGTGTATACCATTTAGCAATAAGATTGGCTTTGTACTTATCCACCTTTCCATTTTCGTCAAGCTTTATCTTGTAAATCCATTTAACACTAATTCTTTTTGCTTCAGTAAGTAGCTTTATCAAAATCTAAGTGTCATTATTCTCAATGGCTTCATTCTCGAAGTCCATGGTTATTCTACACTTCTCACTCTTTACTGCCTCTTCAAAATACATAGAATCAACAAATGCAAACAGCACCATATGTGCCATATCTTTTTCTCTGAAAAATCCCTCACCATTCTCGCAATCATCCATCCAGACCAATCTTCTTCTAGTTCTTCCTTCATTAAGGCAAGATCCTTCTTCATTAAAGTTAGGTGAGCTCGTATCATTCATATGGTTTAAGGACCCAATCTTCACTTCATCTGTATCATTATCTCATTCACTATCTTCTTCAATGACATCTCTTATGGCAGGTTCTCCTTCGTCGTCACCCAATTCTAAGTCAATAGTAATTAACTCTTTGTAACTCTTATCCTAATCCCAGTACTTTATCTTCTTCGAACTTGACATCTTGGCTTACCATAATTCTTTTTTATACTGGATCATAAAGCCTATAGATTTTGGATTTCTCATTGACCCCTAATAGCACGTAACTAAAATTGTTGTCTTCTAATTTCATTTTCTTGGCATCTAATACACGTATGAAACATATCTAAAAACCTAAACATGCTTAACTAAAGACTTAATTACACTCCAAGCCTCTTTTGGAGTCATGTCTTTCACAGCTAAAGTAGGACTATGATTTAAGACATGTGCAATCCAATTCATAGCTTTTAGCCAAAAACTCTTTGGAATCTTCTTCACTGAAAGAAAACTCCATACCATATTCATAATTGTCATGCTCTTCCTTTCTGCAACTCTGCTGTGTTGTGGGGTGTATGCATATCTTGATCCCATTCTTTTTACAAAACTGATTAAATTCTTGCGCGATCAATACATAAACACTCAATGTAACTCCATATTTCGTTCTTAAGAAGACTCTTGAGTATTTAAAAATGGTGAATGCATCTGACTTCTCAACCAAAAAGTATATCTATATTTTTTCGAGGAAATTCCTCAATGAACCATATTTGGTACCTTTTGTTGCTAAATGGGAGTGATCGAACCACACAAGTATGTATGGATTAGTTGAAGCTTCTGTGATGCTCTCTAATTGTTCTTCTTTGGAATAGGGTCTCAATGGTTCTTTCCTACCATGCATGTTATACATACTATTATAGAGGTATAGAGTTGTAATAGTCCATGCACCATTTTCTTGAACTAAAGAGTTCTTATGCCTTTATAGCTCAGATGATTAAAATTATAGTGCCAAGAATAAGACCAAGCTTGAGAACTTGTATGAAAACAAGCTACCTTTCTTTGTTGAGACCTAGCCAGCAGAAAGAATATTCTATTGGTTGGAATCTTAATTTGGATGATCAAGACCTTCATTGGATGGTAGATCCATCACAAGCTATGTTAGATTAGGATTGCTAAACCTCTTTCTTGTAGCTGGCCAATACTCAACGAGTTTTTTCTGAACTCTGGCACATAAAATACCTCGATAAATATATGCATCAAACCATTCACCATGAACATCACATTCCCTTTTTCCATCATTAACATCTTCGAATTATTTCCAAGTTTAAACCATCTTTTTGAAACTTTTGTTGAGATCACTAAACAAGGTCTTATCTTTACACATATGATTACTACATCCTGAATCGAGAAACCACACATCTTTTCTTTTTAATTCATTCAACTCTACATATGACATTAACGACATCTCTTCCTTCTCATTGAGCTCAACATAGTTGGCTTCCCAATTAGGACACTAATATTAAAAGTATCCAAGCTTGTGGCACTTGTAACACTCAATAATCGATTTTTTAAAGATTTGACGCCTCTATCTCTCCTTTTTCCTCTAAATGATCCTCGATCTTGACCTCTTCCTTTTGATCTGTCCTTATAAGTTACTTTCTAGGCTTGTTCTTCCCTATCATGCTTGTGAATCTTCTGCTCGTGAATAATTAGAGAGCTTTGTAACTCATTAATGGATAGATTGTCAATATATTTCAACTTCTCAATAAACCAAACAATGTAATTAAATTTGTCTGTTAAGGATTAAAGTATTTTCTCTATAATTGTAACATCTATCATTCCCTCACCATGTGCCATTATTCTATTAACCATTGAAATTTCTATTGTCACTTCCTCTGAATGATCCTCGACCTCAACCTTTCCTCATAATCTGTCTTTATAAGCTATTTTTAAGGCTTGTTCTTTCCTATCGTGCTTGTGAAACTTATGCTCGCGAACAATTATACAGCTTTGCAGCTTATTGATGGACAAGCTATCAATATCCTTTGACTCCTCAATAGAACAAACAATATAATTAAATTTGTTTTTTAAGGATCAAAGTATTTTCTCTACAATTATAACATTTGACATTCGCTTGTCATGCACCCTTATTTTGTTAGCCATTGACATCCCCTTGAAAAGTAATCAAAAATTTCCTCGTGCATTCCCGTCATACTCTTCTCAAAGAGCTTAAATAATTTATCGCTTAACTCGTGCATTCTCATCATACTCTTTCTCCATTGAGTCCCAAATATACTTTGAGGTGTCCTTTTAAAAAACGGTCTTTAAAATGATTCGATCAATGGCCTGGAATAAGTAGTTCTTTATTTTAAGATCCTTCAACTTCAATTCATTGAGCCTTTTTTGTTATGCCTCTATGAGTGTTACTCTAATCTCTAACTCTACATAACCAATGTCTACTAAGCTCCAATTCTCTTTAGACCTTAAAATCTTTTCCATCAAAATACTCCAATAATCATAATGACTATCGAAGCGTGGAATTATAGGTTACACAAAATTTCCTTCACTAAATATCTCTCTCTATATTTAGAAGTCACTCAAAATCTACTACTTTTTCTCTTAGGTCTAAAAGGGATTTGATATCAGAATGTTGAGAACTAGGAACTCAAGTAAAGAAAAACACAAACAATATGAGATGAGAACTAGGAACTCAAGCAAAGAAAAACACAAACAATATGAGATGAGAACTAGGAACTCAAGCAAAGAAAAACACAAACAATATGAGATGAGAACTAGGAACTCAAGCAAAGAAAAACACAAACAATATGAGATTGACTTCTAGTGAATAAACAAAATTTTGCTATTATTTAACCTTTACAATTCTAATAGAAAACAATAATGTAATTCACATTTATACTAACTAAAAATGTGTTAATCAATAGAAGAATGAGTCATAAAAATAAAAAATAAAAACTTTAACCAAAACACCTATAATTTTGACATTATTAATGTTCAAATGATAAACTCTATAGCAAAGGTCAACTAGTAATTAATCAACCAAACTTGTCAAAGTAGACTTGAGGTAAGTGTGTGAATTGGTTGCATATACAATGAACCATGCTAGAGAAATAAATAATGTGGTGCTCTTAATTGCTATCATGCTCCACAAGACCATATTGATAAAAGATTGTGATTATTATAACTAGGAGGAAGGGATTGTCTGGTTATTGGTTAATGTAGATTTGGATATAAGTTGGGTTTAATAAAAGAATTTAGTTTAATTTTAGTTCTAGTTGCATCTAAATAATGTATTTTGGAGAAAATATGGAATTGGATGAACATAATATTTTTGACAAATACAAAGGAATTTGTTTTAAGTAATTGGATTGAAACAAAATAAAGAGTTTTAATGAACATGTAAATTTATTCTCGTTATTAATAAAAAAATAAAATTTCAAGCATTTTTTATTATCTTATCACCCAACACCTAAAATGAATTTTTAAAAGATTAGTGAAGGAAAAAAAACTTGACAAAACAAAAGAAAAAATAATATCCTTAAACTTTATGATCATAAAATTAATGAAATTATATCTTATTCATTTTACTATTAAAAAAATTAATTTATTATTAAATATTGAACACTATATAATTATATATTGTTTAAGTTGAATTATAATTATTTAAATATATTTAATATTAAATATCATAATATTCTTAAATATTAAATATTATAGGAGATTATTTTTTTGTTATTATAAGGTTGATGATATTAATTTATGTAATTTCCCGATAACTTTAGAGGAAACGACATGTCGTAAAGAGGTAACGTGATAATATGCGTGTTTCTCCAGGAATATTAATCAAGACGTTAACGATTGATGATGATCCGAGAGTTGTTCGTTACCGATAGTTACTTGGCTTACGAAACAGGGGAAAATCAATTGCCCCTCAGTCTCTTCCTGTGTCCAAATCTAGTACGGTGCTATGGCTTCTTATTCCTCTTTGCTATGCGCATTTGTATTCGCTGCATTCGTTGCTTTATTGGGACTACAGTCACATGCCCTAAAGTTACCATTTCATCCTCGTGATGTGCTGCCTTTGTTGCCCAGACAGGTCTCGTGGCCTATCCTTAACTCTCTTAACGGAGCTGTCGATCTTTTACCCACTTTCGTTGGGGCCGTTTCGTCTCCTAACGACACTCTTGAATGGAAAGGAGCTTGCTTTTACAATAATACGGCTTGGATGGAGTTCCATAACAAGAGTGGCTCCCAATATGGTGGTGGAACCCTTCATATCAAGGTCTTGTGTTGAACTTATTTTGATTTGTTTTAATAATATTTTGTTGGTTTCGGTGAAATTTGGAGTATTGACTCAGTTGGGTGTCTCTAAGTTGGATGTACCCACATTTTATTTACTTTATTGCTAAATATGAGGTATTACGAGTTTGATTTTGATGGCTAATTCGTCGGTTTATTTTATGTGAGATGCTTAAATTTAAGTTTCTTCTGGTTTCATTAGCCTTTTTTAGAGCTTTTAATTGCAAACCTAGGTATTTGATCATTTAGGAATTATTTTTTTTTTGGGTTGAGTTTTATGTGTGACTTGTGGCTTTTGGTTACAGTGGTAGCAAATTCTAGCTGAGCCTTTTGATTCCCCTCTCTTATTCTGATTGTTTCTGTAAAGGTAGGTGACGTTGTTTACGTGGGTAATGAAGATGCTTATGCCTTGTGATATTTCTCCAGACCTGAATAACTTACCTTTATACTGTCTTATGCTAATGGAGATTGTATAAATTTATTTTAGTATTAATTTTTTTTGGTTGCACGCACATTGAAGTCTCACCTGTCTTCTACCTTTACTAGGCCAGCAAAGCTCATAGCTGGACATGTATGGATCTATATGTCTTTGCGACTCCATACAGGGTAACATGGGATTACTACTTCGTATCTCGGGAACATACACTTGAAATTAAGGAATGGGAAGGGAAAGCTGAGTATGAACATGTAAGTTGCGAGTTTATCTTGTTTAAAGCTTTCTTATTAGTTTTGTTTTAAAGGAATTCTTTTTATATACCAGGTTAAAAACAAGGGAGTTTCAATTTTTCTCATGCAAGCAGGGATGCTGGGAACCCTTCAAGCGCTTTGGGATGTCTTTCCTCTATTTACTAATACCGGATGGGGTGAGAACTCTAATATTGGGTTTCTGCAGAAGCACATGGGAGCTTCCTTTGATCAACGTCCTCAGCCTTGGGTTACAAATATTAGTGTCGATGACATTCACTCTGGAGATTTCCTTGCCATATCAAAGATTCGAGGGAGGTGGGGTGGTTTTGAGACTCTAGAGAAGTGGGTTAGTGGAGCTTATGCTGGTCATTCTGCTGTTTGCTTAAAGGATTCTACGGGCAAGCTATGGGTTGGTGAATCAGGACATGAAAATGAAAAGGTAAATCCATCATATTTACTAAAAATACTATAAAAATCAGCAGAAACTCCTTGATAACGCTATTATTGTTTCTATCTTGTTGACTTTTTTGCCCAATTAAAGAAAGAATTGTTTTCATGCCTGTGTGTTCTAGTGCATAAGGAATTAAATACAAAATATATGGGTGACACTTCTGTATTCCTTTTCAGGGAGAAGATATCATTGCTCTGTTACCATGGGATGAATGGTGGGATTTTGAACTAAATAAAGATGACTCGAACCCTCATATTGCGCTACTTTCCATGCATCCTGATGTGCGAGCAAAATTTAATGAGACTGCTGCCTGGGAGTACGCAAAGAGTATGGCAGGAAAACCTTATGGATATCATAACTTGATATTTAGCTGGATCGACACAATAGATGGGAACTATCCACCCCCCTTGGATGCTCATTTGGTATGGTATCTCTGAAAGTTTTAGTATTTAGCCATGTCGACTATAACACTCCCCCTATTATTTTATTTATCTATCTATTTATTTAAGGTACTCATTAGAAAGCTTTGAATGTTATGGCTGAAAGTTCTACTAGGAAATTGCGAAGTATGTTTGTTATCTTAAAAGATTGTTCAGATGTCTCTGCTGTCAACAATGAATAGAACTATAAATATGAATGTCTTTGGAAAGTCACCTTGCATAACATATAGTAGGTGGTAACTGAAGTCCTGGATAGCTTACCACACTATGTAATTGGTTTAGTTCAAATCGACAAACAACACTTTGCATAACCTTTCTATCTATTATACCTATTACTGACTGCCATTACAGATACAACAACATTCATTATTAACCAGAACAAAATGTGGGACTCTGGCTGAGGTTTAAAGAGATAAATACAACTGTCAAAGTAGAAATTTTGAAAATGATGATATTTGTGGAGTACTGTAGGGAACTTTGGGAAAGAAAAGATAAAAGACTAATTGCCAATAATGTAACAAACTTTGTTTCTCTATCTGTATATCTCATTTAAGAAATGCTCAAATGAGTTGCTCTTAATGGATTGGTTTTAATTGTGGTGCTATAGGTTGCTTCTGTTATGACTGTTTGGAACCATATTCAGCCTGCATATGCTGCTAACATGTGGAATGAAGCCTTAAACAAGAGGCTTGGAACTGAGGTATTGTGAACATTAATTCAATCAACTTCTGGCTCTAATTTTGGAACTTAAGTTCTTACTTTGAACGTCTACTTACTCTTCTGTTTCAAGTAGGGCCTTGATCTTCCTCAGATTCTAATGGAAACTGAAAAGCGTGGGTCATCTTTTGATGAGATACTGGCGATACCTGAGCAGGATGATTGGCTATACAGTGATGGGAAATCAACATCTTGTGTTGCTTTTGTTCTGGAGATGTACAAGGAGGCTGGACTATTTGATCCAATTGCTAGTTCTATTCAAGTAACTGAATTTACGGTGAGCTCATACAGAATAAAATATTATCTGTTTACTTTGAATTGATTGGGTACCCATTAGGTCAGCATCGGACTCTTGTGTGGGTTGACAAAAAATGAGTCATTGCCTTGGGCTCTCAGCCTGTGGAAGGGTACTTTCTTCAGAGTACTTTGAAAATTAGACACAATGATCAGCCTAAAAAAGTTTCAAGGGAGGAGAATAGAGATCATTTTCGAGGACATTCTTTAAATGTGTACTTATAATTAATTATATTTCTGTCAAAGCAGATAAAAGATGCTTACACGTTGAAGTTATTTGAGAATAATTCAAGTCGACTGCCAAAGTGGTGCAATGATGGGGATGATGTCAAGCTTCCATATTGTCAGATTCGGGGAAAGTATCGAATGGAGTTACCTGGATACAATACAATGGAACCATATCCCCATATGAACGAAAGATGCCCATCTCTGCCTCCCAAGTACCATAGATCACAAAATTGTTAGAAGACCTCATATGCTTTTCTTACATTGTGTTTCTTGTGATGTAAGTTCCCACTCTTTGTTATCGAACACGATTGAAGATACCAGATGAGAAGCTTGATGATGGCTGTAAAGGAAACATTGTGAAATTGTTGTACAACGTGCACATGCAACTTTTGTACATATTTTAGACAACTTTATTTTTTTAGATCAAACAATATTTTGTGTTATTTAAACTTGTACATGATATAGATAAATGAAACATCATTATACAAGAGTTCAAACTTTTTCCTTACTGGGAATTGGAATTCTATTGTTTTGGAAGTAGTATTCTAGATTTGTGTAGGAGAGCAGGCTTATGAGTACCATTAAATTGAGATATTATTAGCAAGATCATTTTTATATATCATAATTATAATTGAGATTTTATATTGGAGATAGATTCGTGAGATCAATTGAATTTATCAATAATATTATGTCATATTATTTATGATTTATTATAAATTTGTGATAAATAGATTTTTTTTGACGTAAAGATTTTATCTTTACGACTTCATCTTAGTCGCTTGCATGAATGCATGATGGTAGTTCTATTGCTTAGAACTAAGCGTATTTCAATTTAGAAGCAAACATTTCTCAGTGAACCTGAAAAGTCCAAGTTACCTTCGGATCCATGATTCCATAAGGCAACATACATAATAATAAAAAAGAGAAGCCCTTTTTCCCCCTTTTGATTGTAAATCTCAACTTGGATAAATGCTCAATAACGTAAGAGAACAAGACACGAAAAGAAGGATAAAATTAATGAAATTATATAAAAAGAAAATCCTTGCTTTTAATTCTATAGAAACAGCGATGAGAGAGATGTAAGATCAGAACAACAATTGATTCATGGATGAGAATACAATGAGGGTTAAGACTTATTAACAGCAACTGGATTCTCAGTAAAGAGAATTCACTTTGTTCATAACTTGTTCAGCTCCCACAATACAATATTAGATAAAAATCAATAAAGTTTGATAGCGGCATGTCGAAAAGCATGGTATGGATATTGTTCAGGTAAGAACGGTGAAATTGCTGTGGTTCATTCAGTCTTGGCTGGGATGTGGTTGCCACCAGTTGCAATTTTGTACAGATAAAATCCAGTCATGAGAACACTGCAATAGACAATGAGAAACTGAGGATGTGATCATTGCAATCATTAAACTAAAGCATTTGCTCACAATGAAAAATTAACACCAACCAAAAAAGGGAATTTGCTAAAGCCTATAAGAGGTTTTAGTCAATATGATTTCAGTAGAAGGACTTTATCCCAAAGCCTACTAGGTATTGCTACCCAAAACCAGTAAAAGTGCCGCATTTGCAGGTCCTATGTCTTTAGGAATGCTTCGCTGAAAGCATATCATTGTCTTCTTAAGAAAGCACAAGAAACAAGAATAGAAAATATCATTTCCAAATGTTAATTAATGAACTTGCTACCCGTCTTTATCAGCTTGTAAAGGATAAGATGATCATGTATCTTTCAGAGTGTTAGCCTCTTAACTTATCTACACGTAGACATGCTAGTGTTTTACAACGAATAGTTACTTCTCTTAAGTTATGTGAAACTGGCATATCTTTTATGCACTATAATGCTTTTTAAACAGCAATAACCTACCCAAACCATTAACAAACACCGGTGCAGTTCCACATGTCGTGCCAATACACATGGAGATTTGCTCATAAGAAAAGTGGTGATGATTCTTTATAATTCATTCACATTATGAGATAATAGTATTAACAATGTTCATCCCAGCAAAAAAAAAAAAACAAATAAGTAAATAGCAAAGCTCTATCAAGATGAAATGTGTTAGAAGTTGTTGGTCACCAACTCTCTCAAAAGAAAAAAGCTCAAGCTAGTAGGAAAAAGACCAACATTGTTTTTATACATTCAATTACTTCCCCACAAGTATTGGTTCTATATACCATGCAAACCAAACGCTTGCAATTCAATTGGGATTATTGGAGTTTGAACATAGGATCTCTAGCTCTGATATTATGTTAG
Source organism: Hippophae rhamnoides (assembly GCA_033030585.1). Lineage (NCBI taxonomy): Eukaryota > Viridiplantae > Streptophyta > Magnoliopsida > Rosales > Elaeagnaceae > Hippophae > Hippophae rhamnoides. Next base: position 30,911,046 of record CM065429.1, read on the forward strand.
AAGTTATTGGGGAACCAACTTTTTCAAAAGCTTAAGCCATTGAAAAAGGCGAGCATTACTTTTATACATTCAATCAAAATGAAGAGTGAGGAACCCAAAATTGAACACATTATTATTGGATAGTATACTGATGTTGGTGCCACAATCGATCCAAAATTTACTAGAATAGAAAACCGAATGCAAACCAGTTTTATCAAACATGCAAGTTATGCAATCTGGTGTAACAGCCGATACTTACATGATGATACTCATAAATCAAATGAAGTTTTCCTATGGATGGTCAAAAGTGTACCGTACAAGTATTCAAATGGCAAACTTATAATTCAAATTACCTGGTACCAGCAACAACACCAGCTGGCATGATCTTAGAAGTTTCCATATAGCGCATTCCCATGACCCAAGTTAGTGTAGCTGCACAAACTGTAATAAAACCCCGAATTAGCTTTTGATGAGATTTCTACAGGTTCAGAGTTAGACTCTCAGTGAAAATATCAGTGAACTTTGAAACAAAGAGAGGACGGGAAATTTGGTTTGGTAATAAATAACATCTCCTTTCACTGTTCCGGAGGGCATCTCTCAAATGTGTGTGTAGACGTCCAACAATACCACTACCTTATTATTCATCTATCTTAAAATCATCATCATAGGAAAACACATTTACATTTCTAACGTTAAACCATGCAATTATTAAATATTGCCATGCCAAAAAAGCACATGTTTTTAGTAGTAGTATCAGCAGGTTATAACCCTATCTGCAAACAACTACACTGCTTCATTTCATGTCATAGATAATAAATACTTCTAGTCCTTGAGAGTTATATTCAGAAACTCAACCCAAAAATCCACTTATATCCCGGCATGTTCCCTTCTCAAAGAAGGAGGCGTAAAATGGACCCCAGAAAATTGAGCTTAGGAGTTAGTGCTAAATCCTGCATTAGAAGTGTAGCCTATGTGTTAAACTAGTTAAGATGTGATGCCTATTCTACACATAACTAATCACCGGAATCCATGGAATCACCAAATTGTGAAAGAATTTTCTCTTTATTATCAGAACAGCTTCTACAAATAAACAACACAGAAAGAAAATAAAGAAATAAATAAAAAAGCAAGGCGTCAAAGTTTATATTATCAGCAGAGTGACCTAACGAGAATGCAGATCTAAGAATCTGTGAATCGTGAGCATTTTATCCAAAACAGGAGAAACAACACAGGATCATATCAGGGTTTTCCATTTATTTTTACTGGTAAACTTTCCTAATTACAACCAATTGTTACATTTGGATTCATACCAAGAAACGCTATACTCCTTAAGTTAAATCCACATCCTTTTTAATCCCGAATGCAAAATCTAAGCCAATTTCTAAGAAAATCAACACAGCCAAATACCATACCTGTCTCAATAATGAAAGCAACATACGAGTTCTTCCTTCTCTCAAATGCTTTCAGACTCAGGTACCCAGCAAGAATGAGCACCAATCCACTGCCCAAACCTCCAGCCAACGAAGCTGTACTTCCCCTTTTGAAGTATCCAACAAGACCTCCACCTACTATAATCAAACCGTACGGGATCGTAAAGCAGAAATCGTGCATTTTTCTTCAACTGGGTTTCTTTGAAAAATCGAATGTCCCGGGAAAAAAGTTACACTTGAGTTTCGCTCACAAATGTCACAGCAAATATCACGGTGCCTGAACCGTTTTTAGTTGACTATTGGCGTGTGGTACTCCGTTGGTCCAAAAGGTTCGTAACAACTCCCTATTTCCTTGACTTTTTCCAGAAATAACCCTGTTTTACATAACAATGTCAAAGTTATCCTCTTACGACAAGTCGTTTCGAGCTCATACTTATGCAACTATGCAATTCTGTTGGTCGCTGTTTCACCAATTGATGATGGGCAAGTGGGTCTTTTGGAATTTGATCGAGTTGCCATCAGCTTGGCTTTGTCTCTGCACTAAGTTAAAGGCACCAAGGCTTGAAAACTCTGTAAGTGTGACCATTCTTCAACATAGTTTAGAGAAAAAAACATCCTTTAAATTCGGCTAGGATTGCTAAGTTCGGCCTCAATACTGTTAGCGTGACAAATGTTGCTGATGTAAATTTGGAAGCTCAATTTTTTATTCGTACACTAAGCTCGGAATCTGAAATTATTTCAGTCCAAGATAGTGTTAGGAGAATCACAATTTCAATTCGAACTTAACCAAGCTCTAAACAGCGGAATTAAACCTATTCTCCTTCTTTGTGTGAATCTTTTAAACAAATAACAGAGCTTAAAACGAAACACGCACAAAATCAACACAAGCAATTTACGTAAAAACCTTCCTACAGGTAGTAAAACAACCACGGACTTCTCTCCAAAACTTCCACTATCAAGAAACAATTGTATTAATGCTTCTCTCAGGTAAAACTATGAGGCAAACAATCAACAACATCATCAAGAATACACTTCTTGAAACTAACAATTATTTCAAGAAGAATGGAGAAATCTAACCCAATTCAGTAGCCACATGTTCACCGCTTCATAATTTCTCAAACCGCGAGCCAAATCCAAATCCCACCGCACGTATTAAAGAGTCTTGAGTCGTGAACTCGCTTGCAACATTTCAGCTTAATCGACCACAAACGGCCTTCGATCGGAACACTTGATTTAAGACTGGCCGAGAGGGAAAACCGAAAAACCGAGAGCAAGCTTTTTCTCATATACCGCTTCTTCTCGCACACCTTTTTCTCTCAGAATTTACACACAACAAACCCTAAATGGGTTTATTAATTAAAGAAATGAAATGACACAATTGCCCTTCTTACTCCACGGCTTTTGCCCACACGCTTCACTGGGGCTCCTCCAAATAAGAGGAAAACCCAACAAATCTCCCCCTTTTCCGATTAGATATGATCCGCCATCCCGACAATTGAACAACAAACTTCAAGTTTTTCTCTTGACACCGCTTTTGTCGCATGTCGATCCATTCTCATCGTATGTATTTTCTCAAGTTCAAGCAACTTATTGTTAAGTAGTATCTCTTATCCAATGATACCTCACATCAATATGCTTTGATCTGATCTCGAGTGAAATGCCGAGTTTTCGCCAGGTGAATAGAACTCGATTATCGCACAACACATATTTCGCCGCTTGAAACCAAGTTCCCTCAAGAACTGTTTCATCCACAACAACTCCTTACAAAAGCTTCCGTTGTCGCAATAAACTCCGCCTCTGCCGAAAGTGTAACACACTTTCGCACCCGATCGCCAAGAAACCGTCTCCACCGTAGAAAGTAATTAGATAACCCGAAGTAGACTTACGAGAATCTTCATCTCTTGCCAAATCCAACTGTATCCAACTAACATCGGTTTTCCACTTCCAAAGCTAAGTGTTAACTTGGAAGTACCTCAAGATATCTCATAATCCACTTTATCGCATCCCAACGCTCTCTTCCCGGATTCGAAAGAAAACGACTAACAACTCCAACCGCATTTAGCATGTCCGGCCTCGTACACACCATTGCATACATTAAGCTTCCTATCGCCGAGGCATATGGAACCTTTTCCATATCTTCCTTCTCTTTATCCGTTGAAGGGCCTTGACTCGATCTCAACTTAAAGTTGATTAGATAAAGCGAGAAGAAACCACTTTAGCTTTATCCATATGAAACCTTTCAAGTACTTTGTTGATGCACGTTCTCGTGACATGTATAACTTCTTTTCTTTCTTGTCTCGACAAATTCGAATACCAAGAATTTGTTTTGTCAGCCCCAAGTCCTTCAGCGGCAAAGGACTTACTCAATCGCTTCTTCAAATTATCAATTCTTGAAGAATTTCTCGCAACAACCAACATGTCATCAACATAGTAGCAATAAAATGATAAAGTCATCGTCGAGAATTTCTCGCACAAAACACAATGATCGAAGTAGTCTTCTTGTAACCATACTCCCCATAACCGACTCAAACTTCTTATACCATTGTCTGGTGCTTCGTCAATCCGTAGAGGCTTTTCTTTAACCGACATACATAATCCTCTTTTCCTTTAACCTCAAAACCCTCTACCGCTCCATATAAATCTCTTCCTCCAACTCACCATGAAGAAAGGCGCTTTCACATCCATTTGCTCAATTTCTAAATCCAAGCTAGCCGCTAGACCTAGAACAACACGTACGGAAGACATCTTCACAACAGAGAGAAAATATCATCAAAATCAATACCTTTTCTCCGATCGAATCCTCGACGACCGCCTAGCTTTGTATCGTGGTCAGTGGAATCGTGTTCTTCTTGCTTCACCCCGTAGACCCACTTGTTCTTCAAAGCTCTCTTACCCTCGTGCAACTTTACCACCAAACGTGTGATTGTCATACGTTGATCGCATCTCATCTTCCATAGCATGACCAACCCAATGTGTTTTGTTTCCATCTTCCATTGCTTCGCATAACATCGAGGTTCTCCTCATCCGTCAATAACACATACTCATCTCAGCATCATACCGTGTGGAAGGACGCCGATCTCTAGACCTCCCGGGTGGAATTTGTACTCGGCAACCGATCGCAGTCCGTGATATGTTTCACTCGCATATCTACATCATCTAAACCCCGTCAGTCATCTTGAACATTTTGTTCCATCCGTACCGGTAAAGGAACCGGATCTAGGTCAATCAAATCATCGCTATACCGATGGACTCCTTTTCTATCTTCTCAACATCTTGTATAGTCTTGATCTTCTATAAACACAACATCACGACTTCTTACCAGCTTCTTCAACTGATCATAAAATCAGAGCCAAATTCATCCGCACCATAACCAACAAAGATACATTGTCGTGTCTTCACATCGAGCTTAGATCTCTCATCTTTTGGTATATGCACAAATGCCTTGCAACCAAAAACGCGAAGATGATCATAAGAAACATCTTTGCCCAAACTCTGTTTGGTACATCAAATTGAAGAGGAACACATGGTGTGAGATTAAGAACATGTACAACTCAGATTCAAAGCCTCACCCTGCAAAGATCTTCAACCGAGCCTCGCGAAAGAAGACATCTTACTCTTTCAACCAATGTCCTGCTCATTCTCTCACCTAACCCATTTAATCGAGGAGTCTTGGGAGGTGTCTTTTGATGTTGAATGCCCCACGCCTCGCAATACTCATCAAAAGGACCCGAATACTCTCCCCATTATCTCGTTTCCGATGCACCGCAATTTCTTCCCGCTTTGTCTCTCAACTAAGGCTTGAAACTATTTAAACACATCTAATACTTGATTCTTTGCTCTTCAAAGTGTACACCCATAACTTTCTTGAACAATCATCTATGAAGGTCACAAAATAACCGGCACCACCCAAAGTTTTTGTCTTCATAGGACCACATACATCCGAATGTACCAAATCAAGTATGTATTGTTTTCAAGGAGGGGAACTCTCGAAAGAAACTCTATTTTGCTTCCCCGCCAAACAACGAGTACATCTTCTTAAACAAACATCATTCATTCCGTAAAGAAGATTCTTTTAGTTAATATCGCCAAACCTTTCTCACTCATGTGAGCAAGTCTCTTATTCCACAATTCCTGATGTGAGCTCCTCTCACACAAAGATTAATAACGCCTTTAAAGAGTCTCACCAGAAGATATACAAACCGGAATGTTTTTTCCCACGAGCAACAACTATAGCACCTTTAGTAAGTTTCCATCGACCATTACTAAAGGTATTGCAATATCCTTCATCATCAAGTTTACCTGCAGAGATCAAGTTCAAACGAATTTCGTGAATATGTTTTACCCTCTAAGAAGTAGTCTCGTGCCATTATTCATCTCCAAACACACATCTCCAATACCAATGACTTTAACCAAGCTATCATTTCCCAACTTCACCGTCCCAAAGTCACCTCGTCAGATAGATGTAAAGAAGTCCTCTCGAGACGTAGCATGAATTGGAGGCTCCACTATCAATAACCCAACTGACCTCGTGACATGCAACATTGACAACATCTTCATTATAAAACAACAAGAAAAGTCTTCTCAACTAGCGGCAACTCGATCATTTTCTTTACTAACATCACCCTCTGTTTTTGTCTTTATTCTTGTTATCCCGCCTAACCTGCCTCGCAATATTTCTGACGTGCCCTTTCATGCCACAGATGACACTCAATATTAGAAAACATAGACTTGCTTCTTCCTTTTTCTTTGTTCTTGAAACCTCTGCTTACTCCTCCCTCTTCTTTCTCAGTAACCAAAATCTCGACCGCCGAGAAGACCTACGTGACTTTCTTCTCATTTCTTCATTCAAAACACTACTCTTAGCCGTATCCACGTTGATTACACCATTTGGAGCCGAGTTACTTAATGACATTCTAAATGTTTCCCAAGAGTCCCAAGAACGCACCCAATAAACACAACCCTTGAATCTCATCATCAAACTTGATACCCATTCCAGCCTAACCGATTGATTATTCCTTGGAACGTATTCAAGTGATCCGTCAATCCAGTTCCATCTTGGTACCTTAAAGCCATCAATTGCTTTATAAGAAACATTTTATTATTTCCTGCTTTTTCCGAGCATACAACTCTTCAAGTTTATTCCATAAACCAGTGGCATGTATTTCTCCACTAATATGATTCAAAGCATTATCATCTACCCATCGCTTTATATACCCACAGACTTGTCGATGTAACAAAGTCCATTCTTCTTCACATAACTTTTCTCGCTTCTCGAGGCAAACACCGGTAAATGAAACTGCTTTGACATAAAAGAGATCTTCCATTTTTCCTTTCCAAGTGTGATAATTAGTAACCATTCAAAGTAATCATTCTACTCAAATTTGCTTCCATTATTCAACACAAGAAATTCCACAATAATAACCACAAATTGATACCACTTTGTTAGGAGAATCACAATTTCAATTCAACTTAATCAAGCTCTAAACAAATGGAATTAAACCTATTCTCCTTCTTTGTGTGAATCTTTTAAGAAACAAATAAATGTAGCTTAAAAATGAAACACGCACAAAATCAACACAAGCAATTTACGTGGAAAAACCTTCCTGCCAGAGGAAGGAAACAACCATGACTCCTCTCCAAAACTTCCACTATCAAGAAACAATTGTACAACGCTTCTCTGCAGTAAAACTAGAGCAAAACAATCAACAACATCATCAGCAATACACTTTCTTTAAAACTAACAATTATTTCAAGAAGAATTGGAGAAATCTAACCCAATTCGCCACTCGCTCACTCAGCTTCATAATTTCTCAAACCGTGAGCCAAATCCAAATCCCACCGCATTGTATTAAAGAGTCTTGAGTCGCTGGAACCTGCTTGCAACATTTCAGCTAATCGACCACAAACGGCCTTCTGATCGAACACTTGACGAAGACCTGGCCGAGTAGGGAAAATCAAAAACCGGTAGAGCGCTTTTTCTGGTCATACCGCCTTTTCTGCACACCTTTTTTTCTGCAGAATTCTACACACAACAAACCCTAACGGTTTATTAATTAAAGAAATGCACACACCGCTTCTTCTTACTCCACGCTGCTTTGCACACGCGTTTCACTTGGTCTCCTCCAAATAAGAGGAAAACCCAACAGATAGTTCAGATGGAATAGGATTTAATCAAATTGTGGATAATAGAGAACCCCAGATGTCCAGTCTTAAGTATTGTGATGGGATAAGTTCAGGTGGAGAAAACGCTGTTGATTCTGCATATAAAACCGTTTGCAAAATGCCCAAATGAGACAAATTCTAATTCGATTGACACTAATGAGCATAGTAGTTTCAGAAGTGATATGAGTGGCTTTAAGAATACTCAAAACCTATTAGAAAGTTCAAATTATGTTAGAGAATCTGGCTTGTGAATGAATGATGTATTATATTTAGAGCCTGAAGAAGGCATTGGTGAGGATAGTACATCGGTTTCAGAGGTCCTTCACAAACACCTAGCTACACAACCTGGTGGAGGAGACATATCGGCTACCATCAACTCAAATGCAGTACTTGACATCGATGAGGTTTTCTAGTTCGGATTTTGATGACATCCAAAAGAGTATAAAAAGGTCAGTTATCACTACTACCGTTGGAAAACACGGTGTACTTAGTTCCTTCTCCCATGTTTGGATGTCAAACAGTGAAAGCGCCAAATTTCAGCAAGATTCTTGAAACTCCAGCCGCTCATAAAGCTCTGGCAAAAGGATTTATTGCTCAGAAGCTGCAAATATGGAAAGTGAAGCCAAAATTAGAGTTGGAAGACTATATGGAGTTTGAAATAGAGATTTCCTCTTTGTCTGTGCTCTTATTTCCATCTGAAGAAGCATTAAGTGCAAAAGGTCTTGAGGTAATCAATTACAAGGTGAAGAATTTGATTGTTTTGGATGGAACATGGGCAAAGGCAAGCAGAATGTATGCCGAAAACCCATGGTTGAAGCTTTTACCATACTTGGAATCGGATTTGGACAAGGTAAGCTTGTTTATGCCCTGAAGGCAGTAGGGAAGAGTCCTGATGCATTGGACAATCTTTTGGAGGTCTTTGATTCAATGGTTGAAGATCAGAGGAGATGTAAAAAGGAGAGGTTGAGTGGTGCTTCTTCACGGTGAGCCTTCTGTTTGAATTCCTTGATTTTTCTGGGAAATTGAGTGTGTTGAAACCTTGAGAAAGAAATATTTCAACTGGAGAGCATGACAGGTCTTAAATGGGCTGTTTGGTAGTTATATCATCTATGAAAAGCTTTAGCTGTGATACCTTTTTTTAAGCCAATAGATTCATGTTTAATTGAATTATAACTATCTTCTATAAGATGTATTTCAACGTCAAAGTTTGGTCCGCTCCGCAAAGCTGAGCTTTTCTCAGACTCTGATACATGAAATGCACTTTCTATTTTTTCAACCCTTCTTTCTTTTGTTTTGATGCATTACATTATTTTATTTTTTATTTTTTCTTGCTAAAAACGACAGTTATATTAATATCTCCTTTTATTTACTTCTTCTTCTTCTTTTCTTTTTTTGGTAGTATTTTTTCCTTGTTTTTCTCTGAGTTTATCCACAAAGTATTTTATAGGCCCACTTTGAGATCCGACATGTCGTTTTTCAACACGAAGCCACAACAAGCACAAGTAGTGCCTTCAGGATCGGAGTACTGGACTCCTAGTTTTGTGCTTTTCTTTGCCCATCGGCATCTCAGCACACCTGAGCTTGCTGACTCGCAGTTGACAGAAGCTACGCAACCAAATTCACTGTTTTCGAATGCTAAAGCTCTTCAAAATCTCACGGCGTGCCTTAACTTTCAAATCTCTATCCACGGACTCAAAGACCCCATTTTTATTTATTTCTCGCCTTATGAGCCAATCCCTCTGTGATGACCCATACGACCCACCGTTTTCTCCTGTTTCCAAACCCGCCAAACCCAAGAAGAAGAAGAAGAAGAAGAAGAATTGGACCCAGGGAAATGAATCTAATACCAAAAAGGCACCTACTTTACCAGTCAAGTCGGACCTTCCTTTTGACTTCAGGTACTCTTATTCGGAGTCCAATCCCTCTGTGGCACCCATCAGTTTCCGAGAATCGCCGAAGTTCTCTCCATTTGGACCAGGACGGCTCGACCGTAAATGGACCGGAACTACTGCCCTGGCCCAACAAGGAGAGGATCGGGAAAGCCTGGTGGAGGAGCGGAACCGGATTCTCGGAGACCCGCTTACGGAGGAGGAAGTTGCGGAGCTAGTCGAACGGTACCGCCACAGTGATTGCAATCGACAAATCAACATTGGTATTGAATCAACAATCTTCTTGTTTTTGTGTTCATTTTTGCTTTCTCTAAAAGTGGCCAAATTGCTGTACATATTGCATTGCTATTCAAAATCAATTTTCAGAATTTAGTTGTTTTCAAATTTGATATATCGCTAAAATTTTAATTCTTTCTTTTTGGTTGGTATTTATTATTTGAGAACTTAGAATAATTTTCAGTTCATCGTACATCACTAATTTTCAAATACTACTGTTACACATTTAATAAATTGCATGATCATATGCTTAATATGTTATACCTGGTAGCTTATGACCACAACAACGGAAAAGCTACTCCAACGTATCACGGTTTTATGACAAAGAGACTCAATCGAGCTGCCTGTTTGGCTGTTTCTTCTAACTCTGAAGGTTACAAGCATAAATCATAATTGGATCTGAATGCCGAATTTTACAGTTATAATCTTGTATTAGGAAACTCAGGAGTCACTCATAACATGTTGGATGACATTCACAACCATTGGAAACGGGCTGAAGCTGTGAGGATCAAGTGTTTGGGTGTGCCAACGCTTGATATGGACAATGTTTGCTTTCACCTTGAGGTTTGCTTTTACTGCAGTCTTCATATGTCAACATCTTATTCTTCTTTATAAATTTTGAGAACTGAGTAGTGATGTAGATACTAGTGCTGTTGTAGGAAAAATCTGGTGGGAAGATCATTTACCAACAAATCAATGTCCTCCTTTTATGCCGAGGTAGAAACTATGATCCCAAGAGTAGGCCAGTTGTACCCCTAATGCTGTGGAAGCCATATGCACCCGTATATCCCAAGCTTGTCACAAATGTTGCTGATGGCTTGACTTTTGAGGAAACAAAGGAACTACGAAACAGAGGGCTGAATTCTGAACCTTTAATGAAACTTAGTGAGTGTCAACTTGGTTATAAATGTTGTATTACATATTGATTCAAATATCTAATTGTGGTGAGTTGTTTTCTACAGCCAGGAATGGGGTGTATGTGAATGTTGTGGAGAAAGTGAGAGAGGCCTTCAAGACTAAAGAGGTTGTAAGACTAGACTGCAAACATGTTTTTACTAGCGACTGCAAAAAGATAGGCGTTAAATTAAGGGTAAGATGAACACTTCTAATAACATGCAAGGGGTTTCACTCTGTATCTGAAGCAATTACTAGGTTTGCTCTTAGCTCATGTTTGTTTTCTTTCATGTCATGTATTTAGGATCTGGTACCGTGTATACCCATATTCTTCAAGGACGAGCAGATTATACTTTGGAGAGGAAAAACTAATTAGTTGCCATGGAAGTTACAGTTTCGTCGATTCATCGTGGTGGTTCAGCCATAAGGTAAAACACTTTATAATGCCTGGTCCAATTCAGAGTGGATCATTTGATGTTCAACCCCCAGATGTGTTGTTGGATTCAACCTATCAGAAACATTTCATGAAGGATGATTTGTTTGCTCGATCTTATTGCCTTGACTAGATCAAAAAGTCCTGCTGGTGGATCTTGAGGAATGGTGGTGTCTGGACTAATACAAATCCAACTTCTAGTTCATGAAGGAAGAATCATAAAGGACTACATGATTTTTAAAATCCAAACTTCCTATCATGGATTAGCTAAGAAGCCTTCTCATTGATAACTTGATATTTGGAATACGGATGATTTTTTCATGGTTTTGTGCTATACAATGACTTTCCCAATTTCTAATAAAAATTAATATTCTTATGAGGTGTCATATTTGTACCACACCATGCTACAACAAGAACACAAACACGATGATACAAATTATTAATTTTGGTTATAATTGATTACTAATTGTTTTGTATTTCTAAGCATGTTGAGTGATTTATTTTAACCATTATAATTCATCAAAAAATATAATTTTTTATGAATTTTTTTTACTAGTTGATTTTAATATTCACATTTTCAAATCTCGAATCTTAGATTTTCACTTTATATAGTAGTGGCATATGCTATTTGATTAAAAGGTTACTGGCAGTTTTTTAATGATGTCAATAAAATGTGAATTTAATTTTTATATACATATCTCCGTATATTATTGTTTCGTTAAGTTTTTGCCCATTGTGGAAAATTCTCCCGTTACTTCCAGTAGAAGTCTGGGTCGTGCTTTAGTCCCAGTGTGATTTATCATCACCTTGTTAAGCTATTGCTTCACCAACTAATTAATCAAACACAAACTTTTCTTAGGATAGATTTATCTTTTTGCTCTTCAACTTACGGGGTATTAGTAGTTGTTTCTAGCTATTGTTCCCCTTCTAAGGACAAGTTCTTAGTGTTATTCACCCATCTTTCATTGGAAACACCACTTCTCGTCCGACTTGTATGTGTTAAGCATGTTGTTAGCGTTCATCGTGAGTCAGGATCAAACTCTTAATAAGATTCATAGTTGTATTACTTATAGCTTCATTGTTCGTAGATAAAGCGGATTTGGAGTTTGGTCAAAGACGAATTGAAAGCTAAGCAGTGGTAATTCTAAGGATTCCTTGGGAAAAAAAAGAGATGTCTCTTACGATACCTATAATATGTGAAAGTATCAACGTAATTTCATAGTCATTTGGCCTGAATGCTATATGAAGAACATAAGCCAAATGAAGGAACGAGAAGACTTAGGATGTAAAAGATCATAACATATGTGATTTGGCAAATTTTGATTCCTAATTATATGATCTATATAAGAATTTAATTTTACGATAAATAAGATCCATCGTATAGATATCATCATCTATACCTAAAAAGTCGGATGCTTTGGAAGAAGCTTGTACAGTTTGGGAATCAAAATCTACAGTTGATTTCAACTAACGTCTATGTATGATCCATAGTATATCTGACCAACTACCCATCCTATCTCCTCTACGTTCTTGACAGCTAATCTTTATCTCAGTCAAGTCTTTCAGTGGTATGTTTCAATCCTTCTTCCCATTACTTAGAAAAAGTGAGCCAACGATTTAAGTATAAGATACTATCATTACCACCTGAACAATTAGACATCTAACCCGTAATCGCAACAACCTAATTGCAAGAACAGAGTTCTACCAATTGAGATATATCCCTCCAAGCCAAATGGAGGCATGTATAAAGGAGTGGACAAAAATACCTTATGAAGCTTCACTATTCCTTGGGATTGGCTTTGGGCCTTTCTTGCTCAACTTAGGTGAAAGGCGAAAAAGGCCCCTTTCTGGGAGGACCTGACCCATCAGTGAGATACTACTCTGAAAGAGCTAGAATTTAAACCTTGTGTCAGACCTTATGAGTCGAGGGACAGTCTTAGATATACAATTTCTATAAGGCGTAGGCCTCCCAAAAGGTAACGGAGGTGTGCAAATGTTTCCTCGGGCCAGATAGAGATTGACCTCCGAGTGCAAGGGTAGAAAGGAGCTTGATTGCAAGACCTACTCGTTAAACATGGCCGAAATTCAGCATCGTCTATAAATCCTCTTTTCCCCAATTCAAATACGGGTGTCGCCTGATCAACAAAATAATCAAAATACCTTATCCTATTTTTATGATATAACTTGACAATTTTTTTCCACCAGATGTAAGTGGAAGAAAGGGACTATTGGTATTTGTTTGATTATAATCATTCAGGGTTCTCTAAAATGCTATAAATACTTGCGTTAGGGTTTCACTTGTAGTGAAAAAGAACTAATCAATCTTGATGCAATAGCAATTCTACTAAGGGAGTGTCTACAAATTATTAGATAGTTGAAGGAATAATCTAATTAAATTTTGATTTTTCAATATGATTTCTTAATTTATACTCTTTCCTAGGGATCCTAGATGAGTGAACCCCAGGAGAACCGTCGATTCCAACTACCATCCCTATAAGATCTATGATCAACTGCACATCCTACCTTCTCTACGTTCTTAACAACCCATTTTTGTCTTAGAAGTCTTTCAATGGCATATTTCGGTACTCTTCTCCATTACTTAGAAAAGTGAGCCATTAGTTCAGGTACAAGATACTATCATTATTGCCTAAACAATTAGACATCCAACCCGTAATCGAAACAACCTAATTGCAAAAGCGAAACTCTATTAATTGAGCTATATCCCTCCGAGCCAAGTAGAGGCATATATGAAGGTGTCAAATGCTTCTTCTATTCTTTTCCTTGGCATAGATGGTCCATCATGGACTTGAACTAAAGACCTCGCCCGTGAAATAAATCATTGCACTTACAGTCCAACCAATTGGGATAGGATCAATAGATTCCTTTTTGGGAGCAATTCATTCTTCCCAAATGCAGCATACAACTCTCGTTTGTACTACGTTCTCCAAGTGTGCGTGTTCCTCCCTTCTTCTTTACCATATCAAGTCTTTGTGAAATAATTTTGACAAGAAAAAAAAAGAAGGCATTACGTTAAGAGACCTTGTTGGCCCAACCCTAGACACTTTAAGATCCTTTTTTCAAACATGTTCCTATTTTGAGTCAAAATATAGTGAGTTATTTATCATCCAAGCATTCCTCTTGTGGCTAGATCTAATCTTCTGGTCCCTATGGAAAGGAAAAAGAATTTCACATGAAGGAAGGATTAAGAAAATTCTATTGATTGCTTTCTCCAAACCCTCAAGAAAAGCATGAAAAAAGGCTCAAATGTAAATCCCTTTATCACCCTAGAATAAAAGGTGCGATCTTATAGTTCTTGGTCTTTGAATATACATTGTTAGATGCTTCGATTTATTATCTCATTGAGGTTGAACCTAAACTTGTGCTTGAGAGATAATTGTCCATATATTGATAAGAAATGTATGGATTCTTGAGAAGAAAAGAGCCATGGTGGTTCCTCTTAGATCGTTTGGATCCCATAAGTAAAAAATAGAAAGTTGGATTTATATTGGTTTTCACATGGATTGCCTAATCTATCCTTCTGAGGAGAAGTTCGGTTTCAAACCCCAATTCAAACGGGAGAAGTACACCATGCTAATGTGCCTTAAATGATCCACATCTCAAGGTCAGGCGCTAATGAGCACATTGAACTATCTATGTGGCTAAAAGCCATCATTCCAGGCAAAACAACGCAATTATCAAGGGTGTGCTCTACCACTAAGCTAATAGCCCATCGTGTGAGCCTCTTGTTGGAGCCTCGTTTTGCTAAAAGCGAGATAAGTTGCATCCTTTTCTTTCCTTTTTTACGTCCTTATGTCCCTCCCGTGTGGTGTAAAAAAGGGGATCATATCAACGTGTTATAACCTAAGATAATAAACTTATGGGTTTGGTCTTACTTAATGAAATAAGGCTTCTATCTCTAAGTTTAACACCTTATAACGAGTGCTTTCCTATTCCTACTTCCCTAGAGGTTCTAATAGCATAACCAAGATAGTGATGCATTTTTTGCTCTTACGGGGATGGAGTGACAAAAGTTTTGAGGATTCAATAGAAGGTCACAACAAGACAAGACAAGTCGTTTATCTATTACAATAGATGCTAAGTGAAAATGCATTAATGTATACAACTGAGACATCCTAACAGACCAATAGACTTAAACTTTATTTCTATATGACTCGATAAATTCGATAAGATACTTGCCATCTATTTTCATTGTTCAACTCTCTAACAACATGAAAAAACCAAAAACTCTACCCTTTCAATCAAGAATTAAGACCTCACAATCATTAACCAACATACTTTCATCTCGTGACTTTCTTCGTTCATAGTTTGATATTCTAGTGCCCTAGGCATGGAGGAACCACACCTTCGATTTGAAGTATTTGACAAACCATAATATAACTCAAAGAAATATATCGAATAATTGGTGTTGAATTAGCTAAAAATCAAACTATATCTAAAGCTTGGTCTAAAATTCCTAAAATTTAGCTTTTTATGATTACATCAAATAGATATATATATCTATAACTACTCTTACAACATGATAGATTTTTTTTGATAAAATAACATGATTGATTGAAATGTAATATACATAGATCAGGCAAGCCCAACACCATATATAAGTTCTACTAGGGGGACATAAGCATCTTCTTCAGTTCCTGTCTCTTCTCAGCAATACATCCTGAGCTACCCAATGACGTTATCCAAACTTGATCTGATCTCACAGGCTCATCATCATCATTCCTATGCCAGGTCCAGAAAGCATGAGTTGAATTCAAAATCTTGAGCTCGCCATGACCAAAGCTTGCTTCACGGAAAAGTGACCATTCAGGCTGTGGATTCACGTACCTAGCAATTCATAATTGAAAGTAAAGTCTTTTACAAGGGAATAAATAAAATGAATAACAAAATCAGGCAAACAAGCTTGTAAGACGTGAAATGTTTCCTCGTTACGGCTGAACACATAAATTTACACACATTTTTACAAACACCACCCACAATATGTCACATGAAAATGGAGAAGTTATTCATTTTTTTTATATAATTCTAATGCTCGGCACATTATATGTGCAATAGTGTTTGCAAACTTGCGTCCTGAGCATTTGTCTTCTGCTAATATACTACTAAACGGCCAAAAATGGGGAGGCCCCTTGCAAGAACTTTTATGGTATCTCTTCCAGAATTCCTGTTAATCGTAAATTTAAAGGTGGTAACTATAGGCTTGAGCTTCCACTTAGGAAGCATGCATATTTTTTGCTCAGGTCAACATGAAAGAAGTTTATTTTCCTGGCCATCAGAGAGCTGATGCAATTTTATGTTTCAAAATTTATGTTTTAAGACTTTTAGAAATGCAGGACATACTTGTGAGCTAATCCTTCTTTATTCCCTCCATCACCAATAGTTACATGGACAGCACCGCAAGGATCTGATTTTCCATTGTTGACCCGTTTCTGAATGATATACCATAGCAGTTAGATAACAAATTGCAGAAATGTATTTTAAAATAAATTGTTAAACCAGCATAGGTATACCGAGCGTTCATAAGCATGCACATGGCCAGCAAACACTATATCTGCACTAGCAGCATAAAGCAATGGCTCCATTGCAGCCATCATACCGTCCCCTTCGCCTTTATGAGCTTTGTTACTATTGTACCAAGGCACATGAAATAGCACTACGAGCCAGGGTGTTCTTTTGCGATCCACCTTTGAAAGATCATCCTGTTAACATGAAAACAAGACGTTCTATTATGACTTATGCATATAAATGAATAACTCTTAAAAGCTTATTACCATTACTATATTTGGTTTTTACAGTAGAATAGAAATGGTAATATTGAGAGAAGAAATAATTTAGAGGTTTTAAACTATTTGCCTATTTCCAAATTACTACACTGAAAAGGAATAGTAATGAAAAACAAGAGATTTAACAAACCTTCAGCCACCTGTATTGATCAGAGTATTCATCGTAATCTGTATACGAACCAAGCATGATAACATGAGTGCCTGCAACTTCAAATGAATAATAAAGATTTGAATTTGATCCACTCTCTTCGAAAGGCATTTTCCACCGAGCATTGTACGATTGAAATCCATCCTTCAAGACTGGTATGTTTTCCTTTTCATGGTTTCCTTGAGTTACCATCCATGGCCTCGCACTCGCAAGTGGCTGCACCAGTTCACCAAATGTGTCCCATCGATGCTGAATGTAATCAGCATAGGAAAGGTCTCCAGGAAGTAGATGCACATCATACTCGCATTTGTCAATATGATCCAATGTTGATTTGGTCCAACCAGTTTGACCTAAATCTCCAGCCACGGCAAAAGTGATCGGAAATTGAGTGGGAGGAGTCTTAAGCTGAAGTTCCGGACCTTGCCCTCCACACCGGTAAAAGTAGACAATGCCGTGCTCCAAAGGCCCAATGACAGTGTGATGTATCTTACCAGAGCTATACAGCAGATAGCCATAGGAGGTGCTTTCCCCTTCAGATACTGAAGTGTATCTTCCAGGTGAGGTTCCATACTCTACAAATGAAGGAGCAGACTTATCATCAGTTATCCATGTCACTCGCATGTGCTTGTCACCTGCCAAAGAGATGTGAACCTGCAATAGTCCCTTCATAAAGTGAGGCTGAGAATTTTCTACCTAAGCCTTAACGACATGTAAACCTTACCCAAAAAAAAAAAAAAGACTACAAGTAATACAACAAAGTAAAAGATACCAAAGTGAAATAGATTAGAATCTAGATGACTTTGTCCGCTCCATTGAAGCATCAACCCACAATAATTTTGCAACCATTACATGAGCATCAACTAAGACTATGTTTTGATTTATGATTTCTAATTAGATAATTAATTTTGTTATCTCTTATTCTTACGTATAAATAATTATAATAATTATTTCTGCTGATGATTGTTGAGAAGGAAAAAACCTATAATTTATCTGGTAAGGCTTTATGATTATTTTTAATTTTTTTCAAGTACATTACAAAATTCATCTTTCAATATTTTCTTTAATATTTAGTACGCTTAAAAATAATGCTCCTTGAAAATTGAAAAAATAAGCAATAATGAAGCAGTCAAAGCCAAAATAACCAACTGATATATTATACATTTTCAGCAAAAGAAAATGAAAATGAGAAATATAGCAAGATCCCAATAAAATATTTATTAAATTAAATTAAGAAATTAACAACCTAAAATTTACAATAATAAAAATAACCTCTTAATAATATTAAAAAAATATTGAACGGAATATAATTATGAGTTAAATTTTTTTAATAGTAAAAGTAAGTGATACTTTTTCTTGTATTAAAAAAAACTAAGATTTTGATTGGTTTAGTTCCGAAGAAAAATGGATAAATTCAGAAGATGGAAGGCAGAGAAAGAAATAAATCAGATTAGAAACTCACTTGCTGAGTTCAATTTTTTTAATAGTAAAAGTAAGTGCTACTTTTTCTCGTATTAAAAAAAAACTAAGATTTTGATTGGTTTAGTTCCGAAGAAAAATGGATAAATTCAGAAGATGGAAGGCAGAGAAAGAAATAGATCAGATTAGAAACTCACTTGCTGAGGATGAGAAGAAGGTTTGGGACTCCATGGGAAATGAAGGGTCTTGCGAGGCAGAGGCCGAACATACTCTGCTTCAGCTACCGATGTGAAGAAGAAGATGAAGATATTTGAAGAAATCAACCAGACAAGCACCCTTTTTAAAATAGCTATGAACTTTGAATCCATTTCCTCCTTGATTCTTAGTACAAAATCCTATAAATCCTCACCAATTAATTAATGAGATATAATCGTACCCACTTCTTATTGTTCTATTAAATGCTAGCCAACCTTTACTTTTTTCTTTTTCTTTTTTGGAGTTCAATTACGGAATCACCCTCGTGTGAATTCATGAGATGAGATACACTTTTGTTTATTTGGGATACATTATTACAGTTATAAGCAACCCTTTACTGGATTTTGTTGGAATAGAGACAATGCTACTTTATTTTTGTCAAAAGAAAGAAAGAAAGAAAGGAGAGGAAAAGAATATTTATTGAAAAATAAAAAAATTGTCGTTTAATATATATAATCGGTTGTATAATTTAATTAATATCAAATCTTACGTTCTACCTTTACATTTAAGTAATAATTAATATATCACTTATATATATACAACAAATGTAGAGTAAGAACTAAGAACAATTATTGGTTGGTAGAGTTAAAAAAACTACGAGGCATCATTAATTCTTAAAAACTTTAACTAATTCACGCTTAATTTTCTAAATTTTTAAAACACATGATTTAATTCTCTAATTTTTAAAACATAACAATTAAATCTTTAAATTTTTAAATTATATAATTTAATCACAAAACTTTTAAAATTTTTTAAAAATAAATCGTAACTTTAATAAAATACATATACCAAAAATTTAAAATCTATATTAAATTTAAAAAATTTAAAAATCTATTTATGAAGTTTTAAAATTCACCTACCAAATGATAAGTTTTAAAATTTGATAACATAACCTAAAAAGTAATAACAGGTAGAAATGATTCTCTTATAGGAACGCAAGTTATCAATCCAACGGGAAATTTTGCTTTAGAAATAAGAGTACGCAATCGAGAAAGAATAGTATCAATCCCTTATAAATGAAGATTTAGCGAATCAAAATACAAAATTGACTGTCCAGAAAAAGGAAGGACATAATGGATATAAAATTAATTATTGTCGGTGTCAACCAAAATTGTTTTACATCTACATATCAATCTCCACACAGGAGGTAACAGATTAGGTGTTAACAGATTTCTCTAGTAGAGTGGGTTAATGCTCAAAGAAAAGCTAAACCCTTTAAAATATTTAATTAAATAAACTTCCTAAAGAGATTATTTATGTCGGAAAAGCTAACTTTCATTATGGATTGTGTTAGAATCCTTACAATCCTTACCCGCTATAATACCTGTCTCCCATTCAAAAACACCTAACTTCTCAACATCTTCAGTAAACTGAAGTTGAGTTTTGGATGGTATACTCCCAAGTGCATTTGAGAAAATAACAAAAAGAATTTGACAAGCATGAAGTTCATCCATCTTCTGTGTATCACTGATTTCCAAGGTTAAATCCTTCCATGGCTGATAAAACGTCCTGCAGATATAAATACAATAGATCAAGTTAGTTCGTCACACAAGAGAAAAAAGTCGAGACACCATTTGTGTAGTTTAACCTAACTAACTAAATTGTCAAAAGAAAGTATTTCTATCTTCCAAGGTTACATAGTCAAGGTTCATTAATTTGTTTAAATTTTCCAAGGCTCTAACAAATTGAGAATGTGTAATCTGATGAAATCTTCCGTTATTGCTTCTTTTAAATCTATCTAATCAAAAAGACTAAAATACTAGATAAAACCTAACTCGTCATCAACTAAACTGATGCAGGAGATAACCTTTCAAAAACTACGATGTCATAAGGTAAATTTCATAAAAGAACAAAACAGCAGCCAGCATACCCTGTTTCACATAACAGTGACGATTGAATTTTCTTCTTTCAAACTCTTATTCCAATGGTTAATAATAATAATAATAATAATAATAATAAACAGAAATAAAACATGAAAAATATAGTATAATAGACAATACCATCTCCAAGAGGGATTGGCTTCAGCAGGGCAACGTATCTTTGACCATAGTGAATCCAGGAGGGCCTTATGATCGTGCAACAAATCTGATCCATACAAAAGAAAAGAAAAGAAAAGAAAATTATGTCTCAAATGAACATTTTCATAATATGTGCATCTCTGCAAGCATCATAAAATGTCACTCTCCAAAGATTGAACTTAATATCTTCATATATAAACAGCTGAACTCAAATTGCACTACATCTAACATATCACAAAAATAAGGTCCCGTATGTTCTTATCTTGCTCGTCATCCATCTCAGTATCATCATTCAACAACGTCCATGCTATAAATGGAATGCTTTTTGATAACTTTCCAGCAAGTTGTGCAAGTGATATGATCTTGATTAAAGGATCATTTCTACTTGCTAAAAGTACTTAATTATGTGTTCGACTCTTTCTGGCCAATGGACCCAGAAATAAAAAATTCGTCCAATTTTGCATGCAGTTGTATTATCTTGATCTCCACAGTTATAGCTGATTTTTGTTTTATTAAATTAAAATTCATGCCTAAATGATGCAGTATTTGAATTGTTTCCCTCAGAATGCATCAGAGTGATTCTGCAAATCAAAATCCTCAGAGCCACAGACAGAGCAAGCTAAACTCGGGAAAAAAAACAAAGAAAGAATTTATTACATTAACTTACATGCAATTCTTAGCAAAAATAAATAAATAAAGAACTTACATGCAAAGACTGGAACATTATAAAGGAGAAGACTGAGTGCACATATTACTGAGGGTAGTGACTTGAAATCTATGCCAACAAGCTGTTGCAGGTAGATGATTGTCGAAGCAAGAAACTCCTCACAGCCAAATCCATTTTGGCTGCTCTTTCCACATGCACTTTGAAAACTCTTCAGTAAAGATTGCAAGCTAAATCTTGTCTGTGGATCTGAATCAATACATAACCTAGGAAGCTTCCCGAGAATTACAGCAGCTATTAGCCAACGTAGAAGTTTTGATATTAAACAATCCTCTACTGGCACATCCTCCAAAATAGCTGTGGAACAGTGATGCAGTGTTTCTGCAGATTCTAATTGCAACCCAGAGGAAATAGCCCATGCGACAAAGCTTGAAAGCTTTTCTTGACTCTGAAATGCATATGGAATAGTTCCGTTGCATTAAAGCAGAATAAAGTAAACACACAATCAATTTATTTTTTTTGAGAGATTTCACGATAATCATATCTCCTAAGATGATCCCATACTTAACAATAAATCAAAATTAATTATTGCATTTTGTTACAATAAAAAAAAAGTTTTGCATTCTCTTCCAATAAAAAAAATTATTCCCTTTTGCTGTCTACAGTAACAGAACTTTCGCTAGCAAGAAGAGAGAGCAAACACAAAATGGGGAAGCTTCAAAAAAATTGACAAATTTAATCTTTACTTCTTTTTTAAACAAATCGGGTTATTTATTAATAGATAATTGAGATAAGTATGTAGGGACTAACAACTCCTCATTGTTGTTTCAATCAGTCAATATGCAGTTCTATCTAATTAACACTTGTTATGTGACCAAATCGTGGGTAAGCAAAATAAAGTATGTTCACCCTAATCATTGGAGTTATCTTCTTGTTTTCTCTATTCAATTATAGAATTCTCAAATAAATTCTCAGAAAGGCTTATCCATAACTACGTATTTTTTGTTTTCCTTACTTTTCTAAGGGCAGTACAGCTAGCCTGAATTTGACTGTACTAAAAAAACAAGTAAACAGAGCACGCATGCATAAAACAATTATAACAATCATTAAAATTATCTTCATATGTGATAAGTGCAAGTCAGGGTGAAGACATAGGTAATATTTGGTTTGTAGAATGGAAATGTAATAAAAAATGGTAATAATGATAGGAATGAAATTCAATAGAAACAGTATTATTATTACTATGTTTAAAATGTGGAATCAAAATAATTATAATATTAAAATAAAATTTATAAAGTTATAAATAAAAAAAATTAACTTTTTTGACTTTTAAATGAGATCAAATTAGAAAATATAACAAATAATTATATAAATGTGCAAAGAAAATAAAACGTTCTAGTGTATTCTTGAGAAGTGTGGATGAATGAGTATTCCTACTTCTGTTAAAACGTTTTACACTCCATTACAAGTTTTAAACCAAACACAAAAATACTCAGAATCATTCCCATTACCATTCCTATTACTGTCAACTAAACATGACCATAGTTGAGAATCTTCCATCCATGAGCATTAAGAAGTTGTTCCTTCCAATTTACTCTTCTATAGCCACATCAAAATAACATGAAAATATAGGATGTGTTTTACTAGTTAATGACGTCTTATTTAGTATAATATCATAGTGTTAGCTACCTAGCTAGACAGATAGATAAATAGAGAGCAAGAGATATACCAACACGATAAAAGTGACTGGAGGTGTGCTCATGAGTATGACTTTAAGCCCAGATTCTACATTGGCAAACTGTGTTGCAGTGCTACGTTCACATATAGCACCATATAATTGATACAAGCCTTCCGTTGATATATTATAATGAGGCTGGTATAGCTTCCGCTTTTGCGATAGCTTTAGTGTTATCATCATTACTTCCATAAATTGATCAACCAATGAAACATTTTCCCTAATTAATGTCTCACCACCAACTAAGAATCTCCATAGATGAGACATGAGTTCCATGAGCTGCTCAAGTGCATGTTTTTGTAACCACTCTGTAATGTTTCTGGATTCAATGACATAATTGACAACCTAAATCCATAAACTTTGTAAGGTTTACTCGTAATTGAAATTCATTTTCTAAAGAGAATGTAATCAAGCATCAATTATATGGAGCCAGAGACATACAGTCTCCGTTTGTGTTGTGATATTTAAAGAGGCACGTGCTCAATTTGTATCGTCTATTTATTTTTGACTAAACTACACAAATGGTCCTTAAATTTTTTCACATTCTACACTTGGTGCCCTTACTTTTTTCTTTATGATTTAGTCCCTTTTTATTTTCACACTTTGAATATAAATTCAAGTTGATCTCAAATTTTAGAGTAAATGCGTGAAAATTTAAAAGTAAAATGAACCAAATTAATTGGGAAAAAAAAGGCAAGAGGACCAAATTGTGAAAATTAAAAAATAAATGGACTAAATGTAAGGAAAAATAATGAGACCGAAGTGTAGAATCAGAAAAATTTTAGGGATTGTTTGTATAGCCCAGCCTTTATTTTCAGCATGGCTGTCACATATTACAATTATCATGCACAAGGTAATCATTTTTTCTTAACAAATAAAACTTTCCAAAGAGCAGAGAAAACTGACAACCATAGAAATGTACAAAGTAGGCAAATTCTTTAAAAATAAGGGGAAAAACAGAAAGAGGGAAGGGAATGATTCTTCTAAAAGACAACTGAAAGAATAAGAGGAAAAATATTGTATACCTCTAACACCGCAGCCAACTGGGGAAAGAAAAAACTTTCTTCATCTCCAAAATGCTTTTTGTAGGAGAATGATATAATAGATGATAACCATGAAAAGAGACCACAGGTTTTAACCAGATGTCGAGACAACTTGTGAAACTTCACAGATTTCTTCACTACCTGCAGTGCGGTTGACAATGTCAGTGCATTTTCTACTACTGCAACCGTATAACCAGTAGTGATGACATGTTATGGCATGCATTTTAAATAAATATTATGACATCAAAACATAGATATCATATTTTGAAATCAAATTTTACAAGCCATCAGATGCTACAGATTAGCAGTAGCACCATCTGTTACCAAATTCCAGAGGTTTCTACAGTATCTTGTCTAAAACATCAAATTCGTTAGTTCTCTATGAGTTGTGAATGGAAGATCGTGATATACAAGCAGCTGAGATGCAGTAATGAGCATATAAAGAGAGTAATTATATTCATAAAGCAGTAGACCACTGGAATTTATTGGAGTTCCTTAAAGAACGGGAATTGTTTTGCAAGCTTTCCTAGTGCTATCCATGGGCATCCATAAAGACATGTAACTGAGAAAACTCTAGTGGAGACGTGTACGGTGCAGTCGTCGACCTCTTTTGAACAGTTTAATTAGAAAGGAATAAAACAGTCTTCGATGATAAAGAAGAGCAAAATATGATTGGCAAAAGGATAATGTATTAACCAGCTCCGTGGGCTTCTACTAAGGAGTGTTGATATTTCACATCATTCAAACTTCTCAGAATCTTGTGCAATTTATTTTATTTTTTTTTATTTTTTTGGGGTTATATCTGTTTGTCTCCCACTTCTAGTAATCATAAAATAAAATAATTTCTGGTTTATCTGTTTGCTACTTTAGTTTTTAACTCATAATATACTACCTTCACTGGGTGAACCCATTCTCAACATTTGTACCTTTTTTTTCTCAACTGAAATGAATATTTTTGTTTCCTATTGAAAATATCTGATCAACCAACACTGTAACTTCCTTTTTTAATAGGAACAACTGCATTTTATTTACAACAAAAAGCCCGCAACAAAAATGAAAAATAGAGATGCAGTCTGCCACAAAAATCCTTAATTACAAGCAGAACCTGTCTATAGACCAAAATGAAATTCAAACCCATCCCACTTTTAAAATTACAGCGAACAAGTTTCTCAATAATACCAAATACAAAACCAGGATAGTCATGAACTGTGCAGTTAGCAATGTGTATAACAAAACAGAGAGCAGTTTCTTCTCCCAAAACACTTCAAGTGAGAAAATTTGTTACCGAAGTGCCAAAAAATCTTTAAACTTCTTTCATGATGTCAATAGGCATAAACAATAGCACGAAAGCAATAACATAGGAACAAACTTATCATATTAAAACTGAGGATTACCTGAAGAATTAGTTCCCGTGTCTCATTATCCGAAAGAGGAAAAACATAAAAGCTCATTAGAGACTCAAGAATGGAGTTTCTGATGTAGATTTGAGCATCATCATCCAGGTTCAATCCTGCATATATGAGGCGAAGTATCCACAATCTCTCTGCTTTAAAATTAATGGAGCTACTCCAGAAAAAATCATTAAATAGAGGAATATTCTGCAATTGTAAAAAAAAATAGAGTTGGTCATAATTTAAGCACAAAAGAGTATTCTGTGTAAAATTCATTCAAAAGGAAAACATAAGTGCAAACTAGAAATTTATTACGTCATAAACTCACCTTCATACTTAATCTAGAAGATCGTGTCAAAAGTTTAATTAACGTTGAATAATGATCATGTGAGGGATCTAACAATATTAGTGATGCCTCTGCAGCAAAAATTGCAATAACAGAAGGGATCCTCTGGTATGGCTCTTCTATACCATTTCGTAAGTAAGCTAGCATAAGTCTAATCCGCATCATGTCCTTCCTCTTTTGATATTTCTGGGCAAGACAATAGAAACTCAATATATGTAAACGGTATCTGACCTAATTACCATACTGAACAGATGGTTGGAAGCAGAATCTTAAAAATTCAAAATATGTGAAAATTAAATTTCAAAGCAAAGAAAAATCAAGCAAGAACATAACTTCTAGATCATACTGTCAGAAATGCACCAGACTCTAGTTAATGTATACTACTTTTCAAAAGAGAAGTACTAAATCACAAGTGAAAGATAAAACAGGTATGCTACAAAGTGAGTTTGCCACATCGCAAGACATCTTATTGGAATGGGAGAGAAGAGAGAGATGAAGTATGAAACATAACCAAACACTTTCACCTCATAAAACATTATGTAGAATCCCCTCAAAAGCTCGTAACCCCAAAATCAAAAAGTTACAGTGGTCAATCAATAGCATTAGAAACATGGAGATGAATATTTTCATTGGATGGATATTTAATGCACATAGAAATGATAGAAAATTTTGTTGATATAATAAGAAAATCACGGTAATTGTCAGACATGCAGAGGCACAAACAGTAGTCACACAGAACCCATGAACGTTACCTCCAATGCATTTTGAAATCCCCCAAGAGTATCATAAGCCAATCTTCTTATACTCTCATCAGGAGATGACATGCTGACCAATGCAATAGCAAGTAAGCCTAAGCTAGTGAACTCCATAGGGTCAATATAACCAGCTAACAAGCTATGAAGTGAGAGCCGCAAGATGAACACAGGATCATAGCGCTCCATATTTCCAATATCAGTAGGTGTCTGCGTATAATTTTGTGCAGTAGTTAGTAGTGAATTAAAGACAACAAGATCAGAGTTATCACTATTGCAGTAGCGCATTAAGACGTACCTCATCCATAAAGTTCTCTGCCTGAAATTTGTTAAAGGATAGTAGCTCATGAGATGCAGATCTAAAATACGGAAAGTTTACAATCGTAGATGCACAGATTCTAGGATCAATGGGAAGGTTTTCTCTAAAGTGACTTCTATGACGTTCTTTGACTGCTTCGACATCACTCGTCATCTCAGAAAATATATGCTTTTCCTGAGTTCGCTCCTTTTCAATCTTTAAAGCAGCATTGCCCCATGTGTAATCTAGTCCAGCAAGATTGTCAACCTCCAAACCATCTATAGACTCAATTGTATGCATCAAATTGTATATTTCTATATCAATTTCACTGATTTTTGCATCATAAGAAGATAAAAGCAATAAATGCAATTCTCTAAAATTTATGCCAGATTTTGTTCCAATGTCAAATGCACACTTATCAGCCTTGCAAGGTAAAAGTATGCGCAGCAATTTAACAATCTCCAATTGTTGACTGTACAGCCCAGGATTTTTCTGATTGCACTCGTCATCAGATGTGCTTTTGTTAATGGAAGGGGTAGCAAGGGATTTCAGAACACCGGACATAGGCCTGGAAAAGGCACCAACACGTAGACAACTAGATGAGTTGAAGATTGATCGAATAGTGGGGGCAAACTGAGAGTGACCAAGTAGAAGGCGTAAATTAAATTCACGTGAAAATTTTCCCGCAGACAATGTAGTTATTATACCTCGAAGCATTCTCAAAGTTGGGAAATCCTCAAACCTATAAACAAGAGCTGATTTCATCAATTGCTCTAGGAAGGGAATGGATTCTAAATCCACAAGGGTATCACGCATCATTATAGATAATTCAAGAATATTTTTTAATATGAAAGCTTCCAAGAGTTTGTATAGTGATGAGTTGTCTCTGGTCCTTCCCTTCTTAGAACCATCTGATACTGAAGGGGATTTCTTAACAATCCATTGCCAAATGCCCGCCAAAATATTTACAAGCCGTATTCTTGAGGAGTCAAATTTATTAGATTTCATTTCCAAAGGCACTTCTTTTACATCAATCTCAACTTCTTTTGACAAAGACTGGTTTCCCGTACTACAAGGATATAACAACATCCTGCAAAGTGAAATCTTTGCAACAACTCTATTTATAACATTCAATGACTCACTGAGTGAGCATGAATCCAGTTCCTCATAATCACAATCTATCAGCTCATTTTGTGTTGCATTATGAGGAAAAATGGAATTTAACAGCTCCAACCACTTCTCAATTTCAATTGAATCTCCACATAAGGCAAAATGATACTGCAACATACGTAGGGATTTTCCGAGAAGACTATCATTGACAAGGCTGAGTAGTTCTTTGGTAGAAGATGGCAACAATTCTCCATATTCCTTCTGAAAAATGCTGCCAGAGACAAAGCTCTTCCAATGAAGGAAACGATTCAAAAGAATACTTGAATAAATAGAAGGTATACATCTAAAGTTTTCTGCATGTTGCTTTCCAAATTTCATGAGAGCTGAATTTAAGTATGACAAAGCAGTGGGCAGAAGCATCATATAGTCCTCATCAGAAAGGGCAAGATCACAGACCTCTTCCAACATATCAACTCCATGAGGCAGATTTTTGTCGACTATGCCCAAAAACAAGTGGCCAAAGATTGACAGATGAAGAGAGGATGCATCAGTGAGAAGAAACAATAATTCCGCTCTCTTCTTGTTTGTCCTACAGATGCAATAGGAAAGCATCTTGACAGGAGTGGTCATCATCAGTCTCA
Organism: Hippophae rhamnoides; assembly: GCA_033030585.1. Lineage (NCBI taxonomy): Eukaryota > Viridiplantae > Streptophyta > Magnoliopsida > Rosales > Elaeagnaceae > Hippophae > Hippophae rhamnoides. Next base: position 30,939,727 of record CM065429.1, read on the forward strand.
GCAACTCTGACCCAAATGGATGAAAATCATGGTATTGCATGAACTTCTGTCTGCGAATAGCATTTACAGTTTCCAACAAGCATGAATCCGTGTAATCTGTCCCAAAATGCAAGGAAAGCTTACATACATCTGAATAGATTTCCTTTATAATATTGATGTTCATGCTGCCCTTTTCGGTTTCCCAAAGTGAGTCATATTTCACTCTTTCAATTTTTGGCTGAGTCAGGTAACCAGATAGTTTTCTGAACGCACAAGCAGCAATACAAAGTCCAAGATAAAAAGTAGATGGACCAGAGGATTGCAAAAGTTCCAAGTTATCTATATCAGCTTTATTAAACATCCAGCGCACTAGTTCTAGTAGCTTAAAAGGGGACACAAAATGAATCAAAGTATGTAAAGCATAAAAAGCAGGAAGCAGAGGTATCAAATCCCTTGTGCCAATGTAGACATCAAATCTCATCCTCACTTCATGAAGAATCTTTTCTACTAACAAATTAAAGGACTTCACAAGTTGTTTAGCAATATGATCCTCAACTTTGGATTCAACATGGTGATCTTTGATCAAGAAAAACAAGTATTCAGCAGTAGTTCCCAATAAACCCAAAACACTATGGTCTAACTCGTGAACTCCCTGCCCAGACAAGTAAATCAGACTATCCATGTCATATACTAGGTTTTCCTCTACCAAGCCCTTGGCAATACCCAGAGGACAGGACACTGATGTCATGACTGTAGAATGGGAAAATATGGTTTCAGCTACTTCTTGAATTTCTTTGCTTGATAATATAAACACTGGATTTTTAGAGCAATCAAAATCATGCTTCAAGACCAATAACTGACCTAATAATTTTTTTATTAGAATGAAGCAAAGTTTATTGAGTTGGTGGAGAAAAATTAATGGCTCGGTTTTGTAAGATGAATGTATCTGATGAATCCAGAATAGCAAAAGGCGCAGAGAGGAAAGAAGGCAAGATTTGGACATACACTCTGATAGTTTTGCCAAAAGCAGGTCTTGAATCCTAATGGGCTCCAGTAAATAAGGGCTGTCAGCAGTCATCATGGCAGGGAAGAGAATATGGAAGGGTGCCAACTTCAAAAAGAAATTAAATGCACCAGCAGTAGAAGCAATTTCATTTGCACCAAAATCTTCATCACAGACCATTTCTCTGGCAATTACATCACAATTAGGAACTCCATAGTTCATTTCTGGTGTTATTTCATCTCCTCTGCCTTGAGGACAAGTACTAGACATGGCCATTTCCAGACCAGTAAAGAAAATCTTAGGCCATACCTTAGAAACATTTGTCAAAAGATATTGCTGAAGAAAGAATAATGATGGCAAGAGAGATGAAATAACACCAGAAAGATTTTGTGAAATGGTCAACAGAGAAGGAAAGTTTTCTAATATCTCTTCAGGTGCGGTACAAATAATTGTAGAATAAAAAGCTTTGATTGTTCCAGCTGTTTCACCACAAACCTCACTCTTTAAAAGACTTTTAACTGCACTGAGCGCAATTGCAAAAGAACCATATGCGGGCATAGCTTTTCTGTCAGTAGGATGAACACATGTTAGTTTCTGTATGCTTTGTGAAAAGAGCAACAAATCCTTTAATGGCCTCCACTCACAGAAGTTGTTCCTAGAATCATCAACACCAAAGCTATGGGTGCAAACTCTCTCAGTCAAGATTGATTCAATTATAGATGATAACAATCTTGCATCTACCTATGAAAATCAGTCCTCTTATCATATTATCAAAAAAAAAATTTTAATAGAACAACCAGTATAGGCTAAAGTACCAGAGTTGTACCTGAGTTTGCAGGATATATTTTAATGTATTGCACACATACAATGATATTAATGATTTCTCAGGAAATGTAAACGTTCCAGATTCAGAATCAAGCAGCCTCAAACACTTTTGAAGTATACATACAATAAGTGGGCTGAATTCAGGTGAAAAATCTGGAAAAAGAAGGGAAAAAATTAAGGAGAGAAACATCCTAACACACAATATGGTTAGCAAAATTATATGAGAGCAAGATATACATTAAATGCCAATTTCTTATTTTCCTCTTTCTCTATCTTTGTTCCGATGAGATTTATTAACCATGAAATGGAAAAATTAAAACACACCAAAAAAATCAGTAAAGCAAGCAGTACGAGTGAGAAAGGTTTCAATCTAGTAAATGCTGTTGCAAGTAAGGACTGTCGCAAGTATTAACCCTCCAGTTGTACTAGTTGATTAAAAATAAGGATTTTGTGCACGAGAAAATAAAGAGCTGTCCCAACCTAGGGCTCAAGAATAAAGATATTATGGTACTTGTATTTTTAATTGGAAGATAGTATTGCACTTATCAACCCACTTTTGCAAGCACAGAATTTCAAGTCATTCGCCTCCTATTAAAAGGAAAGCAACCAAAACTAAATTCCAAAAAAATGCTCCAAGAACTTGCATATGCTTCTATATTATCCTCATCTAGTCTTTATACGCAGGGCCAGCTCATTAACACATTAGTCAATCCAACCTCAAAATATTTGACTCCTATATTAGAGTATTTGACAATTTATTATGCCATATCTAGGGGTGGTAATTTGGGTCATAGTTTAATTGACCGAATGGAACCCGAATTGTATAACCTAGATTAAATACGAATCGAATTAAATTTGGATCAAATTTGAGCTAGCTCAAATTACTCAAAAAAAATTGAGCTTGGTTGGATTGGGTTCGAGCCAGCTCGTTAACCCAAAATAATTTATAAAAAAAAACTATTAACACATAAACATTACAACTTATACACTAGGTTAAAAACTTAAAATTGGAGACACACATTTCTTCTTAATACTCAACCAACTCAGTCTCACTCCCTCAATTCTCTGCTTCTCCAACAACCAACATCAGCTACTTCTCTAGCAACATTCCTACGTCCAGCACTGTTTCAATCTTCTCTAGCAGTAGTCCTACGTCCATTGAAATAGGCTAAAGTATTTTTTGTGCCACCCTAAAAAGTTGGCTTTTCTTTGAATGATGACTGTATGGTCTACTTGAAAATACTAAGATAACTTTATATATATGTGGTCAATTTTGGAAGAAATTCTTTGTTCAAAAATTACTCATATATTTCTTTGTTTAATAACTAAGGGAAATTTTATGAGTTTCCATGAAGACATAATGGCCTTTGACTTTTGCACGAGAGAGGTTTGATGGCGTTTATTCTTACCGAATTTATTTAGCAATAAGCTTAAAGAATTAGCTTTCTTTTGCTTATATTTATTAATATTCTTATTTTGTAATTAACTAGTTATTATAATATAACAGGTGTGTGGAAGAAATTGTATTATATCTATGGACTTTGTTGTGTACGTGAGTTATTCATTTAGTATTAATTTATCATTTGTTCTAATGAGTTTTAATCATTGAATATATACTGTGATTTATAAAAAAATGTTCAATTAACAAAAAAAACATACAATTAATAATTTGGATCGTTTTGGACCAACTCGTTTGTATTTGATTTGGATTCGGGCTCACTTTTACTAATTTGAATTAAATTTGAATTAAGTTAGGGTTTGATCAATTTGGGTTGCGTTAGTTCAAGCCAACTCAAACTGGCCTAGCTAGTATGAATTGTCACCCCTAGCCATATCACATCTAACATACCATGTTTCCACATGCAGACAAAAATGCACAAAAAATGGGAAGAGAAGTAACTAGTAATTACTATAGTAGTAGGCATGAATGAATTTGGGTAACATAATAACTAAAAGATATTATAAAACTTCTGACTACAAAATTATAGTTACCTTTAACATCCTCAGCGAGGTGGGTATACCTTCTGACAGTATCCCAATATTTGAATAAGTTATTTCCGGTGGTAGAGATGGCATCACATAAGAAGGAGATGACAACTTGACACAATCCTTGTAATACTTCCAATTGATGAACTCCAACAGAAGGTTTTCCTCCATCATAACCAGGTAAGAATAAAAACCATGATGCAATTTCATGACTGTTTCTGTCAAAAGCACCAGTACTTAACATAGCTGCTTGTGATAGACGATGTGCTTGCTTCTGTATACCGCTGACTGGAGAGAAAACTGACAAGTATATAAGCGGCTGAAGATGTTTGTACATTAGTGGTGGTGCTCTAATGGGAATTCCACTTGGAGACCATTCAATATATTCCATTAGCAAAGACAACAGAGAATGCTGCAGACTTGTTTGTGAGAACAATGGGCCACTTAACAGATTCATAAAGTACTCAAATGATCCCTCCAAAGCAGTAGGCATCGTGTGCTAAAGAAAATTAAAATAAATATGTGAGCAATGATTCCAGCAATAAAATTTTCATATCAAAAGTTGAAACTTAAGACAGATCCTTCATATTCTGATGATTTTGTATGTCTAACGAAAGCAAATGAACGGACAGAAAAACGAAACTTACAAAATAAATTTTGAGAGCATCTAGCAACTTAGAATAGAAGTATATATCTGCATTTAGAGGTGTTATAAGAATGGAGCAATGATCCAGTCCCCAAATTTCAACAATAACATTCAAAGCACCATTCACAACATCTGGCGTAGGTTCCCCCATAACTCTTTCACTGTCTTCAGGCAAAGAAATATCTGTTACAGAACTCATGCCACTTACAATAATATCTAAATCCTTGTCATTCACAGTGTCTGTTTTCAATTTTTTAACACTACTGTTCCTATGTTCCGAGAAGTCTGCTTTTCTCTTCAAACCTAACTCCTGAGTTTTTGAATGGCCACTCAAAGAAGAAAGCAGAGTCAAAAAGACTTGAGGATCAGGGAATAAGGTTCGGACTTCATCTTGAATCTCTTGATTGAGAGATGGTAAGCCTTGTTTTGTTCTATTATTGGAATTAGAACTACTTTTACTACAATCTAATGCAACAATTAAGGAGTCAAGCAGCTTCAGTGCCTCTAAAAGAAGCTTCAAGGTTCCATGCTTCACTAGAAAATCAGAGTGAAGCAACCCTTTATTGATTACTGACCGACTGAATGAACGAGGACACAAGCATTTCATGATGCTTTGCACATCAACATTATCAAAAGAATCTGGATGTTGACGTTGAGAATCAAGGGAGCCAAAAGAAAGCTCGTTGTTCACTGAGGAAACCAAGTTTGCTGCCATAATCACTGTCAAAAACCTGCAAATGATTCAGCGAACAAGCAAATATGCAGTATAGACAGAAAACAAATATGCAGTAACAAGGGACTGGCTGTAATAGTAAGAAGAAATAGAGAGAAATAAATGAAAATTGGATAGAACATGCAGCAGTGTCAAGAAAACTGACCAATTAGGTGCGGCATAATCTTCAAGGTTGTAAGGGAACTCTTCCATGTAGGCTGCACCAAAGGAGGGTCTCCCATTAACAATAGCCAAAAGCAGATCTCTATGTCTATGATAACCAATCTCATTTGCCTTTAACTTCTTCATCAGCCCTATAAGTCGTTTTGGATTACCTCTTAAGGGACTAGGGCGTCTCATCAAATCTGGCATTAACCCATTGTTAGGGTCAGTACAGACCAAAACCAGAACATTATGTGCCAACTCTGCAGCAGCAACCCCCTTCTCCCTTCCTGAAATATTGACCAATTGCTCCAAAGTAACACTGCCAAACAGCACACTCCTGAGCCCTGGGGGTACCAATGACTCTTCAATGAGAATGCAGTCCCTCAATGTGGACAAGACATAAATAATAGTATCATCATCATCATTACTGAGTCCACGAAGGACACCAGAATACATCTCCTTCTGCTGCAATATCCATCTCAACAATCCAGGCTTACCCACCTCTAAAAATGACATGGCAAACGCAACAAAATCCTTTCTCAATGAAAGCTTCGATTTTTTATCATCTTGTCTCTGCTTGTACTCTGCCAGTTTAGAAAATTCTTGAATCTTGAAATCAAAATTTTTTGCAACCTCAGAAGCCAAACCATGCCCGCGGGAAACAATCGAAGCCATCAGCGAAAGTGCTGCCTTTTGGCGCGCGGATACTTTACTATTAAGCTCCTTATAAACATCTTGCAGATGTTCTTCAATAAGTGATTGAGCTAGCTTATCTAGATGCCTGCTTATCCGAATACTCTCCTTATCATTAGATATATACTTCCCAGCAGAATGGCTCAGAACAGATGAAATTAATTTAAATATGTACAACATTCCAGGTTTTGCTCGATGTAATCCCCAAGCATTCAGGAGTTCCGAGCAACTACACGAACTACGCACATAACTACGCAGAAATTCACCTCCAGAATTACCTCCCAATAACTTGATAAACTCCTTTGAAGCATCAGAGCATAGCTTAATTTCAACTAAATTTATTTTATGCAGAAGCTCTCGACATTTAGTTTCATGTGTCGCTTTGAGCACATAGTTAGAAACTTGTTCTCCTTCTATCTGACTATCATTATAATTATCTGCCATATTCAGTGGCCGCTAGAGAGTTTGTGAGACCCTGACAAGATAAGGCAGAAAGATTACCTATTACAAACTAAAAGACAACCAAGCAAAATACTTCACGGGATTGACCGGCGGCAATAGAGTTGGAGGATACTTGACGGCCAGCGTTGGTGCGTAAGGGAGAGAGCTAAATTAGGGTATGTGAAATAATGTTTGTTAAACATTAATCTTACCGATATAATTTCTGTAAATTAGGACTTAATTGCATAGAATAAAAATTATATGTTTACGTGAATATTTAATATCATTAATTAATTTGATTTTAAATTATATTTGATATTTTATTTTAATATATTTAAATTTTAAATTTTAAAATTATGGATTTTAATGGTTTTTATTTTTAAATTTAAAAAATTTGTAACAATAATATAAAAAATTGTCAAAATAAATTAAAATAGTTATTATTATTTATATTGGATTATATCATACATATTAATATACAATGTAATTAATAATTATAATATAATTATATTTAATTTATGTATTATAATATATCAAACATTTTTTAATAATTTTCAGTTAAAGTATTTTTCTATTTGTACAAATTTTTTATCTTTTTTTCAAATTTTTATTTTACTGATTTGTTTTTTTATATTATACTAGTTAAGTTAATATAATTTGTATATAAATATGCATTATTTAAAAGGAAAAACAAAAGTTATAATATATATCTCTGAAAAAATATTTATAAATTTTTTATATAATATTTAATAAAAAAATTAAGATAATATTATATTACTTACAACTAGTTTGACTTAATTTGATCCTAAATAATAATATACTATAAATATATAATTATAAATAATTTAAGTATTAATAATTTATTATTTAATTGATAAAAATAAAAATTAAGATAATTAATTATAAAAAAGATAATTATTAATATTAAGTAAGATAAATAACATTATAAAAATATAATCTAAATAATTGTTAATATTTTAATTATTAATATATAAAAGTATGAATCTTAAACAAATTATAAAATAACTAAAGATAATAATAATCATTATTTTAAAACATGTTGATAATTTAAAAAAAATTATAAATTATAATTTAAATTTTTACATTTAACATTAACTAATAAAATAGTTTAAAAATATAAAATGACGTGTTTTATAAAAAATAAAGACTCGTAAAAAAAATGTTAAGGGTAATATTTCAAAATTAATTAAATAAGATAAAATTTATAATATTTATATATTTCTTCCGGCATTGTATTAATATTCTAAAATTGAAATGATAATTGTTATTATGGATTTTGACAAATACATCATTTGCTACTTTTTATCAAAATTTTACAAGTTGGTATCCAACTAATTTACTTAATTATTTGTGTATTTATTATTAGCATTCATTGCACTTTTTTCAAATATCAATAACACTAATTATGTTTTATCTTGATTCAGTAAGATCTAAATTACTTTGTGTTATTATCAAAGATAATCTTTTATGTTAAAAAAGATTATAAAAACAGCTATCACATAATTGAAAAATACATTATTTTATATCATCTATATATTATATGTTTTTTTTTTCAAATATCCCATTTCATGTTTTATTTTATTCATTCATCTTTTCCTGTTTCATAATCAACCTCCAGAATTGATCATAACTATGCTAGAATTAAAGGATTGTTTTTAATGTTAACTCGTAGAAAATGAAACCTGATTAAATTAAAATAAAACATTATTAGTATTATCGATATTTTTACAAAACACAAGATATTTTAAAGATAATTACCCTAAAAAATTAATTAATATTTTTTAATATATATTTTCACATTTTAATTATATTTTTTAATTTTAAATCAAAGAAAATTAAATTTTTCCAAGATGGGCCATGATTGTATATTAATATGATTGTGCTTACAAGGATAAGTAATAAATTTTGGAAAAATAAATTAAATTAAAAAAATTATAAATATATTAGTGCCAAAAAAGTCATATTTTATCGAAATGTTTTTGGTTTATTCTGCACCTAATAAAATCCAACCAAAATTTTGAAATAGGGAGAGGTAAAAAAATATTCGTTCTCTTTTTTCTGTTCTGGCTATTTGCATCAATAATTTTTTTCTATTAGGTAATATTTGAAATTAAAAAAATTAATATGATAAGATAAATTAATTTTTTTAATATTAAAATATATGAGTTATAAATAAGAGATATTATTATAATTATAAATTTTAAAAAATATTATTTTAAAAAAATATTACTCATCAATCAATAACTAATTATATAATTTATTTAAATGTTAGTACGTAGAAATATTTTAATTGATATATTGGTATTATTTATTTCCTAGATGATGTTTATGGTAAACAAATATCTTATGTATTTTATAATAATTAACTATAATTATGTTATATTATATAAATAATTATTTAAATTTGTTAAATAATTTATGTTTCAGTAACAACTCGTTATAAATCATTAAAAAATAAAGACTCATATCAATATTTTAAGCTATTAAACATTTATGCATATGATATTTTTGGTTACCTTAAATTAATATTCAAGAATGTATATAAACGTAAACAAATTAACAAATTATATAAGTAATTTAATGATTTTTTTTCTTTTTTCCTCATTTTCTCATTAGTTTTCCTTGTTTTAAGGAAGTTCGTTTCAAAGAGAAATAATGACTCGTAATTCCTATTGATTAAGAATTTGTAGTTTTATCTTTTAAAAATGTTGAATTAAGTGATATCAGAGCGTCATATCCAAGAGATCGACGATGATTTATGGTTTTAATATGCGATCGTTGCAAAACTTCTAATGAAAAACTTTTAGATCATTTGATTGTCTATAGAATACCAAAGTCAGAGAGGCAACATGGCAAAAGAAAACCCAAAAGAAACATCAATCGGTGATGGTAAGCAAATCACCGAATTAAAGAAATAGGTGAAAAACTTAACATTATCAATTTTCATATGACTATCTACTTCTAAGGATAAATAACTTAAGGAAAAGAATGATAAAAAGAGTAAAGAAAAATAAGATGTCAATCCGAACATAGGGGATAACAAAGAAGAACTAGGTAAGAACAATAAACCTATAAATATTTTAAAAAATGATTTTGAGTTTGATATCCTTATGTATACAGGTGATGTTGATGTTGAAAAATTAAACAACTTGATGTTGATGTTGAAAAATTAAACAACTTGATTAACACATTAGAAACTTATTACACAATATATAAGTAATCTAATTCTCAAAAACTAAAATTTGCAAGCTTAAGACTTACAAGTCATGGTTGATATCAATGACACAACGATGAATCAGAGTTATCATGAAAGAAATTTAAGATGCTATTGATAAAACAATTATATCAAGTTGGTTATGAAGATGAAAGATGGTACGTGTTATCACATTTCAAACAAAAGGTTTGGATAGATAGTAGAAAAATGCACAATTGAGTTCCATAACCAAGTTATGATATTAGACATCATTGTTCATCGTAGAGTCTATTGAAAAAGTTACTGCGAAAGCCATCACCATTGAGGCCAAAAACAAAAGAATTGATAGGAAGGACGATAAACAAAATCTTGATAGCAAATTTGATTGGAAGGATAAAGGGAAGCAAAGCAAGGATGGTTCATTGTATAAAAATTATTTTGATCATTGTCAAGCTTATGAACATGCAAAAGGTAAAATAATAGATATTTCATCCAAAGTCGCAATTGAAGAATCAGAGAAATAATAAAAAGACGTGCAACATGTATAAGAGCTTCTAAAGGGAAAACAATTTGATGCTACGCTTCGCCTTATGACAAAACCAACAGATAATAAAAATGCCTACAATCGAGAAGTGTTTTTCTACGTGAATATAACAGTAAAGCAAATTATTGTGTAGGAAAATATTGATCCAAGAAGTTAGAAGAACTTAATTTTAAAGGCTCTAGTGACAAAGGTAGGCTTAAAAATTACATCTTATCCTGGGCGTTATCCACTTAGGTGGATACAGAAGGATATTGACATACAAGTCACCAAGTAGTGTACCATCAAATTCGCAATCACCAATCGATGTGGTGATATATGAAGTACTTCCATTAGACGTATACCAAGTCATATTAGGTAATACATATCTATAAGATTGCCATTCATTACTAGAGGCTTTGCAAGTATCATCTTGTGATGGGGAGGAATTTCACATAAACCCTTATAAGTCGTAAACCACATACAAATTTTTAATAGCAACTCGATCCAAAAAGATTGGTCAATTCTTGTGGATGATTTTTTTTATTAATGATTCGATCCAAAGATTCAAGTTCAAGAACTGCGACATTATTAGCATTAATTTTATTACCTTCATAATATCTAGAAATTACAAGAGGAGTTCAAGGACTTATTTCAGAATGTGCAGAGATTACTACCGCAAAAGCCTATTGAACATGATATCCACTTAGTAAGAGATTCATAACTACCAAACTTGGGTTTATATTGCACATCTTTGATGAAATATGAAGAGATTAAGAAATAAGTACATTAATTTCTTGAACAATGAGTCATCCAACCAAGCATTTCACCATACGATTCACTAGGTTTACTTATTCTCGAGAAAGATAAATAATGGTGTATGTTTGTTAATTATAAGGCACTGAATATCATTAAGTTTTCATCTAGGATAACAAAACTTGGAAGATTACTTTCAAGATGAAACAGAGACTGTTTGAATGGTTGGTTATGTCACTCAGATTACGTAATGCTCCAGTCATTTTTATACGATTGATGAACGAGGTATTCCACCCATTCATTGATGAATTATTTATTGGTTATTTTGATGACATCTTGATATTCGGTCACTTGGAAGGACCATTAATGTCATATTGCTAAGGTTTTAGAGGTTTTACAAATGAAACAGCTATAGTTGAATGGTATGAATGTGAGTTTGGAAGACAACAACTTGTATACTTTGGATTCATTATTGGTGCAAGAGAACTCAAAGTGGATCCAGAGAAATTACAAGTTATCTCCCAATTGTCTATACCCCGTTCAATGACTAAAGTTTGGAGCTTTGTTGGTGCATGCTAATATTTATGAAAATTTATTTGATACTTTCCACAAATAGAACATTGTTTCATTTTCTCACCAAGGCCAATTCAAAATTTGAATGGTTGAACTAATATGAATAATCTTTCCAATTGCTCAAATGGAAGATTATTAAGGCTTTTATGTTAGCATTATCAAATCTGTACAGATTATTCAAAATGGAAGTATATTTGTCTAACTATACTCTAGGAGCCATTATATTTTAGAATGGAAAACCAATTGCATCCTATTATGAGATGTTCAGTGGATCAGTTTTGAACTATATGACATATGACAACGAGTTGTATGCATTACACCAAGCAGTGAAGTATTAGAGAGCTTACTTGTTAGGGAAAAAAAGTTGTAGTTCACTCATATCATAAACCTCTTCAATTTTTTACTATATAATCAAATTTACAATAAACTCACCATATGAAATAGACGTCTTACCTACAACAATTCAACATAGTGATCACGTACAAGAAGGGAGTGACTAACAAGCTGATGGATATGTTATCTTTACCACCAATACCACATAGTTTCTCATTATTAATGGTTATGCAAATCTAGCCAATAGTTCTTTTTTAGTATGTCAAAAGGCATGACACAAATGCTAAATTTAACTCAGCTTATGCCAAGTTACAACAATAAAAGACTAGTGAGTTTCACCTAAAAGATGGAATTATGTACAAAGGAATGCAATTGTGTATACCAGAAGATGGATACAGATTATAATGGATTAGAAAAGCTCATACTTCTAAAGTAGCAAGACATTTTAGGGTAGAAAGGACTTTATTGAATTTTCATCATTTTGTATTCTGGCCAAAGGTGCATTTCGATGTTTCCTTTTACATTTGATATTATGTTCTATGTAACACATCAATATTTCTAATATAATTTAGGACTGTATCTACCATTGACAATACCTAGTCGATCCTAAAAAAGCATTATTATGGATTTTCTAGGTAGTTGCCAAAAATCAAGTCTAAATATGACTAAATATTTGTAGTAGTAAATCAGTTCAGTAAGATGATAATTCTCATTTATTGCAAGAAGATCATAATTGGAGAAGGAGCAGCTAAGTTACTTTTATAAAATGTTTGGAAACATTTTTCTCTACCAACATGGATTATTTTTTTACAGAGATAGTCGATTTCTAAGACATTTTTGGAGTTCTTTATATGGGATCATGGATATCAAGTTGAAACAAAGAACTACTTTTCATCCATAGACTGACGGACAAATAGAAGTCGTTAATCAAACCATGGTGCATTTGTTAAGGGGTTATAATTCCAAACATCCAAAAACTTGAGATGAAAATCTCCCCTACCTACAATTTGCTTTTAATTGAGCAATTTATGGCTTCACACTAAAATCTCCATTTGAGTTTTTTTGACATACTTACATCAAATTCCTTTTGACTTGGCATTCACTACAAATGATAAGAAACTAAGTGGAAAGAAAGACGAACATGTTTGAACATATAAATTTTTTGAACAAGTCTGTAAGATCCACAAAAAGGTATAGGTATAAGTGCTACGATCTAAGTAGAGATATAAAGCTCGTCATGATAAGCATCGTGTGTCATGTACCTTGAAGGAGTATGACCTAGTATGTTTACACTTTAAAAATGAGTGGTTGACCCAAAAAGGCAAGAAGCTTAAGCCTATTTTTTATTGATCATTCAAGATCATCAAACAAATCATTGACAACGTCTTCCGACTTGAATTTCCATCATACATAAGTAAGTAATTGGTTATTAATGTTGAAAATATAAAGCTCTTTAAGACATCTTTACTTGATAATGATCCCGACAATGACACTCATCTCCCATCAATTAATGAGTTGAGAATGGAACAAGAAGACCCTTTGAGAAAGGATTACATCTTAGAGCAAAAGGAATGACATTTGACATAGTAAGCATGAATATTTTCAAATTGATAGAAAATGTCAATTTCATAATAAATCAAAATGATATATTTGAGACAAGGTGACTCTAAAGTTCCCACACCTCACCATTTGACTTGAGCAGAAGCTCAAGATTCTTGAACAGGGGAGTCATACTCCATGAGGATCTTACATATTTTATAAAATATAAAATCTAAGATTAGATTGTACGATAATTGATGCATTCATAAAGGATGAAAATAATTATTTAAAACCATTAAATAAGGTTGGTAACAATTCATTCTAAACCATTCCATAATAAAGCCATACACTACTTTAACATTTTAAGTCATTCGACATTTATATATACATTTGATATTCTTAGTTAGCTTAAATTAGCATTCAAGAATATATATATCAAATTATGACAAGTGAATGAATTTGATAAGTATAAAAGTCACTATTCCTTGTTCCTATTAATTAGGAATTTATAGTTCTATCGCCTAAGAGTTTTGGATAAATTTCATTTTTAGTAATTTAATTTGAGTGTTGATACATCTTTTAATCATTTTGAATAATACTTTCTTTTTTTTAATCAAAGTTGATCGTATGTGTCATACATGACAAATTAGATAAGAAAATTTATAAAAACTTAAGGAAAAAGAATTAATGCAAGATAAAAAATTAATAGTTTGAACCATTATAATCATTGTTATTTAAGATTCAATTGCCTACTTAATATATTGGTTTTTTATGTCCTATATTATTAAAATATTCAAATTTAATACCCTAATTTAATTATTAATACTTTTTTAGTCATTAAATTATTATTTTTTGATATTGAATTTTTTTCTCTAATTTAACATATAGAGTTTACATAGCTAACTTTGACAAAAAAATAACACCTTTATTTAAAATGGTAAAAAGTATATCAATATTTAAATTATGATACTAAAATAAATATTTTAATAATACGAGATATAAAAGAAGAAATTATCATTGATATCTCAGAACTTTTAGTTTATTTACATAAGCTAATGACTTTTATAAAAAGAGTTATAATGTTCTCGACTTTCATAATTAATATCATTAATGTTCTCAAATATTTAATTGTATTAACTTTTTATCAAATAGTGTATTTTTATTTCATATAGTTCTAATATCAAATTATGGTTAAATTCTTTTGATTATAGTTGATCATTTACTGAACTTAATTCAATATTATATGGATTAAATTCATATATTGAACTTATGGTAACGATAAAAACATGCACAACTTTGGGTGTAATTGTATTATTATTCATACATTATGGGTTAAAAATACACATTGTTGGGTATGTTTTTATCGTTACCCATATGTTGTGGATATATTTGTAATAAAGTAAATATTTTGAATATTATTACAAATTATCCTATATATTGTGAACATAAAACATAATTAATCCTATATTTTTGAAAGCTTGTTTTCTAAATTTATATAGTTTGAATTTTTATATTTTTTATACTTTTGTTTATAAGATTTTATATTGTATTTATATTTTTCTAGTATTTTAAAATATCTAGAATCACAACGAATTTTATCATATTCTCTTATTTTTTTATATTCTTATGTTTCTTAATATTTAATGATTATCCAGTTTTTAGGAGTTTGTATTTTTTTTCTTAAGATGTCTGGTATAGTTTCTCTATTCCTTGTATTCAATTATTTAATTATAATTTTATGTAATGCTATAGGTAATATATGAAAAATTTATAAATTTCTTACACAGAGGGTGATAAATTGTAATAATACATTTATATTCAAAAATAAATAAATCTATATAACACATATCACATATCACATATTTTTATATTTGTTAAATGTCATTTAGTTTTTTGAATTTCATTTTCATTGGATTCAGTGATATGTCTATATTTGTCTTCTCCAATAAATTTATTGTATATTTTATTTACTATAATATCTAAGTACTCACTACTTTTGAAAACATCACCCTGTATTTATAAATACTATTATTTTATTAAATTTATAAACCAAATTTTAACATGTTTTATCATTTTGTAAGCTACTAAGACTTTACTAGTTGAATGATATGATTGTGTGGTTAAAAAAGTTTATACTTTACACTTATACTACAAGACCATTAATCTAATACTTTATTTTTATCTCTTGTGCAATCTAAATCTAAAATTTCAAATTTATAATTGTCATGCATTTTGAATTATAGTAAAACATTACCTCTAGTTTTCTAATATATCCTTATTTTATTTTGGGTTATTATTTTCTTCGATCATTCTTCTAGTCTTTGCCTATTTATTTATTCTTTATATAGGTTAGATATTCCTTCTTGATGAAAGATGTGGTAATGAAATATATCTCATATGTTTTTTAGGTTATATTTTTTAGGTTCTGTTAGATTAACATACTAACTAATTTTTTTATATATTCAAAGTTCATAAATTATTCTTCTAATTTTTCTATACATTCCATTAAACTAAAATTATGTTTTTTTTTATTATTTTTGAGTTTTTTCTCATTCTTTCTATTATATTTTCCAAGTATTAATGCATTTTTTATGTGTTTCTTCTTTTAATTCTATGATTAGATCAAACTTATAATTATGATTTCAATGTCTCTATGTATGTTATTTACACTCATCCTTAATATTGTAAATTTCATATGTATGTCTTGTTGTAATTTTTTATTATGACCATATTATTTTATTTATTTAAATTTATTTTTGTGTTTTATTTATGTCCATTAAGAACTTAATATTTGATTATTAATCTATATCTATTTCTTATGTTAAAGAAATAAACATTTCATTTTAGTTATTTGGTTTTTTTGAACATTATTTGAATAATATTGATATTATTTTCTTCTTAATATTACGTCATCGACTAATTTTTTCATTTATTTAACTTATTGTTTTAGTTTTGTCATATATATTTCTTTATTAGAGTTTTATTCTTGAGGATCTATAAATATAAACTTTTATATATTACTTTTTTTCTTGTTATAATATCTAAGTTACATTGTTAAGGCATTTCAAGGTATGTTAATATTTTTGATTTTATTATTTGTCTAATTTTTTTGATTTTTTTTTATATTTTTATGAATTTATTTTTTATATATATTGAATTATTATTGTTTGGACATCTTGATTGACCCAAAACACGACCCTCGCAAACCACCCAAGTTAAGTCACCAGTCTAAGATGGGAGGTAAGACATCCCATATGTTATACCCGGTCTCAAGGACAACAAGAGCTCAAGGATAGTACAAATTAAATTCGACCTAGATCTTTGACGTGTTGTATTTTAGGTCAATTATGTTACTTTGACATGTAAATATGTGTACACATTATATGATTGACACATGTATCTATAAATATTTTATAAATAGACGGACTCCTAATGAGGATCTACACATTCAATCAATTGTTTTAACTTCTTTATAATACTTCTCTCTGAAATATCGAATCTAAACAATTATGAGTGTTTGTTAATAATATGATAATATGTAATATACTGAAAATAGATGATTTAACTATTTCATTAAATCTCTCCCTTTAAATTCATAAATTAGACTTAATATTTAGTTTAAGTTCTTATCATTGATATTAATACCAAACCTAATATATGGTGTGAATTTTAACTTTTATTAACTTAGATTTTCATAGATTATTTTTAAAAAAATATATTTATTATTTATTATTATATCATCTAGCATTACTAGTTTTATTAGAGTGTCACTTACATTTTTAAGATGTATTTTTATTAATATTTAAAATCATTCTAAATGAATGTATCAAATTTTATTTATTTTAATCACTTGATTTTTGATAGTGTATTTATAATGATTTTTTTATTAATTAATAATATATTATATATTTATTTTACGTCCGTAATGTTAAGACTAATTTTTTATTACTTAATTTATAATAAATTATGTATTTTATTGAAAATATTTTTTATTTTTGAAAATAATAAATCTTTAAATTAAACTTATTCATTAATATTTAATATTATTTTTTATATTTTTTAATATTTTTATAATTATTATTTTTTGTGAAAAATATTTATATTTTTACTATTTATAATTTTTTATATAAAATTATTATTTATTTATTAAATTTAAACAAATAAGTATTTTTAAAATTTTAAGTGAATTTATAATAATGCATCATAATTTAAGTTATTATCAACGTAATTTTATTTGAGTACGTGTAATAAAAGGCTAAGTTAAAATATCAGCCTATCTTTGTGTACCACGTGTTTCCCCCAAAGCGCATATCGCTAGCCGACTCTCTTTTTCACGCTAAAAGAACTTCTCACCCCTCCTTTCTTTCCAAAACCCTCTCTATTTTTTTTCTTCTAAATTACGTTCAGGGATTTTGATACGATGCAACAGCCAGGAGCAACGGGAATGGTTCCTCCACCGTCGGTGCAATCCATGGCGTCCAACCAACAGAATCAGTACCAGCAGCAGCCTTGGATGTTGATGCAGCAGCAGCAACAGCAAGTCTCACAGCAGCCGATCCCACCTCCAGCAGGGTGGGTCCCGCCAGCTGGACCTCCGCCTGTTCAGAATATGCAGGCACAGCAGTACCCAACTGCACTCAATACCTCCCCCAACGAGATTCGTTCCCTTTGGATCGGTGACTTGCAGCCCTGGATGGACGAGAACTATCTTCTCAGTTGCTTCGCTCACACTGGAGGGGTATTTCTGTCATTACATTGACTTCTTATTTTGTGCTCTTTGTTTAATTTTCGAACTTATTATCTTTAATTTTCTAGTTTCTATATTTATTGTTGTTCAATTGTCATGTAACGTGGAAATTATGTTTGGATGTCAAGAAGTGTTGTAGAAGAGGAAAGTAGGGTGTGTTTGAGTTGATGTATAATACTTATAGGAGCTAAGCTTTATTGTTCTTGGAATTCATGCATTGTTAATTTAACAACTTCCTAGCGGGCTTGGTCAAACGGATTTTTCTTTGTCTAAGATTAAGATTCTAAGTTTTATTCTTCTTCTTTTGCTGAAGGTAAAAGAATTTACGGGTCTTGAGTTTTGTATTATGCCGTCTGTCCTATTGTGTCTGATTGATTGGTTTGCACGGGTTGTCACAGGCTGTCACGGCAAAGGTTATCCGAAACAAGCAATCAGGGTTACCAGAAGGATATGGTTTTATCGAGTTTGTTTCTCGTGCCGCAGCGGAAAGCACTCTACAGACATATAATGGCTCATTGATGCCAAATACCGATCAAAATTTCCGGATGAATTGGGCCACTCTTGGGCCTGGTGAGAGGCGCCAAGATGAAGGTCCTGACCATACAATTTTTGTTGGGGATTTGGCCGCTGAGGTTACTGATTACACTCTGCTAGAGACTTTTAAAGCTGTGTATTACTCTGTTAAGGGTGCAAAAGTTGTTACCGACAAGACAACTGGACGCTCTAAGGGATTTGGGTTTGTTAGGTTTGGTGATGAGAGTGAGCAATTACGAGCCATGACAGAAATGAATGGGCAGTATTGTTCCACAAGGCCTATGCGTATAGGACCTGCTGCTAATAAGAAACCAGTTACCACCCAGCAGAGTGGTATGTATCCTGGTTAATATCTAGTCATAAGGCCATATGAAGTGATAGCTAGGCGAACTCTCTTTTCCGTGTATGTTTCTGCTTGATTTTTGATTTGTTGTGGTCTTGCTATTACTTGATTTAGCATGTTTGGTAAGTATATGTTTGTTTTGCACACTTTGAGATCAACATGTAAATCTCAGTTAAATATTTCGTCCGTCCTTTCGGTTTATTCGGTTGAAGATCAGAGGAACTTCTGAATCATTTCGTTCTAGCATTTACCTTTTTAAACTTGGCCACATTTAATCATGCTAAAATAATCATAAACTTATATAAAACTCATGTTGTCTTAAAGCAGGATACCAAGAGGCTCTCATTTTTTCAGGGGTCTGGAACTGATTTCAGCTGAAATGATTCCACTTTAATGTGTGGCCTCATTTTAGGTCAGTTATTTAGTTTATGTCATAAGCTTCTTAGTTAATTTACTCGTGGCATTTATTATGCTACCTTCAAGAGTTACTTTCCTAGCGACTTACATATGAACAGCTACCAGTGAAGTTTACTTACTCTTCTGCTTTTACCTAAATTGGCACGAGTCCTTTTATTCATTAATTTAGTAGACAGAGGCCATTGTTTTCTTTTCGCAGTTTTGTTCAGCAGATTTCTTTATGTTCTTAAATATTTTAGTGTCTTACTTTTTCGTTTTAGAGTTTTGCTTTGATTTATTTTATTCTTGGTTACATTTTTGGTTTAGACTTCAAATTGGGTTTGCTTAATTCATTGTGTGTAACTATACGATTACACACTAATGCCGTTAAAGAGTGTCTCGATCAATTGCTATACTCTTTTAAGTTCCGTATTAGCCTTATTGCACTTTTACTGCCCCGTTCAAGCGATAACTATATTATGCATTTTGTCGCTATTGAATCCTCATGGTCCCCATTAATGTGGATCACATCTTATCATCTAATATGTTGAATTGCTTTATAGCTTGAACATCTTTTGATTTTGTTTTGTTTGTTTGTTTTTTTTTTTGGGGGGGGGGGGATTAAACCTGCTTGTCCTATTTCTGAATGCCCATCTGAGCTTCTGCTATTTCATGTATGTTTTCTGGTATATTTTGTGATTTTATGAGTATAATATATTATCAATGTATTGTACTGGTAAATTAGTATTGGCTTTCTTGTCCATTTACTTGCAAGCGTAGTGTGAATTTGTTTTTGAGGCAGGTGTTGTGGTTATGGTTTTATGAATAATGGGGTTGGCAGCTTTTAAAAAAATGAAATTTAATATAAGATTCCAGTAGCAGACTGTTGAACTATGTTATTTCAGGTTACATTTTATGCATGAACCAGAAAATTGTTACGCATAATAAATGTTAATTGGTTTCTGTCATATAGATGCTTTTGGTTTCTACAAAAATATAGTCTGTGCATCTGGTTGTATAATCCCTTGCTATTATAAGCTAGTTCTCATTTATTTTTCATTTGCAGCTACATACTCGAATACTCAAGGAAACCAAGGCGAGAATGATCCAAATAATACAACTGTAGGTAGATTGTTTTACTGTTGACATCATATGCTTCTTTACTTGTAGTGACTCATTGCTTTTCTAAATGCAGATTTTTGTTGGGGGTTTGGATCCTAGTGTCAGTGATGACATGTTAAAACAAGTATTTGGCCAATTTGGTGAGTTAATTCATGTTAAAATACCTGTAGGCAAGCATTGTGGATTTGTTCAATTTGCTAACAGGTAAGTAATCCAGTCAAATAAAGGTTATCAAAATATTTGCTCACTTGTACCTTTTCCTTCTTCCTAATTACTATCTTATGTAGTCATCTTTTTTGCATGATATATTTCAGATTTTGTGCTGAGCAAGCACTATCAATGTTGAATGGAGCACAGTTGGGAGGGCAAAGTGTTAGACTTTCCTGGGGACGTAGTCCTACAAGCAAACAGGTTTTACAGGCTCTGCCTCTTAACTATTGTCATTTTTATGTAAGCAACAGCCAGACTCATGTATTATTCTTGTTTGGGCAGTCTGATCAGAGCCAGTGGACTGGTGGATATTATGGATATACACAAGGTCATGCATATGAGGCATATGCACCTCCAACCCAAGACCCCAACACATATTATGGAGGCTATGGTGGTGCATATGGGAACTACCAGCAGCCTGGTGCTTATCAACAACCTCAGCAGGTGAGCACTATTTTTATTTGAGCTGTTCTTTTTCTTTCTTAATTTCTGTTCTTAACGTAATAAGGATTACAGTGAGTGCTTGTTAGAGGTGTTTGATTATTCTGTGTTCGTAACACAATGTAGTAGCATTGAAGTTGCACACTGTGCAGTTCATTGTTTGTTGATGGTCTGTAATCTGTTTCTCTTTGCAGTGATTTGTGGCTGACTTGAATCGTGGGGGTTCTGGTGTTTTTCTTGGAGCAATACAGATGAACTCATTTTGAGTGATGTGCTGCTTTTCATATTGACGTTTTAGCCATGTTCCCTTGTCATTTGCTCATTCATGTTCTGATTCCTCCCTCCCAGGAGTCTCTTTTCCCTAAAATCCGTGCTATTTCTGGCCTTGGCACACTTCATACTATGATATAACTTGCTAGATGCTGGATTGGCTATTTTCTACTATAATGGTGCCTTTGTTGGATATTTTTTTTCTTCTTTTTAATGGTTTCACAGACGCATACTTGGATATTTCTCCTGCTTCCTGTAGGCATTCTGGATATGGGTCTTTCTTAGGTTATGTTTTGTTTGGCTCACATGTGAGATGTGTAACGGCAATAGTAATAAAATCTAATGGAATGGAAACATTATTTCTTTTACTTATATAGCTTATTTGGCGTGATCATTGGAATTGGAATGCATCCCAACTGACTTTACCTTTATAATCACCATTCGTTAACTGAAGTTGATACATTGAATAAATATTTATTTCTTTATTTTGAGATATTATGGTATTTATTTAATTAATTAATGTCTGTTACATCATTAGCAAATAATAATAATAATATTATCCGCTACATCCTTCGTAAGGATCGAAGCCAATTTGGCTCATCTTTAATCTAAGTTACGAAATAGTCGCGCAATTAAGTTTGCCCAAGTATGGGCATTAATCCTCTTAGAAGTAAAGCAGCAACTAAAAAAATGATTTTTATTAAACGGTGGATCATGAAGCATTGTATTGGGCTTTTAAAGGCTTAAGTTGACGATTAACATTTTTTTTCTTTTTTAATGTTCAAATATTAGCTATTACCAATGAGTAGTTAATATTCGGTAAAAAAAAAATGTTGCTAATTTTGAAAGAGTTTATAAGAGTAATGTCAAGTATATCGTACTTATTTTTTCACTGACATTTATCATATTGTATTGTGTTAGTGTTATTTAAAAAAAATATTTTTTAATTTTTAAAATAATTTTAATATATATGACAATATAAAAAATTGGGTGAAAAAAAAGTATGATACGAGCATTTCTCATATTTTAAAGAGTAACAATGCAGATACGAAAGTAATTTAAAAGAAATATATTTTGTCTTTAAAATAAAATAAAAATGAAAGCTTTTATTTAAATGTTTCCTTATATATATATTAAAATAATTCTTGTTATTTTTTAGGAACGTGTAAATAATTTGATTAATTCGTTTAAATTGAAAAATTTGATCCGATTAACGGTTTAAGATTGGATTAAATTGATAAATTTTATAGTTAGATTAGATTCAAATTAAAAATTATACAATACGTTTGGATTTGGATATGATTGAATTGACATATTTTATAAACTGTTGTATTCAATCCGGACTAAATTATTATTAATTTATAAATAAATACATATTTTATTTTATAATATATTATATTTAAATATTATATATAGTATAATTATATTAGATCATTATTTTAATTTAAAAATAAATATTTATAATAATTTAATAATTATACAGACATATTTTTTATTGTTTTAATTTTTTTAATTGTGACTATAAATAATAATATTTGTTACAGAAATATAAATTTAAAATTAAAATTTATGTATGTCATGTTTTATATATGACAATAATTCATAAATAAATTTCAATATAAATCTTATCTGTTTGAATTTTGATTGATTATGATATAAGATTAGATTTGAATAGAAAATCTTAAAATACATTCGAATCAAATTGGATTTATTTTGATTAAAAACAAATAATTTTAATATGATGTTTACCCATAATTATTTTAATAATTGTACCAATCAAAAAAATTTAAGATAAATTAATAAATATATTATTAAATTATCATAAAAATTATTGACATTATCATATTTTATCAAATAATAAAAACAAATTAAATATTATTAGTGTTACAAATGACAAATCTATCACTTAAGTTCTTATTATTAGTATAAATCTATTATCAAATTCTTTATTAATTGTATAAATTTATTATCAAATTTTTTATTAATTGTACAAATTTACTATCAAATTTTTTATTAATTTAACAAATATATTAATAAAATATAAAGTAAGGGTATGTTTTTACTATCAAATTCTTTATTAATTTTACGAATCATACGCATTCTTTTTTGAAATCAATTTTTTTTATGATTTTGAGTGTGTATCTGGGGCATTAATATGATTAATATTTATTTTAGCAAAATAATAAAATAAAATAAATTAATATTAATAAATTGTTTAAGCTTGCAACCGGAAAGTAACGTCAAAATGCTAGATCGCTATCCAAAGTAATATTATTAAAATTTATAATAATAAAAATAATAATATTATTTTAAATTGATAATAACATAAAATAATGAGAAAAATATTAATTTTATTATCATAAATTTTAGAGTAATTAATTTTGTAATTTTCCTTATAAATTTCATACATGGTGTAATAGAAAATGTAGGATTTATGTAGAATACTTGTTTTGGAAAAATAATATAGAATATATATTAATAAAAATAGTTATACTTGAAATAATGATACATAAAAAGAATTATACGTAGCAATATTTAATTCATATCTTGAAAGTTGGAAGTGAAATGATTAAAATATCACTTTTTAAAATATCTATATATTAATTAAGTAATTGATGGAGCAACCATATTTAAGAAATATATTAGAGGGATATTATTCAAATAAGTGCATAACATAATATTTTTTTATATAAAAATTTGCTAAAAAATATTATAAAATTATATATATATATATATATATATATATGAGTATCATTCGTTTATTTTTTTTTAAATATGATAATGAAAAAATTTCAATATTATTTTATTTTTGTAATAATATAAAATATTAATAATATATTTAATATGAATAGATCATAATTGAAGATAAAATTAACAATTAACATTAAACATAATTTAATTTTAGCATGGTTTGTCCAATAATTTGATAAATAAAACTAATTTCGTCCATTTCAATTTATAGGTTTGAATTATATCAATTATTTTTATTTGATCTTAAAAATTCATTTTTAACATCTTTTTTTAATATATATTTTATAATTAATATCTTTCTCCTTAGAGGCCTCGACCCTATTGGGTAAAAAGGACAGGCTTGGCAAGTTAGATGTTGTGGGTGATGGTGGCATTTCGATTGGCTCACATCTATAGAAGTGAAGTCCCTTATAAGAGATAGAAAGGTAAGGATAGGTCAAGGGTACGTAGGTATCAGGTCTTAAACTCTGAAATAGTCGACCAGGTTCTCAAGGTACACAGTTGAGTAATCCATTCATGTAAAAACAAAGAACAAATGAGTCAATAGTTTGAGTTGTCAATAATGGTATTTACTTCGTTATAGAAGAACGACCTGTATACTCGTCAGTATAGTCCCTCAAAACCCTATATTTTTTTCAAATGGATTATAGTTAAGATGTCTTTGTAGCTCTCATTTGAAGTATTATGAAGATCGATTATCCTAATTTTTTTCTTTCCATATAGACCAAACTTATTTATTAACTCACTTGCACAGGTTTGGGACGTGATGAAGTGATGGTTCCAAGTGCAATGGACTGGTAATTTGACCTTTTCACCCTAAATGTCTCCGATGATATAAAAATATTTATCCTTCTAACCCAAGGTACTATTATAGAGTTTAAGGTGTAGTATGTGCCTAACAACACAAGACATATATACCCTACTTTTGCCCGGGTTATTTCTCTTTAAACAATACATACACCTGATTTTGTCGCTTGTCAAATCCACTCTGTGTTCACCAGCGATGATTGGAAGACATAAAAGAGTTCACCATTCGTTGGGATTAACTTAGGCAAGGTTGATGTCAAACGTATCGAAGGCATAAGCTACCATTATGGGAAATTGGAACTAGAGTCCTATTTTAAAAGTTACTAAGTGTATTACCTACCACTCCGCTAGAGGATCATCAGTGTCACATAAATGAAAGGGTACCGGAACCATACCTATATAGGGTGGGATACCATATTTATGATTAATTTCCAACAGGTTGTTAATTGTCAAATCACTTGGCATATTTTTCGATCTAGTACTTGTCTTTAGTTCGATGGATAGACTCACCATTGTTATCGCGTTTCTTCTTGGGGCGAGGTACCTTTGCCGTTGTAGATATGAGGAAGTGAATGATGGATATTGATATTTGCGAAGACGATGGGGAAATAAGGCATGACCTAGATGAAGCGAGGATGGTTAGGAAGTTCTCCTTAATAAGTGCACCATCTGTTTTGGTCAGTCATTCATTGCGACCTACATAAGCTTCAATAGGTCTCTCATCTTTTTTTGAGCTCGTTGGGCGAATTTGATGTCAAAAGTATTGAGGGGACAAGTTACTATTCTGGGAAATTGGTACCGAAATCCTATTTTAAAAGTTGCCAAGTGTATCACCTACCACTCCGCTAGAGGATCATCGGTGTCACATAAATAGTAGGGTACTGATTCCATACCTACATGGGGTGGGATACCATATTTATGACTAATTTTCACCAGGTTTACTTGGTATTTTTTTGATCTAGTGCTTGTTTTAGTTTGATGGATAGGTTTACTCTTGTTATCACACATCTTCTTAGGACGAGGTAGCTTTATCGATGTAGATACAAGGAAGTGAATAATGGGCATCGATCCTTGCAAAGATGATGAGGACACATGGCATCACCCAAATGAAGTGGAGAGGGCTATAACGTTTTCCTTAATAGGTGCATCACTTGTTTTGGTCGATCATTCGTCGTAACCTACAAAAGTTTAAATAGGTCGCTCAACTTGTTCTAAGTTCGTTGGCAACAGACTGAGTCATGAGATCATTCTTAAGGAGTTTCTATAGAAATAATTTTTGTACAACCTAGGTAGACATCTTTGGAAAACGTCGAATGTACTATACCTTTTTTTATTAGAAGACATGGTAAAAAGAAGGAAAGGATGAAAAAATTACCTAATTGATGAAAAAAGTTGCAAATATGTTGACAAGCAACCTCAGAATAGTAAAGTGGATTGGTTTTACCAAGAAAGTTGCTAGCCAAAATGTCATGTTTTTTTTTCTATTTTAGAGAAAGAATGGAAGATGAACGGTTTATACTTTAAAATTAAAATTAATACTCGAGAATAATCCCTAAATTTCCTAAAATTTTGAATAGAAGAGTTAAAGCTAAGAATGTTATGTGTAGAGGGATCGTTATCCTAATGACCTAAATTACCTTACTTGGATAAAAGCATGTTGTATTGAGTACCATATATATAATGATATGACACTAGAGTATAGACTTATTTTCCTTTGGTGCATTCTCTTCATAACATTCTGCCTGTTGTATCGAGTACCATATATACAATGATATGACTTTGCTTGAATAAAAGCCTGTTGTATCAAATACTAGTGTCAAATGATACGATGGCTCTTCACGTTTCTAGTGACCTAATGGCTTTTTAGTAACCTAATTTGTAGAACAACAACATGATTTTGATGAATTGGATTATTGTTGTAAAAATATCATGTTTAGGTTGTAAATAATACTTTGGCAGAGTATCTATTAATATAATACCTATATCTTATATATCTATATATAATTTACTAATGAGATAAATAAAAGATTTAAGTATTATCTTCTATTTTATATCTTTATGAAATTATCTTAATAATTCTACAAACACAATATATTAAAAACGCTAAGTAGAAAATTTATTACTTAAAAGATACCGGTTAACAATTTTATTTCGTGGGGTAACTTATTTGTGTCTTTATAAGAATCCAAACAAACATGCAAGTTTTAAAGCAATTAAGTAGAAGACTAACTTTATCTAAAAACTATCTTGATTCCATAATGCAATTTTTCTTTATTGTTCATAACGTAATGAATGCACTTTTTATATACATATTTACCAATTATATGTATTGAAGATTTAAATTATATATAGACAAAATTATATAACTCTGAGTAACAGTACTTGATACCTTGTGGACTATAAGAGTTGATTTTGAATTCTAGTGTAGGTAAATGTAAATTTTATTTTGAAAGGAAAAATGGTTCTAGCTAGATGGTAAGAGAGAAACGATGAGGAGGATTTATTTGTAAATTTTATTAATTAAATTAATTATTAAATAAGATAACTTGTGATAAATGCTCCTTAAATCAAAATATTTATACTAATCAACTCCTTATATTATTAATTAATCTCTTATATTTTATAAAAATATCAATGAATAATAAATTTTACTATTTATTTAATATTTTAATAGTTTTTATAATAAATATCATAACAAAAAGTTATTTTTACCTTTTTTTATTTATCAATAAAATAAAATAGTAAAAAATAATAATATTTTATTCAAAATATTAATAAAAATATTTTATTTTATTTTATTTACAAAATTAAAAAATCAATAATAATATTTTAAAGATTAAATATTATATATATATATTTTAAATTTATTATATTAATAAGTTCTTTACCATATATATATATTAGTAAAATATTACAAAAATCATACCCTTTAAGAGTTATAATAATTTCTAGCGATCGAGAACCTATATAATTACGAAAGCCACAAGTGTCAACTACAAGCCGTGAAAAGCAGTCCCCACTCCACAGTAGCACCTTTGCTTCCAGACATGCATTTCAAACCAATAATTATAAACACTTATTAATTGTTTTTTAATAAAAATAATTATTAATATTATTAAACTACTTTATATTATTTGTATTATAAAAATAAATTATTATTACATTTTTCTATTATTTTTATAATATATTCATTATTAATTTTAAAAATTATAAAAAAATATCTCTAATAATTAACATAAATAAATACACTAAAGATAAAAAAATATTTTTAATTATTTTTAAATTTAATAATAAATATATTATGAAAGGATGTTTTAATAACCCTACTATAAATTTAATAATTTTTTATATTTTAATATATTTAATTAATAATTAAAATTTAAATAAAAAATAATGTATTTAAAATTTATAATAAAAATAATATTATTTATATTTATTTTATATATTTTTATTATTAAAAAATATGATAAAATATATAACTTAAATAAACTTAAATGATTAAATCAATTTAAATTTATTTATTATTAAATTAAAAACATTTAATTAAATCTTACTTAATATAAATTTTTTTTTTGTGCATTGGTGGTATATTGTATACTTAATTCACAATCAAGAAATACGTTGACCGTAAATAGTATACAGAAGAGAAGATACGTTTTCGTATATCACGGCTCAGCTTTTCTACTATGTATTACAGTATGCGCGTTGCTTTCTTCAGCTTGTAATCCTAATCTACCCTGAAGGTCCCCTCTCTCTTTGTACTTTCCTCTTCATGTTCTACGCATACAAATACGCTCAGACATACATCACAACCCCAGCAACAAACACACAAACACAAAGCACAAGTTCAATGTTACTTTCTCTATCTATAAATGGCTGAATATCGCCGAGAATAATGAAGATATCTGGTAAACCCCACCTAGGAGCTGCATTTCCAGCGAACCGTTTGATCAAGGCCCAAAGCCCATTTTCAGACTCGGATCTTCAACATATAACTAGCACCACAAAACCCACCAGAAGAAAACATCGGACCCCGGGGATTGGCCGGATTAAGAGTAGCAAAGCTACGAGTGGAAAACAGAGTAGACCTGAGACCCCTTTACTGAAATGGAAAATTAAGGATGGTGGGCATAGCGTAAAGGAAGAGAATGAGGTTGAGAAGAATGATGGTGAACGGAGAGTTGACAGGAGAGGGAAGGGAAGAGAGGCATCTGTGTCGGCGAGGAAGCTCGTTGCTGTTCTTTGGAGACTGCAGTCACCGGAGGCCTTTTCCGGTGACTGCGGAACGGTTGGCCAACTAGGGTTTGAGGTGGGTTTTTACTGACTACTGAGAATGTTTGTTTTAAAGGTTTTGGGTTGTGAAAGATCTGAACTCGATTAAATGTGTGATTTTAAAACAGATTGATTCCATCAAAGTTGGCTGGAGTTTGACTTTTTTTTTACCTGTTAAATTTTTGTTTGTGGAGTTTTCTTAATGTTTGTTGTTGTGTTTATAGCAATTTAAGGCTGAATGATAACTGGTAAGAATGATTTTGTTCTTTAAAGTTTTTTTTTTAAAGGTTCCCTTCCTACTTTCTCGCTTGCTTTTATCCTCTTTTTTTGTACGTAGTGTGAGTTGTGGATCAAGGTTTTAGCCTTTTAGGAGTTGTGCTGATAATGAGTTTGATGAACCGTTGTTAGGTAAATATGAAGAAGTGCTTTTGATAGCACAAAAATGCTTCTGAACAATATTTAGGATTTAGGAGTACTTCCGGGTCTCAGAAATTAGAAGCACAAATTATGTTATTCTTTGAGAAACCACTTTGGGAAATTACAAAAAAAAAAATAATATCCTTATAACTTATAATAACAAAAATAACACTATAATACTATTGAATGAGTTTTAATTAGACGACGTTTAATATTGAACGAATCTAAATGGTTTTAGTTCAATTTAAACAGTGTCCAACCGGACGAAGTTCAAAGTAAAATGATGTACTATATATATATATATGAGGTGGACATTAGAGGTGTTATTTATGTGGTTGCAAGTTCTAATAGAACTATTTTTCTTGTTTTCACGAACACTTTTGTCATTAACCACCTTTATTTAAATTACAAGCAAACCAACCCAAAATTTGTCATCATGGCACATGTGACATGACTATCCAGTAATGCTCTAGTTCTGTGTCTATGCTTTAAATTGTCTATTTAAGTGAAGCGTCTTTAAGGATTGATCAGTATCTTTCTGAATTTAGGGTTGAGAAAAATGGTATTGTTAAGATCAATAATGTGCCTTCACGTAACCTAAATCTATGAACTTTTGCTTCATGATGGTCAAGACACCGTATTACAACATTGGACATCACTTTGATGACTCTAAAAATCCCAGCACACTTTCTTATTATGGAGATTTTGAATTTTATTGTTGACTTTTTTACTACTGCAGTTGCGTGGTCAGCAATATGGAGTGCCATTTCAATGTCATCGCAATGGAAAGGTGTATGGTTCTGAGGCAAATGACTATTTACAAAGTGCTAGTTCCACCCCAAGGAATGGGTTCTTGAACAAGGTACGCCTTTATCTTAGTTCCAGATTGGTAAAGAACCAAAGCTCTGCGGAGTTCTGAATATATTATGTAGTTCACACATGTTCTTGTGCCTGCACTTTGCATGAAAGCCTTGCTGATGGTTATTTTACTTTGCAGGGCTAATATAGGAGTACTCTTAGGTTCATTGAACGAATTCTGTCTATAATTAGTGTTATATTATCATCATCATGATAAATCTTTTTCTGTAAGCTGATATCAATATTTATCATCATCATGATAATTATACTTTATGAGCAAATATGTTAAATGTAGTTCATTGTGCAATGATCATTTAGTAAGCAGAAATGAATGTTTCTGTATAGTGATAGTCTATCTATTATGATTTACTTGATGATAAGGTATTATGTGCTTTTTTTGCTCTAAAGAGAGAAACCCCATGATCATCGTACATTAGAAGAACCACCTGATAGGAATGTGGGTCTGAATATTGTCAACTTTAGACAAATACCTGAATGGTTCTTGTTACATCTCTTCAAGATGATAAAAAGGTCCTTTTTTTCATAAATGAAGAAGCCAGAACAACAAAAACCTATGCTAGAATATGCAACTTCCAGTGTAGAAACCTTGTAATAATCAAAAACTTGCAATAAAATTTATTTAAACCAGGGACATCGTATTATTTTGCTACTTGAAGTACATGAAGAATAATTTACTATTCTTTCCTTGTGCTTCTTCCAGTCTCTAAGCTTATATATGTTTTTCACCCCTCCCCTTTCTTTGGCCTCAATCTTCCTTTCAGTTTTCCAACTCTGCCAGGGAAGGAGTAACAAAGTGGGATCCTGTCTGCTTAAAAACATCAGATGAGACATGCCAGATATATAACCAAATGAACCTGCTTGACCAGCAAGTAAGTGCTGTGTCTATGGTTTCTGCACTTGAAGCTGAATTGGAGCAGGCTCGAGCTCGCATTCAGGAGCTTGAAACTGAATGCCGGTCCTCAAAAAAGAAATTAGAGCACTTTGTAAGGAAAGCCAGTGAAGAAAAGGCAGCATGGAGGAGCAGAGAGCATGAGAAAATCCGTGCATTTATTGATGACATGAAGGTTGACTTGCATAGGGAACGAAAGAACCGCCAAAGAATTGAAATACTGAACTCTAAATTGGTTAATGAGCTTGCTGATGTGAAGTTGTCAGCAAAGCGATTTATGCAGAACTATGAAAAAGAGAGAAAGGCTAGAGAATTAATTGAGGAGGTATGTGATGAGCTCGCCCAGGAAATTGGAGAAGACAAAGCTGAAGTTGAGGAATTAAAGAGAGATTTGGCAAACTTTCATGAAGAAGTTGACGAAGAACGAAAAATGATGCAGATGGCTGAGGTCTGGCGGGAGGAACGTGTCCAAATGAAGCTTGTTGATGCAAAGGTGGCCCTTGAAGAGAGGTATTCTCAAATGAACAAGCTTGTTGCAGATATGGAGAATTTTATTAAGACAACAAGTGTTACCCCAGATGTGAAGGAGATGACAGAGGCAGAGTTGCTTCGAAACGCTGCTAGAGCTGTAAATGTTCAAGACATTAAGGAATTTTCTTACGAGCCTTCAAACACCGACGGTATATTTTTTGAAGAAGTTCATTTTGGCAAGCCGACAGAGGACATTGAATCATGTGTTCCTTATAGTACTGCCAGCCATGACACTAGAATTCACACTGTGAGCCCAGAAGTTAATGGGATAAGTAAGAACTGTGTTCAGAGACCTGTCAAGGTCTTCTGTGATCAGAATGGTGATATAGAAGAATATGAGAGTGGATGGGAAACCGTAAGCCAAATCGAGGATCAGGGCTCTTCTTATTCACCAGAAGGGAGTGCCCCATCTGTTAAGAATAATTGCCCTGGGAGTAATGTCTCGAGGAGTAGAATAGATTGGGAAGAAAATGCTGGTGGAGAAACACCAATCACCGAGATCAGCAAGATTTGCTCAATACCAGCAAAGAACTCAAAGAAGGTGTCATCCATAGCAAGGCTATGGAGATCCCATCCAAATAATGAGGAAAAGTACAAGATAATCTCGATAGATGGAATAAATGGTAGAATCTCAAATGGAAGGATCTCCAATATAGGTATAATGTCCCTCGATTGTGGTTCGAGTAAAGGTGGACTTAGCCCCTCAGAGTTGGTTGGACAATGGAGCTCCCCTGATTCAGATGCTCCTATTCTAGGGATGAAGGGTTGTATTCCTCGCAGTGCACAAAAAAATAGTTTGAAGTCGAAGCTTCTGAAGGCAAGGTTTGAAAGCAAAAAGGTTCAAATACGTCATGTGCTTAAGCAGAAGATCTAGAAGTATTGAATTTTGCTGAGCTGACAATTCAGTTCTCCCATTTTCCTTCATTAAATTTTGCATTCCACCTCCTTGCTTCTGCTTAAATGTCAACTAGTGGTAGTGAAGATACCAAGCTAGCCAGGTCACCTCTTTCAGCTTCGGCACTTCCTGCTTTGTTTCTAGCCTTAGCAAGCGAATGTATCATCTTAAGTGTTGGGAAACCATTCAGGAAAGTAAAATTCATGATAAAGACGGAAATGGTCTGTAATTTGTATTACTATTATTTTCATCAGATATGTCGCCTTTTTTATTTTCTAACTGACGAGATAATGGAAGCTAAAAACTGAAGAGAAGTAGGAAATTTTGAAAAAAGCTACCCATGAACAAATTGCTATCTCATTCTTCATAGGACGTTTATTATGGAAAGTTAATGATTGAGCCAAAGCACAGTAGATGAGCAGTAGTTCCACATATGTTGGAGCACAGTAGATGAGCAGTAGTTCCACATATGTTGGAGCACAGTAAACCCAACACAACAACTCAAAAAACAATAATCCTTATTTTTCAAACGAAAACAAATATAAAATACAACAATTTATTGAGTCATCAAACTAAAATGACACTTAATAAGTCTTTGAATAATCAAATGCAATTAAATAGGTCTACACTCTGGTTCCTTTTATCTTCTCAAAGTTTCTGCTATCTATACTCCTGGAAGTTGACATGGCCTGTGGTCTGTGCATGTTCCACAGCTTCCTGAATTCATATTAAACAGATGGAGGGGGAATACTCAGTAGTCTCCTTAAGCCAATTAAGAAATTCTCAGAAAGAAAGGAATTATCAGAAATTGACCTTCTGCCCAATGACGCCAATTTGGCACACTCCACAGCGCAAAGTAAAATTTGCCGTGTCTGTAAATCTCCTTTTCCTGATAAATACAATATGATTGAAGCATGTGTAGTGAAAATCACTATATCTA
The DNA here is from genome assembly GCA_033030585.1 of Hippophae rhamnoides. Classification (NCBI taxonomy): domain Eukaryota; kingdom Viridiplantae; phylum Streptophyta; class Magnoliopsida; order Rosales; family Elaeagnaceae; genus Hippophae; species Hippophae rhamnoides. The sequence goes on from CM065429.1 coordinate 30,973,556, forward strand.
TACATATATTTGAATTTAGATGATTCCAGAATTTGATGAATAGATAGGAATAGAGACTCTTGTTTAGGTAATACTAATCTTGCACAAACCTTTTGTGAAAGGAGATCAAATATAAATGAAAAACAACTTGTTGCATAATAGATAGAATCATAGCACTTTAGGATTTTATATTCAAGCCACCAAACTAGACTAGGAATTCAAAATATTCCTACTGAATATGCTTTTTTCTCAAAACAAGTTGATCCATGTAGCCACAGCATCAGTGCAAACCAGTAATTTTGAACTTTAACATTTTTTGGACGAAAAATTAATCTGCAGAGCAAGAGTGCCTCCAAAAGTGTCAAGACAAACATGCCCTTTTTCATAAGTACGAAACTTTGGAATTTTTTAGCATAAGCCACAAATGTTTACAGCCCTTTTTCAAATTGCAACGGCAATTCATTTTTCAACAAGCAATTTTGCAACCATTAAGTCATACCTCTGCTGCTCCTTGACAAAAGTAAGAGCAATGCTCTCAACTGGTCCAATTGTCCTATCCTTTCGTACAGCAAATATAGTTTGATCGAACTCCTCTGGAGCACCTTCAAAGAAAGTCATCTGAAAAACACTAGGTACTCATTAAACTTAAACAAATCAAGTATAAAGTACAACTGTTAATAATACTATAATAGCAAGAAAGATGAAGAAAAAGGGTGAAGAGGTCCCTTTTTTGCTTGAAAATGAGAGTCCACTTGCTCTCAACAGTGGCATTATGATCCCTTTGCTCACACAAAAGATGCACATTTTTTAAAATTAGTCCGAAAAGTTTCACCAATAGTCCTATTTTTAGATAAAACAGGAACCAATGTATACCGATAGCAAAGCAGAGGACTAAATGTGTCCAGTATGATAATGAAGGAACTAATGTGCACTTTTTGCCTACACTTGGGGACTTTCAAGGCTATTTAACCTAAAAGAAATATGGATATCAAATTTATAGAGTTCTAGACTTGGAAATGTAGTTTAATCCGTCTAACATTAACCCTCCATTTATTAAGAAAAAGGGCATGCAAAGTAAAAATAGAAATTCATACAGCTAAAGCATCATAGTGAAGTCCATCATAGATTAGCATAATCCGTTCAGAGTAGGTCTTTTCCTGTCAAACATCACCCAGACAGTAATAAGTGAAAACATTAGTAACAAGAAGTCAAAAAGATCCTCATAAGTCAAAAAGATCCTCATACACAAAACTTGTTAATCCTCACTTGTCCATACAAATCACATCGTGCAGTCTGGATATCATATGCTGCGATTTCTCGTCTGTAATAATCTGCTAATATTGAAAGCTCAATGGCACCTTCGCACAGATCAATATTAAAGTCAGCAAAATGAATAAAGAGATATATCGCAACGTCCTGATGCAAATATTCATCAAAATATATAGATATGTGAGTACCTATCACATTCTTACCATTATATTTCATTCATATATGCATTGATATTAGAAATATTTATCATAAAGATACATCTATAAATTCCACAAACATAAATCCACCACAATATCCATGGATGTTTTCATTTATGCTTCAATGTGACAAAGATTGACATAAAACAACATTTGATTCATTATTATTGCAAGAATCAGAACCAAAAACTCTAAGAATCATGAGCATAATGCTTTAAAACTATTAGATCCAACTGTGGAAGATCCTCAGTAGCTGCTCATTAGTAACATTAGGAAACAAAATCATAAAAAAAGCAATTCCTATTGTAGCATAGTAATTATTTACAAATGATATAATTCATGTAATAAATTGACAAGGGGTGCAGCTCAATAGACCTCCCCACTTCTCTGGGTCAAGAATCCACGAACAGTACTCTTCATTGGGTTTGCCTAGAAATGCTTCAGAATATTTATTTGGATCGCTTGCCACAGTTGCAGCTATGACCTTCAGAATTTTTTTTATCAATTACAAACAAAAGTTATATAACAAAATTATGAGTTCATGCTAAATTTGAATGTAGAAGAAGCATATAAGCAAGGTTAAAGTCCTCGTTGATAAATTTGTTTAGCAATCAATTGATTAAAATTGCAATCAGTACATCAGGAGGATAATTATAGTTAAGTAAAGACCATCAATAATCAATCACTCTCGACCAAATTCAGTCATGCAACCAATTATCCTTAATCAAAGAGTTATTCAATTATAGAGGTGTCAAATGAACTATGCTGACCTTATTTCATCTTAAATAAACTGTAACTCAACTCAACTAGTTTAATTTTTAAATGAGTTGAGTTGAGCTAAACTGAACTACTCGTAAGCAACTCATTTAATTAATTATTAAAAGAAGAAAATAAATAAAAAATGTTACATAAAATGAAAACTTCATCCGATCTAAATATCAATAAGAGAGAAATCATTAATAAATATAAGTCCACAACATTAACTCCTAAATCATTATCGATATGATTTTCTTATGATTTTTAATTATATATATTAAAATTAATAATATTTTTTTTATACACTTGCTTCATATTTAACTAAAAAAATATTCATTCAAAGAATAGTTAAATGAATTAGTAAGCTACTTATGAGTTCAAGTGAGTTGTTCATTTAAGTTTTAGGGTTAAATGAATTAGATTTTTTTTATTTTATAAACTCAATGAGCTAACTATAAATAAGTTGAGATGAGCTGAGTAGTTCATTTGACATTTTTATCCAATTAGGTAAACAAATTGGGCGTTCATCTTAGTTCACCCTTCAATCTCCAACTTGAGGGCAGATGTTAAGGAATATTATTTCAAGTTATGCCTTGGTTACTGAAGTTAGCTCAAGAGCTATAAGCGTTCCCACAACCACCTACTCAATCACATACCTTTGACTATTATCATAATATGTTAAGATGTAATTGTTACCATATTATGCTAAAATTTGCTCCTTTATTCACTCTTTGATCTGTCATGTAAACTCTATATATTCTAATATCTTTCTTGTGTAATTCAATCAAGCAATCACAGTGTACATATTAATCAGCTTCCTCATACTTATTTCACCTATATTCTTGCCTGAAAATTTTTACAATTATAAGCACCTTTCATCAGAAACTACTACAAATGGATGTGGAAATTTCAAGATTCCTAAAGGCTAAAACAAAGTGAAAGCAGTTGGCCAAATAGAAAGTACTGAAACAATAATTCTGCAATTATAAGCACCTTTCTCCAGAAACTACTAAAAATGGATGCGGAAATTTCAAGATTCCTAAAGGCTTAATCAAGGTGAAAGCAGTTGGCCAAATAGAAAGTACTGAAACAATAATTCTGCCATATGAGTAACTCAAAGTAATAACGCAACAATTATACATAGATGCAAAATAATGGACAGCGAATTTTCAGAAAAATGTGAGATTGCAGATTTTCACCTGTCTCAACTCAGAAGCTTTGTTTTTGTCATGGTCCATCACATAACTACACAAGAAAAGATATTACTGAAATAAAGCTTTTGCAAGATTCCAAGGTATAACCTTCACTATCATAAGTTACTCATTACATAGTATAAATATATGAAGCTTACCCGACAGCATTGAAGAGACAACTATTGTCCGAGGGGATGACCCTTCTAACAACGATACCTTCCATATTTACCTAAAAATTGAACAATTCAATGTATCATGTGTCATGACCATAACCTTATCATAAAGGATAAGACCTGAAACGCATTGCTCAGACAAAAGATTAATCAGAGATGAAATGGTAGCCAGTAAGGCACCAAAGAGAAGAATAATTTGAGAGAAATAAGAAGGAAACAAGAAAGCAGTAAACTGATCTTTATTAATGAAAATATTATTATAAATATGGTAGGATGAGGCCTGAAACAGAACCTAGAAGCACAGATTTAGCAGAAGACCAATGAAATTCAGCCATAACAAGCAAAAGTTAGCATATAAAAAGGAAATTTTATAAGTTTATGAAAAGAGGAAGATATTAACAGAATTATAAAATAAGCAAAGTTTTTTTTTTAAAAATAATATCAAAGAGTCGAACAACAATTGAAAAATAGTATTAACAAAAAGATAAATAATGAACAAGAAAAAGTACCGAATTGATAAAATTCAACAAAGAAAATCAACCAGATTGTAAATACGATCTATAGGTGCCTAAAATAACTCAAAAACTGAAAATGAAAGAGAAAAAAAACGAAAAAACAAAAAGCTCAAATTACAGAAAGATATTAAATATTACATTCTTTCTACGAAAAAAGGTATAATATTATATTCAGTGAAATTTTTAGATCTAATGAAGGCACCAAGATCAGGTTTTAAGGGAAGAAATTCAGGAGACAGCAAAAACCAAAGGAAGGATGAACCTAAAACATATATGTGAAAGAAAAAGATCAAAATATCAGGAAAAAATTACCTTTCTTTTTTCTTCTTTTCTTTGTCCTCCTTCTGTGAATTTGTGCAGCTGAGAAATTAGGTTAAAGGGTGGTGGAGTGAGAGAAGGTGGAAGAAGCAACCTTTTCGGCTTTTGCTAACGGTTACGCTATGGCATCCATGTTTTGAAGCCACAGTAAAAAGCGGGCACCCAATGTTACTGGGTAATTATCAAGTGCGGACGAGTCTATGAAACCAAATGAAGTCTGTCAAAGAGGCCGTTGATTTTTAGTAATATTGGGCCGCCATGATTGATTTGTTTCTTTGTTAGGATATTTAAGAATTAAGAGGTCCGTTAGGATGAAGAGGTTCCTTAGAATCAAGCGGTTTGTAGCGAGTTGGATAATTAGAAAATGAAAAGGCATCTAGTCATTGTTTTTTTAAATGATTTTATAATTAGATATGTTTTATAATGATTTTTAATTTTCATATTTTCGAAGAATCATTATTATGGGTGAATTATAAATTAAAAAAAAATATTTTTTAATCAAAATTTTTATTTTTTATTTTTTTAATTTTCACAAAACATTTTTTTAATCAATAAATCAAGTTTTATATCTTTTATATGTATAAATATTAGAAGAAAATGATTAAAAACTTAAAATTTATAAATAATAATTACAATTTTTTTTAAAGTAAAAAATAAAAAATGTTACTAAAGTTAATAGATTTTTGATTTCTTTTCTTAAAAATATCAAGTAAAAATTATCATTAAATAAATTGTTGATTATTTTTATAAAATAATGAAAAATTATCATGACTTATAAATCAAAATCTTCCCAAACTTGATATAAAAATAAGTTAACTTTGACGTTTAATAATAATTCTTTCTGGGCAGATATAACTCTTTCCTTTTTACCATCAATAAACTTTTTCTGAAGACCTGCACAAATTTATTCTTGTAATGTTATTTATCATTTTTCGGTTTATATTTTTTTTGTTATTTTGTTAAGATAATTATAAAAGGAAAAAATAAATTTAATACCCCCAAACTTAAGAAGACGAAAAAAGAAAGCTATTATTCTTGTTAATTAAAGTTTTTGAGTGTAAAGGTTAAAAATTCTGAATAACTTCAAATTCGGGAGGGAAGTTTAAAAAGTGAAAAATAATTAAAATAATATTCTTAAAACTTATAATCATGACAATAATATTTTTATTTATGTACAAAATTTATATCTTTATCATTTTAAAAACCATTCAAATTGAAATATAACCATATGAATACATTAAAGGTTAAATGTTAAACATCGTTAAATATTATTAAAATATTATTTTTATTGTTATACCTTTATGTATTATCTTTTATAATTTGAAAAAAAAGGTAAGGCTCACAATTCCTATTTTATTTTAAAACTACGTTTCCCTTTCTAAAAAGGAAAATAAAATATATTTTTGTTCTCAGATAAGCTCAACTAATGAATTGGCTTGTAGGGGAAAGAAAACAAAAGTAAATCAATGTTTGATGTGTCGTGCTACGATTACATATTGAAACAAAACTTTAAGACGACAAAGTATTTCCTCCAATTTGATATCACAGAAAGAAGATATCACAGTTTCAAAGTCTTGGCCTTTGATTTATGCTGGCCCGTCTAATTTGCAAATAAGTTACACTGATGATTGTATAGAATACAGTGAACAAATTCATCGAGAGGCCTCACTTTTCTTCATTATTTATTCAATAGGTTTATGAGATGCCGTTTTGGGAAGACTACAGTGCTGCAATGCACTCGATTTCAATCTTAGCATCCAAGGGCAGTGCTGCTACTTGATATGTTGATCGAGCTGGGGCAGGTGAAGGAAAATCTGCAAAATACGAAAAGGTAATTTTGCCACCACACCAAGAGTTTACCTTCTAAAGAATGTACAGATGGAAACATTCAACCCAGAATGAGAAACAAGAATTGCACTTTACAAAACTCACATTTAGCATAGATGTCGTTTACTTTCTTGAAGTCTTTCAAGTCAGCCAACCTGAAGGCAAGAACATTTGGAGGAACTTATAAACTAACTTATCAATTAATAGTAGGTTTTAGGTCAATTTAATCTGGTAACTTTATCCAGTTGACACTTTAGTCAGTAACTACTAGAGTAGGTTCATTTTATTCAATTATAGAAAAAATTGTCTTTCAATACCTTAAACTTAAAATTATTGAACTAAATAGAATTACCTAAATAATTACCGGACTAAAATATTAAATGGATATTACATAACTAAATTGACCCACAACCCCTTAAATTAAGAAAGTATACATAACATTTTGATTCAAGGAGAGAAAGCATCAATACATGATTGTCGTCTTAACAACTGAGGAGTAACTGACATCACTGGCCCTCAGTATTTCTCCAATGTTTTTTAGAACCTGCAGGCTCGTTAAAGCAACCAAAATATGTCAGATAAATGATTATATTGTCAATAGACCACCAAGAAAACACAAGTTACACGCATACAGATATACATATAGAAAGAGATGATCAATAGCCCCAACTTTTTATGCAGTTTTTTAAGCTGTCATATATTTATTAAGAAATGGAGAGAGAAAATTATATATATATAATGAGTAGTGAATCAAAAAGAAAAAATAAGAATAAATTTCTATGAAATGAAAAGAGTTTTTAAGGAATTGTCCTAATCGTCGGATATCATAGAGAAAAACCTTTTATCCTAGCAAATAGTCCCTCATATTTTCGCACTAACCCCTTATGAACCTTCCACAAGGACTTGAATTGTTGGGGCAATAGTTTAACCAGGACCAAATCTCCTTCATGAAACTCCACCATCCTCCTCTTCTTGTCAGCCCATTTCTTCATCTTCTTAGACGACTTGTTCAAATATGCTCGGGCCAACTCCGCTTGTTCATGCCAGGCCTTGGCAAACTTGAAGGTAGCATGACTTTTCCCTTTATAACTCGTGGCCAAGGCATGGGGAGTCATGGGTTGCTGCCCCATGACGATCTTGAAGGGACTCTTTGCGGTGGACTTGCTTCTCTACAGATTATATGAAAATTGGGCTACATCCAACAGCTTCGCCCAATCCCGTTGATTGGCACTCACAAAATGCCTTAGATACAACTCCAGCAACGCATTGGCACGCTCCGTTTGCCCGTCGCTTTGGGGATGAAAACTAGTAGAGAAATTCAAGTCTGATCCCAATAACTTGAATAGTTCAGTCCAAAATTTTCCCGTGAATCGTGGGTCCCGGTCACTCACGATATTAGACGGGATTCCCCAATGCTTCACAACATTCTTGAGGAACAAACGTGCCGTCTCATCTGCTGTGCAGTCCGTTGAGGCAGGTATGAATGTTGCATACTTGCTGAAGCGATCAATCACCACAATAATGCTGCCAAAGCCCTCTGATTTTGGCAAGAAGATGATGAAATCCATAGAGACACTCTCCCATGGTCTCTCTGGAATGGGTAGCGGTTCTAGCAGACCTCCGGGTGTATGCTGCTCTATCTTGTCTTGTTGGCACACAAGACAAGTTCTTACATAAGCTTCGACATCGTCTCGAAGTTGAGGCCAATAGTAGATGGATTTGATCAAAGCAAGGGTGCGCCTCATTCCTGGGTGTCCTGCCCATAAGGAATCATGGCACTCCTTGATAAGCTCTTTCCTTAAGCTTTCCCATTTTGGCACAAAGATATGATTCTGCTTGGCATAGAGTAGTCCATCACTCAGCCAAAATCGTCTCGTCTTCCCTTCCTTGATAAGGGCAAGGAGATTTTAAGCAAGAGCATTGTGCTCTAACCCTTCCTTGATCCTTTCTAACAAAGGGTTACTTGGCCTACTTAAGGCTGCTAGCTCCGTCTTTCGGCTCAACGCATCAGTCACCACATTAGCCTTGCCGGGCTTGTACTCCAACCTGTAGTCAAACTCTGCCAAGAAATCCTACCATCGAGCTTGCTTGGGACTCAACTTCTTTTGAGTCTGGAAGTAGCTTGTCGCAACATTGTCCGTCATGATAACAAAATGAGAACCCAATAAGTAGTGTCGCCACACTCTTAGACAATGGATGACAGCAATCATTTCCTTCTCTTGCACAGTGTAGCGACGTTCGGTGTCATTAAGCTTGCTGCTCTCATAAGCTATCGGATGCCCTTCCTGCATCAATACTCTACCAATGGCAAAGTCTGAAGCATCCGTGTGCAGCTCGTACATCTTGGAAGGGTCTGGTAGGCAAAGCACATGTTCTTCACTAACGGCCTTCTTCAAGTCTTCAAACGAGGCTTGGCATTCACTTGTCCATTCCAAAGCCTTGTTCTTTTTGAGCAGGATAATGAGTGAGGCTGCTCTCGCTGAGTAGGACTTGATAAACCTTCTATAGTAGTTTACAAGTCCTAGGAAAGATCTTAACTCGGGAACCTTGATAGGAGGTTCCCATTCTTGGATGGCTTTTACCTTGGCTCCATCCATCATCAGTTTCCCATCCTTTATCCTATGTCCCAGGAACATCACCTCGTCTTGGGCAAAGGAACATTTCTCTTTCTTGACGTATAGCTCATTTTCCCTTAGGACCTCAAACACCTTCTTCAAATGCTCTAGATGTTCTTCCAAAGTCCGGCTATAGATCACAATGTCGTCAAGATATACTACCACGAACCGATCGAGGTAGGGATGAAAAATCTTGTTCATCAAAGTGCAGAAGGTGGCTGGTGCATTTGTGAGACCGAATGGCATGACAAGGAACTCATAGGCACCATACCTGGTCACACAAGTAGTCTTGGGCTCGTCTCCCTTGGCTACGCGTACCTGGTAGTATCCCGATCACAGGTCCAATTTTGTGAAGTATCTAGCACTCCCCAGTTGATCAAACAAATCAGTAATAAGAGGGATAGGATACTTGTTCTTGACTGTGATCTTATTTAAAGCTCGATAGTCTATGCACATTCGTAACGAGCCATCCTTCTTCTTTTGAAAGAGCACCGGGGCACCAAATGGGGCTTTAGAGGGCCTTATGAAGCTAGCATCCAGCAATTCGTCGAGTTGCTTCTGCAATTCTGCCAACTCTGAGTTCGCCATCCGATAAGGGCTCATTGTTGGTGGCCTGGTGCCAGGTTCCAACTCTATTTCATGGTCTACCTCCCTCCTTGGAGGTAACCATTTGGGTAATGCTTCCGACATTATCCTGAAACTTATCTAAGACAACTTGCACTTCCGTCGGCAAGTTTGGCTTTGGTGACGTCTCCACATCATCGTATTCTTTTAAGATGGCCAAATAACTCTCTTTGTCCCTCTTCAATCCTTTCTTGAATTGAAGTGCTGAGAGAGCTTGGATAGTAGGTTTGCTGGTCCTTTCCGTCGGCACCACACACGCCTTCGTACCATCCATAATACACATAGAGTTTGAGCATAGCACCAAGAAAGCTCTTACCTGGTCCAAGAACTCCATGCCGAATACAATAGAGAAGTCATCCATAGGCACTACAGATAAGTCAACTTGGCCAGTCCCAGCACCAAGACTGACCTTAACTCCTCGAGTGACTCAATGCAATGGTAGTGCTGCTGAGTTAACTACTTTGAGAGATCCCCCTCCGTTGACAACCTTCAGGCCGAGTCTCTTTGCTTCCTCCACTGAAACAAAGTTGTGAGATGCATCTGTGTCGACCAATGCTTTGGTAACCTTCCCGTTAATGGTGGCATTTACGTACATCAAACCTTTAGGGGTCTTTGGGGCGCTCTGCATTGCACCAAGTAGGCGCAAAGAACCCATCTTTGCACCTGCGTCCGACTCGCCTCCATCCTGGTCATGAGTGGAAGCAACTAAGGCACTCAAGGCCTTTCTTTTTGGACATTCGCGTGCCCAATGCGGTCCGTCGCATATGAAGCACGTCACACGGGGCTTCGAGGCACCACGATCCTCCTTTTCCTTCCCCTTATCTCGTGGCTTGAATGAGGAGCTATCTTTAGGATTTTTGGAACCCTGATTTTTGGCATGACCTCCACCAAACTTTTTATCTGAGGCTTTTGGGCTCTCCTTGTTTGTGGAGTAGTCAATAAAGCTTTCTGCAGCCGCAATGGCCGAAGACAAGTCTTGGACACCACGTCGTTTGAGCTCCAGATTAGCCCATGATTGGAGACCATCCATGAATAAGAATAAGGCATCCTTGTCAGATGTGTCGGGGACTTCTAGCAACAAGGTTGTGAACTCCTTCACATAGTCCCTTATGCCACCCGTTTGCTTCAATCGTCGCAATCGGCCTCTTGCCTCCTCCTCAGCATTTACGGGAAAGAACTGCATTTTGAACTCCTTTTTGAAATCTTCAAAGGTTTCAATTGTGCAAACCCCTCGTTGCACATCTCCATGCCTCCTCCACCACAACATGGCAGTGTCAGTCAAGTACATGGCAGCAGTTCGGATCTTGCTGGCATGGTCCGTTATGCCAGTAGCCTCAAAGTATTGTTCCAGCCCCTATAGGAAGTTCTCCACTTCCCTAGCGTTCCTAACGCCATTGAAGGTCTTGGGCTTGGGAACATCCACCCTCTTAGCCTCAATGACGGTGGTTGTGCTAGTTCCCGCGGCCATCGCCCGCTTACATAGAGCTAGATCACCACCCATATCCTCAACTCTAAGCAAGACATTAGCAAGTTCTCTTTGGACAAGATCCCTTACCTTGGCAAGTTCAGCTTTTAACCCATTAATCTCTTACCTTAACCCACCGTCTAGCTCGTTGAGGGACATCTTAACCGCTTCGTGGATCTCCACATCCTCGACCTCCAAGCCATTGCAACGTTCCTCTAAGTTGTCCACCCTGTCGAACAGCTCCCCTAAGCTGTCCTGCGCACTCTCCACTCGTGCTTCCAAGCTAGAAAGTATGTCTTTCGACTTGGCTCGAGATTCCTTTGATGGTTTTTGAGTTTCCTCACGTCCACGTTCCATAGGTGGAACATCAACGCTTGGTGTAGATGGAGCAACGTTCTTCATTATGCCAAGAGTAAGATTGCTTCAACCTAGAGCTCTGATACCAACTGTCACGACCTTAATTTTTCAAGTATCGATCGTGCGGCACTTAGCACCGTCCGTTGCACTAAACCTGCCTTTGAATCCGAATGTAACTCCAAAGAGAATAGAAAGAGTTTGCAAAGAATGCTTTGTATTGCTTTAAAGAGAGTTTATGTTACAAGATGCTAAGAATTCCCAAGGATTTCCCAAGATGGTTAGGAATTTCCAAGATGAATACAAATGAAGACCAATTGGTCTATTTATAGTGTGACTTCTAAGCTTAAAAATATGCCACCACTTTCTAGATAATTCTAAGCCTAGAATATACAAGAGTGTTATAGGTTTATGTATAATGTGCCACAAGGCTCTAGGACCTTCTAGCCAACTCTAGAGTCTTATAGGTTTGTCTACCTCCTTCATGCACGTTCCGGGATGTTCCGTAAGCTTCCAGCGGCTTCTACATCCTTCCCGGACCATTCGGCACATTCTAGAACATTCTAGCACCCTCCAGCGTGCTCTAGAACATTCTAGGGTCTTCAAACTTGAGTTGAGTCTGTCCAACTCTAGTCCTTTCTAGACTTCTCTAGGCAACTCTAGAACTTTTCATGTAGAATAGTCTAGATCCTTTAGGCAACCACCATTTATTTTGGATTTTTAGGGACATTCTGAGCAGGACGTGATATAAAGTTACTCGGTTTTCATAAATTTCGAGAAACAATTCACTCAATTCTTTGAAGCACTAACATAGATACGGTACCTCAAGCACTAAACTGTGGTTTCACAATATAAAAACGAAAGCAAAAAGAAAATGTTGAAATTAAGCCATTGCAGATACCAATTAAAACAAGGAAGACAAACACTTCAAATTGGCACATATTAATACCTGCTCTGTTTCATCTTCAACGCTATTTGAAACAAACTTCCCAGTCTGCTAGCAAAAATACCCTTTTAATTACATTTGAACACAGGTACAGATGGATGGAAGGTGACTACAAGCACAAATCAAGTAAAATGCAAATGCTGACATAGCAAACCTCTGGAATGAGACCAAGTACGCCGGAGACATAAAGAAAGTTATTGGCTTTGATGGCTTGGGAGTACGGTCCCAATGCTGCTGGAGCCTTGTCTGTTACAACAGCTTCTTTGATACCTTTGACAACAACCCAAAAAGCAAAGTACACAATTGCTTAGATATGTGCAAAACCATTGGCATCTACTATTTGTTATTGTGTTCTGGTGGATAAGGTTTTTTATTTATTTATTTAAGTGACATGGTCCAACTGGTTTGATCTAAAAGAAAGCAGTAGCATCTGGTATCTATTAACCATACAAACTAACTTTAGACCAAATGAATAGAAGTCGGAGTGAGGCAAACCATCCAAACCAAGAAAAAAGAAAAGCTGCTTTTCAAGGTTAAATAAAGATACAACCTTTAAAAAAAGGAGAAAAAAAGATTCCAGTTCAAACTTCAAACTAACGTAACCTGAATGGTACAATTTGAAGTGTTGAGCTGACTAAGTGCATTGAGCCCATATATCTCAAGTTTTAGGAGGATCGGTAACCAACAAAGTTATAACATGGTATTAGAATTGTAGGTAAGAGTAACCCAATAGCTGAATTTCAAGCATTGTACGTGCATGTTGCACAGAGCACGTAATTGTTCGAAATTGTGGAAAGTGATAAATATATAAAAATATTGTTGATATTTCTACAATAAATTAAGCTTTTGGTAGATATAATATGTTTTAAATGTTGGTTTTTCTCTCCGAGAAGCTCAGTAACCAACCGAACAGTTGGCCACAGTTGGAAAAAGAGTGGTCCATAACCTCCATCATTCCACCCATGTTTTGCAGCCCCTCAATGCACGTTTGTTCTGTTCTTTGATAGATAGAATACTTAAATGTGCCTATATATACAGTTTGGTCCCTAAGCCTGCTCTGTGCAAAAATATGAGAGAGAATTCAATTAATCTTCAGTGAATTGTTCTCTGTATCATCGTGATAACAGAGAAAGGTTTAGAAGTATCAAACTGAAAACCCATTAAATTCCTGTGTTACAGTGGTGAAGTTTGATCAATGACTGGAGGTATGTTTTCGATTCCTTTTGCTTCCGTTGTATTTATATTCATGTTTATATGCATCCATGAATGTTTTTTTGGATCGAAATATCATCTTATATTTGGTATCAGAGTCTCTTAGAAAACACCCATGTTTTGCTCAGTTTTATTGAGGGATTGAAAAATTAATTTCTTTTTATTTTGACGTTTTTGATTCAAAATGAGATGAGACCATGAATCACTTGGAAATCAAATTCTGAGAATTTTGATAAAAAAATGCTATTTTTCATCGCCGAAATCGTCGAGCCTTTATTCGGGTTGCGTGATCCGGCTAAAGGTTCAAGATGATAAAAACGACACGTCGTTCTGACTTACGGCAAAAAACAACTTTTGGGCAAAAAAAAAGGGTTGCCTTTGTCGAGACTCAAACTTGAGTCTCGCGACTGAGAGTCGAGAGTCCTGACCACTGGACCATGACGGATTTAGTGTTATTTTTGTATACAAGGCTTATTATTATACATATTTGGAATTTAATTTTTACCAAAAAAAATTTCAACTATAATTTTAATGTGATGAATTTATTTAACTTAGGTCTGTCGTACATGTGATATCTATTTAAATAATTTTTAACACATTAAAATTTATTATGCTTAAATTATTTGTATGTATAAATTTTGTAATTTATTATACATATGAAATTTGGTTAAATAATTTATGCATAATGAAATTAATTATTAATGGCTCTTTATGAATTTAATTTGTGCTTATATTATTTATTTATGCTATTATAATTTATTGTCATTTCTTTATACTTGTAATCTTAAATTAGATAATATTTGTACATTTGAAATTAAATTAATATAGCTTATGGTTTTATGCAATAATTAAGCCAAAAGATTTAGTTAATGTTTAAGTGATTCATATACTTTAATTAATTAAAGAGTAACCGCATCTTTAATTAATTAAAATTATAATAAGGTTTATTTAGGATCATATTTAGAAAATAAACATTAATTGTGATTAATCTTATGCAATATAATAAATTTTATCCCACATGAATTTTTATTATATCTTGTATGATTAATTAGGATAGAATATCAAATTATATTTTCTAATTTACTTACATAGATTAAGAAAAAGAACATAATTTGATAGTTTTATCGTAAAGTTAATATAAATCTAATTGAATTAAAACTTTAACCCATAAGCAAGTTTTATGTCACTAGATTCATATTTTTCATGATTTACATTGGTAAATAATGTTTTTTATTTAGATCTCAAATTTTAATAAGCATATAATCTTTAATTACGACTTCGCTATTAAGAAAAACGAACCACCTAAAATTACTTAAACCAACACTCTAACGAATATCACGCTTTATGAACAATGGGAGCGATTTAATTGCCTTAGTGTGATGTTTATTAAGACTAAGATCTCTACTGGTATTCATGGTTCTGTTAATCAGCATAACAATGTTCAGGACCTGCTAAAAGCCATTGATGATCAGTTCGTCACTTCAGATAGGCTTTGACAAGCATCCTTATTATGAAGTTCTCTTTCTTAAGACTCACTAGTGTGAAAGGTGTACGCGAGCACATTATGCAAATGAGAGACATTGCCGCTCAACTTAAGAATCTCGAGGTTTAGATGTCAGAAGTCTTCCCGGTGCACTATATACTGAACACTCTCCCACCACAGTATGGGCCGTTCAAAATCTTGTATAACACACATAAGGATAAATGGTCAATCAATGAATGAACTAATGACTATGCGTGTTCAAGAGGAAGGGAGGTTTGTTATGGAGCTTGGTGAAAGTGCAATGTTGGCTACAATGCGTAGGAAAGACAAATCTCAAAACAAACAAAAAGGGAGGTGAAAGTTTCACCTCAGGTTAATATTAAAAAAGAAGCCAAGTATTTCTTCTGTAAAAAGAAAGGACACATAAAGAAAATGTATCAAATTCCAGAAATGATTTGAGGATAAAGGTAATCCAAACTCTTTTGTTTGTTATGAATCTAATATGATTAATGTTAATATTAACACTTGGTGGATTGATTCTAGATCTACAATCCATGTTACAAACTCCTTACAAGGTATGCAAAACCTAAGGAAGCCAGTAAGAAGTGAGCAATACATCTTATCTGGCTACAAGATGGGCTCACATGTATATTCGATAGGGACATACAGTTTAATTTTAAGTAGTGATTTTATTTTAGAATTAAAAAAAGACTTTTTATGTTCCAAGTTTCTCTAGAAACTTGATTTTTATTTCAAGACTTGTACCTTCTGGTTATTCCTTTCACTTTTTAGATATATGTTTCAGTTTATTTTATAAATTTGATTGTGTTGAGAATGATATTTTTTACGGTCTTTACTGTATTAATTTACGAAATAATGCCATTTATAACGCTAAATATGTTCAAACTAGCACTAAAAGGTGTATTATTAATGAGGACTCTTTTACATTATGGCATAGGAGATTAGGACATATCTCCATATAAAGAATTAAAAGATTAGTAAAAGATGGGGTAATTAGTACTCTAGATTTTACTGATTTTGAGACATGTATAGACTGCATTAAGAGAAAGCAGATTAACAAGTTAAAGAAAGGTGCCAATAGGGGTTCAGACATATTAGAAATCATATATATTGATATATGTTGTCCAAACATGGATATACAAGGTCAGAATATTTTATCACCTTTATTGATGATTTTTCTCGATATATGTATCTCTACATGTTTCATAATAAGAGCGAAACATTAAATGCCTTCAAGATCTTTAAGGCTTAAGTAGACAAACAATGCACAGAGCTAATAAAGCTCATGAGATCAAATAAAGGTGGTGAATATTATGATAGATATATTGAGAATGGACAAGCGCCTGGTCCATTTTCTAAGTTCTTTAAGAGCATAGAATAGTTGCCTAATAAACTATGCCTAGTTCACCAGAGCAGAATGGTGTAGCAGAAAGGAGAAACCGAACATTATTAGACATGGTTTGAAGTATGCTTAGCTACTCCAATCTTCCTAAATCCTTGTAGACTGAAACCTTAAAGACGATTGTGTATATATTAAATCAAGTTCCAACCAAGGTTGTCTCAAAGATGCCATTTGAATTATGGAAAGGTTGGAAACCAAGTTTACGACATATGTGCATTTGGGGATGCCCGTATGAAGTGAGGATTTATAATCCACAAGAGAAGAAGCTAGACCCAAGGACCATAAATAGGTATTTCGTTAGATATGCCAAAAGGTCTAGGGATGTAGGTTTTATTGTCCATCTCAAAGCATTAGGTTTATGGAATGAAGAAATGCAAAATTTTAATGAGAGCGATCAATCCTATGGCATTGGTTCTGAGAAAGATCATTCAGATGCTCAGTATGCCACTTCAAATAATAGACTGATCATTGTTGTTAACAACACGCCTCTAGTACAAACGCGTGTTGAAGAACTACTCCTGAAAGTACCACAAATTGTTGATCTTGATCCAGTAGATACTGAAGTTCAACAGATACTTGAAGCTGTTAAACAGCCAGCTGAACAACATGATCTTACTCCTCAGGAGAATATTGATGCAACATTAAGAAGATCTACTAGAGTAAGAAAATCGATGATTCTTAGTGACTACGTTGTGTATCTACAAGAGTGTGACTAAAATGTTGAAGCCGAAAATAATCCTGAGACGTTTTCACAGGTCATGAGTTCTGAGGTTTCGAACTTATGACACAATGACATGAAAGAAGAGATGGATTCTATGGCATTTAATCAAGTTTAGGATCTCGTCACATTGCCTGATGGTGTAAAAGCCATTGGATTTAAATGGGTCTTCAAGACAAAGAAAAACTCACAAGACAACATTGAGAGACATAAGACAAGACTTGTTGCCAAAGGATTCACTCAAAGAGAGAGAATCGAGTATACAGAGACATTCTCTCCTATATCTAAGAAAGATTCATTTCGTGTGATCATGGCATTGGTTGCTCATTTTGATTTGGATTTGCATCAAATGGATGTAAAAAAGGCTTTCCTTAATGGTAACCTAAAGGAAGATGATTATACAAAATAACCTGAAGGATTCTCCTCTAATGATGGTGAACACTTGGTCCGTAAGCTTAATAAATCCATATATGGATTAAAACAAGCTTATCGTCAATGGTATTTAAAATTCCATAATGTCATCACTTCATTAGGTTTTGAAGAGAACGCTATGAATCAATGTATATACCAGAAGATTAGTAGGAGCAAGATTTGTTTTTTAGTGCTATATATGGATGATATTTTGCTTGCAATCAATAATAAAGGTTTGCTATATGAGGTGAAACAATTCCTCTCGAGAAATTTGATATGAAGAATATGAGTGAGGCATCTTATGTCATTGGCATTAAGATCCATAGGGATAGATCTCGAGACATTTTAGGTTTGTCTCAAGAGACCTATATCTCTAAAATTTTAGAGAGATTTCGAGTGAAGGATTGTTCACCGAGTGTGGCACCCATTGTGAATGGTAATAGATTCAGCCTAAACCAATGTCCTAAAAATGAGCTTGAACAGGAACAGATGAAAACCATTCCATATGCTTCAGTCGTTAGAAGCCTGATGCATGCTCAAGTCTGCACCAGACCTGACATTGCATTTGTTGTTGGGATGCTAGGGAGATATTAGAGTAATCCAGGTGTTGACCACTGGAGAGTTGCAAATAAGCTGATGAGATACCTTCAAGGGACAAAGGATTACATACTCATGTATAGACGAACCGACGATTTGGAAGTGATTGGTTACTCCGATGCAGACTTCGCTGGTTGTGTTGATTCATGCTTGCCGATGGAGCTGCTACTTCCATTATGATGGCCGAGTTCGTATCATGCTTTGAGACTACATTACATGGTGTATGGTTTAAGAGTTTCATTTTCGGGCTTAGAGTAATTGACTCTATTTCTAGGCCATTGAGATTGTATTGTAACAACTCAGCTGCTGTATTTATGGCTAAGAACAACAAAAGTGATAGTCGTAATAAGTACATCGATATCAAATAATTGGTCATAAGAAAACATGTTAAGGAAAAGAAAGTGGTCATTGGGTACATTAACATTGAGTTGATGATTGTTGATCCTTTGACTAAAGGCATACCGCCAAAGAATTTCAAGGATCATATTGTAAGAATGAGACTTGATTCCATGATATAAATATTCATTGTACATACATTTGTAAATATTAATGAAACTCTTATTCAATTGATGTTTTCTCATTAATTTTATGCGCATATTTTGTTTATTCATATATTTTGAGAAAACATATATAAGTTATGGACCTCGAATAAACATAGAGTTTATTCATCAAGTTGTATGGGCTCAAGATACATAATGCATCGTGATACATGGAAGATGATATTCATCATTAGAAGGCATGTCTCTATGATTCATGTGTTTTGTTTTTCATAAAAATGAATGATGGAATATATGGACCAAGTGAGAGAATGTTGGTTTTCCTCTCCGGGATGCTCGGTAACCAACCGAAGAGTTGGCTACAACCGAGCAGTTGGCCACAGTTGGCAGAAGAGGGGTCTATAACCTCCATCATTCCACCCACGTTTTGTAGCCCCTCAATGCATATTTGTTCTGCTCTTTGATGGATAGAGCACTCAACCGTATCTATATATACAATTTGGTCCCTAAGCGTACTCTGTGTGAAAATTTGAGAGAGAATTTAATTAATCTTCAATGAATTATTCTCTACACTAACGTGATAACAGAGAAAATTTTAGAAACATTAAACCGAAAACCCATTAAATTCCTGTGTTACAATGGTGAAGCTTGATAAATGGTTGGAGTTATGTTTTCAATTTCTTTTATTTCCACTGTATTTACATTCATGTTTATATGCTTTTATGAATGTTTTTTTATCGAATTATCATATTACATTAAATACTAACAATAAATATATAAAAATATTTTTTGCATTTCTAAAATAAATTAAGCTTGCGGTAGATATAACATGTTTTAAATACTAACAAAACCACTTTCACAATGCTCCTAATGTGAATAGATACAATTGCAGGTTAATTTATCAAATTACTATATTCTACTAGACTCGAACTGAATTCCATAAAACCCACTAAGATGTCCAAAAGAAGCAAAGGAAATGTCAATTTTTATATAAGATGATAAAATTAAAGCCAACAGGAAAAGTAAAGAAGAGAACATTACGAGTATCAGTGGAAATGCCCAAGCAAGCAAAGGGCATAGAGCGCTTCGTGGATCGCAATAGGCTCGAGCAAGCCAGAGAGGCACAACCCACGCCCACTGCGACAGGAGCCCGAGTGCGCAGTGCACCCATGTCTATGGCCGGAATGTTTAAACCCGTTGCTGCAAACCATGCCATCTCTCTCTTTCGCTGACCACTAGTAGTGATCGGTGCTCAGCAGTTCTCAGGTTGGGTGTCTTCACACTCGGTCACTCTCTCTGAGCTCTCAACTTTTGAGTCGTAAATTTGATAGAGATTTCTGATCGATGGGCCGTCAGAGGTAACCCAACAAGATGGCCCACTAAGAAACCCTGTTTTACAGGCTGCCGAAGCCTTATTACGGAATGCGGTCTAAATACTTTCTTGATTAACAAAAACAGATATATCATATAAAAATATTTTTAAAAATGTGATATACATAGGAAAAAAATTATTTAAAAATATGATATATATATATATAAAATAATATAAATAATTATATTATATAAAAATTATAGGAAAAGTTTTTTTAATTCGAAACAGTAAGTTCGAAAAAAACTTTTAATTTTTTTTCATTTTTACTAATATTAGTCATAAATAATGAGTTACACATAATTTCTTAAAATATTAAAAATAATTATTATTAAATTTTATTTTAATTAAAACTAAAATATTAATATTATTATTAAAAAAATTACACATACATAATGTTGATATTTTAAATAGAATTTTAGATAATTATCAATATTTTAATAATTTAATAATTAATTAATAAAAGTAAGAATCATATATAAATTATACAATAATTGAAAAACTATAAATAATAACAATCATTTCTATAAAGATCCTTGTTCAAAAATTTATAATATGTATTTTAGACTTTTAAATATAAATTAACTGAAATTTTTCATGAAATTTAATATAAATATTAAAGAGAATAAATTATCATTATGTTAAAAATTAAAGAAATTTTTGTTTAAAAAATTTAAATTGTGACTTAATTTTTTATAAATATTGTAAACATATACAGTAATTTTAATTTTCTCGTTTACAACTTAAAATCATCTCAAAGTCAATTGGACCTTTTTGTGCTGGTAGTAACCAATTGCTTTACAAAGTTATAATGTTATAGTATATGATTTTTATTTAAATTATAGAGGTAAATTTCAAAAATTGTTAACAATTTATAACAAGTTATAATATTTTAAATATATATGATTACGTATTATTAAAAAAACTCACAATATACTTTCTTAAGTTTTTAATACTAAAATATTGTACAATTTATATGGAATATTGAATTATTGCAATTCATTGTAAGTTTATTAACTTATATAAGTATTACTTATTATGATATATATATATATATATATTATTTTTTTATTTTTTCCCAAAAAATTTATAAGTTAGCTCATTGATTTCACATTTTTTTCCTACTTAGCCGAATATTAAATTTTTTTTTCTAACTTTCAATGTTTTCATAGATTTTATTCATGGATTTTTTTAAAAATAAAAATAAAAAAGTAGTCATAGATTTGTTACCCAAAGCTAATACAAACATCAGTCTGTTATATCATACTCATAAGAAGAAAAATGTTTGTAAAAATAAATAAATTTTTTAAGTTAAAATTAATTATTAAATTTTTAATGTTTATAAAAATAATTAAATTGATTAAAATAATTTAATTTTTTTATAATATTAATAAATAAATAAATTTAGATCCAAAAATATTAACAAAGATATACATAATATACATAAATAGGATATAAATATACACATTATCTACTGATTATCATCGTAATATTATTAAATTATTACTTAAAATATATGAATAAAAAAGTAATTAAAATAATATGATGGCATTATTAATGTAGATAATTTTTTTAACCGAAAAACGAAAGAAAAAGAAAACCTTAGGTAATATTTGGTTGACACAATGAAATTGGAATGAGAATAAAAAGAAAATAATATTGTTTATTTTGACCATTGAAATAAAAAAAATCAGTATTAAAGTGTTTTGTTTACCACTAAAATTGAATAGAAAAAACTATAAATTACCTTAATATCATTATATTCAGTAAAATTTAAATAATATCATTTAATTATTATTCTTTTATAAGATAAAATACATTATTGAAATCATTATTTTTTTAAATAATTATTACTTAAAAAGAAAATATATTATTAAAATTATTATTTATTTAAATAGTATTTAGTGTTTAGTGTTTTGAGGTTTGAGATTTGAGATTTTAGATTTAGGGATTTGAGAATTGTGAATTGAGATTTAAGGTTTTTGGTTTTGAGATTTATGATTTATGATTTTGTGATTTGAGATTTTAAGTTTACGGATTTAAGATTTAAAGTTTTGAAATTTAATGTTTTCTGGTTTAGTATTTGAAATTTTAGTTTAACGTTATATTCAGAGTTATATAAAATTGAACATAAAAATAAAATAATGATTTTTAAAAGAGAAAAGAAATTGTATTTCTTTATCAGAATCAATTATATTCTTAATTCATTTTTCGGTTTATCCAAATACATAAATCATTTACATCCCTCCGTAAAATTGACCACTTATATTATCCTTACTTCTTCGACAGATTTCCCTCGATGTTCCTATGTTTAAGCAAAATATCTTATTTAATCTTTTATCCATGCCGAACCCATCAAAAGTTGGCTTCTTTCTCATATTCTCTGCATATTCTTCCCCAAATTTAACTTTTCTGATCCGAAACTCTTTTGTACTCCTCTGAAATTTTGTATAATAGTCTATTTTTCCAAAATTTCCATCTGGGTCAAGTCCGGTGAGTCGGGTCAGTCACTGCCTTTATCTCATCTAAACTTCACTTTTCGCTTCTCAGGAATTGAAGTGTATGGTTCATAGATTAACAAAAACAAGAAATGGGTAAATGTATGAGCAAAGGGAGAGACTCAGACTCAGACTCAGACTCAGAGCCAGAGTACAAGGATCGCAGATCAGGAGGTGGGGGTAACAACTACCAGAAGATCCATGAACCTGTTGGTCCTCAATCTAAAGCTACAGGTCAACAAGAGCCTCAATCAACCTTTAAGCTTTTTGTTCCAGGCCGTAGCCCTAAGCCAGTTCAAAGATCAGAAACAATTCTTGGTAAACCATTTGATAATGTTAAGGATTACTATACCATTGGGAAAGAATTGGGTAGAGGCCAGTTTGGTGTGACTTACCTTTGTACTGAGAATTCAACTGGTAAACAATATGCTTGTAAGTCTATATCAAAAAGGAAGCTTGTTACCAAGAGTGATAAGGAAGATATGAAGAGAGAGATTGCCATTATGCAGCATTTGAGTGGACAGCCCAACATTGTTGAATTCGAGGGTGTTTATGAGGATAAGATGTCTGTTCACCTTGTTATGGAGCTATGTGCTGGTGGTGAACTTTTTGATCGGATCATAGCTAAGGGTCATTACAGTGAAAGGGCTGCTGCTGGGATATGCAGATCAATTGTTAATGTTGTTCATGCCTGTCATTTCATGGGAGTTATGCATAGGGATCTCAAGCCCGAAAATTTCTTGCTATCTAGCAAGGATGAGAACGCCCTTTTGAAGGCAATTGACTTTGGTTTGTCCGTGTTCATTGAAGAAGGTACTAAGTGAATTTATTCCTTATTTGGTAATTAGATTAGAATCTGTTATGCTTGATTGTTGGATGATTTCCATATGAATTCTATGTGGATTGAATCAACAAGCAATACTGAGGTGAACTATGCATATATTTCTTATACAGATGCACGAGTTTTATGTCATTTGAATTTTACTCGATGTTGATTATATATCCAAAAGTTTGTTCACATATATTGATTAGGGAGATTGAATACAGTATGCTTGTTGATTCTTTTTAGATCAAACGGTAGTTGGTGTATTTGGATATGTGACTTGAAATACGGAAGATGTAAGTCTTATAACCAGACCACTGAGTGATCTTAGGAGTACGGTGCCAATTTTTGTTTAAAGAGTAACTCAAGGAACCTGTTACATTAGTTTGGCGTCTCTTGTTTGATAATAGTTTCTCAATTTGAATCTTTAACATGCCATGTTTATATCACCTTACTCTCCGTCTCAACTTATGGATTCTACCATTCTTATATTTGAACTTGGTTTCTCTAAGATTACATTTTAGACAAAAGTGGGTGCATATGGGGTGGAAGGTAAAAGTGGACTCATGTAGGCTGTATACGTGACTCAAGTTTGAACGAATGTAGACCCTTTGTTGAATCGTAATGAAAATTTTATAATATTGTTTTAGAATCATTGGACTATCGAGGTGTAATTAAGTCTATGTGAGTTCTTTAGGCCTTTCCCACCAGGTTGGTACACTCGATGCATTATTGATGCCCGATTTAAGAGTATGCAGCTAAGTGGTTGGTCTTTGATATAGAGGCATGGCTAGAGTCTAATGAGGGTTATTTCCTATATGTATTCTCTTTCGAGGAGGGATGATCTTGTAAATGCATACCTTCTAACATACCTTTTAACATTCTTTGTTGAACCTAGAATTAATTCCAATCCAAAAGGTTAACTTATTTGGAGAAATAGTCTATCCCATCTATATTCCCAATTTCTCTCAATATTTTTCAAACATGGGGGACTTCCACCCAACATAATCTTCTTACAAGTTTTTAGGGCTTTTGATGTCGTGTTTTGCCACATGTTGTCTATGATCTGATCACTTGAATAGGAAAATCTGCTTTTGTTTTGCTACTATGTTATCTAGACATGGCATTTTAGGGTGCCACACCCATGTCGGCACGACATGACATGGACACGGGTGTGAGATCTGTGTCCGACACTCGAAAAAATTTACCAGACATATCCTTTATTGGTGGTTCGATGATGTTCCAAGGTGGCTGTTGCTAACTGTTGAAGATGAGAAAAAAGAAGCATTGAACAAGAAGAGGAGAAAGAGGAGGCGGCGGCTGCTTAGGGTAGGGTATAATAGATATTTTTAAATGAGTAGGTGGGCCTAAAACTATAATAGATATCTAAATGGGCTGATCTGATGAGTGCCAAAATGGGCCAATTATTTCAACGTTTAAAATGGTTTTTTTTTATTGATTACAATTAATATCACGTGAACTTATGACCTTTATATAATAAATTTATAAAAACAGATTGATTTCTAATTTAGAAAAAAAGTATAAATAAAGATGAAAATTTAATTTATTATCATTAATTTTTTAAAATAGATGAAATATTATTTATATACTCATCATATGCAAGTCTCTAAGTACCCTTGTCCAAAAATTAGACACTTATTATTTTTGTTCCATTATCTTAAAATTTTACTAAGTGACGAATCCGACCTCTAGACACACCCTCGTGTCGGACTCTTCTTTCCGAGTCCATGTAACATAGTTTTGCTAGATACTGAGAAAATCTGTGTGATCTACATGTGTTGGTAAACTTTCTCAGTGTTTCTTTATTTTAATGAAAAGAAATTACCTTTGCATAGCCACTAACATCTATCTGATGATAACTTGTTGGCAGGAAATGTGTACCGGGATAAAGTTGGAAGTGCTTCCTATGTTGCTCCTGAAGTACTAAAGCGCAAGTATGGAAAAGAAATAGATATTTGGAGTGCAGGAGTTATGTTGTACATTTTGCTCAGTGGTGTACCTCCTTTTTGGGCCGGTAAAAACACTGTTTTTAATTTGTTTTCCCGAACATGTATGTTAACTTCTAGTTCTAGGATTCATAGCTATGTATTATTGTTCTTATGTTCTTGCGGGATTAACTATGATTAATTTTTCAACTTACAGAAACAGAGAAGGGGATATTTGATGCCATATTGGAAGGGCACATTGATTTTGAGAGTCACCCCTGGCCAAATATATCGAGCAGTGCAAAAGACCTAGTCCAGAAAATGCTGACCCAAGATCCCAAAACACGGTTTACTTCTGCACAGGTTCTAGGTCAGCCATTAAATTATTACAAATGTATTTTAAAAAAGTTTGCATTTTCGTATGAAACAGTTTTAGGTCAGCCATTGGCCAGTATTTTTGGATTTTTGCTGTATCCCATTTTAAAGTAACTCCAGTGCCTTTCACTTTTCTTTTAGAGTTTCCAATTTTTCATTTTTCTTCCAGTCCATTAAGGGTCTGTTTGGAACTCATATTTGTGTTGGAAAAATATGGTGAGAAAACATAACGGGAAAAATATAAGAGGGAAAGATGGAATATTGCAATGTATTATTTATGAGGTTCTAACTGAATATCTATTTGGTTGGCGTTTTTCAGGGCACCCATGGCTACGAGAAGGTGGCAATGCATCAGATAAACCTATAGACAATGCAGTCCTTTCTAGAATGAAGCAGTTCAGAGCAATGAACAAGTTGAAAAAGCTTGCACTGAAGGTATATTGTTTGGAAATCCATGAGCATGGTGTGTGGTGCACTTGTAATTGCTCACATGAGTTTCGGACATATGAAGATATACTTACCATTTATTTGGCTGCTGTGTTTTTTTAATATAATGAATCATGAACTCAATTGCAGGTTATTGCGGAAAATCTTTCTCAAGATGAAATCCAAGGACTGAAATCAATGTTTGCTAACATTGATACTGATAACAGTGGCACTATCACCTATGATGAGCTGAAGGCAGGATTGGCCCGTCTTGGTTCTAAGCTTACGGAAGCTGAAGTGAAGCAGCTCATGGAGGCTGTGAGATATCAATGAATTCCAAGTGTACTGAATTTTTTGTATTTCTTTTGCATTAGAGCCAGTATATATCGTCCCTATTCTTTTCAGGCTGATGTCGATGGAAATGGAACCATTGATTACATTGAATTTATTACTGCTACCATGCATAGACACAGGCTAGAAAGGGAAGAACATCTTTATAAAGCCTTTCAGTATTTTGATAAAGACAACAGTGGGTGAGTCTCCATCTGATATCTGAAAGTCCCGTCTTTTGACCCTTTTTTTTTTAAAACAAAACGCTAATTGGATGTGGGGGGATCAAACCAGGGGTTTTCCTCGATAATAATAGGGTAATACCAAGCCTTTACTATTCTACTAAGAGAGGCTGATAGGCAAATAAAGTTCAAATAATAAGCAGGATTTGAATTTTGCTTTGTCACTTGATGTTTACTATCAGATGGTACATCTGAACATAAGTTCTATGCTTACAAAGACGTTCATAGTTTTTTTCAAGCATTTTCTGATCGTTGCAGTTTTACAAGTTCCCTATTTACCACGATATCTGGATGCACAACACAATAAATTGATTGATCAGTTTCTATAGGCATAAGACTGATTTTTTTTTTGGGGTCAGAAGGCATATATCTGATAATTAGATACTATAATATTGCATTAGCATTGTGGTTCATCCATTTATTTATATATTTATCTTTTGGTGATATCTTTAGGTTTATCACAAGAGATGAACTAGAAACAGCAATGAAAGATTATGATATGGGTGACGAGGACACAATTAAGGAAATAATATCTGAAGTTGATACAGACAATGTAAGTCAATCTCTTTCATAACGCATTATGATTTATGCATACATGGCATTATCATACATTTTAACAACACTTTATGTTGGAGTAATAGGACGGAAGGATTAACTATGAGGAGTTCTGTACAATGATGAGAAGTGGAACCCAACCCCAAGCCAAGCTTTTTTAAGTCTGTTCATTCTCGCAGTTGCAATCCAAAAGTTGTTTGTAAACATTTGAGATTTCGAGATATGATGGTGGGATCCTACCCCACCATGAGTTCGACATATATAGCTTTGGTTCAGATCGGGTTTTTTGTGCATAAAGAACTCAATAATTTTGTATCACCTTCTTTGTTTTTATTGTGTCGGTTAATGTGACACGGGTTATTTCATGAGAGTTGTTGTGAGTTAAATGTTTAGGCATGTTTTACGCTAGTTAACTTGACATTGTGGTTAGTATTTGGTGCATATTATTGCCTCTTTCAGATGGGTGACTTAATGATTTTAGTTTTCTTATACAACGAAAGTCCACACATATGAGATCTGTGGTTTTGATAATCAGACATGTTAGTTCCTGGTTCACTTGTTCCCATTATTAGGTCCAAAAGCTCACAAGGTTAGGCTCCTATACCACCTAATAGTATGCTTTTAATAGAATGAAGAGGGTTATCTCTCTTTGACCCCTATTAGTATGTGCAACTGTGTTGTGCAACCGGATCAATGTCAAGTTTTAGATTTTGTGGATATGAAGAAATTTTTTCGAGAAAATTAGCAAACAAAAGAAATTTCTTCAAACTCCAAGCATAAAATTTACTTAATAATGTGACCTTATTACATTCAAATCAAGTTTGCATCAATCAACAAAGCAGGAAAGGGGCAAAAGCCCGAAGGAAAACAACAATAGATATTAACACATTAGATACTGATTAAAGCTGGGAATAATAAAACTCTACTTCGAACAATAGTATATTAATAGCCTAATTCATGGATAATATCATAACTAAAAGACCCAAGTCTTCAAAAACCATGAATCTTGATCTGATCTTTCTTAACAATCCCAGCCTGAATGAGGAATTGGGACACGTTCTTGCGCTGATCACCTTGAAGCTGAATTATCTTTCCCAATTCTTTGTCCTGTACCACATTGCCGTTGCAACAGAACTCTTTCTTGAGATCTTTGAGGATCCTTTCGTAGCTCAACTCTTTCTTCAGCCCCTGCACAGTTGTCAAGCACTTCTTTCCATTCCTTTGTTGAACACGAATATGCACATACTCTTTGGCACCCGGGGCATCGGAATCTTTTGCCTTAGAAAATGGGTCAAAAGCAGTTGGAATCTGGATGTCTAATTCAACCAAGTACTTAGTTGTATTGAACAATAAAGAAACCACAAGAAAGTTCGTTTGATCCGGTTGAAAACTGCAGCAAACACAAAGATTCCAGAAGCTAGCAATCTTGCCCCAAAACAATTAAACACAAACAAAACACATCGATCCAGTCAAAAATTAATAAAAAATGGTGCGTTCTTCAATTTTTCTTAACGATTGATTAATTTGGGCCCCATATAATGAACTATTTTATATAATAAAGGATTTCATTGGAGTCTAAAGACGGAAAGACAAATAGCAAAAAGCAACAAAACAGGTGTGCTCATCTTCAATCATAATGTATAATTGTATACAACAATAAATCACAAGAGCAATCTGACATAAATTCTAGAAAAATATCATAT
Source organism: Hippophae rhamnoides (assembly GCA_033030585.1). Taxonomy (NCBI): domain Eukaryota; kingdom Viridiplantae; phylum Streptophyta; class Magnoliopsida; order Rosales; family Elaeagnaceae; genus Hippophae; species Hippophae rhamnoides. Next base: position 31,002,395 of record CM065429.1, read on the forward strand.
TTTTCGAATTATAAACACGAAGCTTCGTATTTCATAAGCAGATAAGCATTGAAGAATTATATAAGAATTAAATGTACAAATAAAAGAACCGGACAAGGCGGTTTAACTCTCGTACATAAAATAGATTTATGGGTTTAAATAGTTATGTCTTTCTTTAATAAAATATTTCAATTTTAAAAAATAAAAAATAGATAAGTTTAATTTTATAATTTTTAAATAGAATTAATCTAATTCAAATACCGTCTATCTAGTAAATCTTATTCCGCAAAAGTCGTGGTGTCCTTCCCGTGGGCGGCTGACATGAATTATAGGATTTTTACCAACGGTTGCGATTTGAGGACATGTTTCGGTTAGGAACACTTATGTGATGGGAAGGGAACGACTACTTGCTTGTAAATTTAGTTCCGGTAAAATTCTAAACTTTATGGGGGATAATTACAATATATAGCGTTAATTTATAAAAATATTTAAAAAACTTTATTTTATTAATAACGATAAAAAATATAACTAATTTTAGACATGATTATTTCATTATCTATATATTGTATGTATAATTACAACATTAAAAATATATGTTATTGGATATATTTTTATTGTTATTCATATGTTGTAAACATAATTGTAACCAAATAAATATTTTAAATACTTATATAAATATATAAAACATAATTAATTTGATTTTCATTATATATGAATTGAAGTTTAATTTGATTATAATAAACAAGAAATATATTATATACACTCTGTAATATACTTATAAGGATTTTTCTTTACTATTAGAAACTATTTTATAAGGAGTTTTTTAAAAAAAATATATTAAAAGGGTTAGATTTTTTTTTTCTACGAATAAAAGTTTTTCATTTTATTCAATAAAAAACATACATTAAAAAATGTAATTTGTAAATAAGTAAAACTATTATCATAAAAATAATCATTAAGAGGATACGAGAGAATTAAACAAAGATGTCATATAAAAAATTAAGCAATAAAAGAATCATTAAGATAAATAGAGAAAAATTCTTTATGTAAACCTCCATATTCTTTTGAACTTTTTTCATTTATTTAGCTGCTAAGAAAGCAACTTGGTTTAGCATTAAACTATTGATTACAATACACAATTGTTGCAAGTTTAAATTTATCAGGTAATAACCAACCACAACTTCAAAGAATCTTCATAATTAATATCTTGATTTAACTTATCTAAAAGAAAGGACAACTAGTCAATAAAATTTCATTCAAGTGTTTTAATGGATCAAAAGAAATAAGAGATTGTTAGTAAACATATCTATTAATATGACACTCAAAAAATAAATGATTAATACATTACATTCTGTGGTTACAAAGAGGGAAAATAAGTGTGCAATGTATTCCTCTCTAGACCAGATTCTCTCAAATTTCAATTGCATTCTACAAATAGCAATAAAATATTTTTAATTTTGCTTGGAACTTGCAATTTTCTGATTCTATTTCAAACCTTTGAAAAAATAAATCCTAAATAGAAGCATAGTTATCAATACCAAAAAGATTCTCATTAGCATAAATTCATTTAGTTATAAAATAACCTATTTTAACTGTATAACCATAATATCAAATAAATCTATCATTATCATTCAAGGATAGATTCAAGATAGATTCAAAATCAACATCACAAAAACATCTTTTAACTTTTTGCACATTCCAAACAAAGGAATCATTTTACTCTAAAACCCATTGAAAAAGAAAAGGACGATCTTGTGATAGGTTTGAAGCTTGATGGCATGACAACCATGATTCTTCCCATATTAGAATAATGCTATGACCTCCAATCTCCCATCTAACACCAACTTTTATTATATTTCTTGCATGCACAATTCCTCTCCAATCCCAAGATCATTCTCTCTAAAGTATTTGTTTCTTAGAAGCTTTGTTAATAAGGAATTTAGATTTAAAATAATAGACAATGCTTGTTTGGCTAGTAAGGTCAAATTAAAGCAAACAGTATCTTTAAAACCTAATCTTCTCTTTCCTTTTTTTCCTTAAGAACATCCTAACAAATTCAATATATTTTTCTTTTGTGATCCGAGTTACTCTACTAGAAATTAGTCATAATATACTCAATTATTTTGCAAAGACTCAAACGTGATTAAAAACATTGCATAGCATAAGTTGGAACATGTATAGCAACAACTTTTAAGAGTGTTTTACGACCTGTAAGGGACAACTAATTTTTACTCTAACCACCAAATTTTTTCCTAACACGTTCAATAATAAAGGAAAACATGAGTGCTTTTTTTCTCCCAATCAAGGTAGATATACCTAAATATTTGACCATACCAATTAACTAAAAAATCCCCAAATGAGTTTTAATACGAGCAATCACATCATGTTATTCATTAGCATTAAAGAAAAATGAAGATTTATGAAAGTTCACATGTTGAGCAGATACATTGTCATACTTATCAAGAATAGACTGTACATAAAATATCTACTTTACAAAAAATTAAAGAGTCATCAGTGAAGAGTATGTGAGAAATGTGAGGTATACCTATACTCATCTTAAAGCCTTATATTGCTCCTATAGATTCTGCATGCTTAATTAGACAAGAAAAACATTTGAAATAAATAAATAAAATATAGGCAAAGAATAAAATAAATCACCTTGTGTAATTGTTGTTAATTTTAAACAGTAACAAATATATCTTTAAAGTGTATCTATCACAAACACAAATAAATATAAGAGTATATTTGTAAATTTTTAAAATTAGTAATTAATGTGACGTGTAACCATCAAATATGATCGTGATAATATTACCTGTCTTTTCAAAACTATCCTTAATAGATTAGGGTTTTATTATGTTTCCAAATCTTCAATTGTCTACTTCATCGTCATGTTTCACTTCTTAATTATTTCTCTTTTCATAATTTTCTACGTCTCCGTTATGCTTCCTTTATTTTTCTTTAACCAAAGTACTCGTCTATAAACTTCACATTAATTCTATCTTCATGGCTAGTTTCCTTTCTATGCTAAACATTTATTTTCTTCTTGTATATAATGAATAGCCATGAATGAGTCACTTTCTATTATCATATTACAAATCCCAACACTTAAAACCCGTTAATTAACAACTAAAATAGCATACAATTCATTAATTAGAACAAAAATGAACTCATCTCTAAATTTCACCGGAGAAAAAAGATTTCACATTGTTTCTAATAATTGCTCTAAATCTTATCTTATCTTGTGAAATTATTTGTAATATCAACATTTAGTTTAAGAAAGGTAACTAGAATGTGTGATCATTTGATTTCTCTTAAGATTTTTACTAATTACTTTAAAATTGTCAAAAAAGAAAGTTGTTTTAAAAAATACATCAGATAGATCTTGTGAACGATTTTCATATTTAATCTTTTTTTTTGTTACATATGTTTCACATAACCATGACCATTACCTCAATTTTATAATTCTTAAGAATTGATAAGAAATAATACAATAGATCATTAAAATCTCTTATTTTAAGTTGATTATATTTAGCAAAAAGTGTAACCTTTCACACTCATCTCAATTTTAAATTTCTTAAAAATTGATAAAAAATAATACAATAGATCACTAAAATCTCTTATTTTAAGTTAATCATAGGTTCTTTTTGCACGAGAGTATGTTACGAACAACACACCAAATGAAAATCTTTATTTTATTTGTAACCTTGATTCGCAACATTTTTTTCCCACCATTCAATTATGATTTTTAAGGATTCTGTAAAATTTTAAGATATTCAATTATACTTTATACAAGTATTTAAAAATACATGTATTTCAAAAAGTAATTAATTTTAAAATTTTTAAAAATATACATTGATTTTTATGACTTTTGATAAACTTTTTAGTTAAAAGTATGTAAGAAAATTTTCACCTATTGCTCCCTCTATTCAAAGGTTTCCAAGGATTATTCTTTTTTTTCTTTCTCAACAACATTCTCTATATCTCTCTGTTATTTAATCAGTTATTATCAATATAAATTCATAAAAGTTAATGAAATCTGTTCAATCTATAGGTATTTAATAAATCTACCAAAAGTCCTTAAAATTTTATAAAAATCTTTAAAATAGGCAACCTTTTAAAAATCTATCAAAATCTTATTTGAATATATCCTTAAAAAGAGTAATTCTATCTGTATAACTGATGCTACATTCCCGCAGACGTGTTCATTTTTATTACTTGCCATACATGAGTGGGTCCCATATCAAATTAGGTGAACCCATAACAATTAATAAAATATTTAAAAAAAAACTTCGTTTATATTAGAATATGAAATTTACAGAGACAAACAAAATCGAAGAGCAAACACGTTGCAAATATGTAGTCATTTCCATACATGTAAAATCGAAAGAGTCTTATCAACTTTGATTGTCCGGCAGGCGATTCAAGTCCATTTCAACTTGGCGGATTGTCCACTGCATATTTTCCAATTTCTGCATTGTAATATTTAAATTACAGTTAACTCTGGACTAAGTAAAAACATAAGTCTACTCTCTCTTAAAAAGAAAAGAAGGAAAGAAAGGAAAAGCTAGGTTCTTTTATCATGTGTCATTTTCAGTAAGCCTATATATATACCACCAATGTAACATACATATAGGTAAAATGCCCCAAAAATAGGCAAACTGCAAAACATGAGTATTTTTTGTTCACGTGTTTGCTAATTATCAGTGGCACACCAAAAACATCACAGGAGATTTAAATGCTATTGAAATACCTTGACAATGTCATGGTACTGCCTTGCAATCATATCAAAGTGAGGATCAACGCCTTGATACTCACGAAGACGTGTTACCTGTAAGTAACATTTCCTAGTCAGCTTTGTACAGAAAGGCAAGTTCAATATTTGATTGTTGGTACAGTAATCAGATCCATATTGCTAATTGACTACCACAAAATCAGGGTGACAATTTACAACCCATAACACAAACCCAACATGACAAAACACTTATTATTTTTAATTAAAATTAACTATTAATTCTTCTGTGTTTGTAAAGATATTGAAATTTCTTACCATTATAAACAAATAAATTGACTAAAAAATAATTAAATTTTTCATAACAGTAAAAAATATGTGAATTTGGGATAGAAAACACAAACTATCAAAACATAAACAAACACGACATAAACACACACAACACGCACAAATTTCCACCCCTACATAAAATTGATATTGAAAAATAAAAAACTTAAAACCAAAAGAAAATTAAATAAAGAGAAATTTACAGCCTGAGATATAGCAGATAAGGATTAAAAACAGAGTTATTAACGGATTGTAAATAGCATAGCTATTGGAAAAACACAGCAAGTATTCTGGGATGATGTCCTTCATCCCATAAAGGAAAAGCAATGTGAATATATTTGATTGTTATTACGATATGCATACTAAAATTATGTAGAAAAAATCAGAAAGAAAACAATCTTAAAGACAAATTAGTGGCACACACCGCTTTGTTATATGCACCAGAAGCTTCTTCGGTAGCCTCAACAAGATATTTCCTGACAAATGATTAGAGATGGTTGTGATTAGTTTTGAACAAGAATGATGTACGTAATTGCAATGACATCAAGAACTACCTTATTTTATGCAAAGCTGGTATTGATTCCTGAGTGTAGGTTTCCAGAAGGAGAGCATGTTCCAGTACCCTGAGACAAATTGGAAGTCAGTATAATTATCATGTGTATATCAACAGAACATAAATCTGGTGACAGACATTAGACTTAAGTAAAGTCTCCTCAAACTAGCAACTGAAAGTTTACATCATTAAGACAGCTATTTGAAGTGCTGACAGGTTATATTAATAGGTTAATATGAAGTCCACAATTGAGATTTTAAGAATATCATGTAAGAAAGCATTGATGAAGAGAATCAATACCATTCCAAACTTTACTCTTTTGCAACGTTATAAATAATACTTCATGCGTCATGCCATAATACCAGTTTCACTAGTTGCAGCAACTAGAGTGGTAAGTCTTGTACCACCGATTAGTTGTAAATAATAAAAGATTGTACATACATTGAGCATCTGTAATGGCAGACTAGATACAGAAATAGGGTGACATACCTCAATTTTGCATTCATGGTTTCACACCTTCTGCAGAGCCATGTTTTTTGCAGTTCATCCTATCATTAATGTACAATAAGTTCAAAGACCTTACCAAGAAATGAAAAGGGCAGCTACAAAAAATAAAGCACACAATTTCATTTAAATTGTCAGAATACATCTGCAGGGGTATTAATCTAGAAGAAGCCTTACATATTTGTGCTGGTGTTGCAACTTCAAATCCTTTACCAGCTTAATAAGCACCCCAAGAATTTGTTCTAAGACCTATTTTGTGCAAAAGAATTACAATAGTCCACAAAACCAAAAAAGAAAAGGAGCATATGGTTTTGACTTTTGTAAAATCATGGTAAAGGAAAAAGCAGGGAGATATAAAAACTCTATCAGAGTTACCCATCCGTACATTATAATATTCAGCAAATTTTCTATCTGCAGCATATAACTCCTCTCTTAGATCAGCTTCTTCCCTTTCTATCTCCTCTATTATGATCTTTACTCTAATACAATGAAAAGGGCATTGCATATACAATTAGTGTACTACCAAAGAAATTCAAAAGTGGCTCTTAGAATTATTTTAAAAGTAAGATGCAATAGGAAATTGGCCGCTACTGCTTTAGGAGGAAAAATGAATTTTCTATATAAATAAAATAGAGGAGAAAGAATACAAATCCGGTTTAAGTCCTTCAATTAGAATTAACTAAAGACAATTAAGAAACAATAGTTATCAAGTAAACTATTTTTTTCGTTAAATTTCTGGCAACAGAACAAAGAATCTTTCATGTATGACATCTGGAAGCATTGTCAGAAATTTTTAGGAAAATCAAACCTTTCTGGAATTTGTGCAATTGAACTTTGTCGCCCAGATGATGAATCTACACCAGCAAAGCAGTGGTTATAAATAGATTCATAAGGGAAAGTTATCAACAAATGCTGAGCTTTGCCTAACAAACAAACAACTTTCCACGGGAAAATAACAAACATAGCACTTACTCTGTTAATGTAACACTTAATTGGACACTTAAAAATGCCTTTTCTAAGTTAAAACAGTGCAAAAAAATAAAAAAAAAGTTGGCCATTTTGTTACCTAGGAAAATCTCATGGAGCTGTACGATAATTTTTCCTATTTATAATTATTAAACATGGGTAACTGCAAGTTTGATATCTTTATTATATTTTGTTATGCAAGTACAAGTATAGGGGTCCCCATATATGTTGCAACGACCAAACTTGACCTTTCATAGGAAATTGATCAAGGCTATTTTTTTGTTAGAATTATAAAAATAAAATTTCAATATAGAGAAGAAAGGCATTTCCAATGGCTAGGACTAGAATTTGGGAGATTCTTTTCATTAACTTTCTTTCCTATTCTCTTTTTTTTTTGTGCAGGGGGAGGGAAGGAGGGAGAGATACCTATGTCATCCATGATTAAAAAAGCATCAGTCAACTTGTCACACTTGGCTTTTAAACGATCTTCTATCTCATGGGAAAGACATAACTTGTATTCATTTGTATCCTGCAGCTCACAACGTCTAGATTATTTTAACAATTTCAAATAACTGATCAAACTTTAAATTACACGGTGGTGTGTGTGTCTACTTGTCACAGAACCATGTTCAAATGCATGGCAAAAGAGAGGGTAAATTTTGACAATAGTAAGCCATTACTGGGGAATATTATACCATGGAGACATGGTTTTGCTGAAGTTGAGTTTGCCATAAATAAACGGGTGTAATTCCAAGATAGCGATTAGGAACACCTCCAACTCCAGGTTCTGTGTCAGTACTACTAAGAGAAAAGTTATTAGTAACCGCACCCACAGTGCTACTGGCAGTTGTGTAGTTTGCAGAATTAGAGCTCGAGCTAATTGTAGCACTAGTAACAGTACTGTCAAGGGAACTACGTGACACTATACTACATTTTTCAATTTCCTCCTCATGGATTTCACCATCTTTTGAGATAAGAGGAAGTCTCAACTTTTGTGCTGCTTCTGCAATGACCATACGATGCTCTAAAGTCTCATACACCTGATACAAGCAGACAGAACTGTCCCATTACCTTAAAAATACACTACTTAGAATAAATTGTGATAAAAACTGTTCATTGAAGGCATTTAACCCTCCCTTTGAACAGGCCAATTGTCCTCTAAAGAGATTTACTTTTAGAGGCTCAACATCTTTATGGAACAATTGGCAAACAGATGGCAGTCATGAACATAGTTAATATTTCAACCTGAATGAATATTAGTTATTGTAATTGCCTTTGATGCACCAATCTAGATTATAATTGTTTTTTTCCCTCCCTATCTTCAGTTCTTCATTAGCAATTGCAATACAATGATATCATTTAATCACAAAAGAGAAACCAATAGCAGAAATGGGGATCTTTTCAGCAAATGTACACAGGTTTGCTTTAACAGATAAACTCAATACATCAAGAAATTATAAATATCCAAAACTTAAGTGCAACAAATTATAACCTGAGTTGAGTTCTTTAAGCCGAAATTAGCCACTGAAACAGCTTGTTGATGCTCTTCAACCATTGCTATCGCCTCACTATATAATGCCTGCATCAAATCCACCAAATTTACCCAATTTTTGTACATGCCATCATAACGAAAACAACTACACAAAAAGCACAAACATAAACTAATAAACATAAGAAATGGCAATATATTATACCAGGGCCTCCAAATAGCGCAGCCTTTCTCTGCACATTTCCTCTCTTGCCTGCATTATCCATAGTAGTTCAACAACCATTGCTATCACTCAATTTCCCAATTGCATCCACATTTTTTCTAAGAAATCTAATAAACAGAGAAATAGAGTAAAGAAAGTACCAATTGGAGATCTTGGTAAGCGGGTTTGGAGACGAGAGAGCCATCAGGAGCGAAGCAATGGCGCCCAAGCTGATCGATCACTTGGGTCACATCCGCCGGTAGGTTTTTCCCTTGCTGCAGACCCTTCGCCATCTCTGTCCACTCTCATTCAGTCAATCAGATCCAACAAACGACGTCGTCTGTTGCCTCGGAATCTGAAATCTAATTCAAAAGTTTCAGGCAGGCTATAACACTGGTTTTCTATTTGAAACTACCGAGTGAAGTTATAAGTAATGACCAAACACCCCCGTACATCTCTCGTTAGTATTCTAAATAATTAAAGTGCATTTTAGTCATATTTGACGTACTCTTAGGATCAATCAAATCTTTTATAGATTCTGTAAACAAAATTGATTTTTAATCTTAAATCTTTTATATAGTATTATTCAAATTTGAATTTACGGTGATAAAATGTGTAATCATATTATTTATAATATAAACGAATTTTAAAATTAAAAGATGAAACATTTTTTTATAAAGTTCACACCATCTTTAAATTTCTCCTAGTTAATCACTTTTAAAGGAATAGTTGCCCAAAAAATTACGTTTTTAAACCAGGTAAATTATTATTGTATATATATATATATTATAATAGTAATCGAAAATACAGTTGTGTGACTTTAAGAAAATAATTGGAGAAGAGAAAGCCTCCATGTCTGGTGAGTTTATCTTGTTTAATTTTATCGAAAAAATTTAGAACACATAATTTCGGATTTAGTTGAGATTGTCATCAATTTTCCTGCAAATATCAAGGACATTAATTTCGAAAGTGTAATGTAGTTCATTCATTTCTACCGATCTTAGTTTAATCAATTTGAATTAGTAATTTCTGTTAAATAATTTGGCCCAAAACAAATAACCAATAAAATTGAGCCCAAAGCCCATATTAAAACCCTTCCTCTTGTGATATATATATTTTCTCTTGCTGCGTGAATACATAAGCAGCCACCAGAGAAAGAAAAGCTGCAGCTAAAATAGAAAATAGAGAAGAAGTGCAGCAGCAGCCAAGGAAGAAGAAAACCAGCAGTAACCAACTAAGAGAGCAGAGAAAATCAGCCCAAGGACAAAACTGTCCATTTCAGCTGTCATTTGTAGTGTTTCTCTCATTTGTACGGTAATATTTGATTTAATAGCAAGTTTGTTAATTTATCTTGCTATATATATTACCAGTAAATTAGAGGGGATATTTTGTGGGTCGATTTTGGAATTTGGTATAATTTGTGAAGCTCTGGAAATTGGTGTTTGTATCTCCATTTTGATTATTAGTGGATTTTTTCTCGGTGTGCCGTCGTCAGTGGAGTAGACTTTTCATATTGAAAAGTTGAACCACTTAAATCATTGTGTGCCATTTAATTTCTTACTGCTTATTACTTTTGCTGTTACCCATTATTATTAATTTGTGCAACCAAAAATTGGACCTGATCTTCGCTTCCGCAAGTGCTAATTCGTAACAATTTCAAAGTTTTCCTCTCGTTCCTTGTGAGAATTTTTGTTTTAGGTTTTCATTGTTTTACTAGCTACAATATATTTGTGACTTACCATTGTGTGGCAAGCGCATTGGCAGCCATTGCTAGACAAAGAAGGTTACTAATTGATGATGTTATTGTGTCTCTAGCTGATAGTTTTGGGAAGTTCTCGATGTCTCCAGTTCAGATGTTTTAGATTCTGGCCTAGGGAAAGTGGCAAAGATTTGTAAATGTCTTCGAGCTGTGGAAATAAGGTATATGTTCTTTTGATTGTTTTGCAAGCTGCTCCTTCGATGTGCCAAATCAATGAACTTCCTAGCAGAGGATGCAACATTGTTGCAACAAGAGGCTCACTTTATATTTTGCTATCTAATCGGATGAACCAAACATGTTCCATTTTAAGTGACGTATCTCTGTGTTTTGTTGGAATGTCGGTAATGTGATTTGTGTATGCTAATACATTTGCAGCACAATATGTTATTGGTTTAAACAAGTTGTATAAATAATACTCACCCTAGTGCACCTACTTTTCATGTCACCACACACTTCGTAAAGAAATGTATATACAACACAGTATACTATCTTTGTATTTCATTTTTGTTCATGTTGTTAATTATGTTTTGAATGTTTAAAAATACACTTCATCATGATCATTCACATTTTATATTGCATTGGCTGAATTAGTTGGATTTGTATCTTAGCATAGCACTAAGTCTCTTTAAAGCATTTTTCTTGAGTTATTATTACATGATAGGATTGCATGCCCTTTTTTGAATAACAAAAAGCTTCTGGTTATTGTTCGATAATTCATATGCTTCCTGTTTGTAGTAGTAGTTAACTTATTGCATACCAGCAACATTAAGCCTATCTTTTATTTTGGGACTCTTTATTTATATTTTACACAATTTTTCTGCAGTCGTTGTGACAGTATTACTCCATCTGGTGTGCTAGAATAGTGCGGCATTGCCATTCAATAGAGACATTGAGATGCGGGTACTCTTCCCTTAAAATTGTCATTATATGTTCATACTTTTTCCTAACTTGCAGTTACTTTGTATGGACTTTCATCTTTGTAATTTACAAATTTTCCCATTTATGTTACTCAAAAGAGTTCCATGGCTATTTTGAAAATACAGCAGTTGCCAAAATTCCATTGCTACTATCGAAAAATTCACAAGAACACAATATTTTCTTTCTTATTTTAAGTAGAGAAGATGCAAGAATAAAAATTCATTTGTATTTGTTGATAAAGATACTATAGGTTTATACTTTGCAATTGAGTGTGAACACTTTATAGAGCATACAACTTTTCTCTTTTAGTTTTTATTTTGTATACTTGGATGGACTGAGGATATTGAGACCTCGTAACAGGATATGAACCAAAGTTAATGTTGCAAAGGGTGACTCCACTGCGTGCATGTGCTTGGGCATATTCAAACCATATCTAAATGATGTAGAGGAAGACTCATGGGAGGAACTTCATACATTAAAGATTGCTAACGGTGCAGAGTCATTGTGGTGGTTTGTTTGGGTATGAAGAAATGCTTTTCCTTGAATGTTACTTTTGCTTATATAATTACCGCTATCATGATTGGAATTAGGGAGTCTTTGCACTTCCCCCCAAGAAAAGGAGAATCCTCATATTTTACTGTCTTAATATGTGTACCATTTAAGATTTTCCTTAATTATTTTGATTCTTAATTGCAGCCAAAGACTGATAAAGATTCTTTGGAGAATTTTGGTAGAGAATACCCACGCATTATAGTGAACCCTAGACCAACCCCATTTGGTTTCAAGGGAATTGAAGTTCCCAAGGAAGCACTACCAGTTATTGAATTGGATGATTCTGAAGTCAAAGATATTGATCCAAAACCATGGGCAGTGTGTGGAACTCTATAAAAGATTCTACCTCCCGCACTTTCAAGTCTCACAGCTATCTATGGCTGAAAAGTTTGGATTTGCACTTGTTGAAAGGGAGCTAAAAAAAGAGCAAAAAATGTTCGGCAACACAAGCGCGTGGAGAAACAGATTGGATGATGATGAGTCCGAGTGCTAAGACATTTGCCCTAGTCTCAAAAGCTGGCAAGCACCTGCACAGTCAGAACTTGCTCAAAATAGTTGATGCTGTTGCTATGTACAAGCTCCTTTTCCTGCTGATTGTAACATTACATGAATGTTGAACAATATAATTGCAAGTGAAAGTCATAATTTAGTTGAAAATGGATATTTGAAACAAAAACCTCTTCAATTGAAAAACTCTGAGCCAGAATCTAACTTTAAAATGGGTAGGGTGTCCATAAAAAGAGTATTGATATTTGCATTCAGCTGTATATATCAAATGACTTGCATTATTAGATTGGATGTGAAATTGGGGATGTTAAATGTTGGAAGTATTCACAGGACAACTTCCTAGCAGAGGTCATCAATAACATTGTGACGTGTATGCATTAAATTGTAGCAAAAATCATTTTCCTTTGGAAGTCCGAGGTCCATTAAAACGAGCTTGGTGATACTCTTAATATAAATGGTGGCAATTGGCAATTGAAATGGAGCATTGAAACATGAACGTAGAACATAGGATTTAAATCCAGGCTATATATAACCACCAAATGCAACATAATCAAAATAAAATTGATACAACTTATAAAATTGCAACTAGAAGAGCCTGCAATCATATTATCATCTACAAGAAAACAATTAAAGTTCTAACAATAGGAGGTTGACGCTTTACTTTTATCAATTTATGGTTCAACATTCAATAAAGTAAGATCAATCAAAAATCATACGAATCCATCAACAGTAGCCAAGTTCCACAACCAAAAGACAATATCTTATCTTCATGTATAAACTTAGCAGACAAGCCTAAGTTTGGCACTAAGTGAAGAAAACCAAAATAAATAGGACGATGAATAGGACCACCAAAAACAGGACCATCATTAATTGGCCTTTAGCACTTGCCTTCTTCATGACACCAGCCACCCTTTTCTGCAACGAGAACAAAAAGTTTTATATCTCTCATAACATTAACATAGCATCAGGATTCAAAGAAACAACAATCAATTCATGCAGAAAATACTTAGAGACTCACCTGAATAAAGTCAAGACGATTTGAAGTACTTTCCATATCCGTGCCCAATTCATCTACAATTCTTTCCTGAACAGGCCGAACATTGTAGCAGAAGAGTCACAAATATGAGGTTACACATTTGGTACGCACAATTAAGAAGTACCAGATATAGATAGGGTCCATACAGATATTTAAGGCATACAGCCAAGTTATTAGGAAAACACGAGTAATATTATAATAGCAATGTTTCCAGACTAAGAATTGACAGAGGCCCTGGAAAGGACTTTAATATATTAAACTACCTGAGAAATGAGCTCATCATGTATTGTTAACCCAACACCACCAATTCTCTGCACACTAGCACTCAGTTCATCTAACTCCTCGTCTTGCTGCCTACAACCACCAACGTGCAGGCACAGTAGGTCAAATGCGAAATAGTATAATATGAACAAAAATTAACCAGAGATTCTGCAACTAGTAGCAGTAAACACATCATGATATTAGGAAGTTAGAACTATCCTTACTTTATTAAAAGCAACTGCCTGTCTGATTCTGATTGAATGTAATCATCATTATTCCTAGCAGAGTATGTATTGTATCTATCTGTCTCATGTGGATTTGGAAGCCTCAAGAGTTCTCGGCGCATCTGATTTGCAGTGGTAGTGCCACCACTATTTGCATCTTTTCCACTTCCAATGACTCTTTTTACAGAACTTATCTGATGAAGATATGAAGTGTCAAAGTAATATAACAGATCCATGCCCATATACTGATAACTTTTAAATTTATTGACAAAATACAGTTACACAGAAAGCACCTGAGCACGAGCAGTGCTGGTCCACCTCTTTCTTTTATCAAGTTCGACTTCATCAATGCCATACCAAGAAGGATCTCTAGCGGCTACATTAATTGCTTTGTCCAATTCATCTACCTTGCTATCAAGAAAACAGGCTTTCGGTGATTGCAACAGAGAAATAAAAATAAATTGAAGTCCATAATAGACCATTTTCAGTTCATTTACTGATAGAGAGGAGCCAACTCCTACCCTCCCTTTTAAAATGCAACAGAAATAATATAAATAGGTACCGTACAATATGGTAATACTCCATGTACCTGCCACTCAATGCTCTCACAACTAGCACGAAGATCTTTTGTCTGCTGTATGCGATCTCCGGAATCAGCAGGAATACGTTCCCATTGGTGAAAAGAAGATTGCAAATTATCAATCTAACACAGAAAACAAGTACAAAAATTAACGAAGTCATTAACATAATTCCACAAGTTACAAGGTCCATACCAATGCCCAATAAAAGAGAGCAATAAATTAATCAGGATGTAAATAATTCTGCATACTGTCAATACTTATCGATACTCCTTACGGAGATTATATATGCATAATCTGAGAAGAGAATAGGCTTTTCTATACCAATTTAAGGCTTCATATACGTTCTGGATGAGTCCATTTCAATTTTTCAAAAGTGACAAGGACAAACCATATTGATAAAGCCTTTGGTTATCAAAGTTAACCAATTTACACCAAACTAATCAGAAATAACCATCTCATTCTTTGCAAGGCCGTCTATATCCATTTACAAAACTTAAAAGACAAAGAAATCAGATACCCAATGCCTCTAGATCTCAACTTACTTTTGGAATTAAAGCTTGAAATGTGTTTATTAATTTCTAGCAAACCTCCATTATCAACATGATAAGCTTTACAATTAAATTATGACGTAAAAGCTACAACACTTCGTTCACTACTCACAACAAAACAAAATACAAAGACATAAAAGATGAAGCTCAGAAGTTTACACTATTGTTTCATTTTATATTATATTCATAGTCAGTGGTTTTCATTTGAATACTACAGCATAATGACCAAACAAATTGTAAAAAACAAAAAAATGAGCAGACAAATGAGTTGCATGAAATTTCAATAAATTCGACCGCTCAATAAGGTGAAAATATGAGACAGATCTCCTTATCTCCCTCCAACTTTTTTCATAAACGACTGTTTTTCATTAATTTTTCCAAAAGCAGCAGAGGTGAAAACTAAAACATAAAATAAATATCCAAAACAGTCCTACTGAAATCACATGCTTAAAAATGTTTGATTTGCAGATCTGATAAAACCATGACCAATTTGATAACTTACATAATCTTGAATCTCTTCTTTCACAACATAGAATGGATCCTGAGCCGAAGGCATCTTCGTACTTTCCCAGGGGCGACTCAAAAGCTTGTGAGGCCCTAGGCGGCAATTAAAAATGAGGCCCTTGAAAAGTTGAGAACATATTTGAATGATTGAAAAGGTCATAAATCATCATATCAGATCACTAACCCAGCTAATATCACAGTATCATATATACAAGGTCGGCAGAGATTACCTATATCAAAATAAAATCCAACCACGCATAATAATTCACGGGATTGGGCCGGCGGCAATAGATTTGGAGGATACTGGACGACCAGCGTTGGTGAGGAAAAGGGAGAGAGTGAAATTAGGGAATAGGGAAAGGGATTTTACGGTTTGGTTTTTCATACGATATATATATATATATATATATATATATATTCAGTTTTTCCCAATATTACCCCCTTTTTTTCTACTTTTGCAACTTTTTTCCATTTTTTTCTTACTAATTTTTTACTAGTTTATTCCTTACTGTTATATTATTATTATTATTATTATTTATTATAATATATATATATATTTTTCTTAATAAATATAAATATTGTATAAATTTCTTTAACTATGTTAAGGACACATAGTTATATAAATAGTTTTTTTTTATAAATATTAGAAAAATAGGTTAAAATGGACACTTTTTATTACTTTTATTCTACATCCTACTTACAATTTCATTAAAATTTTAAGTTTACTTAAACTAATTGGATCGCTTCTTCATTTTGTCCCTCGACATATTCTCCCTCACTCACTCTCTCTCTCCAGCGGCGTCAAACCAAGAGATCTAACTCAAGTGGCGTAATTAGAAAGAAAAAAAAAACAAGAAAACAAATTTACACAAGGTTAAATTATATATATTTTATTATATTAAATATTAAATATTAAATTTATATATTTTATAACGAGAGCGGACATAAAACTATATATATATATATATATATGAGTTTTTTCTTAAAAATATTTTATTTATTTAAATAAAAATTATAAAAATAATTAAATTAATAAAATAGAAATATATTAAATTATTTTAAATTAAAAAATTAATTTCATTATAGAAATAAAATAATCACTTTATAATTTTTAAAATTTATTCAAAAACCAATTACACTTATTTTCTACCGAAGCATGTAACTTTTGTATTTTACTCTTATAGATTAAATATATTGATTATATTTTTTAAAATTAATAAAATTTAATCACATGTTATATTTTAAATGTTTTATTCATTTTCAATCAAAATTTTAAGATTTTTTTTTCTTTTGAATTAAAATATATCTTAAATGTCTGTAAAATATATGTTTGTAAATAAAAATATATCAAAATTTTAAAAATAAAAAATAAATTAAATTAAAATATATTTAAAATGAATAACATATTTATAAATATAAAAATAATATGATTAAAATAAATTAAACTATCATAATTTATATTTACAATATAAGCTAATAAATTTTACACAAAATATTTGCCGGGATAACGCCTGGTCTACCGCTTATCTCCATCGCTGGCGATGCCATGTAAAACTCAATGCTCTCCCAAATATCATATCATATATCATGCTTCCGTTTCTTCCTATCAAGTTCAAAAGTTGCATGAGTGAAACATCCATGAATACATATCGATCCGTGAGCAATGATTAGGCTTTTCTCCATCGATGAAGCAACCATAATTGCCCCTAGCTCAAATTTAAGTATAAATATCACTTTCTTTCTTCTATCTCTGTCTATTGCAACTTTTGAAACTTTTTCCTTTTTTTAATGTAATTTGGTGTTCCAAGGCACTGTGTGGTGCGGAATAAACAAGGTTTTGTTGATAAAGTAGGATTTCAAATTGTATCTTTTGAGAGATTGTAAGTCTTCTTTTTTTCAGTAGCGTAGGGTGAAGAATGAAGATATGGATTTGGTTGAATACTAAGATTCTGGTTTTGGTGCCTCGAATCTATCATTTTTTATTGATAAGTCATTTATTGGAGTTGCTAGATCTATGTTGATAAAAACAGTAAGCTTTAGTGAATTCAGGTGTCATGTCATGTCATGTCATGTCATGTCATGTCATGTATGGCTTTTCACGATTTGCTAAGCCATATGTCTCTCTGAGTAATAAGCAGTGAGAGATGGTCTCTTTCTCGCTCCAACAAGAAGGATGATATGTGAACAGTTGGATGCTTTTGAATTCGGGCTTCAGCCAGCCAGTTGTGGTAAAATCCAACTAGTTGAGTTAGAAGTATGTCTAACTCGCTTCGATGAATAGGGATGAAATTAGAAAAGTTTGATATTTGTCTACTTAAATTATTATAAATTTGACAATTTTGATTAGTTGACGTAAGATCACGGATGATATATTTTTTTTTTTAAATTTGATAAATTATACTTAAATCAATCAAATTTTAATAAATTAAACTCGTATTCAATTTTAACTTAATGCTTAAAATTATTAACATTTCAAAATTTAATCAATTAAATAATTATCCTATTTAATTAAATATGTATCTCACTCGATTTTAACGAGAATTATGTATATATATATTTCTTATACTATAGTATATTAATTTATCTTTTCTCTTATTAATTTATCTAAATAAAATTTAATTAATATTGGTTAATAAAAATTGAAAATATTTTTATCACGCTTGTATTTAAATAAAAAATGACTACATCTAAACTTTAACTAATATTAAAAAATCAAACAAAAAGCGATGGTATCTAAATTTTAACTAATATATAGTTATTCTAGCATATAATCCTAAATATTACGGTTAAAATTTAGTTCTAACCACTAATATTTTGTTTAAAAAAAAAGCATAGGTCACTTAAATTTATTTTATAAAATTTACTTTATTATTTATTATCAATTTATTATATATAATTACGATTATATCGAATATTTTATTTTATAATTAATCTATATTTATTCATATCTATATATATTATTTATAAAAATCTAACTCATATGTTATAAATTTATATATATATAATTGTTAGTATAACAAAGTAATTATTATTATCTTTTTTTTTATTTAATTATTGTATAATTTATTAAATATATTTTTATCAATTAAATAATAAATTATTAATATTTAAAATCTAACAATAATACAATTTTAATTAAAATAAAATTTAGTTATAATTATTTTTAAAATCATACTATTTTTTTCGGCCACTTTAATTCTTGAATATCTCAATTGTTTTCATAATTTTTTTTAAAATAAAATAAATAATAAATAATAAATATAGTAACTGTACTTTAATTGGTGTGCTGTCAATTCACAGTAAGGAAATGTATTTTTTGTTTTTGTTTTTAACATTTTAATGAATTGAGTGCATGGCAATGACTAATATAAGGTAAAGTACAAGTTATATTATAAAATAATTATATCTTAAATATATTTTGAAATTATATTATTTTGTCAATAAATTTTAATTTTGTTTATATTTTATTATTTTTCAATATTAATTTTTCAACTTACATAATTTAAAAATTCATATTTTTTAAATTCAAAATTGAAATTATTTGTTTATTAAGAATGAATACACAACTTTAAGTAAATTTTTAAGAATATAAATGTTTTCATATATAAATATATTAGACTTTAATATAAATGGTGAATAAAGTACAAAAAAACATAATTTTTTTAAAAGTAAAAAGAGCATTGAAAATATATTAGACTTTAATATACATGGTGAATAAAATTTTAAAAAATAATAAATACAAAATAAATCTTTTTTTAAAAGTAAAAAATACAAAACACAATAAATTATTAAGCTATGTGAATAAAAATATTAAATAATATTATATTTAATATTTAAAAAATTGTTTAAAAAATTGTTTAAAAAATTAAAAAATAATAAGATTTCAAAAAAATTTAATTTATAGTATTATATGTAATTTATATTATAAATCTAAGTCACTTATTATAAATTTTTAGATAAAATTATCAACCTATTTTAATGTAATGACTTAATTATTTTATAATTTAGATAAAAATCTTATTTTTTTATCAATTATATATATTCATTATTTTATTTTTAATAATATTACAATTATTTATGTTAAATAATGCAAATCATTATCTTATTTTTTAATAACTTTCACTTGGGTTTTTTAACTGATTTTTTTTTTAATTCATGATAATTGAAACATTGGTTATTTATAACAAAGGATATTAACGTAAGATATCAGATCTCTCTCTCTCCCTCCCTCCCTCCCCACCAGGAATGAGGTTTTTAAACTGAAAAGTTATTGCAAATTGGTTGAAATTTTTTTGAAGTACAACATTACATACAGATGAAATAAATAGACCTAATAAATCTTCAAAAATCCAAAAAAAAAAAAAATGGGCATGTAACATATTAACTTCAGAAAGAATGGACTGTAGTAACACTAGGCCGAAATTGCAGGGCGGGGTTTATCCACCCAATTCTAAATTGATCATTGCAGTATGCATTACAAATTTAAGATTCAGCATGACGGCGTGTAACCATAATTTTATAACATACAATTCAAGTTGGTGGCTGCCATGTCCCTGGCCTGTAAGATGTACCAGAACCGGTTGGCTCCGTAAACCTGAGGAATATATGGGAGAACTTTTAATGGAATAGAATAGTTAATCTTCAGGCTGTAATATCTATTCATGCATTGTTTTAGACAAATAAAGAACATAGATGGATAGACATACTCTTTGGCTGATGTTACTTTCTCTGCATCTTTCTCCTCAGAGGTCCTGCCACATTAAATGATTTGAAGAAAATTAGTGAACGATAGAAAATGAGTCCGAATATTTATGAGTTATGCTCCAAAAATAATTTAACTGAAACACATGCATCTCTGTTACTGATCAAATTCGATTGTGAAGGAAATAATTTGGTGATCATTGATACAAATCCAAAAAAGCTATAAGACAATGCACGATTACAAATATATTATCTTGAAAAATGAATGGTTAGAGAAGTTATGGTGAGAACGGTCTTGGCAGAAGTGATCAATGAAACTTCATTAAATTCTATCTTTATCATCAGCAGGTGTAATTTGTTGTATGCTAATTTGACTTTACTACAAAATAAATAAAAACCTAACAAGCCCACCTCCTTTCCTCATCCATTCCATCAGATACGTCCCAAGCATTTTCACCTTTAAGGGCAAACCAGGAAGACAATGTAAGTATCATCGTATAAGACAATACACTCAATGGCAACACTTATGACAACTATTTCTAATGCTGGACGTACATAGCCAAGAAAAACAATGTAGCACAGAGAAGACAGCTAACATATACACCTCATATCATAGTTAATAAATCCACAAGTCTAACGTTATTGAAATATCCAAGAACCATATAATTTTCCAAATTGTTTAAATAAATTTGAGTGTCAAATAAAAAAAGTTAAAAAATAGAGGAAAAATAAAGTAGTTTTGCTTTTCCATATCAACCGGGTTCAAAGCTTTTGAACTAAGCTCGTAATTACGGGAATCACAATTTGCAGACTTGGCTGATTAATTGCCAACTAATTAAAGCTTACTAATGGTTTCTGCATTGTTTTTTTTGGATAATTATAATAATTGCATTTCCTTATTACTGTAATCTATTAATTAGAAATTAAGGATTAAGAAAAGTACATTGCATGATTTCGCCCCATTGAACGACTAAAGCTATGATACCGATACCATACCAATTTTATAGATTTATAAGTATTAAGAACTATCCAAATCTCAAAAGGTTAACCTCAAAGGAAGGTAAAACTCATGCTATTTATAAATATTACACTAGTAACATTCTTAGTCATCCTAGAAATTGAAAAAAACCTTCAAAAAATTATAGTAAAACAATACCTTGAGGAGTTGGAAATTGCCTTATAAAACTTGGCAAGTCTGGACCACCAACTTTACCTAGACAGGTCAAGGTGGACAATAATCAGTAATGGCCTAAGCACAATACAGAAATAAGTTATTTGACAGTAAAACTCACCGGTGTTGACACCTTTAAGTTTGGTACCTTCTTTTAGTTTCCTCTCCTCTTCTTCTTTCTTTAAAACTTCATGAAATGAAAATAAATTTGTTAAGGTCACTGTAAAAGCAACTCCTATTAAATGATTAACAAGCCTAAGTTCAAAAAGACAGCTAGGTCCCAGGCTTAGTAATTTCCTCAATCTCCCTAGAAAATCCTGGTACACCCCCTTTATATAGATTATTAAAAAATATCAGCTTAAAATAGAAAGATCAGGTCCATGCAAAAACCTGAAAATAATATGTCTCAGATGATGAAAAGGAATAACTCAAAGTAAAAAGGTAACAGTCAAAAATAGCTTTACTCAGCTAGAATTAGATTATGGTAACAAGGGTTGAAAGAGATCACAAACTAGAAGTGGAACACAAGTAAAATAATCGTTCGATAGTAGCAGCAACAACACATACGAGCAACATTCTGACGCACACGTTCACGCCTTGCTTCCAATTCCATCATTTCCTGAACAGAACGTACATCAGAGTCTGTCAAGTGGTAAAAACAAAAAAAATGTCATGCTTATGCAATGCATCATGGGACCTGAAATAAGATTGTCAAAACTATAAAGTAGATAAGAAAGTTAATTCCATGTGTACCTCTGATGTGGGAGCTTTTTTTCGCTGCCCATTCAGCCAACATATCCATTCAACTGCAACGAACGATGATAACCATCAATGGGGCACAAAAATGCACTAACAAATCATTGTCTAGAATTAAAATATAGATAACATAGCTATTTATTATAATGAACTCAACAACTATCAAGCATAACAAATATTAATAATCCAGTAAAATAAAGAAAAATGTCTAAAAGTAACACAAAAGTCGGGAAGTAGGAAACGAAGTGAAGTTTAAGTAGAATGACAACAGTAACCTGGAACGGAAGTTGGATCTTCTTCTCCCTTGAACATCACCCATCTCTTTTCCTTCACTGATACATTAAATTTAAAAATAAAATACCCATCAGACATGTAGTAAAACTAGTAAATAGGACAAGTAAAAACCACATATAATGCCCGATTTTCATTATGAAGGTCCCTTTCATAACTCGATTGCTTTAGAGACCAAAATTGTAATTTTTAGAACATCCGGACAAACACAGAGAGGGAGGGGGAAAAATTTCCAATGGCCTAATATAAATAGTAGTTTGGCTAAAATGGATTGTGGGTGTGTCCAAAGTTTTAAAATATCCAACAGGATGCCAAATTTTAGAAGTAGGCTCCCAATCAACCAGTAAACCTTTTGCCAATGATTTTTTCTCTTAGTCAATTTTGGTTGTTCAAGGTCCACTGGTTAATTTTGTTGAGAATTTAATTCGGACAACATCAATCCTAACTCGCAACAACTAATCCCAAAACTTATAATTTATACCAAATTGTCTAATAAAAAGATCAAAATACCATTCTTTCATAACTTCGATAAAATGAAATTAAGTTCAAACCTACCACATTTTCGGTAGCCACTATTGACGACCTTACCAGATCTCGGCCAACAACTATCATCTATGGCCCTACCGGTGCTCCGATAGCCATTGTTGGTAATCTCGTCAGAAATGTATGTAACATATTACATACAAAGATAGAGATAAATGTAACATCTTATATACAAAAATACATGTAGATATAATATGTTACATATAAAAATACTTATGAATGTAACAGGTTACATTCGATATGTCATCGAAATTATGGTGAATGTAACAAGATATATATAAAAATACATGTAGATATAATATATTACATATGGCGGGTCGTCGAAATTACGTGGATGTAACATATTACATACGAAGATAGATGTAGATGTAATATGTTACATACAAAGATAGACGTGGTTATAACATGTTACATACAAAGATAAAAATGGGTATAACATGTTACATACAAAGACAAAAATGGGTATAACATGTTACATACAAAGACAGAGGTAGGTATAATATGTTACATACAAAGATAAAGGTAGATATAATATATTACATACAAAAATAGATGTGTATTTGGATTCCCCAATCACCCACTGACAATAAACTCCAGATTGAAACGAATATTGCCCACAAAATTAGATCTATTTTTCTAGGTTCTGCTGAAATTCATGAGTAGTTATGCCATAATTATGTGACATTATATTGGGGGTATAGTAGAAATAAAACTCACAGGGACATAGCATAGTAAACAGCATTCCCAAATTTGCATGTTCGGAGAAGAATCCATAGGAACGTGGACATTATCCATGAACTTGTTAGTTCTCCAAACCATGTCATCCTTAAAAAAAAAGGTTGATCTGGTAATTTTTGGGCTTTTGGGGTTTATGCGTGATGTCACAAATACCATCATGGTCATTTTTGGAAGAGCAAATGGGTCTCTTTGCAGCGGAATAAGCATTGGAGGTAGATGAAGTTGGAAACCCATTTGCAAAAGAAGAGGTGGAGGCGACCGAGTAAATGGTTGCTTTTCACTCGGCATCACCATCCTCCACACCACTGATGTCGCTTCTAGATTCCCTGCTTTTCCATCTCATTCTCTCTCTATTTCCCAAAGCCAACTACCTAGGAGTCAAGAGTTACAGAGAGATTGCAAAAGATATCAATAGCGCCCCAATCTTTGCCGTTGAACGAAGTTGAGTCTCTGAGCCAGAGTCAATAAGGGCAAAGCTATAAACTCACTCCTCAAAAACGCTGTTGTAGAGCAAGAAATAGACATTTTTAAACTTTAGGCACCCCACAACTCACTTTAGAAAAAATCCCAATAGAAACACTTGTGTCATGCTCGTTAAAGTATGCTATAGAAAACTAAAAACTAAAGTAAAACACTTTGAAACACAACTCATGGAGTTGTCAATCAAGACAGCATTAATTTGTGAAGCTGATTTTACTATTTATTTTGCTCTCTTGACTAATGGAGACCATTTTGCGATTCAGATAAAGAACGCGAATGTGTACATTCCTAAGAATCCGAAGAGGAGATTTCTCTCGATCTCGAATTGAGACTCGCCTAAAGTTGAGCAAATGTCAGGACTCAAATTGAATAAAGAAATTTATTTAATTTTGCCAATTATCATTAAGATAAAGTAGAGCACAGTAATGCAATAGAGTCTATACTCTAACAGAAAATGCAGTCTCATTAGAGATTATAGCATGATAGCAATAGTTCAATTACAAAGAGCATTACAATAACATTCAAATTAAAAAAAATGCAAAGATAGGAAATTAATGAGTTGATACCACAAAGAGACAACTTGAAGCAGCCCAAAGAAACAAGAATGGAAATACATCTGAAAACAATCAATACCCACATCCAATCAAAGACCAGAACAAGAAGCAGAAAAAGAAAGAAAGATCGAGACTTGTACTAACCGACTCCATCAATCGCTTCTTCTCTGGCAAAGTATCGGTTTCCAGCTTTATCCGATCCCGCCAGATTACGTCTATTCAAGAACCCAGCAATCCTCGAAACCAGCTTCGACATCTATTCTCAAATACGTTACTAATTCAAACGGACTTCAGACCTATCACCATCTATATCGTCTTCATCAAATGATAAAATTGCTCAATGAACACGAAAATCCTCGATCTGGACTCTGCGATTCGATGGTTACGTTCAACAATGTCTATCAGTATTCCAGTTTGCGCAAACTGGGAAAAACCTCCTTTTGGTTTTGGGCTTTTCTATTTCGTCAGCTTCAACCGTATTGGAATATTTGGGTCTCTGATCCGGTTCGGTTCGATGTACAATAACCCGAATCTTAACTTAGAAATATCCAAAACGACGTCGTCCTATATTTCTCTTCCTTCCCAAGAAGCATTCCACATTTCCGCCTTTCTCAATTTTTTCCAAACCAAACTGCTCCTCTATTAGTCGATTTGGCCGGTCAGAGTGGAGACAACATCGGAGGTTTCAGCTTTTTGCCGGATATCCGAGACACTGCAGTAATCTCAAGGTAAGGCATAAGCCCAGTCCAACTTAAGTTAGAGATCACTTAAAAATGGAAAATTCGAAAGGAAATCTTAAAGATGAGTTAGTCCCGTCATGATATTTGTAGATGTTTTTAAAATTACGTTACTGTTGAAAAAATTAGGTATATTTTCTCTATTTTAAGTAGTTACTATTCACTTATGATTTAAATGAATAGAACTCAAACTAACCCGACAAAATAATGCTATTAGAAATATAATGCTAAAATAAACTAAAACAGATATTGAAACAAAAATATTAAAGCATAAAAATAATAACACCAGAAATTTAACGAGGTTCGGTATAAATGTTACCTGCGCTCCCTGCCGCTGATCACTTCCACTATCTCCAAATGGATGAACTCCAAAATTATAACTAATTGGGCAAAATTGTTAATCAATTACCTTTTACAAAAGAGACGTAAGATTTACAAATTTTTTGGGATGTTTACAAATGGTGAATGAATCTATGCCTTTATTTATAGCCCCCAAATCCAACACCCATCTTCATTCCTAACCAACGTTTCTAATTTTCTCACTAAGGAAGCAATATATAACAAATCTCCACCTTAGCGACGCTGGTTTTAAATGATTTCTTCAATCGTTAGATCAACCACGCCAAGGTTAATTCAGATTTGTAGGATGTTAATCAAGTCCATACAATGTTTGAACTGATTCGTTACCACCTTGGTCATCATATCTACTTGATTCTCGATTCAATCTTCCGAACCAAGTACTCCACCTTCTTCAATAATCTCTGCACCTAAATGATAACGAACGTCGATGTCTTTGTACGTGACAGACTTCGGGTTCTTTGCTAAAATGAATAAGTACTCGACTATCACAAAACACCTTAATATGTTTTGACCAACTCCCAAGTCTTCAAGCAAACCTCGTAACCAAATAGCTTTCTTCACAAGCCTCCGTAATCGTAATATACTCTACCTCGTAGTAGACAAAGCAACGTGGATCGCAAGGTGAATTTCCAACTGACTCAAGTGCTTTAGCAAGAGTAAACATATAACCGTAGTTGACCGACGCTATCTAAATCTCCCCGTGATCGAATCACAATATCCGACCGTTGGCCAATGGTATTATCCCGCCGAAATACTAAACCAACATCTATAGTATTTATAATATACCGTAGAATCCATTTCATAGCCAACCAATGTCCTTTACTGCGATCACGTACGTATTTCGCCAGCACCAACCGCGTGAAATGTCGTCTTGTACACATCATTTGCATACATCAAGCTACCAACTCGCATTTGCATATGGTACCTTTGCCATATATTCTCGTTTCGCATCATTCTTAGGAGATAATCGGTAGCACCTTAAATTGAGGAACTACAGAGAAGATCTTACGGTTTTGTCTCGTTCATTCATACCAAAACGTTGTAGTATCCGCTTCAAATATTAACTCTCAGCCAAACTAAACTTCCCTTCTTCCTCGTCTCTGCTTATCTCCATACCGAGAATCTTCGCTTCTCCCAAATCTTTCATCTCGAACTCCCCGACTTAGTCGAGCCTTCAACTTTTCAATTTCTATTGGTTCTTCACGCAATCAACATATCATCGACGTACATACTGCGAGATAGACGAAGACTCATTTTCAGAAGCCATGCGAAAATACACATAATGATCACGTGTGTGCTTCGGTATACTTTTGTTGCAACATAAATCGATCAAATCGTTTGTACCACTCGCTCGAGATTGCTTCAATCCATACAATGATTTGTTCGACCATAAAACCCAATTCTCTTTACCAAAGAACAATAAACCATACATTTGGGCCGGTACATATTAGATTTCTCTTCTAAGTCACCGTGTAAACGCGGTTTTCACATCAAGTTGAACTAGTTCCAAATCGAATCTGCTACCAAGGCCAACAAAATTCTAATGGAAGAATGTTTTACAACCGGAGAAAATACCTCATTATAATCGATTCCCTCCTTCCGAATAGCCTCAGCCACCAACTCTTGTGCATCGGAATATCGTCTTTGTTAGGAAATCCATCTTTCTTTGCATACACCCATTTGCATCCAATTGCCTTTCGCTTTTAGGTAGTTCAGGTCAACTTCCATGTTTTATTCTTCTCGAAGGGACAAAAGTTATTCATCCACGGCTTCCTTCCATCTTTTCAACTCGTGGCTTTTGATTGCTTCTTTATATATGGAAGGAACATCATCATGCACAATTGAAAGTGCACAAAGCCACCGTATTCTTAAACCGAAAGCGGTGTGTCTTCAAAATCCTCAGACGAGTAGGTACCTTGACATTTTGTCGCCGTGGCCTATCAACCGCAGTTCTTCTTGTTCACGTAGGTTCTGGGTTAAAATCTCTTCATCCGATTCATCTTCACAATCGCGGAGGATCAACTTGTCTTATCTTCACTAACCGGATTAATAATCTTGCTTTCAAACTCCACTTGTTTCGAGTTTGCTCTCCACCCGGCTCTAAAGTGCCATCAATCTTCTTAGTTACCTTTCTCAACCAATGCAGATTCATCAAAGGTGACATCTCTACTAAAGATTATCTTTTCGTTTCAAGGCACCATAGTCGATATCCCTTAGAACCAAAAGTGGATCCCCAAAAAATGGCTTTTCGTTCTCTTGGGTCCAACTTTGATTCGTTACGGTAGTATGCAATTGAACCAAACACATGTAAGAAATCGTAATCTCAGCGGTGTTTTCCATACCATACCTCCATAGCGTTTTGCTTCAAGAAGACGATGGTGTACGGTTGACGCAGATGGTACGTGCATGTCATACCACCAATATCGTCAGCTTTAAACCAAGATTTGACAACATACACACCGAACCTTTTCCAAAGAAAGTCCGATTCATACGTTCCGCAACTCGTTTTGTCATTGTGGTGTTTTTCGAATAGTGAAGTGTCGCACTATCCGCTTCGTCACAAACTTTCATAAATGGATCATTTGTGTACTGCCATTATCGACCTCGGGACGCTTGTATCTTTTTACCGCCCAGCCTGATCATCATCTTTTCCACTCGAGAAAAATCCCCCAACACTTCATCCTTTTTCTTCACAGCGAGATACACCCAAACTCTTGGAGAAGTCATCAACGAAAGTGACATAATAATGTTTGCCACTACATGGATGGAGTTCTTGTTGGCCCCCATACATCGATGGATGTAATCCAAAATGCCCTTTGTATTATGAAGAAAGCAGTGCCAAAGTTTACTCTTTTCTCGCTTCCCCAATACACAATGCCTGCAGGATTCCAACTTCACGGTTCTCGCACCTTTTAACGTGCCTTCGCTTTACTAGAATCAGAAAGCTTTTTCACCAAAGACGTGTCCCAAACGCACAGTACGCCACAACTCGTAGTTTCTAAATCTCTTTCTTCATCCTAAAGCTGGCCGATGCTATCCCACAACCGTACTACTAAGGTAGTAAGACAAAGTTATTCTTCCGAACACCTTTCATTGCCACAAAGCTGTATAACCTTCAATGCCCCATTTTGTACGGCCGTCAGCCTTTTCGATTCTAAGACTCCCACAAAGAACGAGATTCTTCTTCATATCCGGAACATAATGAACATATGTTAAGACTCGTCGAACCATCTTGATTCTTCAAACGAATTGTACCGATTCCCAAAACTTTGCATGGATAATCATTACCCATGAAAACAACTCCACCGTCTAGGGTTCTTCAAAGTTAAAGAACCACTCTTTCGTTAGGAGACATATAGAAAGTACACTTTGAATCAAAAATCCAATCACCAGATTTGAGATGTCACACGAACCAACCAATGCAAAATCCGAATCCGAATTGCTTTCACCTACACATGCATCGATTGCACGTACCTTTTCCTTTCTTTGCAGCTTCGGACAATTTTTCTTCCAATGGCCTTTCTCATGACAAAAGGCACATTCATCTTTACCAAGTCTTTCTTTTGATGAGTATCTACCTCTTCTTCCTTTATGTCATGTGTTTGCGGACGTCCTCTGCTGCACAATGCCTCACGTTTCTTTCCTCGCTTTCTTTATCTTTCTTTCTAATTTCATAACTATACAAAGTACAAACTTCCTCAAAAGATACTTTATCATTTCCAATGAGTAAGTTTCGTAATAAGACGATCAAACTCCATCAGTTTTGAGGCTAACAACATCAAGGCTAAATCTTCATCTTTAAAAGTTTCATCCATATTTAACAACTGCCTACTAATTGATTAAAAACAATAATGTGGTCGTTTATTGTACTGAAGGTATTCAAACCGGAACAACTTCTTCTTCAAATGAGCCGATTTTGTCCACTCTTTCTTCACGTGAACTTATTCTCCAACGCCTTCCACAACTTACTACTTGCGGATGTCTCCTTCACGAACGTGTACTTTTGTTCTCTCGGAGAGACACGAATCCGATTGTACCACATGCCAATCGGTTGATATTTTTCCACTCTACTCATCCGCTCCATCCGGTTTCTCTTTCTTCAACGGCGATGTCTGCCTTGTTGAAACAGAGCATCTAGAACTTCGCCTTGCCACATGCCAAAATGACCTGTCCATCAAACTTCTCCACCTCAAACCTCAAGGCGTTCATCACCATAGTTCCGCTTTCGACGTGGATGACTGGCCTTTGTTTGAAAGAAATTTTTCTTCTTCCATTTCTTCAAATTACAACAACTAGCAACTATATTCCAATAGCAAACAAACGGAATACAAACAAATGCCTAGGTAGAAAACCTTCGGCTCTGATACCAATTGTTGGGAAAATCGGGTATATTTTCCCTATTCTAAGTAGTTACTATTCACTTATGATTTAAATGAATAAAACTCAAACTAACCCGACAAAATAATGCTATTGGAAATATAATGCTAAAATAAACTAAAACATATATTGAAACAAAAATATTAAAGCAAAAAAATAATAACACCAGAAATTTAACGAGGTTCGGTATAAATGTTACCTAGGTCCTCCGGCGTCGTTGATCACTTCCACTATCTCCAAATGGATGAACTCCAAAATTACAACTAATTGGGCAAAATTGAGCTAATCAATTACCCTTACAAAAGAGAGGAAGATTTACAAATTTTGGGATGTTTACAAATGGTAAATGAGGTCTTTATTTATAGCCCCAAATCAAACACCCATCTTCATTCCTAACCAATGTGGGACTTTTCTAATTTTCTCACTAAGGAGCAATATATAACAGTTACATTATTTGAAATTATAATAAATCATTTTTTAAAGCAATAAAAATTATCAAATCATATTTATGTTTCCAAATCTTATTTTAAAGATTAATTTTAAAAATAAATATGTAAACAATATTTTGTTTATATTATTTCTCAAATTCAAGGAAGTAAAATAACACTAATTAATTTTGAAGATCTATAAATGATACAACTATTATCATATTCATTTAAAAAAAACTCGATTATGAGTTTTAAATAAGTGAACGAGAGTAATACGAAAAAAGATTTTAAAAAAAATTGATTTTTATCACAAAAACAAAATATATAATAGAAGTATAATTAATGTTTTTAGTTTTATTAAGCTTCTTATATCCAATGTAGAATTTGAATTAGAGTTTTTTTTTATGTAATATTAGAGTTATACATAGAAACTTTATGAATTATTTTAACAATTTTTGAATTATATATAGCGAAATAATTTGATTGTATAAGAAATCCTATAAAAGAATCAATTTATAAATATTAAAGAAGTTATCTTCTTCATTTTTTTCTCATATTCTTAATATTTGAAGAGTAATTTTTATTTTCTTGAAAGTTGAAGCTCTCATCCATTAGATAAATGAATATTTTTAGTATATTATTACTCTAAAATTGGTAGAGTCTTCGCTCAAAGATAGATAATATAGCTAGGTTAGTCTTATTCTAAATTTATTAGAGAGTTTTCTTATATAACAGTTTTTTTATATTTGTTTCATAACACAAATACGAGTATCTCTTGTTAGAGGATGATTATGGTTATTCTAAACTTGGCTCTATTTCTTATTTTTTAAATACTTTGATATTGTTGGTGCACTTGTGCTTCCTTTCTACGTCAATTTTTAGAAGATAATCTTAAGATGATAATCTCATGGGTTTTTGTCTCTTTGACCATGTTTTTCTTTGGCTTGACCTCCGAAATATTCTTATTCTAAATCTTCGTTAATAGAACTGTCAATGAATGCAACATATCTTCTTCGAGATATTGGGTCAATAAATCTTCTTAGGGGTAATCTTTAAACCTGTCTTCTGGACAGTATTGACTCTATCCTATCTTCATATGTATCATCTACTTCTTTGGATTAGATTTAGGTCTATTTTCATCATTAATTTGACCCATTTTTAATATTATTTGAGCAATGGTCATAATAAGCTCCTATATTTTATATCAATCTTCACAAAAATTTTGAATTTTTTTCTCCGTAAAATGCCTATATTATGCTCCATTGAACCTATACTTGATACAAGATAAAAGCGCAAGTGCATCAATAGTATAAAAGCATTTAAAAATAAGAAATAGTTGAATAAAGTTTAAAACAAATACAAGAATAATTATAATATGGAAAAGCATTTTAGGATAAACATTTTAATAAATCTAAAATAGAACTAACGTAGTTATATTATCTATCTTTAGACGACTCTAACAATTTTAGAATAAAACTAATCTAAGGATATTCTTCTATCTTACGGATAAGAATTTTAACTTTCAAATGAAATAAAGAAAAATTACTTATTAAGAGAAAAAAAATAACTTATTTAATATTTATAAATTAATTCTTTTATAAGATGTAAGTTATATATAATTCAAATTTTTTTAAATACTCATAAAGTCTATACGTATACGTGAAACACTAATAATACATTAAAAAAAACTCTAAATAAAATTATAGTCGAACATAATAAGCTTAACAAAACTAAAAAAGATTAATTATATTTTTATTATATATTTTATCTTATTAATGAAAATCATTTATTTTTATAATCTATATTCGTTAGCTAAGTAGTCCAATCTCTTTTGGGTTCAACCGGTGATTTGTTTTAAACTTTCGTTTCCACTCTACAAAGATCATAGTGTAGCCTCTTGAAGGGAAATTTTGAAATTTGTTGCTTCAATCAAATATCAGTTATCCACCCGCTGTGCAGGGCATCATAGAAATTTATACATATCTTCAAGATAGTTCCTTTTGCTCAATCTCTACAAAACCCGAAGCACAATCGAAATCATTGGCTGTCTCCATTAATTTCAATTGTTCTCTGCAAAGCCTTCAACTTCTTACACATGTCTGCATAATTCAGATGCCCTACTATCTCCTGCTCCGGAATTACGTCGTCGTTCTCTATCTTCTTCAATTACCTATGTACTCCTAAAACTAAGACGGCCAATTAACTCTGTAAACTAAACCAGGAAATATGGAAGCTATAAGCTTGTAGCTGCTGCTAAAGTCCGAAGAGCTCAGGTAACTATCAATGGGCGTCCTTTAGCTGAGACCTCGTCTAAGTCCTCACAATATCACTGAGCAGCTTCCGTCTGAAGGTACCTTGGACTAACATGGGACCCGTGAAGGAAGTTGGCCTTATGGTCGTTACCAGTGATCAAAGTCTCTGAGGTGGTTTCAACAATGTAGTGATCGAAGGGCCGATACCCGGATCGCTGAATTGAAGAAACAAAATTTTGATCACATTGTGACTAGAATCGGAAAAAAAGGGAAAGCCATACTTTATGCGTAGCTCTAACGGCAAAAAAGGTTCAGGTTATTGCTGACCATGTGTTTTTGTTATTTGTCTGTGAAGAGGTTGATAAGGTGGGCTTGTGTACACCAAATTTGTGTCCCTCATAAAGTCCAATCCTGTTATTTACAAAATACTTCCTTGTCAACGAGAGGAGAGGTTTTTGTTGTGAATGGAAAGTGGAAACTATGTGGGTATAGTTGAGGGTGATATCTTTAGGTTGACAACTATTAAAAAAAATGACAGTAGAAAAGGAGATTGTGAGCAAAAGAAGGAAGGAATGAATTCGTGCCATATTTGCAATTTCAGCAAGAGACTCAGTTCTGATTTTTGATGCAATGGATTCCCCTTTACCTTAACAGTCAGATATTGAGGACAGTGCAAGGATCAACGGCTAGTGAGCTTGCTGCAAGGATTAATGCTATGAGCAATGGCACATGTATATGTTATACAAACTCTTTTAGAAATGCATTAAATTTTATGATTCGGTATCGGACACACCCATTTACTCAATTTTCTATAAATTTTCATTAAATGTAGGTATTGAGTATCTCACTTTCATAACAATGTGCTTAGACATGATACATCACAAAAATCAAATGAAAATAAAAGAGTACATGTAGCATAGCCATAAATAATGCAGTTGATTTCAAGAAGACTCTCAATTGCTTAATGTAACGGAAAAGGGCAAGCAAAAGTTAGTGGGAAGATATCAGAGATTGTTGCTGGAGTCTAAAGCTGACGTCTTATTACACTGAGTAAAACCTCTTTCTTTTCATATATTTCATATTTTTTTTATGTCATATTCTTTATCCTGACAATTTTCTAACTGATACAATCGTCAATATGAGAATTTCATATGTTTTAATTGTAATCATAACCTGATGTATCATGGAACGTAAAAAGTATGTCATTGTTGTTAGAGCATTTGGAATCAGTTTCCTTGCTATATTATATAGTCTCCATTCTTTCTTCTCATGATTGATAATGACTTCTAATTTAAGACAAACGTAACTTGGAAAGTTTTTTTTTTTTTTTTTTTTGATAGATAACTTGGAAAGGTTAAGGTAGATGTTTCTTGATAAGTAAAGGTGGTACAATTTAGGAAAACTGCATTTTATTCCTATAGTTTTTAGGTTTAGTATAAGTCCTGTAATTAATTAAAGTCCCTATTTAGTACAAAAAAATGTCAATTTTTGTACACGTGTTAGTTTTTTTTGGAATAAACTTGGAAGTCATATTTTATAAAAATAAAAGTTAAAGAACTGTAAAGTACTAGTGCAATTGTTGGCTGTTTCTAAAGCGCAGGGAGCAAAATTTTACCTTATGTATGCATTCGTAGGTGGTAAGTTGAAGATCAAAGTCTGATTAAGAAGGATTTTAGTTGCATAAAAGTTGCATTTTTTTTTATTTTTGTTCTTATAAAATACGATATTTCAACTTTGCTCCTAAAAATAGCATGTGACTATCATGTGCATGAAAATTGATAATTCTTTAAATTTTGGATTAAATTGAGACATTAAGATAAGGTTAAATGCTATTGAAATGATTTTGATGAAGTGTATACTTTAGCCAAAAGTTGCTTTCAATGTGAATATTTAGTTCACTCTTTTAATAAAAATAGCCAAAAGTTGCTTTCAATGTGAATATTTAGTTTACTCTTTTAATAAAAATAGGATATGTTAGTTATTTTTTGAACAATATAATAGAAAAAAAAATTAACATAATAATAAAGTATATTTAATGGTATAAAATTATTATTTTAATTTTTTTTTCTTTTTTATACCCTTATGGTTTAGTTTTAAAGCTAAAAATATTAGCATTTATCAGCTAAATTTTCTCAAGAAGGAAAAACTTTAAAATAAAAAATTTATGTCTATTAAATATATTTTATTATTACATTAAAATATTTATTAATAAAATAATATTTTATTGTTTAAAAATTCAATATATATTACAATTTTAATATAAAAAAATGATTTAAGTGTTTCTCGTTAAAATAAAATGACTAAAATACATAAAATGAATCCTAAAATACTTGATCCTTAGTCCTATCATTCATTCCTTTACTATAATACAGTGAAAATGCTATATATTGAGATATATTTCAAATAAGAGCGTAAAAAGTATTAGCCATTAAACACTTGATTTGTTCATCAATAAGGTCGGAACGAATAAACGAATAAAAATAAGCAATATATAATCGATTGGATCAAGTTGAGTAGAAACGTTCGTCTAAAACTTAATTCTATATAAATTAATATCAAATATAAATATATTTATATATTATTAAATGTAGTTATAATTTAATGAATAAAATTAACATTGAACTCGCATGATACAATAAAACCTACGGATCAAGAATAGAGACATAACATGACCCATTTATGGGTCACGAGCTGACACAGCCCGTTAGTCAATAGACCACGGGCTGACATAGCACACTAATTAACACAGATCAGTTCGACTTCTTTGACATATCTATTTTCAAATGACACATCAGAGTATTATTAATAAATATAATCGGGTCACAATAAAATATGCAATAAGAAATTGATACGTTAGTTAAAAATGTGATAGATTTATAATATATTGTTGGTGTGTCTTGTGGTGTATGTTGCAATAGTGTCAGACACCAATGCTTAGTGGAGCAAAACATGGAGCAGACAATAATATTAGTGGAGCCATAAAACATGGATGTGCAGCAATTAGGGTTATTATTTAATTTTCGTTTTCCTTATATACATATACCTAAACTCTTGTAAAGAAACAGAATCAGAGATATATGAAATAATTGATAATTAACAAAAATGATAATATTTGTCATGGTATCAGAGCAGAGTTATTGGTTGTCCAAATGGAAGAATAAGTTACCTGTTACGTTGATTCTGTTCTCCTTTGGCTGATTTGGTGTGATACGCTCAACAGATTGTGTTAATCTGTGGGTATTTGGCTAATTATTTGGCCAGGATTTAGGGTAGCCGTTCAAGTTGCTCGTTGGAGCCATCATAGTCCCTACGTTTCATTCTAGCTATTGTTGTGGGGCAGTCGTACTATTCTTCAGCCCTGCAATTCTGTAAACAAAAATTGTTTTTTGCAATGATCAGATTGATGATGAGGATGGTTTCCAGTATCGACGAAAAACTGGTAAAGGGTCTCACTGTAAGAATTTTTTTGTAGAGAGGTATAGAAGGGAAAAACCTAATGAAAGGTTTTACCATCTTCACGCATTGGTTCCTGTAAACTAAAAAACAAAACAAGCATCTTCAATTGCTTTGCTTTCTGTGAGCTGTTTTTCAAGTTTAGAAATCACAGTCTGTAATTCTTTTTTGGCATTTTTTGATATATGAATTTATTCCTTAGTGGCCCTCTCTGAATCCCTTTTGAATCTGCGAGGGATATTGCGAAGCTGGGAAAGCACAAGCTGAACAACGGCTCTTCTGAAAGAGGAAGGTGCGACGGTGGAAGCAGTTTAGAAAAGAGGCAGAAGAAGAAGGGCGCTGCTCTGCGCGAATTGAGGAACGCAGAAGAAGAAGGGCGAGGCAGAAGAAGAAGAGCGTCGCTCTGTGAATTGAAAAAAAATATTTTACGGTTACATTCTGATTTTTTATATATATATATAGTGGCTGGTGTGTAAAAAAAAGGAAAAAAGGAAGGGAATTTTTTTTTTAGATTTCATGGCAAAATCTAGAGATTTAACCACCAATTTCATATTGGAAGATTTGACTACAAAAATGACGAAAGTTCTAAATAGAGCTCAAATCACCTCACAACCTCTGCTAACTGAAGCGTCGACTACTCCCATTAGTATCAAGTTGGGAGGATCCAACTATGCCTTGTGGTCCCAAGTGGTGGAGATGTATATCTCTGGCAAACACAAACTGGGATATATTAATGGGGATTTTCCTCAACCTGCTGAAACCGACCCTTTATTCAGGAGATGGTGCACTGAAAATGCCATTGTCAAAGGATGGTTGATCAATTCGATGGACCCCTCCTTGATTGCAAATTTTATTCGATTCCCAACTGCGAAACAGGTTTGGGATTCTACTGCTACCACCTACTATGATGGGACAGACACGTCTCAAGTGTATGATCTTCACCGTCGAGTTACTCGTATGAAGCAGGCGGGTGGATCCATTGAAAAATACTACAATGACCTTCAAGGGTTGTGGTGAGAAATTGATTTCCGTCATCCTAATCCAATGGAGTGTGCGTCTGTCATACAAAAATACAACTCCATCATACAGGAAGATCGAGTGTATACCTTCCTCGATGGACTTGATGACAGACTAGACAAAACTTGAAGTGATATGCTTCAAATCA
This sequence comes from Hippophae rhamnoides, assembly GCA_033030585.1. Classification (NCBI taxonomy): domain Eukaryota; kingdom Viridiplantae; phylum Streptophyta; class Magnoliopsida; order Rosales; family Elaeagnaceae; genus Hippophae; species Hippophae rhamnoides. The sequence goes on from CM065429.1 coordinate 31,040,040, forward strand.
AACCATTCCCTACGGTGGAACAAGCCTATGGATTCATGCGTAGGGAAGAGGTCTGGCAAACCATAATGATCACAGGTGCAAATACGACACTCGGAGTAGTTATGGCTTTTAAAGGGGTCAATGGACACCATAATCCAATGCCACCAAAACACAGGAAGTTCTTTGGGTAGCAAGAAATCCATGAGAAATCCACCATCTCTTGACATGAAATGTGGCCATTGCGAAAACTCCAAACACACCTGTGAAACCTGCTTCAAACTACATGGGTATCCCGAATGGTGGAATGATCTTCAAGCATGGAAGAAACGGGAAACCACTGGGCGAGCCGCTGTGGCTACCAATAATGCCTCACTATCCCTTATTCCTCAGGCCGAATCTTCCCAGGATCCAGGTATTTCAAGTAAAGCATTTCACATCTCTACTCGTAGTGATAATGAGGATTGGATTCTAGACTCTCCAATACAACCCAGCCAAGATGGAGCCGTGTTGCCAATGCCAATGGGGTCACTTATCAAGTTACAAGGGCTGGAACAATGACTTTATCTCCTTCATTATCATTATCTAATACTTTACTTGTACCCTCTCTTTCGAACCGACTAATGTCTGTAAGTCAGGTCACCTCAGATCTTAATTGTGTAGTATTGATGTATTCTACTTTTTGTTTTCTACAAAATATTCTTACCAAGGAGATCATTAGGTGTGGTACTAAGAGATGAGGGTTATATTATGTGGATGACCTCAGTTCAGGAAGAGCCAATCACATGCAACACACTGTTAGTAACAAGGAACGACAGATTTGGCTATGTCATCGTCGATTTGAGCATCCATCATTTGGATATTTAAAGCACCTACTCCCTAGTTTATTTTCAAATATCACACACTCGGATTTCAAATGTGATACTTGTATCTTAGCAAAAAGTCATAGGGCGCCTTATCCTATGAACATGCATAAAAGTATGACTCCTTTTGCTTTAGTACATTCTGATGTTTAGGGAACTTCCCCGGTCACTACGTCCTTGGGTCATCGTTGGTTTGTAATTTTTGTTGATAATTGTACACAAATGACATGGTTTTACCTTCTCAAACATAAATATGAAGTATTTTCTACATTTCACTTGTTTCACACCATGGTTCAGACACAATGTTCTGAGAAAATTAAGATTCTTAGGTCTGATAATAGAGGGGAGTATATTAATCAACAATTTCGGACATACTTGGACAACCATGGTATTCTCCATGAAACCCCGTGTTCACAAACCCCATAACAGAATGGGACTATAGAGAGGAAGAATAGGCATATTTTATAAACTGCTCGGGCCTTACTAATTGGTGCACATATGCCTAGTAGATACTGGAGTGATGTTGTTACTACAGCTATGTATCTACTAAACCGTATGCCCACAAAACCTTACAATTTCATACTCCATTAAAGGTGCTATCTGATCATGTTTCTTTTCCTACTATTTTGATGCTTCCGCCCCAAATTTTTGGATGTGTTGCTTTTGTCCACCTCCATAAAAATCAACGAACTAAGTTGGATTCATGTGCTATCCGATGTGTATTCTTGGGGTATGGCATACAAAAAAAAGGATACCGATGCTACGATCCTATTACTAAAAGAACCTACATTACCATGGATGTCACTTTCCTAGAATCTGAATGGTTTTTTCCATCATCAGTATCCAATTACCCTCTTCAGGGGGAGAGTTATGGTGAAGAACAGAATTGGCTTGATGTTGAAGTATTAGACATTAGTAACAATCCAACATACTCAGATAATGCCAACAATATGGATGAGCCAGTACCTAGACCCGAACTTGAACTTCTAAGAACTGAATCTGAACTAGTGATTGAATCTCCAGAAGATGCAGTGGTTGATGCACCCCTCTACTCTCTAGTACCCAATGATCCTTCTGCTGAGAATACTCCTGAGGTAAGTTCTCCTATCACACCTTTACAAACTAATGCTATAGATACATCTGTTGGTTATGTTCTACCTTTCAGACACAATCGAGGTAAACCTCTGAATCGATACTCTCCAGACAGAGAGGAACGACAATCCAAGTATCCAATAGCCAATTATGTATCTACTCAAGGGTTATCAGAACCTATCAGGGCTTTTGCACAAACACTCTCCTCATGTCAAATTCCAAGTAGCGTTGAAGAAGCCTTATTTGATCCAAATTGGGCTCAAGCTATAAAAGAAGAATTTGAGACACTGTAGAAGAACAACACATGGGTGTTAAGCAAGTTGACTCAAGGGAGGAAGATGATAGGATGCAAGTGGATTTTCTCCATTAAGTATAAAGCAGATGGGTCAGTTGATCGATATAAGGCAAGGCTAGTAGCAAAAGGGTATACACAGAAACATGGTATAGATTATCAAGAAACCTTCACACCTGTGGCTAAACTAAAAACTGTGAGAGTTTTGTTATCTCTTGCAGCAAATTTAGATTGGCCATTGCACCAACTTGACGTGAAGAATGCCTTCCTTCATGGTGACCTTGAAGAAGAGATTTACATGGATATCCCACCAGGATATATTGTTACATCAGGAAAAGAAACTGCATGTAGATTACAATGAGCATTGTATGGGCTAAAACAATCACCTCGAGCATGGTTTGGCAGATTGAGTTCAGCAATGAGAAAATATTGGTTTCAACAAAGCAACTCTAACCACACTCTTTTCCTAAAACATCGATTGGGAAAAATAACAGCCCTTATAGTCTATGTAGACGACATGATCATTACAGGGGATGATAAAGAAGAAATATCTAGGCTTCAAGAACAATTGTCAAATGAGTTTGAAATGAAAGACTTGGGAGGGCTCAAATACTTCTTAGGTATTGAGGTAACAAGATCAAAACAAGGTATATGTCTTTCCCAAAGGAGATATACTCTAGACCTATTGGCATAGGCAGGATTACTAGATTGTAAACCTGTCGATATTTCGATGGTCCAAAATCATAAACTTGGAGAATATGTGGACCAAGTACCAGCAGATAAACAGAGATATCAACGGTTAATAGGTAAACTCATATACTTATCTCATACTCGACTTGATATTGCTTATGATGTGAGTGTCGTGAGTCAGTTTATGCACTGCCCAAGTGAAGACCATATGGATGTCGTCATGCGAATACTCTGTTATTTAAAATCCTCCCCTGGGAAAGGACTTATGTTTTCAAAGAATAATCAATTGGAAGTCGTTGGATATATAGATTCGGGCTGGGCAGGGAATATTAAGGATATGAAATCTACTGCTGGGTACTTTACTTTTGTGGGGGGAAATATTGTTACATGGAGGAGCAAGAAGTAAAAGGTAATTGCCTTATCTAGTGCTAAAGCTGAATTTCGAGGAATGGTCAAGGGAATATGTGAGTTCTTTTGGTTGAAAAAACTTCTAACTAAGATTGTTGTTGCTTCTAACTCTGAAATGAACTTATTTTGTGATAACAAAGCAACCATTGTCATTTCTCACAATCCATTTCAGCATGATCGCACGAAGCACGTTGAAATGGATCGGAACTTCATCAAACAGAATCTTGAAGAAAAGATTATTCAACTTCCATTTGTTAAATCAGAAGATCAATTGGCTGATATACTCACAAAATCTGTGTCTGTAAAAAACTTCTACAACTCACTTGACAAGTTGGGCATAAGAGACATATGTGCACCAACTTGAGGGGGGAGTCTTGGTGTGTGTTGTGGTGTATGCTGCAACAGTGTCAGACACCAATACTTAGTGGAACAAAACATGGAGTAGACAATAATATTAGTAGAGCCATAAAACATGGATGTACAACAATTAGAGTTATTGTTTAATTTTCGTTTTCCTTGTATACATATACATAAACTCTTGTACAGAAACATAATCAAATATATACAAAATAATTGATAATTAAGAGATAATATTTGTCATATATATTAATATTCAAATATATTACTTTTAAAAATACAACTAGAAATCTATAATCATCACCACATTTAAAACTGGGCATGTTAATAATGCTAAGTTGTTTTTCTATTGGCATATGCTATCCTTGTTTGCTTGCGTTACTCTGTCTGTATTCATGACCATATCACACTATGACATCCCTATTGATTAAAAAAAAACAAGCTTTACTACAGGGGCATCAACATAATTGACTTTTGTCGGCTAGATGGTATTGTGAGATCCCACTGCTTACTTTTCAGACACCACTATAATCTATTGTACAAAAGTATTTAGTTACTGGTTGCATGAGTCTGGCTTTTCTTATCAGTAAAAACTCATATGATATATGATTTGGTTTTTTATGCAACTTTTTCTCGTTTTGTCTTTGAAATTGGCAATTTCTCTGTGACGTGTTCTCATGTTAGTTTGGTGTTTGTGTTTGTGTTTGTGTTTGTGTATTGTTACTATAAAAAATTTAAATTTTTTTATTATGTAAATTATTTATAATAAAAAAATATAATTTTTTTAATTTTTAAAATAATTAATGATAAATTCTAATATAATCTGATTTGTGTCTTATTGCTGTATTTCGATTAACACCCTTGACAAACAGTTTCCTCCCAAAAAAAAAAAAGAAGGCCATATTGATGGTTGATATGGTCTAAGGGCCATTTCTTTATTGCAAAGAATCATTTCATCATTCGTCATCAATGTAATCTTCTAGAACACAAATAACTTTTCCCAAATAAAAAAATATTAAATTTTTTTAACAATTCCTCTCTTTTTTATTTTCTCCTTTTTTTTTCGATAATCTATTTGCGTTTTGTTTGAACTTGTTTTTATCAGCAGTTTTTTAGGCTTTTATTAATAATATTCATGATTAAAATAATATAACCTTCCTTTGTCATTTTATACTGTTTTAACTTTTAGTATCCTTTCTTGCAAAGTTAGATATTGATCTTCATGGTAAATGAAATGGATGCTGCAATTATTGAGTTAGGTTGTAAAAAATATATTAAGGTGCTATTTCTTTTTATATAAACATTAACATAATTAGGTTTTGAAATTTTAATCATAACTTTTGCAACACATAAATCAAATTTATGAAATAAGATTCCTATTCTAAATTTAAAGATAAGAGAATAAATCTATTAAATTTTAAAGTTAATGATCAAATATATAATTTATATTTAAATTAAATATCTTAAATTTAAAAAATAATATATAAGATATTATGAAAATAAAGTGTGACCAAAGTATACAACTCCACGAAGGTTAAAGATTGATTGTGTAATTAAAAGCCAAGAAATTATATAATTCATGTTATTTTAAAATGATATTCCATGTTAAAAAAAATTATTATTATTTTTTAAAAAATTTAATATTAATATTTGTTTTTTTAAATAAAATTTTTAAAAATAAAAAAAATATATACAATTAATGATTTGATCATTTTTTTTTCAAATCTTTTTAACTAAAATAATGTCATTAAAAAGAAATTATCAAATAAAATAATTATTGTAATATAACAGTAACTATTCATGGAGCATGCGTAGTGCTGTCCTGTCCCAACATTAGGAAAGAAAATTTAGACAGGAACTAGAAGGAGAAAAAAAAAGCAGCAAAAAAACTCATTTGTTTATCATAATATTATAGATCGACCAATTTATAATATAATCTTTATAGCAGCCAAAAATATAAAATTATAAGTGTTAGATTCTTTTCTCATCTTCACCAACTCTTTTAAGGTCTCCTCTGAGTTCAAGAACACAAAAATGGAGAAGATAATAATTTAAGTCATTTAGTGAAGATTTTTCCCCAGACAACTTTAAGACCAAGAAGAAAAAAGATGATATTCTAAGTACTTTTTATCTTTCTTTGGGTTTGGGTGAAGTCATACTTCAAAGGACCATAAGTAAAATTCTTGAAGAACCATCAATTTGAAAGGATCTCTGAGTAGGGTATGTGTCTTCTAAACAAATTATACTTCACTGAAAAACTATTCTTCTTTTTTCTGCCCATCTCTTTCTCCAACTATTTCAAGTACAAGATTTAGATTCTCAGCACAAATTGAACTGGATTGAATTTGATTGTAAAGAGAGAAAATAATCAACAAGTTAAACTCTTTTCCATACTAACTTTTCATTCCATCTTCTTGCAGATACGCATTCAGAATCTAGGAAAGTAGTAGCTTTTTGAAGATTCTTAATCCTAAGGTAAAATACTCTTCTTTGTTCAATTGATCATCTTCCTTTTTTTACAGGTAAAGCCTTTTAGTTCTTGAAGGGAAAGACAAAGAGATAAATTCTTCTGTCCCACTTTTCGTGTCTCGTTGCATATAACATCAATTAGGTGATGCTATATCAGTGATTTAATGGGGAAAGAAATAAAAAAAATATATTAAGATAAATGGAAAGAGTCATGTTGGTTATAATTTTTAACAACCGTGACTTGGTATGATGGTACATAAAATGAACATATAAAATGGGACGTTAAATAAATAGTTACACGATCACGCAAGCACAGTTCGAGCATGATTTTTAATTCTTTATACTACATGAGCCATTTTGGTACATTTTCACTCTAAGTCCCAAAAACTTTCCATCTTGGGCCTCAAATTCTACACACAGTCACACACATACTTATCTTTAGTGGGTTCCAATCCACGTAACTATATATCTACAAGTAGCAAATGTAATTACACTACAAAACAATTGGTGTACAAAGTTTTTATATAAATCTTATCTATTACAAAGAGTTCCTTGTGAAATCTTATGGTCAATAATTTGGGGTATGTAGGGACTGAAGAATGGAAAACAGGAATGGTTTGTTGAGGCAGAGAAGTGGAGTGTCAAGATCTCTAAGAGAAGGAGACTTTGAGGAAGAAGATGTTTGGGCTGTTCTAAGAGATCATAGAACAGAATCTATTTCCAAGGTTTGTAAAATCAAAAAGCCCTCAGTTATATCATCTCCTAAGCAAAATATTCCAACTGCTACAAGAATGATACCAAGAGCCAGTAATAGAGGCAATTGCGGTAGCAATAGTAACTTCATTTGTGAACCCAAAATTGTTCAGCAATCAGCACCCATTAACATTTCTCCTGACTGGTCAAAAATTCATAATCAAAAATCAAAAAAGGCCTATCATAATCAAGATGATGATGATGATGATGATGATGATGATGAAAGTAATTGTTTTGTTAATGGTGGTGTGGATAGTGATGATGAAGAAGATGATGTTGATGGGTATGATGAGAAGTTACCTCCACATGAGTTCATTGCTAGGAGGCTAGCAAGGAGTCAAATTTCTTCATTTTCTGTTTTTGAAGGTGTTGGTAGGACTCTTAAAGGAAGAGACCTTAGCAAAGTGAGGAATGCTGTTTTAATTAAGACTGGTTTTCTTGAATCATTGTAATGTCGTCTCCATGTTGTATGTGTAGGCAGTTTGTGGTGCTTGCTTAATCTCATAGATAGTCTTTGTAAACAGATGTAATAATTCATTTGGTGTGTTTAGATATTGATTTTAGTGTAGAGAGAGAGTGAATGAGAGAGATTATCTGCAGTTCTATTATTTTGATTTTGTCATTGTTTTGATGGTTCAGCATCTCAGATTGTTAATAATTCGACCCTTAAAATCATTTTTAATAGCATAATGTCTCAAGGTTTTACACCCCATAATTCTTACACGGATCGATCCGTAAGAATCATTCCAATACTGATATGGGAAATTATTTGAGTTGAGATGAACCACATGATGTCGGTACTTTCAGAACCAGAGGTCATAAAGAAGCTATGCACTTATGAACTGCAATTGATACATTATTTGATGCCAAGTTCTCTTATTGGACCGTCTATTTCATTGTTAAAGTAAACTGCATTGAAAATTACATTTATGTTAAATTTAAGATTGTAACGTAAATAATACTTAGCAGTATAGATATATTAAGATGTATTAAATAAGTGATTATAATGTAAATTAAGATATGCATATATTTATAATAAAATATTTTTATACATCATAATTATAATTAGATAATTTTTTTTTTGTTAGTTATGAGATTTTTTTTATTTTAGTGAACCAAAAGAAATCTATGATGATGGAATAGGTTTAATAGTAATATGCTTGAAGTTTCACTACTATAAAAAGATGTATTAAAATCGGTTCGTAGAATCGACTTTAAATTATTATTATTTTTTTACAAAATTTACTCATTTTTTATTATATTTAAATTAAAATTTGTATTCGATTACTAAATAATAATAGCAGAAAAAAAATAAAACCAATTTAATAAATAGTTTAAATAATACAAATAATTAAAAAATAAAATATTAATTAATAATAAAAAATTTATCATGCTGTTATTCTATATTATTCAAGATCATCATATTCTTCTTCTTATGTTATAATACAAAAATCTATACACATAAATAATAACACATAATAAGATAAATATAAAAATTTATACACATAAATAATAACATATAATAATAGAAAAAATATGAATAATAAGTGTGTAAGATTAATAGAAATACTTACAAGAGTAAATGAAGTGATAAAATGAAGAAATGAAGAAAAAATAGTGTTTTGTAAGTGAGAAATGAGTATAAAAAATTTGAGTATTTCGCTCAAAAAAATAGGGGATCTAAAATATTAGTTAGAGATGAAGAAAACTCACTAACCGGTGCTGAAATTAGTGGTCGTAAGTGGCCAAAAAATAAGAAAGAGTAGAGGAGAAGTGGAAGAGATTTTGGATTTTTGAGAATTATACAACGCTTGGAATAGTTTCTTTCTCTGAAAGAAAGAAGAGAAAAGAATTTATCCACGCGTGTAGCGTCGATTGACACTTGGAATCGATGTTACGTCCACGTGTAGCGTCGGTTCAACACGTCAACTGATGCTATGCCCTACGTGGATAGCGTCGGTTCTACACTAAATCGACTTTAAATTCATTAAAAGTCGGTTTTTGGATTACATATCAACTTAAATACCCCTTTTTGTAGTAGTGTTTTAAAGAGATGTGATTACTAAGTGATAATATCAAAATTACCTTTAAGTTTTGAGGTATATTTAAAAATACTCTAAATTTAAAAATTTAAAAATACTCCCAAACATAATGGAAATTAAATTTAACAAAAATAAATAGTAATATTTTATAAATAAAAATGAAAGAAATAATAGAGAACTAAAAAATAATATATTTAAAAATAAAAGACATCTCATGATGCTTAACAGGAAATGGTAATAAGTACAAAGAAATTTAAAAAAAAACTCAAAAAACAAAATTAAATCTTAAAGAAATAGATGGATTTAAAGACTTATCATTTACATCGTTAAGAAAATTATTCTAAAAGAAATAAATAATTTATTATGGAATAAATAATAAAGAAATGATCATTAATATCACATATGTAAAAGAAATGTATAATATATTACTATTTGAAAATGAAACTATATTGAATAAACTATTCAAAATTATCCAAAAAGATAAGGAAAAAAATTGAATACATTAATTTAGAATAAATTCAAATATCAATACATATTCATTTCAAGAAATAAATAGATACACCCATAAAAATAACATTACTAGATAATAGAAAATATACTCCAATAGGAGTGATTCATGGTAATTTATGATACCAAAAACTAAAATTTACAACATATCTCAAATTTGTTATTAATATCCATGATAAAAACTTAAGTCAATCATTAAATCTAACTTATGAATTTAAAAGAAAAGATTTAATGAAAAAGAGATTTAAAGAAAGGAGAAAATTATTCATTTTCAATACATTACATAATAGAGTATCCGCTAACAAACATATGAATAACATTTAGATATCAAAGAAAATTCTCTGATACCAGGAAGAAAAAGTAATGTTGTTAAAAATAGACTATGAAGAAGAAACATCTAACCAAGAAGAATTTAAAAAATTAAAATATGAAGTTCAAGTAATGAAAGTATTAGTTCATAATGTCATTGGTACAAAAATCAAACACAAAATACCTACAAGGTATAATCAAACACAAAAAGAATTATTAAAAAAAAATAAAGAAACGTTGTTACAATAAATTACAACAAGATATACACATGAAATTTACAAAACTAAGAAAATATGTATATAACATACATAGAAATAGTGATATTGTAAGTCATAAATATGATCCCCTTAGAAAAATTGAAAATTAAACCACCTAGGAGATTAGATGTCCTAATTCCTATAAATAAGAGAAGGAAAAAATGAAGAAAAATCTAATAAAAAAGATATAATTTCAATTTAATGAAATTTAGAAAATAATTGGAAGAATAATTTATGAACCTTGAAAATAAGGATATAGAGATTAGTTTGTTTGTTAGCACTAACTAATGAAGAATTAAAATAACATTACAATGAAAAATTTTGTACAAACAAAGAGGAAGATTATATGAGAATAATCAGTGAGACTGATATTGAACCAAGAATGATGACCTCAAAAGGTTATATGAAACCAATTTCATTAATATTTCCCTACAAAAATTGAAGAAGAATTGCATTGGGGGATTAGAAGTCGGAATTCAAACTTTATGATAATTCACTACTATAAAAATGGGTTTTAAAGTCGGTTAAAAACTGACTTAAATTTAAAGTTTTTTTAATTACATATTTTATTTATTTTCTACTCTACTTAAGAACATATATTCAATGACATATAAATTTATATTAAAAAATTATGATTATTAAGGTTTCTTTTAAATAATTACACTACTTCAAATCATAAATATTTTAATGAGCATCATATTGTTGAATTATGTTTTTCCCATTTCATAATACTTATATAATAAAAATAATAACATACATATACAAAAATTTATACACATAATATACAAAAAATAACACAAAGTAAATAGTAAGTGCATAGAATTAATAAAAATACTTACAAGAGATTAAATGACAAAATTAAGAGAAAAAAAGTGTTTTATGAGTGAAAAAATAGGTATAATATTTTTGAGTATTTCACTCAAAAAATAGGGTATCTAGAGGATAATTTGAAAAGGAAGAAAACCCACTAAACATTGTTGGAATTGATAGTCGTAGGTGACCGAAAAATGAGAATGAGTGGATGAGATGAAGCTTAATTTTGGGTTTTTGGGTCTTGTTTACAACGTTGCAAATTAAAATTTGTGTTTGATGGGGAAGAAAGAAGAGAAAAAGAAAAATCTACGGGTGTAGCGTCGGTTGATACGTAGAACCGACGCTACGTTCACGTGTAGCGTCGGTTCAACATGTCAACCGATTCTATACGTAGCATTGGTTCTTCATCGAACCGATTTTAAATTCATTATAAGTTGATTTTCTTCAAAATTTAACTTTATATATCGACTTAAATGCCACATTTTATACTAGTGATTACAAGTTTATATTTATAGATCTAAATTGTACAAAAGATAGAAGAAAAAAACCTTAGATTAATTGGCTAGTGGTACGAGTGCACTTATATAAACTTCTCAAACTATACAAAAAACCCTTCGATTATCTATAAGGTATTAGTAGCTTATAAAATGATAAAAAAATATTAAAATTTAATTTTCAAATCTAATAAATCAACAATATTTATTAATATCAACACGAAGAAAATATTTAAATATAATAACACATGAAATATAATTATATATTTAGATATAATTACGTAATAAAAAATAATAATTCATATTTAATTCATCAAATAACACTATTTATATTTATAAGAGTGACATGTTTGTTAGAATCATTTTGATATTTATTAGTTTAGAAAAAGCAACAAAAAAAAATGTATATATATATATATAAAGGCTTTAACTGCATTTATGTCCTCACAACATACATTACAAGCATAGGTTCTTTTTAAAAAAAAGAAATTACCAAAACCAATTCGTAAGATAGCAAACTCAATATATAGTAGCTAATTTTTGGTGGAACTCAAATTACTATGCTTTGAAATGCTAGAAATTTTGTAAGCCAAAAGAAATCGGAGGAATGGGATTTGAGAGTTTTTGCGATATGAATCAGGCTCTACTATCAAAATTAGAACAACTTATGGCAACTAATTTAGATAAGTTCTGGGTAAAAATGATTTAACTAAAAATATTATCACACGGATAATTTCTTGAAAGTTAAGGTGAAAAATTGTGATTCGTTTGTATGGAAAGGAATTTGTTGTACGAGTTGAACATTGTGGAAATATATATATATACTCAATTTGGAAATGGAAATGGAATTGGAATCGATGCACGTGGTGTTAGATCCTTGGATTTTAGGTGTTGTAAACTTTTACTCTTATGGTGAAAGAATGATTCCTTTAATATGCTATATTCTAATGTCGTTTACTTTTGTTGGAATTGTTTTTTTTTCTTTTAATTATTGTTGGTATTTTTGTTTAATTGTTTGGATCTACACATTAAATGAGACAGTGATTGATATATACATATTCATATCAAATGAGACCCTCGTATTGATAATACATCTAACCCAAAAAAATGTTTAGTAATTTTCGAAAGTGACATTTTACCAACTTCATTTTTTAAACGTAACTCTCATTTTCAATAACTATAATAAAAATGGGATTAAATGAATATTAGTTTATTGGATAGTATGATAAGTTGATAAATTTATTTTTATAAATTAAATTATTATTTATTTTTTAAATATTTTAATCATTTATTATAAATTATCATTTATTTGGATATTTTATTAAAAAATTTAACTTTGAATAAAATTGAATCCTAACTAGTAACAATATACTAGTAGATATTTGAATAGGAAATATCTTGAAAAAAATAAAAAATTAAATAATTAAAATTATTAAAATTGATTTAAATAATTAAAGTGTTCACAGTGTGTTTATTAATCCATAACGAGAATAAATTAAAATGAAATGAAAATAAACATGAATCTGAATGGAGAAGAAATGAACCGCAAAAATCATTCATTTTCTTTGTGTTTATTGGAATGACTTAGAATAAAAATATTAATTCACTTAATTGTTATTTTAAAAGTAATAATGAAAAAATATATTAAAATAAAGGATAATTTTGTAATTTTTTTGAGTAACCAATTCTTAGAATCTTTTTTTTTTGTTATTAAAATACTTTGGTGACATAGTTTTAAAAAGATACACAAATCACTCCATTTTTAAAATTGTATAATTTTAATAGCGTAATAGTTATGTGATTAAAGTATAAAATGTATATTTTTATAGTAAAAAATGATACTTTAATCACATAACTTTAAAAATTCGAATAATTTATGTATTCTTTGTAAAAAAATAAGTAATTAAAGTGTCCAAATAATACAAAAAAATAATTTCTAGTATATTTTTTCCTTTTTGTAATTCTATGTTATAAACTTTGGGGAAAAATCTGAGAAATAAGGAAACAATTAATAGAAATAATTCTTAAATTTATGGGATTTTTATTTCATTTTAAACATATTTTTAAAAATATGATTAAAATAATTATTTATATTTTTAAAATAATTATATATGAGCTTATTTATATATAATTATTATTGAGTAAAATAATATGAATAATATTTTTAAAATTTATGAGATTATTTTATTTTATCTTATTTATATTTTAGTAAGTTAAGATTATATGATAATATTGTAATAGAATATGTAAAATTATATAAATAATTTAAAATTTTAAACATTATTATTTATATAATAAACACAGATAATCACAAATCTATTAAACGAGATGAGATATATTAATATGAGATTTAAATGAAAATAGTTTCAATTTATAAACCAATTAAAAATATTAAACGAAACAATAGATGCGATGTACCTTTAACATTATAACTAATACAAAATACACAATCCTATGACTTATCCAAGTGACTTTCTTTCTTGTCATCTTGCACCAACAAAAGTAGATATCGCTTCAACCTCTCTTCCTTTGAAATATTCCAATTCTTTTAGAGCCAAATTTCCCATTTCTTCAACCACACTCTCCATTTTGTTATCTTTACCTTGATTTCTATTTAAATACCCTTGTACCATCCCCACATAATAACCAAATTTCCTCAATTTCTCTACCTCATCTTCACTTCCACCTCCCAATATTGCCCCACATGCCGCAGCACACGCGTGTAATCCACCTTCCTTTTTTTCACTCGCATGATTGACCAATTTTTCATAACCTAACTCTCCATCCTCCGATTGATTCACTAACACATCATAGTATTGACCATCAACAAATCCTTGCGATCCCACAGCGCGTGAAATCTCAACAATGACACGCAAAATCTGATCCGAGTTATCTCGTGTTGGATCATCAAAATTGGCTAATAACTCGAACCCGAAAGGGATAATTCCGTCTCCGGTTAGAAGTTCTATGTTTGGGCCGAAAGCGTGGTGGGTAATGGGTCCATATTTGGGCCCGTCTGTTAAAGGAAGGTGTTGGTGAGTGAACATTGCAGCATTCATGAGGTGTAAAGCAGATGCTGCAGGAATGGCTTGGTTTATTTGACCACCAATGAGTTCACAAGCAGCTAAGCACAAAGGTGGTGCGGTGTTTCTTGGGGCAGCAAAGACCAAATGGTGCATAGGCTCGTAAACAGAGAGTGGATGTTTTAGTGGAATGGCTTGTTTGAGATGGGTCTCTATAGAGGTCCAATATGACTGATTTTGGGACATTGTAATTGTTAAAGGTGTGTAGTGTAGGGATGGACGGTAAGGAGATAATAAACAAGGATTAGAGAGCTTAGGGTAGCCTTTGATGTGGTTGTAGGAAGCCATTAGAGAGCTTAAAGAGTAGGAGAGGATGTAATAAAGAAAGAGATCAGAAGGTTTTGGGTTTCTCTTTTTCGGGTAGATTTTGGTACAAACTACGTGAATGGCCTATCCTCCATTGCACCTTAGAGATGTAAGGTGCCTACTTATGATCTCCGCAAGTGGGAGAGCCAACGTCATAACTATGCGAATGGCCTTTGTTGACTGAGCACGTGAGAAATTGGCAATAAAGAAAAAAAAAAGAAGCAAGTAGTTTAGAGAAATTGTACATTTATTTAGAAGTGTGTGTAACATGTAAATAATCAGAAGAGAAAATAAATGTTTTCTGAATATATTTTCTTAATTTGTATCGGATATTTATATTGTTTATATGAAGCGAATGATATTCTTATTTAATGGCAATTTATTGGAATTCGTAGTTTACAATCTTGGTAAACGTTCGTGTATATTGGAAGAAATGTTTAGCGTTGGTGCGATGTTTGTTGAATTGTGTTGCATTGATTGTTGAATTATGTTACGGTGTTTGTTGAATTAAACGCTCACTTGATTGGTGTAGATGTCTTTTCGTACCGGCATTGGCTTCATGAATATTCGATATGAGGCTAACTTTAGTGAGGATGTCGGTAAATTGATCTTGATTTAATTTTTGGCAATTCCAATGAATTTTCTTCAAACTTTTCCTTAATAAAGAATCGATCAACTTGACATGTTTTGTACGATCGTGTTGAGCTGGATTATGAAGCGATATCACGTCTTTAACTTTGTTGTCGCAAAATAACTTAATTGATTAACTTTATAAGGATATCCCCGAATATTTCAAGAGATTGTAACCCGCGCCTGAAGCCCAGTGACATGCCTACGTATTGACTCTGCGAGCAGGCGAGCCATGACGTATGTTGTTTCTTATACCAGTATTCTGAGGTTTTCCCTACAAAAGTGAAGTAGCTGATGTAGATCACTTTATCATTTATTGATCAGGTCAGCTGTCGATGTATACTTATTCTTTGGAATTGAGTTTTTAGTAAGCAACTCCTTTTCGGAACGGAACTTTAAATACCTCGAAATCTGAATAATTGCATTCATATGTTGTTACTCGGGATTATGCATAAATTGGTGATACTTAAAGCATAAGCGAATCTGGTCTTGTGTGTGCCAAATCAACCAATGTATGACTTTGGTATCTTTCTTTATTTGTTGGAACTTGATCAACCTTGATACATAACTTTAATCCTTCCTCTCTTGGTGTATTAATTTGGTTGACATCTGGCAATGCAGTTTCTTTTAATAAATCTAAGCGTACTTTCTTTGAGATAAGAAGATTCCTTAACGATCGAGAAACCATCGAAAATATTTTAAGGAACGAGGTGCTCATTTCAAATTCCTTAGACAAATAACTTTGGAGAGCTTTCCTTTCTTGAGATCATTTCCTATTACTATCGTATAAATGCATATCTGATAAGTGCGGTGATAACTTTACCATATCATTTTTTCGAAATAAAGTATGATGTCGAATTGATTTGTTTGTAGCCAAATGCCTTCATTGATTTTGTGAACCTACGAACCGTACTCTTGGGGATTGTTTTAATCCATCTGATGATTTTTTTAATTTACACACATTTTCATCATGGATTTTGAATTTCTTGATTCCTGGTGGTAAATCCGTAGACTTAACTTCAATTAAATCTCCATTGTAGAAAGGCATTTTTTACATCGATATAATAGCGATCTAAATTTGTAGCTAGAGATACGAGACTCGAGCAGGTGTTAATTTTGGCTTCATGCAAATGTTTCTATATGATCGATCCCGTATGTCCCAGTGTATCCTTTTGCCGCTAATCTTGCTTTATAAGCGTTGATAAATACCATCGCTTGATACTTTCTTGAAAAAATCCATCGGCGTCTAAAAATTTTCTTTGTTGGTGAATGATTAAAAGTTCCCGAGTTTTATTTATTTCTAATGATCTTAGTTCTTCATTCATAGCATCTTTCCATTTGGGGTCGGCTAAAAGCTTCACCTTGGCTGTTAGGAATAGATCTGAGATAATTGATTCTGAATGATACATTTGATTTTGACAAGCGATGTTTAGACATATAGTTACTCATGAGATATTTGACTTTACTAGAAATCCAGGTTAAATGCAATGGCTTTAGGAATACCTCTGTTAGGGCGTAATGGAAGTATTTTTAATTTGGTTCAATAGTTGGAACATTACCGACAAGCGATTGGTTAGGTATATCAATGATTTGTGGAGAAAGGCTTCGTCTTCGCTTTGTGGTAGTAAGAACTTGCTTGATGATCTTGAAGTTGATGAGGACTTGATTCCATTTCCGCTTGAGTCTTTTCTATGTTGAGAGTTATTACCATCTGAATTCAAGTTATTTATATTTTCCTCACATATAATTTGTCTTTCTTCGTAAGGAAACAATTTATATGTAAGTCTAATTCAGCGTGGTTGTACTCACCGAAATCAGTGTAGATGAAAAATACATTGTATCTTTATGAAAAATAACATCCACGTGGTGGTAATCATTTGTTTTGTAGGAGGATGATAACGTCTACCGCTTTTGTTGTATGGTATATCAGCCAAAAACACTGGCGTATTTCCTCGTGGATCGACTTGCTTTACATTGTTGTTTATGTAGGTGTACAAATGCCACTGACGAAGGCATGAGGAGGTAAATTGGGAACAACTTGGTGCGGCAATTGCTTGATGGCTTGTAGTGGTGTTTGGAAGTTAATGGGACTAGAAGGTGCAGATTGATCAAATATCTGGCGTGAAGTAATTTGCTTCTCCCGATAAGATAATGACATATTAGCTTATCGATGAGGCAGACGACTTCCAACTGAGTGTCGATTTTCTTCTTCGTAACTCTGTTTTGTTGAGGTGTATCAACCGCGAGTAGTTTGATGAATAATCCGCCATTTTAAGATATTCTTGAAGCTGAGAACTTTTATATTCTCCATAAATTGTCCTTGCGTAGAACTTGAATATGTGTTTTATATTGGTCTGAACCATTTTATGAAATTTTCTAAATAATACATTTACCTCGCTTTTAGATTTCATTAAAGCGGACCCAGTCGTTACTACTAAATCATCGATAAATGTAACAAACCAAGCGTGATCCTCCCAAGTAGAGACTTTGGAAGGACCAATACATCGAGAATGTATATAACCATAAGCGAAATGGACTTTTATTTAAAGTTAGAAATGATGACTTTTTGCTAGTTCAGAGCGTCACATTTTAAAGTAGAAAGATCAAGCTCGAAAAATAAACTTGGAAATAATTTCTTTAAATATCCGAAAGAAGCGTGAACCGATCTTTAATACAGCCATATATTTGATTCATCCTTGTTAGATCCAGTTTCTACCAATGCATGATTTGTTGAATCCAAGTCCAAATAATAAACAATAAAATTAAGTAAATAAAACAAATAAAAGAAATAATTGATCATATTCATCATTAAAGTGTATACAGACAGATCGCTGTGAACTTCTAACATCTCAACAAATATTTTTAGTTTTAACAATTTAAAAATTATTCACATGTAATTAAAATGAAATAAACAATAAAATTAAGTAAATAAAACAAATAAAAGAAAATTACCTAAAATGATGGGTTTCGTCATGGACTTGGATTTAACGTCTTGTGAGCGTAACTTGAGGATTGCATTTTAAGTAAACTCAATGTCCCTATAATTGAGTCAATCAAACTTCTAAGGCAAGGTTTGTATACTATCTTTTTCAGTACACTATTGATTTTCAAATTTCTTTTTGTACTTAAAACTAAGAGCGCATCTTTGAGTTTTAGATAACCCGCGTCACAGATGCAAATCAAATAATTAAGGCATAAAAACACAATTGTCTTTTAGATTAAACAAAACCTTAACTCCTTAGATTATAATTAAAACTTTAAAATTTTGGAGATAGTTTGAGATTTATGTTTTTTTTGTTTTTTAAGATAAAATAACATATGTCATTATTAACGAAGAGTCTTCAGGAAAGAATGGTGGTGCAAAGGCTCGTAAAAACCGTCCTACAGAGCGAGCAACGTTCGGGAAAATAGTGGCACAAGGCTTCCGAAGCCCCGCAAACGAACTCCCTTAGATCTTTACTTTTCATGTTATTAAGTTAAGTTAAATAAAAATTTAAGTTAATTAAGTTAATGAAAATCTAAGTTAATTATAAAGCTAAGTTAATTAATTTAATTGAAGTAAAAAAAATCTAAGTTAATTAAGTTAAGTTAAAAAAAAGTTAATTAAGTTAAGTGAAGTAAAAAATCTAAGTTAATTAAGTTAAGTGAAGTAAAAAGAAAGTTAATTAAGTTAATAAAAATTTAAGTAAAAAACTAAGTTAATGTTAAAAACAATCTAAGTTAATTAAGTTAGTAAAAAAAAACTAAGTTAAGTAAGTTAAATAACAATCAAGAAGAAAAAAAAAGCTAAAGAAAGAAAAATAATAAATAATAAAATTAAAAAAGGTAAGAGAAAATAAAAAAAATTATATTTTAAAATAATTAAAAAAATTTAGTAAAAATTAAACTCAAAAAATTAAATTTTTTTTTTTTTTGTTTTTTTTTTTTGTTTTTTTGTTTTTTTTTTTTTTTATTTTTTTTATTTTTTTTTTATTTTTTTTTATTTTTTTTTATTTTTTTTTATTTTTTTTATTTTTTTCTTTATTTATTTATTTATTTGTTTTATTTTTTAACTTAAAATTTTTGAAATGTTTTTTATTTCTTTTTACTATTTATGGATTAGGTAAAACTCTTTTTTTAATTCAAATTTTAAATTTCTAAATTATTTTATTATTCAGCGTTACAAAATTTTTTTATTTTTACTATTCATTTACGGTAAAAACTTTTTACTTCAAATTTCAAATTTCTAAATTATTGTACTATTTAACGCTACAATTTTTTTATTATTATTTTTTAATTTTTTAATTTTTTAATTTTTTTTAGTTTTTTTTATTTTTAATTTTTTTATTTCTTATGAAATTTGAAATTTGATTAAACGTTTTATTTATTTTTTTTATTTTTTACAAAAAAAAATCACAATTATTCTAACAAAAATATTTTTAAAATTTTGATAAATAAATTAAAAGCGTTAATCACCCCGTGAAAGTATGCAAAAACTTGATGAGCAGAATCGGGATTGTGAAAAACTTTGATGGCAAGCATGTAGATCCTTGTCATATCTTTAGTTTTATATTTATAAAATTCTACATGTGCGAATCGTTTAAGTGAAAATGATAAGTATCTTTCAGTCGATCTAAGGAAGGAATGTATGTGTTTTTTAATTTATTTTTAAACTTTTAAAAAGCGAAATTAAATCACTAAACGTCACTGTCGCGATATTTTGGGTTTTTTGTGTTTTAATCTCTTTACGAGAAAATTAAACATAGATTGATAAATATTAAATACCAATTTTATCTTTTATAAATAGTGGGGTATTTATGGATATAATAATTAAGTTAATTATCTTTTCTTCGTATTATTTAGGTTATTAAATATATGAATTGATATTTATTGATTATAAACTTTTTGTATGAATCTGCGCTTTGGTGGGTTAGATATTAACTTTAGCTAAACGAATCGATTAACCTTTATGGGTGGGGTTGATAACTAATTTGGTTAATTAAATTAATTCGCTTTTTAAGAGATTGAAAATGAAGCCAATTTTAAATATGCTGGTGAGTTAAAACAGTTTAAAGCTTTATTGAGTGTCAATTAAGCACAGAATTTAGTTATCAAGTCTTAAGCTTTGAGTTTTAAAACCCATTCTTGCGTGTCGTCAATACATTTTGATAATAATTCTTATAAAAACTTTTGAAATGAAACGCTCTAGCTAAGGCGATTGTACAGAATAAAAAGCTATTATTAAATCAGACGAGATAACTAAACCTTAAAATCTAATTTTCGGGTTTAAGTTTGTAATGAAAAATAATATATTTCTCTCTAACATTCTTAATATAAAATCATGAATAAAAATGAAATCAATTCATTTTAGAGATTTTCTATTTAATATTTGTAAACATGCAATGTCATTATTACATCATGTTTACTAAACATCAAGTAGCATTTAAATTTATACAGACAAATTAAATATAACATGTAAGAATAAAGCGTAAAAATAAGCGTAAAGAAAATAAAATCCTTCTGAACTTATTATTAAGATTCTTTGGAAAAAGCTGCAATGGAATTTGCACTCTATTTATTGAATCAAAAAGCTAAAATATTACAAAACATATAATGGATTCTTAAAGGAAGAAGCTACTAAAATAAGAAATTAACTAAGAAAAGCTAAAAACTAAGAAAACATAAGAAAAACTAAAAATCTAAGAAAAGAGAGAAAGAAAGAGAAAACAATGTATTTGGAGGTTTTGAAGGTGTGTTTTGAAGTGAAGTGAAGGGGGTATTTATAGGTGAGGATGGAGAGAAAAAGTAGAAAACGATCTGCACGGTACCTGATCTGGCGTATGAACGATCTGCAGCGGATGAAACGATTCAAGTAGATTAAGTATCTGCGGATGAAACGTGTGCGGATGAACATTACAGCGGATGAAACAGATTCCGTCTGACTTAAGCGTGGCTAGGCGTTAAGCAGCGGCCGTATTGTGGTGATTTTCTCCTTTTGACCTTTTCGACATTTTCGACCCATTTTGTCGAGTTTTTCCATATTTGTTGACCTTTCCCCGTTTATTTATTGATATATTTGTGATGTATTGCTTAGTATTCCTCTTTGAGTCTTTAAATTGTGTTTTTAAGCCAAAATACACGAAAAACAATAAAAATAAATTGATTCGAAAAAGATAAACTTATATAAATATATGATAAAACATATAAATATATATATTCGTAATCAATTAATGAGCATAAAATCATGGTAATTTTAGTGCTTTTTGAGCACTCATCACATGTATTATTAAAAACATGAGAAAAAACTTTAAGTATCTTACCAATATTTGCTGTGGAGTTTGCAACCTGATCTTTTGTTGTTTCAGCAATGGTGGCAGTAGACATTTGTCGTGGGTTTTTCTTCAAAGTCGCGTTTGTGATCGCGATCCGCGATATCCCGTAAGTTCAAAACATCGTTCTTTAGTATGACCGCTTTTGATGACAATGGTACATTTAAATGATGATTTATCATTCATAGCCGTTCTTATTTGGCGATTAGAAAAAACGATTTTTAGAAAATCAAGCGAAGCGTCAGCGTCTCGATTTTTCCTTGATGAGATTGACGTACTTACTTAAGATCGAATCGAGGAATAACAACCTTAAATACTGGTATAGTTTCTTTTCGCAAAATTTCTCCGTGAACTGCTCGAATTCATCATCTAATCGTGAGAAAAATATGTATCCTTAGTCTTTCAGCATCTTTCTTGATATGATATTAGATCGTTAGGGTCTTCGTGACCGCTATCACGATGGTCTAGTTCTTGGAAAATTTCGTCAACTTTCCATAATACTCACGAAAGTGATTTTCCATTTTGTCACGGAAGTAAATGCCTTTTGGTTTAAGACAAATAATTGTAATTAAATCCTTCTCATAAAATGCTTTTGCCAAAGCTTTTAATTTCAAGAAGCGTGGGGTATGCGTAAATGTCAGCTTCATGATTTACGGACTTCGTTGTATAAGGATCCATCTCTTCCACTTTTTATTTTAACGTACCAACATTATAATTGTTTGATTTTTTTCTAGTTGCAAATTTTTGTCATGAATATAAGAGAGTTTTTCTCTCTACACATTATACATTTCCATTATTTGAGACCAAACATCGTAATTAGTATCGGTAAGAACAATTCGACATTAAACACGCTTGGTGTGACAGATTGTACAAGCAGGTTGGAGTTTATTGCTCCATAGGTAATGAAATTATACCCTCTTTCATGATATTATGGAAAACAAACTAGAAAATGGTGTAATAATTTTAGAACTAATTTTTTTTTTAATATTTTTTTTATACTAAACCAGATAAAAAACCAATAAACCGGTTCAAAATTGGATTAAAAACTTGAAAAAATGAACCAAAACGATTTTAGAAATCCAGAACCGAAAAAAAAAAACCGAGTTCAGACCTTTAAAATAGAAGCAGAGCCAAAAATAGGAAAATTGTGGCTTAAGCGGGTTCAAGCAATAGAACGTAGGACAACTGAGCAATGAGGTGATCTGAGCTTAACAATACGGATGATGCATGCTCGCTGGGGCCAGAAACCATCAAAACGAACCGAGTCGAGTCAGTGACAGGCAGAGTCGGATGACATGTAAATCATCTTCGACCTACAGGCAATGGACACGTGACGTGGCGTGTGGAGAGGTTTTCTTCTATTCTAATTTTACCAAAATGTTGAGAATTGTGTTTAAGTAATCTGGTAAAATTAGGTGGACAAATATTGCTTAAAAATGATGTTTGTAATTAATATTTATGCGGGTGTTTGAAATTTTTTTTTAGGAGAGTAAGGATTTTGAGGAGAAAGAAATCTTTGTTTTAGAGAAACGAGAGTTTTAAATTTATATAAAGCAAGCGACTTGGCTCTGTCTGTGAAGAAATCAATGTTTGAAGAAATAATCGAGAAGAGAAAATAAATGTTTTTGATTATATTTTCTTAATTTATATCGGATATTTACATTGTTTATATAGACAAATATAAATTCTTATTTCTGACAGCGTTATTGAATTGCATGGTTTACATCATGCTTGGTAGGTGCCGTGTATATTGGAAGAAATGTTTGGCGTTGGTGCATTGTTTGTTGAATTTTGTTGCAGTGATTGTTGAATTGTGTTGCAGTGTTTGTTGAATTCAACATGGTATTATACGTGCATTAATTACATATTTATTTTGTGGGAATATTCTTTTTAAAAAAATTATTTATCACAAATTATATTATTATTTCTATGAGTTATAAAAATAAATTTCATTAATGTAAATTATTATTATTTATCATATTAATTATAATTTTATAGTAATTTATAACATAAAAAAATATTATAATATATTTATAAATTCAAAATATTATTAATATAATTAATCAAGATACACTATATATAGTAAATTCTTTTATATACAATCAATCTTTATAGTGATTATACGATTGAAAGTAAGATAAAGATAAAAAAAATATAGAATAAGAACGAGAATAAAAAATAATGATTTATATTTTATAATATAAGTGAGATATAAACGGAGATTATATTCTTTTTTTTCCTTTTGAAGAAAATATATATCTTATTTTAATAAATATATTTTTTTATAAATTCAGTTACATTTAAATCTAAATTAATCATAAATAATATATTAAATATTTTATATTTTATCTTTAAGTTATGTTTTTATCCTATTAAAATATCAATAATTCTTTTAAAATTATTTAAAATATTTATTTAAATTCTAAAAATCGAAAATTTTATAATTTATTGTTATTATTTTAAATTAATTTGTAATAAAATTATATCAATATTTATTTAATATCAAATGATTATGCATTTATTGTTGTAACTATTTTATTTTTCTCCCTTTTACGTAAATATTATTTATTAGTTAAATTTTATTGATTAGAAATTTTTTTTCATAATAAAATATTTATTATTTACTTTTTTATAATAAAAATAAAAAATTATATAAATAACAAAAAATAATTGTTATTCATAAAAATCCTCTGTATGTACGTACATGTATTTTAAGTGAGGAAGGGGATTAATTTAAATTGAAGCTTGAGAATAGAAAAGGAGTCCTCAATACATCCCGAATCATGCTCCTCCAAATTGACAATCGTATAGATATTCTACGTGTCATATATTAATTTTTTCTACGTGTCATTCATCAAAATATGAGACATATATATTTTGAAATCATTTTTATCTATATTTTCATTACTTAAATAAATTGTTAGACGATAATTAGTTGTGTTTGTAATAAACTTAAATAATAAAAGAAGAAACTCTACCAAAAATATATACAAACTGATGCACCGACAGGTATTTACTTACAGAAAAATAATCAGTGATTTTACTTTTATAAATTTATTATTTTAATTTAATTTAATATATTTTAGTTATATTTATAAAAATATTAATTATTTTAAACAATTTTTTATAATTTTAATAATTGTAATAATTTTATTGTTTACTTTTATGTAATTTTTTGAGATATTTTTTTTCAAATATATACAAATTTCTTATCCAATTTAAATTTAAAAAAAATTGAATATAAAAAACAAAAATTAGCAAAAATAAATTATTTAAATTTACAACAATAAAAATTAAATTACATCAATTTAATATATATATATATATATATATATTGATTAATTTATAAAATTACTCGTTGCCATTTGATGAAAATGCCAAATATCCCAATTCTTAGAACTACCTAATTCAATAGATTATTATTGGCACTGTATTATTTGAGCTACTAAACCTAAAATTGGATCTCAATCTTATATTACGATTATAATTATAAGTGATATATTAATTTTTTATTAGATATAATTAAATAAATTTAACTATATTTATTAATAATATTATATCATATTAATTATTATTTATTATAAATTTAAGATAAATAAACTTTTTAATACTTAAACAAATATGATCATTGATTATAACTTTTTTAAGTTCAAATTTTACATTTAATGTTTAGGTTTCAATTTTTTTTAATTATTATTTATGTAAATATAATTAAATATATTGAAGTATATTTACAATGAAGATTAATACATGTATAAATACAGGAAATAATAATCTATTTTTTTGAAAAAATACTTTTAAGAAAAATATATTAATTGCATACAACTAATATACAGTTGATAAAGTATGTTAGTTGCATACAACTAATATAACATTAATGATTTATTAACAAGTATTTTTTTAAAAGAAAAGACTTAATTCACAAATTTGGGATGATGATATCCTTGATAATGTATTAAGATGAATAGTGATTTTTTAAACTAATCGTTTGTATATTGAAAAAAAGTATTTTTTTAAGGATTACGTTTATATAATATATGGATGTGTTACTCAAAAAAGCAAGTCAATTTTAAAAAGTACGAAAATTTAATGTTTAGTTCTAGCGTTACTTTTAGTTCTAGCGTTACGTTTAATGTTTAAACTAATAAGCCTTACTTTTAGTTCTAGCGTCATTTAGAGATAATCTATAATTTAATGTTTCGAAGTAAATATTGAGTAATAGTAATTTTATCAAACCTTTGCTCTAAATCATAAAAATTGTTGATAAATAATTAATAAACTATACTACAGTGTCAATTATTTATAATAGTAAATCCAACAGTGAGATTTTTTTAAAAATAATAAATAAATAAGCTTTACTTTTTTAAATAATCACCTATAATATCAATAAACATCTCAAGTTCATAAAATTATGATACATATTAAAATCTATAAAAAAATTAAGATAATTTTTCATGTTCAAAACAAAACATAACATTCATTTGTTCATAGTATTCAAACACACCAATCATATAATATACTTAAATTAAATTTTTAAGATCTATCTAAAATTTAATATAATTTCTCATATTTTTCTATCACAAGACATTATATAATAAAATAAACATATAATCATTCAAATATCAAGTTACAATTAGTCACAAACAAAAAATAATACTAATTAATATCAGTATTAGTCTCTTACACAATCAACGTTCATAAAATGACCATAAATAGTTTATAAAATATTGATATCACTAAGAAAATATAATAAGTTCTTATTACCAACAAAAGAACCAAAATTCACATGTTGAAATATCAACGAATTGATATAAGTCTCATTTGAACATAATATTAAGTTTTTAATTAAAAATTCATGATGTTCGAGAGAAGGCAAAAGTTAAAAAAACAAGGTGAGTAAAAATATACCCAATGAGTAGACAAAATTAAAAAAAAAATATTAATATATCTATTAAACTTTTAGTGATTCAAATGTAAAATTATTATAAGTTATAATATGAAAGTGTTCATAAACAATATTAATATTTTAGAGAAATATAAATAATGCAAATATATATTTAAATATAATTATAAGTATATAATTACGTTACTAAAATATGTTAATTTTAAAATTTGAATGATTTATATGTCTCTTATTACTAAAGAAATTATATAATAGACATAAACAATAAATTTACCTTATCCAACCTAAATTGACTTGATGTGTACTTGATGAAATAAAAGTGATTAAAGTATTGATATTTTTAAAATATTATAACTTAAAATATACTCGTACATTAAAGGATAAAATGACATAAGAAATTTCAATTTTTTTATAAATGTATTAGTTATTCTACTAATTATTCTATAAGATAGTATAAATTTTATCTATTTTATAAGAGTTATTAAAGTCATTTGAAAAATTTAGGTCAAATTTTCACAAGATAAAAATAATATTTTAAAAATTATTTATTTATCTACCAAAAATAACTTGAATAATTATTTTTTATTCAAAATTATATTCTATTTCATTTTCTCTTAATGAATAGTCTCAATGATATATTTTTAATATTCAATTTTATAAACCATTAATTATGAATAAAAAATTATTATTTAAGTATTTATCGTTATTATTTTAATAAAAATAAATATTTTTTAAAATGTTATTTACTTCTAATTATGTCAAAAAAAATTGATATGAATTTCAATGAACCTTTCACAAAAGGTAATGGGCATATATATTGCGCCATGGAATAAATAAATGATTAAAATATATTTTTTGTCAAAAGTAGTGAAATTATTATTTATCATTTGTTAAAAATAAAGTTATCAACATGTCCAAAAAAGACAGGGAAAAAACATTTATAACATTGAAAAATAGCACTTTTTATACTATTAAAAAAAGTTTAGTTCGTACATTTTATATTAAAATATTTTTAGTTCAATGTTATTTAAGTTGAACTTTAATCATTTAAATATGTTAATTAATTTTAAATTCTATCTAATTTGATCTAGTTTATTATTATAACAATATTATCTGAATTGTTATAAATTTTAGAGTGTTATTTTATGTAATTTTATTTTTTTAAAAGTAAAATGAATTAAAAATATATCACTTATTGTTTCTCTTTTCTCTAAAGTTTCATTAACAAATAGAAAAACAAAATGAGAAATATTTATAACACCCAACACAATATTTATCATAAAAATAATACTTTTTATATCAAGTTTATATATTTGTTCTCAAAAAAGTTTGGCTTAAATATTTTACATGTAATACTTATCGATGCTGTTTAAATTAAATTATATTTATTTAAATCTATTTAATGTTTATAAAATTTAGAGTGTTATTTTATGCAATTTTATTTTTTAAAAAGTAAAATGACTTAAATAGTATATCACTTATTGTTTCTCTTTTCTCTAAAGTTTCATTAAGAAATAGAAAAACAAAATGAGAAATATTTATAACACCCAACACAATATTTATTACAAAAATAATACTTTTTATATCAAGTTTATATATTTGTTCTCAAAAAAGTTTGGCTTAAATATTTTACATGTAATACTTATCGATGCTGTTTAAATTAAATTATATCTATTTAAATCTATTCAGTGTTGAATTTCATTAAATTTAAACTCGATAAATATTATTGGAATTACAAATAAACACATTTCGATTTGGTCTAATTTTTCAAAAATTATAAAAATTAGATTGGATTATTAGGCTTACAATAATGAACTAGATCATATCGAACCTATAAAACCAAAATATTTTGATCCATAACTGCTAATACTATTTAATAAATAGATATTATTAAAATTGGGTGTAGTTTGTCGGTTTAACCTATCATTTTATATCAAAGAGGTGCAAGGAATTACTTATCCTACTTCCATTTTTATAATCTTTTTTTAATTGAAAAGTAAAAATTAATATAAAATCAGTTGTAAGTGAAAGTCGAAATTGTTACTAGAGGGGTGTTTGCATTCTTTAAATCCAATATGTTGCACTAATATACCAAAACAAAATGTTAATTATATATATGTTTCAATATAAATAATTTATAAATTTTATAAATAAAATTGAATTAAAGTGAATAACAAACGGATCGGATTGTTTGTACACTTAAAATTAATATTTTTTTCCCTAAGAATCTAAATTAAGACCAATTACAAATTAAAATGCGTAAAATTCATTTTAAAAAAACTGGTCTTTGTGTCTTAGGCTTTCAGTAAATTGGTCATAATTGACCCAAAGTAAATGGAATATCAATCAAATCTTATGTTAAAGTCAATTTTTCAGGTTTCATATAAAACAGTCCTACACCTACTACACATTTAAAAGAACGACGCCTGATAGATTAGTAATCTTGCAGTCACAAAAATGGTAAATTTTTAATTATCTTTTATTTTGGGCCAAAACTGAGAATTTACAGTTGTTGTCGTTGGCATTTTTTAAATTAGACAAAATATAATTAAATGGAAAGGAACAAGCTTCACCAAATTGAGAGTAGTTAAGCTGTCGTATCATGGAAACGGGTTAAACTGACCACTTTGGACAGAAAACGCGAACATGGGCAGGTCTGTTAATGTCGGTAGACTAATAAAAGACACTAATATAGCAATTATTCCCACCATATGTTCGACAAATGTTGGCTCTTCTTTACCTTGAGCAATAGCATCTTCACTTTCCTTCTTGTTGTAAAGATACAGACAGACATAGATAGCTAAGAGAGTAACCCATCAGCTAAGTCCTAAGCCCTCCCTCTGATCTGCCATTAATTAGATGTAACAGCGATAGGGTCAGTTGGTGCTCAGTTTCTTAAGAAATTTGGCTTGTTTCGATCTGGGTTTGGGTCAATTCACTGGATTGACTGAGGATTGTTAATGGGTATTGCTCAAGATTAGATTTTGATTTGAGTTATAGAAGAGACGCTTGCAATGTCTTGGAAGAGTAGAAGTGTAGAGGCCGCTTCGAAGAGTGTTGTGTCACGCAAATGGACTCTTTTGCTCTGTATTGGCTGCTTTTGCGTTGGGATGCTCTTCTCTGATAGGTAAAATTTCCCCTTTTTATCGTCTCAAAGTCTCAAACTATCTTTATGCTTCGAATTTTGTGAAAAAAGTTACTTTCTTATTGATTATTTGGTTGGGAACACCAATCTGAGAGAAATTATTCATCTTATGTAATAATATGTTGCTGCAGGTAATGAAATTTAAGAGTAGTAAAACTTTTTCTTTGAAAAAAACAAGTACCCCATAGAAGTTGAAGATAGAAGACAATCTGATTAATGGAAAATATATTTCAGAAGTAATGAATAACAACTCTCTATTTGGGAAGCGAGGGGATTTTCCTAACCCAATTATGCTACTTTGGTATCTCATTTATGTAATTGTTGTATTTTCTATGGCTTTGGACTTGTTGGTTTGTTGAAGACTTGAATTTGACATCAATGTTGTAGAGAATCTTGATGAGAAATTAGACTGTTGAAGGTTGATTGCATCTCGTTTTGTAATCGATACACCTAGGCGATATTGTCAATTATAGGTAGTGATGTTTAGTTTAAAGGAAGAGGAAACAACTTTCTCTCTCTAACATAAAGGCTCTGTTAGAGATTGTTATAAAGCTCCTTAATTTAAGGAACAAATTAAGGAGCAAAACAAGGAGCAAAACTAGGAGCAAAACTAGGAGCTTAATTCAATGAGCAATTTAAGGAACCATTAATTTAATGAGTAATTCAAGGAGTGAATTTTCCTATAAATAGATGTGTAATTGTAATGAATTAATCATCCAAAGTGTTCATTCCAATTGAGAGTAATTTTCTTGGGTGTAATTGGGTTGTGAGTTGTGAGTGTTGTAAACACCTTGTGTAATTTGTCACCTTTCAGTAAAAAGATCTGCAGTAGTCAGGAGACGTAAACGAGATTAGAACTAGTTATCAAATTTTTGTGTTATTTTTCTATTCTTACTTTCTCATATAAATCGGTTTATCGGAAATTTGCGTTATTTCCCAACAAGCGGTATCGGTATTGGTGGTGATTTACGTCGATTTTTCAAGGTTCTTATTTACGTGAATAGTGAAATTTTGTCGACGATATTTGTTCGTTGACGCCAGAGGTGTTCTAATACACGGTGGTTTATAGAAATAAGTCGAAACGATTTGGAGTAAGTCGATTTGAGTGGGGCTTGATAGGCGCATGAGATGAAGGAAGGGTGAAACTCGAGAAATTTGATGGCACGGATTTCGGGTTTTGGAAAATGCAGATAGAAGATTATACGTATCGAAAGAAATCTATATCAACCTCTCGGGAAAAAGCCGAGAGGCTATGAAGGAAGAAGATTGGAATCTTCAGGCAGAATGCCGAGTTATTCGATTGTATCCGTAATGTTGCCTTGACGTAGCAAAGGAAAAGATCACGGCAGTCTTATGGTAGCTACTCTCCAATATGTATGAGAAGCCGTGGAGTCTCGAAACAAAGTGCACTTGATGAGGCGTTTGTTCGGTTTGCGGATGAATGAGCGCGTCGGTAGCTCAACATCTCAATGACTCGGCAGTCAACGGTCAACAGTTCGGAATTGAAGTTCGGCGAAGTCGAGCATTAATACTTTGTCTTCTTTACCAGAAAGTTGGAATGCTACGCATTACGAGCAAAGAGTAATCGTCGGGAAAGCAATAAGTTGTTGAAATTTGGCGATGTTCGTGATCCTGGTTCTCGGTGAAGAGATCCGACGTAGAGAGTCGGGTGAATCGTCAACTTAACGGTTTTGCATACAGAGTCGAGGAAGAAATTCAACCAAAGGGAATGGACGTGACGCAACGCAATCGGCAGTAGATCGAAGGGCCAGGAGAGGTCCAATCCGGGAATAATAATTCCCTTCCCACAAGACTATCGAGCATGTTGGAATTGTGGAAGAACTAGGCCTTCTGTCGGTGCAAGAGTGCAGAAGGCAAACAAGTAGTGAAGGTAGAGGCAAATGTTACTCCACTCGGGAGTAAGACGATGCATTGATATGCTCTTTGGAGAAACGAGGAAGAATCTTGGGTGTTAGACTACGGAGCATCGTTCCGTACTGCTTCACAAAAATAATTCTTCGAGAAATATATTCCCAGAAACCTTGGAAAGGTATATCTTGGTGATGATCAACCATGTGCTATTATTGGCAAAGGTGTAGTGAAGATTAAGTTGAATGGATCTATTTGGGAGCTGAAGGATGTCAGGCAAATTCCCCATCTCAGAAGGAACTTAATCTCAGTCGGGCGATTGGCCGGTGAAGGCTACCTTTACGATCTTCCACGTGGTGATGATTGGAAGATTTCAAAGGGTGCGATAGCTTACTCGGCGAAAAGTGGCGGCTCTTTACACGACGAGAGGCACGTTGTTCAATTACGGTTGCGGCGGAAATGAAACACCAAATCGTGGCACCGGAGACTAGGCCATATGAGTGAGAAAGGGATGAAGATTATTATGCTGAAAGGAAAAACTTGGGTGCGTTCTGCGGAGATAGACGTATGCGAGAGATTGCATACTTGGAAAGCAAAAGAGTCACTTTCGGACAAGTTGCGAGAATCCCCGAAAGAAGGAAAGGCTAGAGCTTATTCACTCGATGTTTGGGGACCGACGATCGTCTCGTATTGGTGGGAAACGCCGTGACTTTCGTCGATGATCGGCTCTCGGAAGGTATGGGTTTACTTTCTAAAGCATAAGTCTTATTTAAGGCTTTGGAAGATGGAAAGCTATGGTGGAAAATGAGACGGGTTTAAAGATCAAAAAGCTCGTAACCGATAAATGTGGTGGTGAATATGAAGACAGATTCAAAAATTTACGCTGTGAGCACGGGATCGAGAATGGAAAGAGCGTGCCGGGGGCATGCCTCGGCACAATGGTGTAGGCGGCGTATGAACGACGTTGATAGAAAGAGCCGGGAAGCATTCGTATACAATCGGGTCTACCAAGCCGGTTTTGGGCGGCGGACAACACGGCACATTTGATCAACCGAGGCCCATCTCCGTCTTGGAGCGCATAGAATACTGAGAGGAGGTATGGAGCGGAAAAGAGGTGAAACTATCACATCTAAAAGTTTTCGGGTACGTGTAACGTTTGTGCGTATCGGTGATCGAGGCGGGAATAAGCTCGATCCCAAATCAAGAAATGCACATTCATTGGCGATGGTGAGGATGAGTTTGGCTACTGTACTGGGATAACGAAAGAAGAAAGTTATCGTAGAGGATGTGATTTTTCAACGAAAGGGTGATGTATAAGGACGTACGTAAAATGACGCCAATGACTCGGAGCGGAATGAGTCGGATTATTTGCGGTCTGCGGATGATGTCCCGATGGTTCCAATGACAGAACCAATTGTAACAAGTCCTCGGCCCGAGGAACTTGTTGGACAAAGCAGTACACACGTCATTCGACACATTGCCTCTTACCTGCCTCCCGTATTGAAGGAATCTTCTCGAGCTCGTATGCGTGCCTAACGGAGATACGTATGAACTATATGTTCTTTGATGGAGGGGAGCACGAATGCTATGATGAAGCTTGTCGGACTCGAGATTCCAACAAGTGGGAGCAGCATGAAAGAAGAAATGAAATCTCTCATCTCCGACGGGCATGGGAACCAAGTGAGTTACCTGTGGGAAAGAAGGCCTTTCCTGACAAATGGGTGTCTGGGTGAAAGAGGAAGTGATGGTTCCAAGAGATACAAAGCCCGCCTAGTTGTCAAGGGTTTCCAACGGAAGGAAGGAGTTGACTACACGACATTTTTGCTCCCGTTGTGAAGCTCAATACTATCGGATCGGTATTGAGTATTGTAGCCAATTGAAGATCTTCATCTTGAGCAGTTGGATGTGAAGACCGCATTCCTTGGTGGAGATTTAGATGAAGAGATATACATGTACCTGACCCAAAAGGTTTCTCGAGAAAGGGAAGAAGAACGTGTGTGCGGACTTAAGAAGAGTTTGTATGGCACAGAAACAAGCCAGAGACAATGGTACGAGAAAGTTTGGACGGCCGTACACGAGAAGGTTTCCCGGAAGTGCAATCTTGACCATTGTTGCTACTTGAAGATATAAGTCCGTTATATCATTTTACTACTTTATGTTGATGATATGTTAGTAGCGAGGTTCGGATATGGATGATATTAAAAGGTTAGAAGCGACGGTGTCAAAGGAGTTTGACATGAAAGACTCGGGTCCGGCAAAGAAGATTCTTGGAATGCAAATCACGAGAAATAAGAAGAAAGGATCGCTTGCAGGTTATCTCGGGCAGAGTACATCAATCGTGTTTTGCGAGAGATTCAACATGGGCGATGCGGCCGGGTTAAGCACGCGCCAGCACGGTCATTTTCGCCTATCCAAGGATCGGTCCCCTCGAGGAGGAAGAGAGAGAATTCATGGCTGGGTTCATATGCCTCGGCCATTGGAAGTTTGATGTGTAATGGTACGTACGAGACCGGACGATTGGCCAGTGGGTGGGAGTTGTTAGCGACGTTGTGTCAAATCCGGAAAAACTCATTGGGAAGACGGTCGAGTGGATTTTGAGGTATCTGAGAAAACACGAGAAAAGTGCTTGTACTTTAGTAAAGGAGAGTTAAAAGTACAAGGGTACGTGAGACGCAGACTTTGGAGGTGAAGTTGATCACCGAAGAAGCACCACCTTGTGAGTTATATATTCTTGTTGGAACTACATCGGTAGTTGGATGTCACAAATACGAGAAAATTGTCACTCTATCTACTACAGAGTGAGTATGTAGCGATGGCAGAGCTAGTAAAGAGATGATATGGCTTGAGGTTTGTTAAGCGAGTTGGGATTCAAAACGGAGAAGAATGTTACTGCGTAGTGATAGTCGAAGTGCAATACACTTGGCGAAGAATTCGGCATTTCATTCTAGAACCAAGCACATTGGACTTCGTTATCATTTCATCGGTCTACATTGGAAGATGATGTGTTAATCTTGGAGAAGATTCAGGAAGCAAAATCAAATAGATATGTTAACAAAGGTGGTGACTATTGACAAAGCGAAGTTGTGCTCAACTTCAGGTTGGTCTACTAAATAACAAAGACTAGAAAAGTCAGCCTTGCATTGATCGAGTGTGAAAGGCATTGAAATCAGTTTTCAAGTGGGAGATTGTTAGAGATTGTTATAAAGTTCCCTAATTTAAGGAGCAAATTAAGGAGCAAAACATGGAGCAAAACATGGAGCAATTCATGGAGCAATTCATAGAGCAAAACAAGGAGCTTAATTCAATGAGCAATTTAAGGAACCATTAATTTAAGGAGTGAATTTTCCTATAAATAGATGTGTAATTGTAATGAATTAATCATCCAAAGTGTTCATTCCAATTGAGAGAAAAGCTTAGAGAGAAAAGCTTTTTGTGAGAGAAAATTGAGAGTAATTTTTCTTGGGTGTAGTGGGTTGTGAGTTGTGAGTGTTGTAGCGCTTGTGTAATTTGTCACTTCGGTAAAAGATCTCTGTGGGTCAGGACGTAAAGCAAGATTGGCCGAACTCCGTTATCAAATTTTGTGTGTTATTTTTCTATTCTTGCTTTCTCATAAATCTGGCTTATCGGAAATTTGCGTTATTTCCCAACAGGGTCTTGCTCCACTCCACATCTTCAGTACAACTTTGAGTCTTGAAGGTTTAGAATTTGGGTTTATCTGAATACCTTTTAGATTTGAGTTTTACTTGTATATTTATTACCATACTATAATTAACAACTACCACCAAAGATGAAGCTAGTGTGGCAAAAAAGGCTTTCTTTTTGGAGTTTTGTGGTCCAAGTGATATGATTCTCCAAACCTATTATTATAGACTCAAGTTCGAATCTAATGTTTCCTTTATTTCATAAAAAATATGACTTTAGTACCTCTTTTTTTTTTTAAACTACCACTGAAGATGAGGTTTAACTATTTTTTCTGTCATGTGGAACTGTGCTTTAATCTTTCACATGAAAAGATAATGCCCTTGTTAACAGTTTTAATGCTCTCACTTTTTGTCATAAACACAGAATTAAAGCATTCTATATGTATCGATTTTGCTCATGTTCTTAAAAAAGGAATCTAATTTGAAAGCTGAAATGCTTGTCCCGCGTGATCAATTAAGCACTTCTTTTTAATATAGTACTTTATTTAAGTTAGTAACTTGCTCTATTGATTTCACACATTTTTTTGATAGAATGTGGACTATGCCTGAAGTTCAAATTATACCGAGGAGAATAGTGGCTGAAGAGAAAGAGTTGAAATCAATTTTGGGTTGTGTAATAGCTTCTGTAAGTATCACTTGTGCATAAAACAATTTGTCTACCTTTTTTAATTCCTCTTTTGAAGTGTTTTTCCTGGGCCAGTTGTTGAATAATTTGTGTCGTGGTGTATGTGCTTTAGAAGGGTGTAGAAAATGAAAACAAGGACGTCTATGGAGAAGTATATAAGACTCATCATGCAATACAGTAAGTCAGTGCTTACAGGTTCGTAAGTTTAGTAAAATTGCTTCAGCGATAAATCTTATAATTCTTACAAAATACAGTACGTTGGATAAAACAATTTCAACTTTAGAGACGGAATTAGCTGCTGCAAAGGTTGCACAGGAATCTATCCTTGCAGGTTCTCCGATGGATGAGAATTTAAAGGTTCTCGAACAAAGTGGCAAAAGAAAATATTTGATGGTGGTTGGAATAAATACTGCTTTTAGCAGCAGGAAGCGAAGGGATTCAGTTCGTGCAACTTGGATGCCTCAAGGTCTGATATTGATGCTTACATGTATCTATTAATATCATGATGCTGACATGTTCTCATTTCTTTTATCTTTTGTCTGAAATTAGGTGATAAAAGGAAGAAGCTTGAGAAAGAAAAGGGTATTGTAATGCGTTTTGTAATAGGTCATAGGTAAGTAGCTAAACTCCCTGTAGTTCATATATCTAAAGAAATTCTTCTGTAGCTTATTAGATTGTGTTTCACATATTGTCTTTTCAATTTTGAATCTTACTGTTATTTTCAATTTTTCATACGGTCTTATTATCAGTTTGTTCCTCTATTTTCCCTCTCAATTGCTAGTGCTACATCAGGTGGTATCCTTGATAAAGCTATTGAAGCAGAGGATAGAAGGCATGGCGATTTTTTGAGACTGGTAGATCTTTTCTCTCATGGCCTTTCCATAAGCATTTTCTGCTATTGTTTGAAATAGTAATCAGTTGGCACAAGGTGTGGGGATATAATTAAGCTGTTGTAATTAGAGAAAACAAATAGCCAAACCGGTTGGTTTTGTATATATGCAGGATCATGTTGAGGGTTATCTTGAATTGTCAGCCAAAACAAAGACATACTTTGCCACTGTTGTTGCTTTGTGGGATGCAGATTTCTATGTCAAAGTTGACGACGATGTGCATGTTAACATAGGTAAAAAGATGCATCACTTTTCGAACTTTTCCATTACTTTTGAAGGTTCATTTTTATTCAGGGTTATCTGATTGTTGAAGTTATCCAATCAGTTTTGTATTAAGCATATTTCAACATCTGATGACAACAATGTGATACAAAGAAGGCCATATATATGTGTGTGTGAATAATTTAAGGCAGTTCGAGCGGTTAGATTTTGTGTAATGAGCTTGCATTTTACCTTGTTTTAGTTGTCGCTAGCATTTATAGGAAATTTCATCCAAGGTCATTTAAACCATCATTGTTGTCATCTCTCTCCATATTTTCTAAAACTGAGTTCTCTTATTCTGATGTTACAGCCACACTTGGTGCAACACTAGTCAGTCATAGAGCAAAGCCAAGGGTGTATATTGGGTGTATGAAATCTGGTCCAGTCCTTGCTCAAAAGTAAGAGATACACTCTAAAACTTCTTTCATTTGTCTCGAGGTTTATGGCATTCTTTTCCTGTATTTTGTTTCTTTTTTGGTCAACAGAGGAGTGAGATATCACGAACCAGAATATTGGAAATTTGGTGAAGAGGGTAACAAGTATTTTCGTCATGCCACGGGTCAGCTATATGCTATCTCAAAAGATTTGGCTACATATATATCAGTTAACCGGTATGTTTATGTATTCTGATTATCTATTTTTTCTAATCAAAATACATCTCTTACATGATTTCTTTTGTAAATGTTAATCGTATAGGCACGTGTTACACAAGTATGCAAATGAGGATGTCTCTTTAGGATCATGGTTTATTGGATTGGATCTCGAGCATATTGATGATCGAAGATTATGTTGTGGAACACCACCCGGTAAACATGCCACAACCTTCTGTTTTGTTTCTTTAGTTCTTTATTTTTTTGTTTGGACTGCTATCAAAGAGTTTCTTGATTATATGTTTTAGTCGGGCCTTATTATTACTTGTGTTTACTAATGAAAACTGAACATTCTTCAGAAATGCTAGGATCGAGTTTGCGCATTCCATTGTTAGCATTCTAAATGGTTTCCATAAAACTGGTGAGTGAGTATCAAACTTGAGACATTTTAGGGGATATTCTTCTGGTGACTGCAGTGTTGAAGAATAGACTCCATTTGATGAGACCCTCTGTGTTAAAAGTTTCATATCACCAACCCCTTGCTTAAATAGCAATTAATCTGTTTGATATCTTCCTAAAATATTCTAATCAGATTGATGTAGTAGTTAATGCATACCTTGTGGAACAGTCTTAAATAAGTAAGGAACAACCAGTTATTGTCACACCTTTCATTTACGTGCTGATATGCATTGTAAATCTGTATAATTTGCTAATTTGTTTATGTGTTCTATGCTACAAATAAAACAAGGTCGAGGAAGGCAAAAAAAATATTTTCGAGCCAAACGTTTGTTGATTATTATGGACAGAAAATTTTGGAACAAAAGGCTAAAGCATTGACTGTTAAATGATACCACAGATTGTGAATGGAAGGCTCAGGCAGGCAACATATGTGTTGCTTCATTTGACTGGAGCTGTAGTGGGATATGCAGATCCGCAGATAGGATGAAAGAAGTCCATAGAAGATGTGGTGAAGGTGAAAATGTCTTGTGGAGCTCAGTTTTTTAGCAGTAATTCTCTTAACTTCAGGAAGAACCAAAGAAGTCTGTAAACAGAAAAACCATGTATGGAAAGTGACATTCATATTTGTAATATAATGTAATTTCAAAACATAAGGGATTGAGCCTAGGGGATTCTACTCCATTTTAGGCGAGCAGAAGGACCCAAATAGCAATCCCAAAAAAGGCAGAGAGCTTGTAGATTATCATTCTTTCTAGTACTTGTAAGTCATTCACTGTCAATGAAGCTTTTTGGTTACGCATAGGTTGCCTTTTCTTCTACTTGTATATTTAATTAAAGAAATCCTTCTGCTAAACTTTTGATGGACATTGAAGTAATTTCATGTTTTCCTTATTATCTCATATTTTCATTATTCAGTAGTGAAAGTGAAGTGATGAGACTATAGCTTTTCTTGCCTTGCCTTGAGATTGAAGCTATCATCATAAATATAATTCACTGAGTGAACCTTCTTCTCATTCATAGTACTCTTTTAAGGCTCTACACACACACACATATATATATAGTCAAATTCTATTAACTTTAATGAAATTGTAATTTAATTCACTATTTATTAGATGAAACAATACAAATCTATTATCTTTATGAAATATTAGTAGAAATTTATATTGTAAAAACAATAGACTTTTATTGTCTTATTTTTTTTTTTGTACCGATCTAAAGTGGATTTTGTAACAGACTTGAATGATACTATCTCACCACGTAAGTGCAAGAATGAAATGCTTAGTTATAATGATGGCTATCCTCTTAGGAAGAATCTCTATGATAACTTCTTTCAAGAGGTGGAAAAGTTTTCAAATGAGGAAGCCAACGAATTGCTTAAGGCTGTGCAAAAATTTAATTACCATATGAAACCGATCAATTTTATGAAATCTGTTGAATTTTTAACTGTTTTGAACCTATTATTTGATTGAATTTGGTTGGATCGGTCTGCAGCTATGATATGTTGCTTCTTCTTTTTTTTTTTTTTGGGTCAGAACATAGAAATTCTATTACAAATATTAGTCAAGTATAATAGAAGAACGCTCATAACAAGCAAGGTCGAAAACATCCTGAAGAACACAACCTATATCATTTACATCAAAACCTTGCACCAAACAGTACTTAGCCAGCTTTATGATATGTTATTCGCCATTGGGCCCGCTTTGAAATCAATAATATCGGTGTGGCCCATTTAGTCACAGAAAAAGGCAACAAGTATATTACTAGAAAAATAAACCTTAATAAGAGGTTATTAATTAAAAAATATATTTCAAATAAGAAAAAAATATTGATTTATTATTAATAATAATTTATTGATAGTTGTAAATTTGCAGGTGATGCAAGTGAAGATTATATTTAAGTTTATTTTAATTTTTTAATATATATATATATTTTTTTTTAAAGCAGTCTTTTAACATTTTTTTTATGTAAATACGGTTCATTTATTGTTGGGTATTGGCCATTTAGCCTAAGCAAAGCAGAACTGAAGAACACATTAGGTAAAAGAGGACGATTCCTAAATTCCCAAATCAAATTTTTTTTTTCTTTCTCTTATCTACAACGATTTCTTCTCAATTTTGCTCCGAATTTTCTTCTGTAACTCTGTGTTTCTGGAGCTCAATTTTCTTTCTCGTTTTGATTTGTTTGGTAAACTTAAAGGAAAAAAATATACTGTTATTTTTCGTGATCTTCGTATTACTCTTTGTTACCTTTTATTTTTTCCCGTTTTCAATCAAGCTGCTCTGGAATTTTTTTTTCTTTTCAATTTTGATTTATTTGTGTCTTTGGAAATCAGTGGCAGTAAATCGGGAGTGATTTTCCTTTCTGCAATGGCCAAGAATTCCTTCAAGCTGGAGCACCCCCTTGGTTATCTCTCTTTCAATTGCTCACTGTATTATAGAATTTGTTTATATTGTGGTTGTTTATGTACACGCATTGTTTGA
Organism: Hippophae rhamnoides; assembly: GCA_033030585.1. Taxonomy (NCBI): domain Eukaryota; kingdom Viridiplantae; phylum Streptophyta; class Magnoliopsida; order Rosales; family Elaeagnaceae; genus Hippophae; species Hippophae rhamnoides. Next base: position 31,080,612 of record CM065429.1, read on the forward strand.
TAACTAAGAAGTCTCTTGCAATAGTATGAGATGTGAGATTATTTCATGAATACTTGATATTTTGCCTCTTTTGGGCTAGGAACTAGGAAGTGGATTAGTCCATGAGTTATTATTATTAATTTTTGGTATTTTATAATGTATTGTATAATGTTACTGTGAGATTTAATAGAAACTTGAAAAGTGAAGGATGAGGTACGTAATTTTCTGAATATTTATTCTTGAAATTTTGGTATAGTGGAGTTTCTCCATTGTTAAATCTTCTGTTGTGGATTAGAGAGATTTTCACATCTTTGTGTGAATCTTAGAAACTTTACATTTAAGGGAAAATATGAACTTTTTGGATGTCTTTAAATATTTAGTGACTGGATAATCGTGCAGAATTCCAATAAGAGCTGTGTCAAGGCCTTTACTTCACATTTTTCATCTTTTAGAATCCATTATGTGTAGGTTCCTAAAATTGTTTTTTCATGAAGACCGTTATTCTTCATTTTAGTATTTTCACTATTTTTGAGAAATCTGTGGAGAATATATTGAAGATTTATGACAACAGTATTGAGAATCTGAAAATGAGTGAATATGTATGTCAACCATCGTATACTGATGTCTTTGTGGGTAAAACTGGAAACGGTCTTATTTGTATAACCTAGCATATTTGTTTTCTTTTTTTCAGCTTTCCATTATGTATATATTAATTTGAAAACATAAGCCATAAAACATAATTAAATTTTTTTATTTTTTTACTTTTGTACTTGACAGAAAGGAGGCAGGCTGAAGCTGCACGGATTCGTGAAAAATTTCCTGACAGAATACCGGTATGAATGTTTTCACTGTAATGCTCCATGTGTGACATGAAATGTGGTTCTAGTTCTTTATAAAATAATGGGGTATTATTTTATCACGTTATAGAATGGTCTAATTGGATTTAATGTGAATTCAACTCTCAATAACATAAGTTTGTCCAAGATTGTCTATATAAAAATATATTTATGAATTCAGCTTATCCCATATTTTCTGGCAAAATTGTAAACTAGTTTCTGAGTGAAGATTAAATCTTCTAATAAGAATTGGTTACCTTTCTGCCATCTACTTTATTGTCAAAGAATGACAAAAATTATTCTGTACAAATAAATGGCAATTATTATACCATATTAGATGTGTCAAAAAACTTGTATGTTAATGATTAATATATACCAAAGTTTGTATAAAATGAGAGAAGTGCTTATTTTTGTTCTTAAGCTGAGTATTTATCAAAGAGGCTCTATTAGGAACTTTTGATATAGTAAGTCTCAAAACTACAGATCCACTGGTATTCAACCCTGAACCCTGGTTTAGTGCAATGCTTATGACATTGAGAATAGCACATTCCATGCACGTACTTTTGCTTATTGCCTTTGAAATTTTCTCCAATTTTCTTGTGTTATATAGGTAATTGTGGAGAAGGCTGAAAGAAGTGTCATACCAGACATTGACAAGAAAAAGTTAGTCTGTTTGAGTTCATTGTTTTATTTTTGGTTTATATGCTACTACCTGACTATGCTCAATTTCAAATTAAAAGAGGGAAATGGTAGATAAAATGGTGGATGGAAGGTGATAATAGAGGGGAAAAAAATTGATATTGACCAATTGTTCCCCAATTTCAATAATAAAATCTAATGACATTATTTAAACATCGACTAAACTGTTCCATTTTTAATAAGTGAGTGACTTATATGTCCATTGTGAAAATAAAGTAATGAAAGTGTCCTCTTAACACAAACAAAGTGACTCATATGGTACTTTATCCACGGAAAAAATTGTACTAGTAGTCCTGTTATTATGTAAAAATGAGTACTTTGGTTATGTTATTTTCAGATTGGGCACTTGTAGTCCGAATGTGTAAAAATGAGTACTTATAGTCCTTAATTATGAAAAGTGAGCACCTATGCTCCGTCAAATATTATAAAGGAGCACTTTAGTCCAGGGACCAATTTTTACATTGAAGTGTTCATTTTTCATAATAATATAAATGCTCATGTTAATAATAATAAAAAAGAACCTTTGGTGCCTTGCATTTGATTTTAGACTCTCCATAAGTGGATGGTTTAATGAAAACTTGAAAATTTCTTTCCGATGATATGTAAGATATTTTCATTGCAGCTGAAAAAGGGTACAGTTTTCTATGATTTCTTGATATAAATATTTTTGTAATCCTTAGCTACTAGGGTTTTGCTAGTGTTAAATAATCCTTTTGACGTTTTAGTTAAGTATTTATTGGATTCACAATCACTGATAAGTTTCCTTGTTATGGTTATGGCCACAGATATCTGGTCCCCGCTGATTTGACTGTTGGGCAGTTTGTCTATGTGGTCCGGAAGAGGATAAGGCTCAGCGCTGAGAAGGCTATATTTATATTTGTCAAGAACATTCTGCCATCCACTGGTGAGAAAATAAATTATTAAGATTGTATGTACTTAAATTTAACCTGATATTATTCATATTTTGTGACAAATGTAGCTGCCTTGTTGTCCGCAATCTATGAGGAACACAAAGACGAGGATGGATTCCTTTACATGACTTATAGTGGGGAGAACACTTTTGGGTCATTCTAGGTGGAGAAGCCAAAGCTGAATATAATGTAAATAACGGATATGAGAAAGCAGTGTGAAAGTGTATATTCCTCGAACCCCACTTTTAGGCTTGCTTTTCTATTATATACTACTTGTGCTTAGCAGTTGTTTAGTTTTGGATCAGTTAGTACATGTTTTTGTAACTATTATGTTTTTAACTTCCAACTTTTTAAACGAAGTTTTTAAAATAAGCATTATTTAATAATTAATTTTGTTTTCAATTTCAAAATCAGGTTGGAATTTAATTCTATTTTTACACATTTTTTTTTTGTTTTTGAACCTTAAAAAAGAAAGTTTTGAAAACAATATTACAATTTCACTTTTCCTTTCATTCATTCGTGTGTTTTTTTAAAATGATTTAGATAATATAAAATTAGTTAAAAAAACATAATTTGTAAATTTAACCCGCTATAAAACGAGCCTTATTAACTGCTCGTATGACTAGTTATTGTCAAGTAAAGTAAATTATTTTGTTGGTTGTCACTTGTGTGCATGATTGTTTTTGTAATCCTCTTCTTATGATGGATGACTCTTCTTTTATAACACAGATTTAAACTTCACGTTAGATCTAAAATCATGTGCAGTTATTTTGTCACCTTTGTTCCAGCTTGCATTTAGCTCATTTGAACAAAGATGACTTTATCTATATTCAACCACTTCATCTTATCTAGAAACTATTAAAGCAAAACGAGAGTAAGAGGCAAGTTTATGATTGTTTTTTTTTTCCTTTTTTTTCTCTCTATTTATTGAATTAAAGAACAATAAAAGTTGTAATGCACTCAACAAAGTCCAGGCAAACTATTCCAAGTGCCAGAAATTCTGGCATAATCAGTTGCAGAAGCAGCTAAAGGTTTGCACCTCAATCCCAACATTTTCTTCTGTAGCTCGTATGGATTGACCATATAAGTTATTTAATATTTCCCCCCCATTAATACTATTATTTTATCATTCTGGGACCTGCATGTTGGAATAAGGTACAAAATTTACTAGTTTCGACCACTCTTCTGTCACTGGGGTGGAAGCTATCTGTAGTTGATTCACTTCTTCCCCTATATTCATTTCTACAGCAAATGCCCAAAAAAAATAAAAAATTAACAAGTAGTATCATTACCACAATATTGCATCATTTAGAGTATCAAATTCATAAGAAAAAGTTAAGAACATTCACAACATGCTTCTTCTAGTGAAATAGAAGATCACCGTTCACAAAGTACCCCTTTTTAACCTTAAAAACTCAGAAAGAATTATATCAACCTACCTGTCAATATGGGCTTTTAACCATCATTATTAACTCTCATGAAAAGCACTAAAGTCAGGTTCTTTACCTAGTGTGTTCAGACAAAAAGTCGAATAGTATTTTGATTTCATCTACAATATTCAGGTTTTGCTCATAAAACATTTCTATGTGTTTTTACTACAAACAATAACCGGCGTGTCAAAAAAACTATTTAATTCTTTAAAAAATATGTTATTTGATCCTTTAATTTTATAAAAAAGACCAAAGAAAGATAAAAAAAAATTTTTATTAATATTTTGAATAAAATAATAATTTTTTTAATACTTTATTTTATTGTTAAATAAGAAATAAATAAAAATGATTTTTTATTATGTTATTTATCATAAAACTATTAAAATATCAAATAAATAGTAAAATTTGTTATTCTTTCGTATAATTTATAAAATATAAGAAACTAAATAACATTTTTTATAATATAAGAAATTAATCTATACAAATTTTTAATGTAAAGCACCTTCACGTCACTCCATCCTATTTTTTTTTAATGTTGTAAAAAATTAAAAAAATTAATTAATTAATTTATATATAATAAAATTAAATATTTTACAAATTACTTCCAGTGAAAACGTTCGTTCAAACCCCTAAATATATGTAATAGTTAAACCAAAATAATAATAATTATTATTATTATTATATAGAAAATATTTCATATACATTGTGTTGTAACCCAATTTCCCCGATCAGTGGCGAACCTGAATTTAATTTGTTTCCTAGAATCTAACCACACATGAAATAGACAGAGATACCGTTTAAAAACAAGAATTAGTGAGTTAATTAATCTGAATTCTTTAAGCATCAAAACCAAATTTAATGCAGGACAACATGATACTAATTTTTAATTTTTTTTTTCTTTCTAAAAATCATCAATAAATTTCACCTAGCAGTCAGCTGCATAAAATAAATTGGGAACTAAATAATGTAGAAGCAAAGCTAAGATCAAAACTCACCAGATGGACCTAAATAAGAGCTTGAAGATCCAAAGCGGCTATAATCATCCAAGGACGGCTTCTCATCTTTTAAACTTATGCTGGTGTTTGAGTTCATAGAACTATCTCCCTCAAGCTTATATGCTTGAACTTCCTCCAAAAGGTCATCAAACAACCCAATATTTCTTCGAGTTTCCGACGTGTATAACATGGAGTCACTCGTAATATCGGATTGAATTTGGGAAAATTGGCTTGAAGGGAGCTCCGACTTCACCGAATCAATCAAACAAGACAAACCAACAGGTTCTGTCTCGAATTGGGTTGTCATAGATTGAGGCAAAATAGTATTGAAATTCATTAGAAACTCGAACAAATCATTATCAGGCATCTGGGTCGACGTGGATTGATTCAAAAGGTTAGAAGCTTGTGGTGTTAATGTTGATAATGGAAGAGAAAAGCTATGGGACTCACGGTAAGAGAAAGAACAGAGCTCAGAAAGATTTGGAGAGATCGTGGGTTGGTTTCTGGGAGACAGAGACGATGAAAATTGTGGTGTGGTTGGTGATAGAGCGAAGTGGCTCTGGTTTTGGTTCTGCATTTGGAATTGAAATGTTGGGTTGGTTGGTATGGTTGTGGCCATTGGACTCGCCGGAGTGTTGGTTTGGGCTTGTTGAATATCAACGGGATATAGGGGCAAGCCTCGGCGTTTATGCTTCTTTATCCTCGTGTTCCAATAGTTCTTGATTTCGTTGTCCGTTCTTCCAGGTAACTAAAAACAAAGAAAACATAACAAAAGAGACGAATTCAGACATCTATAATTTTCAATTAAGACGCTAATAGATCATATTTTAAGCCCTTTCTCAAGAAAAACAAAAACAACCCAGTAACCCAGTATTTTTTCTGCTTTAACTAAAGAACCCATGATTCGTTTGTTCGTTCAGGTAATTATAAGATGAAAAAAACATTGGAAAACAGAGTACCTGAGCGGCCATGCGTGCCCATTTGTTGCCATATTTGGCATGAAGCTCGAGAATAATCCTCTCTTCCTCAGAAGTGAAAGTGCCTTTCTTAAGGTTTGGACGAAGATGGTTAGCCCAACGAAGCCTACAGCTCTTACCACAACGATTGATCCCAGAGTTCCTCTGAACCTCATTCCATTTACCTTCACCGTGTTTCCTCAAGTACTCCGTCAAAATCTTATCCTCGGCCGCAGACCATGGACCTTTCTTCAAGGTCAATCCATCAGGGCTACCACTACCATCTCCTCCTATTCTTCCTCCACTTGATTCTGAGGACCCCGCATCGCTATGAGCACCAAAATTACAGTTATTGTTGGTGTCATTCAGTGCCATAGCTGTTTATAAGTCCTAACCCCAGAACCAAATCCAGAGCCAGAACTCACAAAACCAGATTACATGTGTTTCTCTGGTTTATTAATATAACTATTGCTGGGTCCCTTTCTTAAACATATTGCGTACATGTTATCTCGTTTTGTTTTCAGTTTTGTTCTTATTTTCTCTCCCTTTCTCTCTAAAAAAAAAATAGTGATGGTTGTTTGTTATTTAATCTGTTGATTCTCCAAATGGGTTCTCTCCCAAAATGCTGCAAAAATTGGCAAATGAAAAATCCTTGCCAAGATTTGCAGATTAAGAGATAGAAGAAAAGGTGGTAGAGATGGTGGATTTTGAAGAACAAGAGTGTTCGTTTTTGGATGGTGATTTACGGAGGAGAAGAGAGGCGTTGGATAGTGGTAGTTGCTTGGTTCAGAAGTTAAGGGTGAGCCTATGACCAAAATGTCGAATGGCCCGCAAGTGAGGTGTTTCAGAACATCCTAACCATGAAGATCCTTTCCTTAAAATAGAGATTCAGCTTTTGCTTTCCAAATCTTTAATGGCTTACCATTTTATGCGCTTACTTATTTTGACTTTCTTTCTTTAGTGATACGATTTATTTATTAATTATATATATAAAAAATTAATAATAATAATAGTATTAAATTATATTTATTATAAAAATAAAATAATATACTTTTAATGTAATAATAATAAAGATATGTGTTATAATATCAAATTTTTTATTATTTAAAAATTAATTTTTTTTATGATTATTTAAATTTATACATATTTTTAAACTTATACTATTTAATATTTATAATAAAACACATTACAAAATTATATAGAAAAATGTGACAGTATAAAATTAAATATAAATTTATATATTGTGAGTATTATTTTATTTAAATTAATATTTATTAAACTCTTCTTTTTAATATTTGTCAGTAATAAGTACGAGAAATATTAATAATGTGTAATTTATATTGTATTTATTTTATAAGAATTAAAAAATTATTTATTTATTTATATAATTTTAATATAAATTTTATATTAGAATTATATTTATATTAAAATTATATAAAAAATATTGGATTTTTTTGAATTTTATATGATTTTTTTAATTATCAATTTATCATTATAAATTAATATTACTCATACACTATAAATTTAATAATTTTTTATATTTTAATAAAATTTAATTAATATCAAATAATATATACGTTTAAATGGTATTAGTATCCGATATTTATATATAATTACTTTTTTTTAATACATTCGGAAAAAAATTATTATTACATACCACAAATATTACTATTTTAATTATTGTTATAATTTTTTTATTAATATGCTTTAGATTACGAGTTCGAAAAATTGATATTACGTTTAATTAATCTAACAATTATAATGAAATATATCATATCTTAAATTTAAGATATATAATATTTTATAAAATTAAATTATTATTCAATAATATTGAATAATATTACTTATAATTTATCAATTTATGATAAATAGATATTTTCTACCCTAAAAATAACAAATCCATTGATCTACCAGTAAATCCAACGACAAAGTTAGTTTATCTTTTTAAAAGGCATTTAATTTTTTTTAATTAATAAAATAAAATATTATATATGTGAAATTTAAATTTATGTCCAAATGATATAACAAAGAGTCATACCATTTGAAAAAATAACAAATTTAATTATTGGAAATCGTCACGAATAAACAAATGTTAAAACAATTAAATTTTTTACTAAATAATCTATAATTAAGTATTTTAGAAAATAAAAATTTTAATACGTACTTAAAAAAATTCCTCTAGAAGGAGAACTACCTTGTTAGGTTATAATTGAATGTGAGATATTTATTTTAAGAACACTATTTTTTTCCCTATGTGTGGAGTAAATTTGTATTATCAGACACTGTGTAATAGAAGATGTCGATTACCCATTTTGTATGAATCATATTAAAACATTCTCACACTTATTGTTAAGATGTTATAAGGTTATTTCTATCTTAACTATATTATGTCTTTTAGTGACTATTAAATAAAAATATTATCTTATCTTATCCTTTGAACGAATTTTCCTTCATAACATTATAATTGTTTCTATAATTATAATTATCGTAACATATATTTAAATTTATTAAATATCATATATATTATATAATTTAAAAGGTTAGTTCATTTTTAAAAGTTTAAAATATAAAGATATTTAAATTTTATATATTTCAAAAATGTAAAAATCTCAATCGAATAAATATTATTTACAAGGGTGTGTATATATATATTGGTTTGATTTTAGATAAAATTAGGATGGAACTAGGTTCTTCAAAAATAAGAATCAATTCAAATCAATAAATTTAAAAAATTAGTCCGATTCAAACCATTTTTTTTAATTTTGATTTCAATTGAGCCAATTAGTTTTACGAAGAAAAAAACTCCATTTTATGCCATGGATTTTATTGATAATTTTTTTAAAACTCTCTATTATAATTTTAAATTTTTGTAACGTTAATTTGATTATAATTTTTGAATTTAAATCACTTACCTAATATCATTAAGTTTAATTAAATAAAATTTGAAGTTTCAAAATTATAATATAAGTGTCAAATATCTTAAAGAATAAAACATATTGAAAAATAATTTATTATCTATTTAAGATAATTTTGTACATCTTACATGGAAGTCAAATAGTGATCTTAGTTATCAAATAGACTTATATGTTAAGTTAATAAGTATCTAATCACCGTACAAATATGAACACAATATAATTATCCAAAGAAAATGAAATCTCAATAATTATAATTTAGCTATCTTAAAGAGATAAAAGCTCAAATATTATTATTTATCTATCTTAAATAATAATCTAACAAATAATTAAGTATAGATATATATAAAAATAAATATCTAAGATAAACAATTATCTACAAAATTACAATAGCTAAATCCTAATCAAACAAAGATAAAGTACCACGTTTATTCTTTCCTCTGGATATACTTACATATACAATATAAGATTAAACTATCTTACATATTCTTGAAATTACTAGATCTCGTAATAAAGAATCATAACTAATCATTCTTTTTTTCATATAATTACTAGAGTGAGATTGAGATCTCCTCTACACTTTATCTTACAGTTACTAACTTTAGGGCCAAAGACCACCTCTATAAGTTGTTCTAAGATCCTAATAGTTTATTCATCTTATTTGATTTTAATAAAATTGATATTAACATCTGATACGATATGTGGGAAAGAAGTGTGATCCATTTGATTGAAAAGTTTTAAAATTGTAGAACAATAAAAAAAAATTCTCCAAATTCTTAATCTGCTAAGAAATAAAAAAATAAAAGATATTTAAAAGAAGAAGAAGAACGTAGACCTTAGTAGTAATGTTTTATAAAAAGAGAACTTCAAATCTTCTAATATACTATTTTCATCTATTTTGACTTTATGGACTTGTAAAAAGTATCATGGATCATACACCTAACTCCACCTATTAGACCTCCACCTGTTAAACCCCGATAACTCCTCAGGAGGTATAGCTTACTAACTAGCAGGCCATCCTTCCAGCTCTGCCACAACTTGCCAGAAATATAAGGGTTACATTGGACCTACCTGCCCATAATGGGTCAGACATGCTAAAAAGGTAAGGCAAGAATGAATTTAAGCCCATCTAGAGATGGTGTAGAACGCACTCTAGGCCATCCTAAGGTGCCTTCTAGAACCATTGGCACTTGTACTAGTCATCGTTCTAGAGAACATCCCTGTGGCATCCTCTAATGCCTAGAGTGCACAAATTCAGACATGTAACCATCCAAGGCTTGGCTAGTAAGATGATTATCAGAGACAGGACTCGAGTCTCAAGCTAAGTACTACTGACCAAGTGATGGACTTTCAAGAAGTGTCGTCTAATCCTAGTATTACAACCCAAGATTTGGTTAACTAGATATTATCACCCAAGACTAGCACCATCGCCCAGAATATGATTGATCATAGAGAGTCGAATGGGATAGCTTTCATTGATCAAGGTGTAATCCATTTGGAACTGCCTGCTAGGTGGAACCTGAACATATGACCTTTACCTATTGACACCCTCTAGTTATGTAAGGTGGACCCGAGTTACTTCCATCTCATGATGTGCCATCCATCATTATGATTAAGCAAGAACTTGACTCCCTTAAGGGCACGTTTCCACATCTAAACCAACTGAACCAGCATATTTCCAAATCCTATCTAAGGATGAGCCTTACAAGATCTTCCTTATAGGTACATCATTGCCACCAGATGAACAAGAAAGGTTATATAAGTTTCTAATAAAAAGTAAATATGTGTTCGTATGGTCGTATGAGGATATACCTTGCATATATCCTAAAATCATAGTACACCACCTCAATATGGACACAAAGTTTAAACCTATTAGGCAAAAGAGAAGATCATACAATCAAGAAAGATACTCTCTCATAAAAGTAGAAGTTGAAAAGCTATTGAAAGTTAGATATATAACATAAATGTACTATCTTGATTAGCTGGCCAATATTGTCTTGGTCAAAAAAGCCAACAAGTAATAGAGAATGTGTATTGATTTTACTAACATGAATAAGGCATATCTAAAATATAGTTTCCTATTGCCATGCATTGACCAGCTTGTGGATGCCACCACAAGACATGTTGCCTTTTTTCATGGATGCTTATTTTGGGTACAATCAAATCCAGATATAAGATCTTAATCAAGAAAAGACAAGTTTCATGATCGACTTCATGCTCTTTGGCCTAAAAATTGATGATGCTACATATCAAAGAAAGTATGGAATGAAGCTGAACTCGAACATATGTGTATTTAGTGTAGGGTTCATGGTCAACCTGAGAAGAATTGAGGCTAACCTTGAGAAAACAAAATCACTGATAGATAAGCAAACTTCTAGAACTATAAAGTCTAAAGATTGACAAGAAGAGTACATGCTCTGAACAATTTCATCTCATAGGCAATAGACAAATGTGTATCGTTCTTCAAAGTATTATATGAAAAATCTAATTTTTCTTGCAACAAGAATTATGAGAAAGCATTCAAAGAGTTAAAGAAATATTTGAGCTATCCACAATTATTGATTAGTCTACAACTAGGTGATGTTCTTGCCTAGTATTTGACAATCTAAAAAATAGTTGTGAGTGCAACCTTAGTAAAGAATTTTATGAATCAAGGTCATATGTGTGTGTGCGCGCGTGCGTGCCTGCGTGTGTATGGGTATGTATAGATCATCTATACAAGAGATAAAGTTTGCAACTTAGGTAGAGATCTACCAAGCTCCCTTATAAGAGTACTTGGGTAGGAAAAATACATCAAGTTCAGAACATGTTCCAACTGCTCATGAGCCATTGATGAGCAGAATCGGGATTGTCAAAAACTTTGATACGATCCCCGGCAACGGCGCCAAAAACTTGATGAGCGAAAACCGGCATCGCCGATTCTGCCAATATTTTGGTTTTATATTTATAAAACTCTCGCAAGTGCATGAATCATTTCGTAGAAAATGATAAGTATACTCCCAAGGTCGATCTAAGGAAGGAATGTATGTGGTTTTTAATTTATTATTCAAACTTTTAAAAACGAAATTAAATCCTAAACATCCTGTCACGATATTTTGGGGTTTTTGTGTTTTTAATCTACTTACATAAAAATAAACATAGATTCAATAAACATTTATGCAAATTTTATCTTTTATAAATAGTGGAGTATTTATGGATATGATAACTAAGTTAATTATGCTTGCTCATATTATCTAGGTTATTAAAAATATGAATTGATATTTATTGATTCTCCCTTTTTTGTATGAATACCACCTTTGGTGGGGTTAGATATTCTTTGTTAACTAAACAAATCAATTAACACCTATGGGTGGGGTTGATAACTAATTTGGTTAATTAAATTAATTCCTTTTTCTAAGAGATTGAAAATAAACCATTTAAATGCCACCTTTGGGTTAGACTTTAAACTTTATTCAAGGTGTCCAAATTAAACCTAAGAATTTAGTTATCCGAGTACTAACTTTCAAGTTTTAAAACCACTACTGAAAACATGTTGTCAATACATTTTCAGATAATAATTCTTATAAAAACTTTTGAAATAGAGCTTCACTCTAACTACCGAGCGATTGTACCAACAAATAAAAGATGACTACTCTAAATCAGACCGGATAACTAAATCTTAAAATCTAATTTTCAGATTTAAGTTTGTAATGAAAAATAATATATTTTTCTCTAACATTCTTAATATAAAATCTTGAATTAAAATAAAATCAATTCATTTTAGAGATTTTCACCTATTTAATATTTCGCAAGCATAACAACGTTATTATTATATCATTTTTACAAACAAATAGTACGCTTAAATTTAATCACGCATAAATTAAATATAACATGTAAGAATAAAGCATAAAAAATAACTGCAAATAAAATAAAATCCTTACAAAGATTGATGCCATTCCCGCTAGAAAACCTCCAAACGTAATTTTCACTCCCATTTATTGAATCAAAAAGCTAATAAATTACAAAACATAACTAGTTCTTCCCAAAGAGGGAAGACCTCTAAAACTAAGAGAAACTAGCTAAAACATAAGAAAAACTAAAAAAAAAAACTAAAAACTAAGAAATGGAGAGAAAGAAAGAAGAGAAGTGTGTTTTTAGGTGTGGTTTGAAGTGAAGAGAAGTGGTATTTATAGTGAGGATGGAGAGAAAAAATGGGTGAAAAAATGTTAAAAAATGGTGAAAACGCGTAGGTAATTACGGAGGTCATTGATGACGTCATGGGCAACACGTGAAAAATGGGGCAAAATGGCGTCGGCGCTACGGAAAGCAAAGCCAACAGCTGCGTGAACGATGTGACGCCGCGTTCGCGCGCGCGAATCGAGGAAGACGTGCGCGGACGTGTGCCGTGCTGCGCGCGCGGCTGGGCCTAAGCTATCTAGACTTAGAGAGTCTCGAACCCTTAGTGAAAGGTTGAGTACTACTCTTTAGGGACCAAACCACCAAAATATCAATGAAAATTGAATGTATTAAGTTACAATTAGGACACACCTTAATCATATGTTGTGATATAGGATAAAATTGATGTGAAGAAGTATCACGACCTACGAGTCATGCTCTCTAATCCCAACATGATAGAATTGAGTGTAATAAAAGTATTAGTATTTAGCCAGGGTATACACCCCTACCAAGGTAGTGAATAAAAGGTATCCCAATAAGTGAGTTATGTGCTTATAGGGCTATACCATAAAATTATTTTTAGAAGATCAATATGTTATCAATATTGTCCAAGCCACATCTAACACCAAGAACACCCTATCAAGTTTCCTATTGTCCTATAGTTGGCCATAGACCCTAAAAAAGAGTCATAGCTTACAAGTCATACCACCTTATGCCCAAGAATGACATTCAAATTTATGCACCATTCTTAAGCCTATTAAATTCATCAATCGATATTGATTTTCCCAACTGAAACATCACCAGCTAGAGAAATATTGGCCATTAATGGGACAACCATGAATATGCCAACCAGAATGTCACCACCCAGGATGTTACCTACTAAGACATTGCCAACCAAGACTTGGTTTGTGAGAACTTTGATGGCCAATACTTTGTTGACCAGGATTTTATTGCCTACAAATTCGTTAGCCATGATTTTGTTGTCCACAACTTCATTGGCCACCACTTCATTTGTTAGAACTTTGTTGGCCATAACTTTGTTTGCCATAACTTCATTTACTAAGATTTAGTTGGCTAGAACTTTTTTTGCCAATACTTCATTGCCCAAGGACTTGGCAGTTAGAGGGTTATCGCCTAAAAGATCCCTAGTCATGAGGCTACTACCTAGAAAATCGCTAACCAAGGAGGAGCCAACTAGGTGATCGATAGCTAATGATGGGTCAACTAGGGTGCCATCGGTTATGGCTTCACCAACCATGCCTTCATTTGATCAGGCCTTTGTTCGACTTCCACTCGACCTTCAACACGTATTGTCTACATCAATCCTTGTCCACCTTGGTACACACCCACAATGGCCAGACCTGATCCTGTGCATCCATGGATCAATATCCATCACGTCATGCATAAGCAAGTATGATATAAATGTCATGGGGTGTAAAGTGTTTGGATGATGAAAAATAATTATCCTGCACTATACGAAGAAAAAAAGGCCAAGATTACTTACTAATCCTACAAGGATTAGGCTTAGGGTTTAAATTTTGAGTTTTCTACAAAAATAAGTGAAGGTTTGACTTCTTTTATAAAATTGTTGAATTCAACGTAACTTTCTAACTAGGAGTCCATGTTGACAATAGAATGTCATCACACATGTTTTGAAAGGCCAAACATAATGTAAGGTTTTTCGTTTAGGCAGATAAAAAATCACACAAGTGTAAGCTTAGAGCCATCAACAAAATTAGAAGAAATATTTAATACAAATATTGATAGAAATTAAAATTAAACTTTTTAGTCCAAGGGCTAGAAAGTTTGAAGGCTTAATGTTGGAAGTAATTTCATACATCTCACGTGGCATTTAAAGAGTAATTTTAGACAACAAATATTTTATGGATCAAGTCCAATAAGTATCTAATCATCATACAAGTGTGAACATAACTAATTATTTTAAGAGTATAGGAGCTCAATAATTATCCTTTAGTTATCTTAAACAGATAAAAGTCAAAAAATTATCTACAACAACTAAATCTTAATCAGACAATGATAAACTATTAGGTTTATTTTTTCCCTATATATAGCCACATAATATAAGATCAAAATATCTTACATCTTCTTAAAATTATTGGATATTATGACAAAAATTACAATTAATTAATTTTTTTCATGTAATTACTAAAGCGAGATTGATATCTTGCTATTTGTCTTCAAGTTATTGACAGAAGTATTGTAGAATCGAAGACCACCTTCACAAAGTGGTTCAAGGTCCTCACAGTTTATTTATCTTATAAATTCTATGAAAAATAATCATACTTGATATTTATAAAAAATAATATGAACATTATCTATATTATTCATAAAGGTTAAACTTGGTGAAATTTGGTGAAATTTCTCTGGAAAAGTAGTACACTAGTCAAATAATGGGTAGGGATAAGGAGTGAGAAATGAGAAACTGTCTTATATGAGCAAGGTGTTTTTATAAAATTAAAAAGAAAAAAATGATAGAGAGGGTTAGAAAAGCCTGAATGAAATGAATGTGTGTGATTATAAAAATAAAATATATAAATGAGTTGCTTTAGTTGTTATTAGGTTTTATGAAATAAAAACTTAACTAAGTTAAGTAGGTTTTAATAAATTTTACATAACACGTACTGTTATGTTATATAAAAAGAGTGAATATAAGAGATTACTATTTTATAATTATAAAAATGTGTCCTAACTCTTTTAGAAACTTAAAAAAATATTATTTATCTATAAAATATTTATATTATAAAGCCATCTTATTATTCACAAAGAGTGAATATAAGAGGTTACTATTTTATAATTATAAAAATGTGTCCTAATAAAAACTTAAAAAAATATTATTTATCTATAAAATATTTATATTATAAAGCCATCTTATTAAACATTTAAAAACGTATCATTGTATTATAAAATAATTAATATTTTTAAAATATTTTTGACTATTAATATTCGAGGAAGGGTAACATGTTATATTTTACCATACAAACACGTATATATCACATTGTTAATCCAACCAGCATAAGGAAGCTTCTTTTTCCTGTACTTTTTTTTCACAATGAATCACATTGTCATTTTAGTTGATAACCGTTAATTTATATTTGATATTATAATTCACTTCACTTGTACTACACTTGTATTATTTCACTTGTACTACACTTCCACTATTTCACTTGTACTACACTTGTACTACACTTGTTACATTCCTATAAATATGGTTCTCTATGTACATTCTAAACACACCAATACAACATTAAATCATTCTTTCTTCTTATCTCTATACTCTTCACATGAGTATCGTAGCCTCTCATATACCTCTAAAATTTCTATCAAAATTACCGCTCTCTTCGCTTCCAAACCCGGCCACCTCAACCCGGCCACACTCCAAACCCGGCTCACCTCAACTCGCCTCATTCTAAAACCCGGCTCACCTCAACCTGGGCTCACTCTAACCCACACCTCCACTTACTATTCCAACTCACTCCAACTCCTGGGCCACCTCAACCCTTCGTGTTTTCAACTCTCTTTTCATTTTTATGATATCTCCGTTATCTTGTTTCTATATATTTGCTTTATATTTCTCCATTATTTCGTTAAAATGGACCGAAATGATATCCCAAAACCAATCTCTACCACCTCGATGATACTAATTACCTAGCACAGGGCACAAGCAATGAAAAGTTTCTTGAAAGACGCAGCTATGGCGTTTCTCATAACCGGGATATCTCTATACCCATCCAAGAAACCACCGAAAACAACTCCTTATTTCTTTCGATCGCCTTGAAGACTGGGAGAGTAAACATCATCAAATTATTACCTCGATTCCGTAACACCACTTTACCCTCCATTCATGGTGAATTTGGGGCGTTTGACACCGCCAAAGAAGTTTGGGAATTTCTTGAGGCTCGCTTACTACAAATGTGCATTTCGCCAACCAATATCAACTTTTAACAACTCTTCATACCAAACGCTGTGCGGTCGATCAAACCATTAACCTAATTTCTCTCTCTAAATGCATACTATTTGGGATCAACTCGCTCTCTCCGAACCAAATTGACGAACAAGATTGATCTTGAGATGTTTGCAACTTACCGTAATCACCACGTCTCATGTTATTTTTCTCACGGCTCTCCATGATCGATTTGAACCTCGTTTCTGCTTCCCTTACTCCATCTGAGTCCTTTTCCATCCTTAGATAATGCCGTGACCGAAGCTTCGCTCTCAAGAAACTCGGATGGGGGTTTTCAAAGTTCATCATACGTATTCTGTTTCTTGCCACTTCCCTTTTATCGCCACTAAAGGAGGTTCTAAAGAGGACTTCAAACATCAAGGCTACACCTACCGTCACAACCCCAATCACAGCTTCTTACACGTCCCATTCGGGTATGTATATATTGTCACAAGAAAGGTCCAGACACTTTAATGTAGATTGCTTTCGGAATCCCTCCCAAGATTCCTCACTTGAATCCCTCTCAACATTCCTCACGGAATCCCTCTCGCATTCCTCCTAATCCCTCTCAAGATTCCTCTCAATTCCTCTCAAATACGCCTTGAGTAAAAATAGTAACTCATCTATCACCGCTGCCGCTTTCCGAGGATAATCATGACAAATTTACTTCTCTACTCAAGAACTTGGTCTTCTTAAACATGTTCTCTCACAATCTAGTAATGCTTCTCCCATCGCTTGTCTCACATAAGGTAAATCTTTATGGTATTTTAATTCTCATGTTGTAACCATATGACTCATGATACCTACATCTTCTCTCCACACAATCTTCCATCTCCAAACCTTTAATTCAAACCGCCTAATGGTTCACATATGCGTGTTAATGTCAGAGACAAGTTTCCACATCTTCTATATCACTTTCTCGACACCTTTCATATTCCCAACCTTACTCTAAATCTTATCTCTCGTTGGTCAATTATGTGAACTTGGTCTTACTATTACTTTTTCCTCTTCCGGTTGTCAGCGTATGCAGGATCCACAGACAGATGCATCCTCGGGATGTGCCGTAAGGTTCGACGATTATTCGAACTTATCAACCTTCATCTACCCAATTCTCCTCACACTTTCGCTGGCCTTCTACCACTCATATCAACCTGCATTGCCTAGGCCATACGTCTACATGGGGACGTCTTCGTCCCTTAGCATCTTCTCGGTAAATTAGGATCTGTTCTATTTCGATAATGTAAATTGTTTGCCTTGTCAATCGGGGAAAACAACTTTCGCTTTATGTTTTAATAAAAGTGATTCTATCTGTCTCCCCACTTAATTCATTCGACAAGCTGTCCATCCCCACATCCTACTACGGGATGTGGTTTATTTTGTCATTTTTATTGATGATTATTCAAGATTTACATGGATTTTTCTCATGAAACATAGATCTCAATTACCCAAAATTTATTATGATTTTGCCCAAATGGTTAAAACCCAATTTTCTCAAAATATCAAAGTCTTAGAGTGATAATGCTATGGAATATAAAGAAACAAATCTTTTAAATTTTCTTCGACAAAACGGGACTCTTCTCAATATTCTTGTCGCACATCTCAACAAATGGAAGAAATGAAATAAAACACGATATATTCTAATATCTTGTTCAGACTCTCCTCATTTCTAGTTCTTGTCACGAACGCTTTTAGCGAAGCAGCTCTTACTACCGCTTATACCATCAATCGTGTTCCCATGCCTATTATTCACAATCAATCCCCTTTACGAAATGCCTCTATAAGTACTTCTCCATCTTACGAACTACTCAAAGTTGGTTGTGCAGGCTTGCTTTGTTCTTCTCTTCACCCTCATCAACACAATAAATTAGAACCTCGTTCTCGCCTTTGTTGCTTTCTTAGGGTATGGAATAGAACACAAAGGCTATCGTTGTTGGGACCTCATCTCTAAACGATTGCGCATCTCTCGTCATGTCATCTTTTGGGAACATAAAATGTTTTCCTCATTTCTTCATTTCATGCCTCATCTCCTACCTCACTCTCATTTTTTAAACGACCCAACTATTGATTTATTCCCTCCGACATTGCTCCATTACCTCACCATCGCCTACTACGGCTTCTCCCGACGGTGTCTCTCCTTCTACCGATCCTACCGCCATAACAACATCTTCTCAAGACCAACTACCTCATTGTCGCAGTCATCACTTCGTCGTTCTACTCTACGTAGAAGTAGTCTTCCTTTTTATCTTCGTGATTACCAATGTTTCTCTACTATTTTGTCTCATCATGAACCCCAAAACTATGCAGGTCTAGTTCTAACCCCTCATTGGCAAGAAGCCATGACGGTATGAATTACGTGCATTAACAAGAGCACATACATGTGGATCTGCTGATCTTCCATCTAATAAATCTTTGATTGGTTGTAAGTGGATCTTCAAAATCAAAACTCATTCAAACTGGTCTGCGGAACGATATAAAGCTCTCCGTCTGGTTGCGCGGTTTTACACACAGAATACGGAATCGACTACTGAAGAAACTTGCACCGTAGCTCGACTCACCTTTGTTCGAAGATCATCATGTTATTCGCTGCCCGAAATTGGAACATGTTTCAAATGGATGTCAAAAATGCTTTTCTCAACGGAGACATAACCGAGGAAGTTTATGTGGAAACCTCCTCCGGATACACTCATTCACCTCATCAAGTACGCAGACTTCGTCGTGCCCTCTACGGCACAAACAAGCTCCTCGAGCTTGGTTTTCCAAATTCAGCTCTACACTTTTACCGACTTTGGTTTCACTTCCGCTCTTATGACTCCTGGCCTCTTTATTCGAAGACTCACACCGGTGTAACACTTATACTCCTTTACGTAGATGATATGATCATAATCTGGAATGACTGCTAATGGAATTATTGATCTCGCGTTTACGAGTCATCAATTTGAAATGTAAGACCTGGGTCGTCTCCACTACTTGGGCCTAGAAATCTCATCTAATTCTCGAGGATATTATCTCTCTCAAGAAAAAGTACTCTTCCGATATTCTTAATCTGGGCTGCCTTACCGATTGCAAACCGCATCAACACCTCTAGAAACCAATGTCAAACTTACTCCATTGTATGGTACTATTCTCTCGTATGCCACATTATACGTACAACTAATAAAGTGCTTGTTTATCTCACACCGTCTCGACATTGCCCGCGTTGTTGTTCATCCGGTTAGTCAATTCATGTTCCATTCCACTCGCCTACCCATTATATGGTTCTTCGCATTCTTCGCTACATCAAAGGCACCATGTTTTACTGCCTCCACTTCTCCAACAAGTCTAATCTTCTTCTTTCCGCCTACTCGATGCCGATCGGGGCTATTGCGACCCAACCGATCGTCGCTTCTACCACCGGATATTGTTTCTTTCTTGAAACTCTCTTATATCTTGCGAAGCAAGAAACACCTCTCACTTCTCGATCCAACACCGAAGCCGACCGTGCTCTTTGGACACCACTCAAGAACTTCTTTGGCTCCATTGGTTACTGGCGAGCATTGTGGGTGTTTTCCAATCAATCGCATGACTATCCTATATCATGTGACAATCAGTTATTCGTATTGCTCACAATAATGTATTTCATGAACGAACAAAACATATCGAGATTGATTGTCATTTTGTTCGTCAACATGTTCTTCAATACACTATTTGTCTCAAATCAATATCCTCCACAGATCAAACAGCTGACATCTTTACCAAATCTCATATACCAGGCAGATTTCAAGAATTAGTTTCCAAACTCAAGTTGATTGTTTCTCTTCCTACTTGAGTTTGAGAGGGGATGTTAAGTTATATTTGATATTGTAATTCACTTCACTTGTACTACACTTGTATTATTTCACTTGTACTACACTTGTATTATTTCACTTGTACTACACTTCCACTATTTCACTTGTACTATACTTCCACTATTTCACTTGTACTACACTTGTTACAATCTTATAAATAAGGTTCTCTATGTACATTCTAAACACACCAATACAACATTAAATCATTCTTTATTCTTATCTCTCTATACTCTTCACAATAACTATCGATAATTGAGTATTATAAATGAATTATTTAATATATAATTATATTTATTTTTAAAATAAATATTTAACATTTATATATTTATGCACACTTTTTTGTTGTAATATTCGAATTCACATCATATATGTATTGATAAAAAGAAAATATATGACAATTAATTTTTTATTTTTATTTAAAACTTTGACTTTAAACTTTACCATATAAATTAAATATAGGCTTTATCCTTACTACTTTTCAAATAATTATTATTATTAGTATAACAATATATTACATACAATCGTTTATATGACACATGAATCAAACTCACTTATTCTTAAAAAGTAATTAAAAGCATATATTATCATTTAAGTTATTAATATTTTAATAGTGGTAATATGTTGCTACACGATGCAAAAAAATACAAATAATTAACAGAATATTAATACATATTATATAAATAAGTTATTTAAATACTTTTGTTTCATATCAAATCATATATTAATTGATATATAAGTAATTATTGTATACATAAAATATAGATTATTTAACTCATAATTTATATTTATTTATTTAAAAAAAATATACATTCATATATTTTTGTACACATTTGTTATTAACTTACTCAAAATGACACGTTTAATATTTTCAAGAAGTAAATGTATTAAGACTTAAGAAAATTAACTTTTTATTATCTAATTTTAACTTTTTAATTTGATATCCAAACACTTAAATCATGACTCTACGCATTCATAAAATAATAATTATTATAAATATAATAAATAAATTATTTATTTATTTTAAGGGCATTTTTACGGACAATTTTACAAATTTTTTTAATTGCGAATTCTTAACACAATAAGAAAAAATATAATGGATGATAGAAAGAGATCTTAATATAGGTACAATTTAAATGTTAAAAGTACTTAATAATTGTATTTTATTCTGTTGTTAAATGAATATATATGGTGTCTTTATATACGAGTTACAATTAAACTAAATATGTCTAAAGTAACTAGATATATATATATATATATATGTGTGTGTGTGTGTGTGTGTCTAAAATAAAAAGATATACATTAGCAGATATATATACATTAATATGTTACTAGATATATATTAATATCCCCTCTCAAACTCAAGGTGGATGTGAGACCACGTTGAGGTTATCAACCAAATTACGAGTACATTCTTTGGGAAGTGACTTAGTGAAGATATCTGTAAGTTGATCGTTGGAGGAAACATGGAAAAACTTGAGAGCACCAGGGACAAAATGAGAGCGAATAAAGTGACAATCAATCTCGATGTGTTTAGTTCGTTCATGGAAGACATCGTTGTGAGCAATATGAATGGCACTCTGATTATCACAATAAAGGGGAGTTATAGAAGATGTGGACACACCCAAATCCTTAAGGAGCCATCGTAGCCAAAGGAGCTCAGATGTGGTATCAGCAAGAGCACGATATTCTGCTTCGGTACTGGAGCGGGCTACGAAGGTTTGTTTCTTACTTCGCCAAGAAATCAAAGAAGAACCAAGGAGAAAGCAATAACCTGTAGTGGACCTGCGATCAGTGGGATCTCTTGCCCAATCAGCATCAGAGAATGCACGAAGTACTAAAGGAGACTGAGCTGAGTAGAAAAGGCCATGGAAGATAGTGCCTTTCAAGTATCGTAGAATACGCATAACAACAACATAATGAGTCGATCGTGGAGTAGACAGATACTGGCTCACCTGATGAACAACATAAGAAATGTCTGGATGAGTAACTGTAAGATAAACCAGGCTGCCAACCAATCGTCTGTAAAGATAGGGATTAGACAATGGTTGCCCCTCCAATGGTGTTAGATGCACATTAAGTTCAATTGGAGTGTCAACAGTCTTGTTGTCAGTGAGTCTAACTTGAGATAAGAGGTCCAATGCATACTTAGCTTGAGTAATATAAAGACCATATGTGGAACGAGTCATCTCTAGACCCAAGAAATAGCTTAGATGTCCAAGGTCTTTCATCTCAAACTACTGACTAAGAAATTCCTTAAGTTCTTGAATGCCACTAAGGTCATTACCAGTTATGATCATATCATCCAAATATAGAAGAAGCAAAATAATGTCTTTATCATTGCGATGAAGAAATAAGGTAGAATCATAAGGACTGGCAGTGTAACCCAAGCGAAGGATGGTGGAGCTGAACTTGGCAAACCATGCTCGTGGAGCTTGTTTAAGGCCATAAAGTGCACGTCGAAGGCGACAAACCTTATTTGTTTCAATAGAAAGACCAGAAGGAGGTTGCATATAGACTTCTTCATGCAGATCCCCATTAAGGAATGCATTTTTAACATCCATCTGAAAAAGGTCCCATTTACTAGCAGTGGCAACAACTAAGAGGGTACGAACAGAGGAAATACGGGCAACTGGAGCAAAAGTCTATTCATAATCAATCCTATACTCTTGTGTAAAACCTCTTGCTATAAGACGAGCCTTGTATCAATCGATGGACCCATTAGAGCGAGTCTTGATCTTATAGATCCACTTACTACCAACCATAGACTAACCACGAGGGAGAGTAACCAGATCCCAAGTATGGTTTTTGGTTAATGCATCAATTTCTTCTTTCATTGCAATATGCCAAAAAGGGTTATTAGATGCCTCACGATAGGTGTGAGGCTCATTGAATGTAGCAAGGGCAGTGTAACAATGATAGTCAAGTAAATGTGTAGGAATGGATCTTACCTGGGTTGAGTGACGAGGTGGAATGTCTTGTGGAGGATCTTCAGGCGTGCAAGAGTAGGGGACCTATGTTCAAGGTGGGGTAGCTTGTTATCAACATGTTCTTCTACAACCTATCTAGGATAATTATAAAAAATATCTGAAGATTGAATAGTGAAGTCCAATGGTGGATTAGGAGTATCTATAGAAGGAACATGAGACTCATTTGGAAAGATTTCTAAAACATTTCAATTAGTTAGGGAAGAATGAAAGTGAGAAAGTTCAACAAATAAGCAATGTTCCCAAAAGACAACATTTTGGAAAACACGAAGACGATGTGAGACAGGATCATAACATCGATACCCTTTTTGAGTTTCACCATAACCAAGAAAACAACAAAGTCTAGATCAAGACTCAAGTTTGTTGTGTTCATGAGGCTGAAGAAGAACGAAACAGGCAGATTCGAATGAGCGAAGGTAATGATAGTCAGGAGATGACCCAAAAGGCGCTCATACGGAGTCTGATTATGAATGACAGTGCTTGGAATGCGATTAATGGCATGAATAGCATAAAGAGTGGCTTCACCCCAAAATGGGGCAGGAACTTTGGTAGAAAGAAGAAGAGTACGAACAGTGTTGAAAATATGACGAAGTTTTCTTTCGGCTCGGTCATTTTGTTGAGAGATTCCTGAACATGTTAGATGATGTACAGTGCCATAGGAGTGTAACAGAGCTTGAAAAGCATTTTGAGTATATTTAAGAGCATTATCAGATCGAAAAGTTTTGATATGTTTGGCGAATTGTGTTTCAACCATTTTTGCAAAGTTACTATATATTTGTAAGATTTCAGAACGAGATTTCATTGGAAAGATCCAACTATAACGAGAATAATCATCAATAAAAACAACAAAATATCGAGATCCACCAATGCTAGTAACAGGAGAAGGTCCCCAAACATCAGAATGAATTAACTCAAAAATACTATTAGAGATAGATTTACTATTATTGAAAGGTAAAGCTGTTTATTTTCCTAACTAGCATGAAGTACAATCAAAATTGTCTTTGGACACAGAACCCAATAGACCTTTAGAAGCTAATTGTTGTATCCGAGTGGATGAGGCACAACCAAGACGAGAATGCCAAAGTGCAAAATAAGGTAAGGAAGAAACTGCAACAGTTGCAGCAACAGGTGAAAGATGAAGATTGTTTACGGGAAACATACGCCCAAACCTAGGACCGGTCCCAAGCTCTTGCCCCGTCCTCGGATCCTGCACAATACACATAGAATAGTCAAAAATAAGGTGATATCCTAGTTCATCTAATTGTCCCACAGGGCATAAATTATTGGATATGTTAGGTACATAGAAAACCCTAGGAACAGAGAGGGTATAGGTCAAAACAAAACCTAAAATATTCCCATGAATGGTGGAACCATCAGCTATATGAATATTAAGGGGATGTGGTGTAGGGTCAAGTGTGGAGAATAAAGACGAGTGGGGTTTCATATGATTACAATATGCAGAGTCAAAAAGCCAAGTTGGAGACTTATCGGGCAGAACTTAGAGAGTAGTGGAAAGAGATGCATTACCAGCCATTTGAACAGCCTGAGTTATGATCTTCTGTAGTTCAGTAGATGAGAGGTTGATAGTAGATCCAGAAGACTGGGACTCTGCTGAACTAGAAGGCATCAACGAAGTAGGCTCAGTATTAGCAACAACAGTAGATTTGTTACTATGGTAACAAGTCTCAATGGTGTGGCCATGTCGCTTGCAATAATTTCAGAACCTTTTATTGCTCTACCTACGACTATTGTGAAATCCAGAGGAATCACCTGATTACTGAGGTTGCTCAATGGCAGGAGCAGGAGGAGTAATAGCCAAAACATTAAACTTATTCTGGGCTTGAAGGGTTGCAAGTCGAGCTTCTTCTCTAACCAACTCATTTACAACAGTATCAAGAAATGGAGGAGGACTACGATTAAGAAGCTAACCTCGAATGAGCTTAAAGTCCTTGTGGAGTGACATCAAGAACTCATAGAGACAAAATTCATCCCTAACTGTAGCATATTGTTGAGCATCTGTTGAGTATGCCCAAATTGGATCACAAAAGTCAATTTGGTCCCAAAGGAAGTGAAGCTGATCAAAGTAGTCATTGATGGATTGTCCTGGTTCCTGTTGAAATTGATGCAATTCAACTATTAGCTGATATTTCATGGATCGTGAGTAGTGGACTACCTTTTGGCCAACATACCCCATGCTGATTTGGCATCATCAAAGCTGCCCAACAGATTGAAGATAGAGGGAATGGAAGTATTCTGAATCCATGTGAGGATCATGTGGTTGTGACTATCCCATTCAATCATGCGATGAAGGAAAGTAGCATCTTCTTCACTTGCTTCTTTAACAGGAATGATAATTGTACCAATACAATAATGCCAGAGCATACGATCCTTAAGAAAACTACGCATAGCTTGAGACTATGACAAGTAATTCTTGGTCCCCTCCAATATAGTATTGATAGGACAAGAAACAAAAAAAATCTTTTTTATCCATTTGGAAACACAATATGCAAAAATGGACTACAAAAACAAAGTCTACGCGAAAAACTGAGTAGGGAGGACTTGTATTGATAAAAAGTCAACGGTCAAAGTCAATGGTCAGCACGGTCAGGGTAGTCAACGGTCAGCACGGTCAGAGGGTCAACGGTCAGCGAGGTCAACAGTCGGCAAGGTCTCTATGACGTCAGTTGGGATGCTACGATGACGTCAAGCCTAGGTAAATCGCTGATAACGTCATAGAACAAGAGCGCGGCTGTGTGGCGCGTCAAATTCACGCGGGATTTCTGTTGGTGGCGCGTGAAAGCGCATGAATAGTAGGATGATTGTGATATGCCCACGATTGTGTAGATTTGATCGTGGTGATCACATCGGTATCTGCAAAAAGTTCGTTGGGTGAAGATTCACTACGGTGTTTGGTTTCAATGACGACGCGTGAGGGAGTATACGATGTCCTATGTTAATTCATAGAACCACCTCGTGCTCAATATCAATATTTCACATTATTAAAACAACATATTCATTAAAAAAAATAATTAAAACAACATAAAAAAATATTTTTAATTTTTAAAATAATTTTTTAACTTAATTACGTAACATAATTATTTTATATATAAATTTTTAAATTTAATATTATAAAAAATATTTATTTATTTTTATACACTATAAATAAATATATATATTTTTTAATATAATAAAAAGGAATAATTCTTTTATTTGCTTTTGATTTATGTACGTTTTTTTTAATGAAATGATTGAAAGTGAAATTGGGAGTCATATGTCATTTATGTCTAGCAATTCTCTCCGTTTCTCGGGAGTCGCCAGTGTAGACACAGATATAACGAGACTATCCCAGTCCTCAATCAGCTAAAAGCTCGCTGTCTCATTGTCTCTACAAACATGCCCTCATTTTCGTGTCTCTTGTAATCGGCGCACACAATAAGACCCTAATCTGCTCACACCTGGGCGTAGGTTATGGAATCGCCATCTTTTGTATCCAAAGCGAGGACCGCCTTACATTCCGCGGCTGCTAAAGCGGAACGAGTCTTCTCTGACTTAAAACTCGATCTAGGTGTTCAATTTTTTTCCGTTTTAGAATTTCCGATTTAAACATTGTTTACTAAATTTACCATTAGTTTACTATTTTTACTACCTTAGACATCCGTTTACCTTTTTAGACTATTATTTTAATTTTTATTCTTTTTCTCTTTTCATTTTAGTAGTTTATTTTTGATTTTATGAATGTTTATCTGAGTGCTTAATCGGTGAAGATTCCGAAGAGCAGTCACTGAAGGATTTGGAAATAGAACCAGATGATCGGTCTCCAAAGAATTTGGTAAGTTTTATGTTTTTTGTTGTTTTAATTCCGATCAAATTAATGTTAAACAATAACATTTACTGATTTGATCGAGCTGTTCAGATTATTCAGGATTGTGTTGTATGTTTCTCTGAGTTGAATGCATTTCTCCTGTGATTTTTTTTTCTTTGGATTCAAAGAATTAAAGAAAAATGTAAACATTGTTGCGTTTTACATGCTACCTCTATGCTATATCTCATTTCAAGAAATTAAGAGGAAAATCAGAAATTCAAGGACTTTTTATCTTTGATGCTATCAGTTATTTCAGATTTTGAGGTGCTAATGGTTCTGTATACTTCAATTTATTATTATTATTATTATTATTATTATTATAATTTTTATTTTAAATTTGAGTTCCTGATAGTTTGAACTTCTTTAATTTAATATGGTAGGGTATACGTGAATTCAAGCATTTGCAGTGGATTGGCAAAATGGATTCAGAAATGTTAGAGTAGGTAAAAAAGGAGTCGAAGATACCGATAAACCTGAAAATTCAACCATGGCTGTTCTATATTATGATGAAAATATATACCTGCTCAACATGAAAAATGATGCCGAAGCAAAGGTGAGTTTAATATTGTTGCTAACACAAATATGGTTTTATATTGTTACATTTTATTAGATAAAGTTAGATAATTTTTTTTAACTGTTATTGTTCTAAAAACCACACTAGGGAAATGAAATTCTGAGCATAGCTTGACTATATAGGGATGGCACAATGTGGTGTTAGGATTAGGAAATAAGGTGTAAAAGTCTGCCAAGAACTTGGCATTGGTGTGTTCCTCTGGTCATGGAAGCTAGAAGCCCAACCACATTGCTATAATGCATTCTTAGCTATTAGCTATGTTACTCGGACTTGCTTATGTAGGGTTCTGTGTTTGTGTGGACACGGCATGACACCGACCCTGACACAGAATATGAGTCCGATGCTTGGAAAAAAAATTAGGACATGCTATTGGTTGTCTTCCATGGCACCTACAACATCTTAGAAGGAGGAGGAGGCGTAGAGGAAAGAAAAAGCAACGTAAACTTTCCAAGCATGATCTCAGTCTTCAAAGGAACAAGAAAATAGAAGAAGAGAAAGAGGAGACTAAGAGCGATGAAGAAGGAAAAAAGAAAACTGACAGTGCTGTGCGTGTATTAGATGAAAGAAAATGAGAGTAGCAAAAAAATTTATGGGCTTTTAAAAGATTTACTTTTTGGGACTTTTATAAAATTGGGCTCTGAACTATTTCAAAAAATGATGGATTTTTATAAATTTTGAAAATAAATAAGCAAGATGAATAAAAAATTATTGAAAATTAAGAATAAAAATTATAAATATATAAAAAATTAATATTTAAATACAATTTAAAATAACTACTATTTTACTATACATTATTAGTATATATGAAATAATATATTTATACACAAACATAAAAAAATTTAAAAATAATATATATTTAATAGGATTATCCAAGTATTCGTGTCCAAAAATTCGACACTATATTCGTGTCTAGGTTTCTTAAAATTTTAAGTTTAAAAAATCCGATGTCTAGATACATACCTGTATCCAAGTCCGAGCAACATAGGCTATTAGTATTCAAGCTATTCTTTTGCTGTGTGATTGTTTGTCTAGATTCAATAGGTACTAGTCAGCTTGATCTTAATTACTCTGATTGGAGTCATGAAATAAACTCTCTAGCCTTCAGTTGGTTGAATGCTTTGAATTTGGTGTTTGTTCGTACTTTTTGTGTGACTAATGGTAATACATGCAATCTTTAGGCCTTTTCAGCTAAAATAACTGATGCATTATTAGTTGTATAACATTGGGAATCAAAGATTTAATGTTCTTTTATGCAGATAAGTTTCCAGGACTTTGAGGTCTTTGTTATCGGTCCAAATAAATTATATCTGCTATTTTTTGGTTGCTTTCCTGTAAATATTCTTGTACGTATAATGATTATTTGACGTCCAAATGTTCTAGAGCGCAGAGGCGATTCCCTCAGTAGAAGGTTTAGTTGCTGCAAACAAAGGGGGCATTCCTCCACTATCTGCTGTGAAACAGTTGGCTGTTGCCCTTGAGTAAGTTCTTAATGGTTTGTTATTTTATTTGTGAAAATTCTTCTGTTTTTTTTTTCTGTGTTGCTGAACATTTTTCAACTCATAAGATCTCCAAACTTGCATAGTCTGGTTGTGTAAGAGGTTTGCTTCATTCATAAAACCATGTGTTTACCGTTGATGGAAAAACCATTTTACAGTTCATGCGGTACTCATAGCAAATGGTTTTTCAGAATTATTAAGCATCTGTAAACCTGAAAAGCTGATATGATAAATTTTCTGTTCCAAGTTCTATATCAGTTAAATGAATGAATTTTGATTATCGTTTTATATGTGTTGTTCTTGCTTTCTGCTTTATAACTTAGAATTTCACCAGGGCTGGGAAGAAGTCCAAGTCCATGAAAGATTTTTTGGCTTCATCTGGAAGTTCTTCACCAGTCAGAGAGAGGGCAGGCCTGAGTCTTTCAGCAGTGAAATCATTAGTTCTCCGCGACAAGGAGGATAAAATTACATCTAAATTTGGTAGCGATGAGAAGGTTTTATCCTTGATTAACTCACTGTTCAATGCAGGTATATGCATATTTCTGCCTTTCTGGTGACCTGGTCACAATACCTTCCTGTAACTTCTTTTAACTTGATTTTATTGCTTCATCACATTACGGTCTTTCACTTTCATTGCAATATTTGCAAGATGATCACAGACAAAAAATTTCTCAGTCGGAACATCAGCTCTGGTTCCGGGGCAATCACAGTTATGTCTTTTCCAAGAGATATTCATGGTGCCCCTCCTGAAAGTTTTGTAGTCAAGGTGGCTGAAGTTATTGGGAGCTTCAAAACCCTAAAGAAAATGACATTGTTCTGGTGCAGAGTTGTTTCTGAGGTGAGTAGCTGCCTAACTATAAAAGTTTTGTAATATGAAATTAATACAATTTATTAACTCGCTTGAAACTAATACATGCATGTCAGAATAACATGGGTAACTTCAAATCAATTTCTGTAAACTTTTTGAAGTAAAAATTCTTGGAAGTAATTTCTCAAGAAACAATAGCCATTGCATAAAAGATTCATTTTACTAAAAATAAAACATTTTAGTAGTTACAAGTTTCATCTTCTAAAAAATATCATAAAATGAAAATTTGAAGTCCATTGTCTTTTTCTCCCCATCTTTGACAAACATTGACATGTTGACCGACCATGACCAAAGTTAACTGACCATTAACCATCAGATGAAGTGGCCTTTATCCTACAAAAGCTAAGAAAGCTAGATGAAGTGGTAAGCTTCATCTAAATTCTGGATGTTGTGGTTTTTATCTAGGTGGGTCTTCATATGATGAAGTGGTATTCATGTGAATGAGGTACTTTCAAATGAATTGATGTTCTTCATCTAGAAAAGACTGTGTTAATTTTGAGTAAAAAGAAAGTTTTGTTAATTTGTGTTATTTGTGTCCATGTCCCGTTTCTTAATTAATTATTGTACTTTGTTAATAAGGTTTTCTAATCATGGGGTTTACATATGCAGCTGAGAAGACTTTGGTATGAGGAAAAACATATACCTTTTATCCCTGTTGATGAGATTCCAGATCTAAATTTCTGCCTTTTGTATCAAAAACTGCAAGTTATCAACTGTTGTGTGTCACGCAAAAGGCGCCGTGCAATTGCTACTAAATCACTAGATTTTGTGATGGGGGAAGGCCGTCCAGGTGCTCAATATTCAACTGTTTTTGGAGATGTGAATCCTGCAATCCCTATACAGTATGCTAAAGTAACAAGTGGGGAGCTTGTTATCCGACTAGGTGCTGCTTGTCCTTCTGGTAATCTAACAATGCTGGAAACTGGGGAGCCTGTGTACTCACCTATAACACAGGTTGGACTAGTTACATTTACTTAAAGAAAGCTTCGAAAACTCACCTCTCAAAATGAGATCTTCTGCACTATAACATGCAGGAAGGACCTTTGCTGACTGAAGATGTCATCAAAGAAACAGAGGAGTTTGTGCTTCGAACTGGGAGGTCAGTATTTGAACGGATCCTGACATGGTCAACTTTAGTTTTTCTTTACACTGTTTATCTCACTCTTTTGTGTATATGCTTACTGCAAACTATTTACCCTTCTTACATGCGCTGCTATTTTGCTTTGCCAATGGAGTTGTTTTAGGAAAACGTACCTATTATGATAAAACATTGAAAGAATGCTTTGTTGACATTGTGTATGACATGGTATGAGGTAGCACAATTTATCTTTTGTTGTTATACTTGTGTAATTCTTCCCAACCTGATAGTCATGGTCAATACTTGACTCCTTATATTCAGGGTGGACCTTTGAAGTCTTTACCAGTGTGCAATGGAAATAGTAGCAAGTTGTATCCTGATTTAAGATTCATCAGGACTTAGCATAGTTATTTTTGTCTTAGCTGTATGTACTTGTACATTCATATATAATTATACAGAGTTTTTTTTTTATTCCTTGTATCCTTTTCATTTTGTTCCTTTTTTTTTTAATAAATATAATTATTACTTGTATATGCTGTGTCGAATGTGATTTTAAGCATAAAGTACATATCCATGATTTTTAATTCTCCAATTTTAAAATGGTAATTCTTTTCCCTTTTATGCTAGATTATACTTTTTGTATCATACATTCTTTGACAAGCCTATGCCTTTTGTCTTCAGTGTCGGTGCTGGCTGCTCTCAACTTCTCTCTGATATGCAGGCCTTCAAGGTTTGACAATTAAAAAAAAGCTTACC
Source organism: Hippophae rhamnoides (assembly GCA_033030585.1). Lineage (NCBI taxonomy): Eukaryota > Viridiplantae > Streptophyta > Magnoliopsida > Rosales > Elaeagnaceae > Hippophae > Hippophae rhamnoides. Next base: position 31,112,888 of record CM065429.1, read on the forward strand.
ATCTTATTTTTTTAACCATATGTCTATACCTTTCACTTAATTAATCTCTTGTTTCCTTGGATTAGGCTGCAAATCCTGGCTGTATTTTAGAGGATTTTGTAAGATGGCACTCTCCTCCCGATTGGCAAGAAGCTGAGGCAACCAATGAGGCTAAAGAGCCTCCTGATGACAATGAGATATTGTCTATGAGGGGTCAATTAAGTAGTCGGATGCTGAAAGAAGGTTTGATTTCTTTTCTTCTAGCTTGACATGCTAAATATGCTAACTTCATTATATGATAATGATATTTAACGTTGTCCTACTCTACCTTTTAATTTGAACTACTTAGTAGAAAAATATTCTGGTTTTGTAAATCATTAAATGCATGCCCACTTACAGATGTATGTTTCCAAGAGTGAAAACGTTTTATATAGATGAATAACATTGATAAATAAGGACTCTGAATGAAGAAGCTTTTGATGATAGGTAATTTGTGGCGTGAGTTGTGGGAAACGGCCAAACCAGTTCCGGCTTTTAAACAAGCGCCCCTTTTTGATGAAGATTTGGCTGCGTAAGTTGCTATTATAAAATCTGACGATTTTTCTTAGTCGTGTCTTTGACAACAATAAATTGTATATTTATCCTGCAGGGAAGGTATCTTGGATGATTTCGAGGAACAAGCACCTTCTGAGCTTTTTGAGCAATTTTTCATATCGTTGGTGAGTTCACTATTCTTGTCATTGTTGCAATTAAAAACTTTCTGCTGTCAAGATTTAATATAACTAGTTTTGAACATATTGACAATAAGGCTTTGTTTCTGTACTAGAATGATCATTCCTAAACATTTCCCAAGCACCTTATCTTTTATTTATTTTTTTGGGCTATCACCTTATTTGCTGATCGGGTGAGAGGTGCTATTACTTGTTTAACATCTAATTTTGTTAGTTTAAGTGCATAGACCCCCTTCACCTACCCGTGCTATAATACCCCTTAACACTTTCCAACTCCATCATTTAACATTTTATTTAATACACTACCCATTGTCATCCCCACCCCACCACCTAAAAGTGTTTAAAACTAGGGAGCACCTTAATACTTGTTCAAAATAGGATGCTCAAAATTGCAAAGCAATGTAGAGCTCATAAACGGATCAAAATAGTGTCCAAAACGGGCAAAAGGGGGTATTTTAAAAACCATTTGAAAAGAGTTATTTATGAAGCGAAGCCTAATTTTAATTTTAAGAAATTTAAAGATTAAAAGCTCTTACACTTGTAATATACATGCACTCATTATTAATTACTATTGCTATAGATATTGTTTTGAAGATTGTAGGAAATGAAAAACAAATAGTACTATTATTTACTATTTATATATTATCTTCCTTGGTTAAAATCCTGGATATGCCACTGTCAGGGAATTATGTCATTTCACCTGTTGCAGCTTCGGAATTATTTTTATAATTTTACTCATATCCCTATGTTAATGATGTCTTCTTTCTTTTGTTCCTGGGATTTTGTAGTTGGGTTTTGGATTTGTAATTGCCGAGGCACAACTATCCACCAACATTGATTTGTTGAAGTTGTTCCATGAATGCAAAGGCTATGTGATTTCAACTTGTCATGGCAGCGACTTGCGGGAGAAGGTTGATGATCTTTTCCAGGTATAGGTTTGACTCACTGAAATCATGAAATAACATTATTGAAAAGTCTGCAAAGCTAGCTTCATATGCTATTAACATATTTGGATCAGGTTTTTGTAGGCTTGGGGGGCATTGAAACTATTTGCGCATTATTTTTTGTTTGATTTTTCCTAAATGAACAAATGACTTCCTTAAGGGAACCATCAAAAGTGTAAAGCTGAACTTTCCAAGTTGAATCGTATTTGAATTCCAATACAACAAATTCTTATTCCATTAAAATGATACTGATGGTAAGAAATTTAAGAGTTACGGCAATTTCTTGTTCAATTTCTTTGGTTTAGGTATATGAAACAGTGGAGGCGATGTTACACAATCCAGAGGACGTCTTAAATTCAATGAAACAGCCTGAAGATTCCACCCCCACCCCTGCAGGTGAACCAAAACGTCTCTTTAAGAGATTCAACCTAAATTTTCGTGGGAGAGATAGACAGTTACAAAAATCAGCTTCAAAAGATCAGAAGAAATCTGAAGAGAACCCGACCAGTCAACCATTTTCGAGTTTCTTTGATGGCAAGTCATCTTTATTTTCAAGAAAACCTCCCAGGCACGACATTGTATCTCCTAAAAACAAATCCCCTTCGGATGAAAATGAATGGGCGGTGTAGGAGATCAAGCTACTACTAACACAAAGCCACCAGAGTAATGAGCTCAGGCTGCATCAGCTCAAGCACAACAACGGCAGTCACAACAGGTTAAGTGAAGTTAGGCAGTGTAGCCCGAGTATTTGAGTTGGCTTGGATTGTTGACATGGAATTAATTATTGTTGGTTAATCATTGAACAAGAGTGATTTAGTTTTTAGTTGTAACAGATTTGTTAGTGGAGTCCTTGAGTTTGTTAACTGAGAATGAGATTCCTTTGTAAACAGATTTAGAAAGTTTATAAATACATAACAATCAACTGTGTAATACATGTTCTTGGAAATCAATAAACGTTGAAAAGTGAATAAATTTGCGAGCCATTCATAAGACGAAATCGCCAATCGGAATAATTTATGGTCTACGTTGATGTCTATGATTGCTTTCATTTTTCACTTACATGCCGCAGACTAGCTAGTAGAGTAGTAAACTCCTCATATCGCACAGTGAACGTCATTTTATCTATAAAATATTAAAAATTATATTTTTTAGATATTCTCATAAAATTTTCCATATTTAATTAATTATTAAATAAGAGAAAAATAATTAACAGATCTATTAACTATTATTACATTTAGAATATTTAAGTTTATAAATTTTTTTGAGAGATTAATATTAAAAAATATAACTTAATTTATGTTGTTAAATTTTACATTTTTAAATAAAATTTAGAAATGACATTAATTCCTAGACGCATTAGTGTTGTACGACAATGGCACTAAGAATAATATTCTTGTAAACTTAAGAATAGCATTCGATCTGCTCGTGAAATGTTATTTAAAAAAAAAATAAAAATGATACATTAGAAGGGAAAAGGGAACTAAAACGCACACACGTGGTAAGGGTTGCTAAAAAGTGAGAAAAAAGTTGTTTAAATTACTAATTTATTCAAATTTAATCGGTGAAATATATAATAATATTATATCAGAAACTAAAATATGTGAATGAACTACGAAGTAATTTATATTTTCATTTAATTGCATGGGACCAATCGTAACGTGATGAATCGGCCAACTTGTCGGTGTTCATGTATAGCAGTTAATTATATGTCCCGAAATATCAAAATAATCTTAATCCCTAATACCATAGTACTGTTAATTCGAGAATATATATATGTTTGAAAAATTGAGAATTAATTAACATTTAAATATTATTAATCATCTTATTATAAATAAATATATTTAAATACGTTAATATTTTAAACATTTTAAATTAATTTTAATGATTTTAAAAAATTGAAAATTAATTTATATTTAAATATTATTAATCATCTTATTTTAAATAAATATATTTGAATATGTAAATATTTTAATCATTTTAGATTAATTTTAATGATTAGTTTTTATTTTCAAATATCTATCATGTTCTTCTAGCATGATTTAATTTAATCAAATTTAAATTTTTTCAACAAAAAAATTGAGAAAAAAACCTAAAATTAACCCAAAAAAAAACTATCTAAAAATATAACAATAAAGTTATTAAAGTAAACTAATTTTAAAAAATAGATTAGTGTACCAACTTTATTAAAGTAAAGTAACCAAATTGTTATAGTACTCACTTTTTTTTAAATAATTACACTACTTACAATTTTAAAAATAATTACACTAATTATCTTTTTTAAAATAATTGTACTACTCATATACCTTAACTAATATTCAAATCTTAGATTTTTTACTTGCTAAAATGAACCATATACTATTTAACTACAAGTTAGTTGTATCATCCTTGTATACATGTAGAGGTATCAAAGAATTAGGTCGACTCATCTCGCTTAAGCTCAATTTATCTTATTTAAAGTACATTAATTTTTAAAAAGTAACTAATGTGTCAAATTTATAAATGTTAAGTTACTAAAGTGTTATATCACTCATAATTTTTTAAAATAATTATACTACTCACACATCTAACATATTCACATCTTAGATTTTTTTAGTCGTTCAAACAAACTACATACTATTAAACCACAAGTCATCCTCGTATATATGTAGAGTATCAAATGTGCTAGACTAGCTCAACTTACTCAAGTTCATCTTATCTTAAATAAATTATAACTCAACTCATGAGTAGTTCATTTATTTTTTTTTTGTTGAAAATAATTTTCTAAAGAAAGTTTAAAATCACAAAACTTAAATTTTTTAAAAAATTAAAATTCTAAAAGTTTCTAATGGTATATAAAATGATTTATCATATTTGTAAAGTACTATAATTTATATTTTAAAAATAAGTAAAAAATATTTTATCGAAACTAAACAACCATTAATAAAATGAATATAATTTTATATTCATAATTTAAAATCACAAATCATAAAATTTATTAAAAGCTAGACTTGTACAATATTTTTAATGATATATGAAATATTTCATAAAATTTTATGACTTAGTATAATTAATATTTAAAAAATAAATAAAAAAATATTCTTATCAATCTAAATAATTATTAGTAAAATGTGTATAACTTTCTATACGAAAACTCAAAATTATAAAATGTAAAATTTATTAGAAAGTAGACTTTTAAAAATTTATAATTGTTTATGGAATTATTCATAAACTTTTGTGAATTAATGTAGTTTATATTTTAAAAATGAATAAAAATATTCTTTTTAATCTTAACAATCATCGGTAAAATATTCATATCTTTTTAGATAAAACTCAAAATTACAAACCATAAAATTTCTTAGAAACTAGATTTCGAGATATTTTTAATGATATATGAAATAGATTATAATATTTTATAAATTAATACAATTTATATTTCAAAAATATTTAATATAATATGAACAATATTCAATAAAATGAGTATAATTTTTCAAAAAAATATAAAAAGATTTATAAAATAAAATATTTGATGTTTTCAATGATATATGGATTTAATTAAATTATTCTAAATTAATATATTTTAAATTTTAAAACTAAGTCAATGATAATCTCTTTAATCTTAATTATATTGTGTATGTTTCTTAAGTTACTATTTATCTTGAAAAAATTTATATCTATTGGAATATTTTAATATAAATTTTATTTTATTTTAAAAAAATCAATTGTTACTTCTATTTATTTACTAATTTAACTAATAATAATATTTTTTTAACTTTATAATAATAATTAATAACTATATTTTGATAATTGTTTTTATTTTTTATCTTATTTGTTAACTTTTTAATTCAACCTATCTTTATCAAAGTTAGTTGTAAACTAAGAGAAAACACCTTTTTTAATTCAACCTATAAATGAAATAATTTTAAATAAACTTAAATGAACTTCACAATTATATATATATATATATATATATATATATATATATATATATATATATATACACAACTTATTTACGTAATTTTCATACTACTTATTTGGGCACGCTACTGGTTATCTTCTATGGCACCTACAACTTCTTTGAAGGAGGAGGAGACCTAGAGGGAAAAGAAAAAGCATCATAAACTTTCCAGCCATTATTTCAGCCTTCAACTGAACAAGAAAATATAAGAAGAGAAAGAGGGGACTAAGAGCAATGAAGACGGAAAAAAGAAAACAGATAGTTTTGTGCGTGTATTAGATGAAAGAGAATGAGGATAGCAAAAAAAATTATGGACTTTTAAAAGATTTACTTTCTGGGGCTTTTATAAAATTGGGTTCAAGACTATTTCAAAAAATGATGTATTTTTATAAATTTTGAAAAAATATAAGCAAGATGAATAAAAAATTATTGAAAATTAAGAATAAAAATTATAAATATATGAAAATTAATATTATTAATATATGAAAAATCTAAAATATATATAATATATGAAAATTTTGAGAATCAATTTACTTTAATACATTATCAATCATCATATTTTAAATGGATGTATTTGAATTTGTGAATACTTTAATAATTTTAGATTGATTTCAATGATTTTAATCATTAGTTTTTATTTTTTTAATTTTTTTAAGATATTTTTATTTTCAAATATATATCAGTGTCTTTCTAATGAGGTTTAATTTAACCATATTTAAGTTTTTCAAACAAAAAAATTGAAAAAAATACCTAAAATTAACAAAAATAAGAAAAATGAATAAAAATGTAACAATAAGGTCATTAAAGTAAATCAATTTTAAAAAAATTGATTAGTGTGCCAACTTTACAAAATTTAAGTAACCAAAGTGTTAACGCTACTCACATTTTTCTAAATAATTATACTACTCGTATATACTAACTGATATTCAAATCTTAGATTTTTTATTTATTCAAATGAACTACATACTATTGAACTACAAATTAGTTGTATCACCCTTGTATATATGTAAAGGTGTCAAAGAACTAGGTTAATTCATATTTTTTAAACTCAACTCATTTTATTTAAAGTACAATGATTTTAAACAAATAACTAATGTGTCAAATTTATGAATATTAAGCACCAAAGTGTTATATTACTTTTTTTAAAAAAATAATTATACTATTCACACACCCTAACTGATATTCACATCTTAGATTTTTTTACTTGTTTAAACAAACTACATACTATTAAACCACAAGTTAGTTGTATCATCCTCGTATATACGTAGAGTGTCAAATGAGTTAGACTGGTTCAACTTACTTAAACTAATCTTATATAAAATAAGTTATAGCTCAACTCATAAGCAGTTCATTTAATTTTTTTATTAAATTCATATAAATATTTTTAAATATTTAGATTATGTGTTGATAACTATTTTTATTTTTTATTTTTAATTCCTAAGTTTTAGAACTAAATTTTCAATTGCAAAATATTTTAAAAAAATCAAATTTTAGTTTCAATTTGAAAAAGTAGAAATTAAAAATTGAATATTATTTGTTTAATAACTAATTTATAATTTTCAATTTTAAATGTTTTAAGCTAAGCTAGGTTGGACTCGATTGAAAATAATTTTCTATAGAAAACTTAAAATCACACACGTTAAGATTTTTTTAAAACTAAAATTCTAAAAGTTTCTAACGATATATGAAATGATTTATAATATTTTGAAAGGTATTATAATTTATATTTTAAAAATGAGTAAAAAATATTTTATCGAAACTGAAAAATCATTAATAAAATGAATATAATTTTATATAAAAATTTGAAATCACAAATCATAAAAATTATTAAAAGTTAGACTTGTAGAATATTTATAATAATATATGAAATATTTCATAATTTTTTGACTTAATACAGTTAATACTTAAAAAATAAGTAAAAATAATGTTCTTATCAATCTTAATAATTATTAGTAAAATGTGCATAATTTTTTATATAAAAACTCAAAATCAAAACCATAAAATTTATTAAAAAGTAGATTTTTAGAAATTTATAATAATATATGAAATTAATATTTTAAAAATGAATAAAAATATTATTTTAAATGTAAAGAATCATTGGTAAAGTATTCATATCTTTTTAGATAAATCTTGAAATCACAAACATTAACATTTCTTATAAACTAGATTTTTAGAGATTTTTAACGATATATGAAATAGATAATAATATTTTATGAATTAGTATAGTTTATATTTCAAAAATATTTAACATTATATGAACAATATTCAATAAAATGAGTATAATTTTTCAAAAAAATATAAAATTTCTTATAAAATAAATATTTGATGTTTTCAATGATATATGGATTTAATTAAATTATTTCTAATAAATACATTTTAAGTCAATGATTATCTCTTTAATCTTAATTATATTATGTATGTTTTTTAAGTTACTACATTTTAAGTCAATGATTATCTCTTTAATCTTAATTATATTATGTATGTTTTTTAAGTTACTATTTGTCTTGAAATTTTTATATTTATTGAAATATTTTAATATAAATTTATTTTATTTTATTTTCAAAAAATTAATTGTTACTTTTATTTATTTATTAATTTAATTAATATTAATATTTTTTTAAATTTTATAATATTTTTTATTTTTTATCTTATTTATTAATTTTTTAATTAAACATATATTTATCAAATAAGTTAATAAACTGTTAACTTAAGTTAGTCAATTAATGAGCTGAATATTTTTAATTAATGAACTCAACCAACTAAGTTTAAATAAATTGAAAAGAAGTGCACAATTATAATTATAATTATATATATATATATATATATTTACGGAATTTTCATACACAGTGAAATTAATGGCCGACTTTAACATCAATTATATTACGTTTCAAAAGTAAAGATTATAAATGGGGTTTGGTGCCGAATTGGTGGGCAATTTTTAAAACGTGTAGTTTTAGTTGAACAATTTTTGTGGGAATCAGCTCTAGTTTAATAAGTTTTTAAAAGTTTAATTTAAATATAATTTTATTAAAATTAAATTTTTTAAAAATAAAATATGAATTTAATTAAAATACATAAAAATATTAAAAACATATTTTTTTTTCCTTCTCTCTCCATCCTCTCTATCCCTCTCTCACTCAAAATGTAAATTAGTTTTAGAAACCCATCACCAATTAGAAGTTAGAACCACTGCAACAAACTGCCACCACTAGCTATCACACCTATCTCTAAAATTATTCAGTTGTAAATAATGTTATATTTTATATGATAAAAAAAATATAAGATGTTTTATAAAATACGAAAAAGTATATTTGTTGTTTAATTTTTATTTACTTATAAATAATAATAAGGATGTTTTTAGAATAGGATTAACCAAATATCTTATTTTGTCTTGAAAATATTAAAAATTATATATTAATAAGAAAAAAATTATCTAGCTAAGGCGCCACCGCCCACCACAGTCTCCCTGATTCCGCACCTGCTTGCAATGATGTTGCCAGCCACAGAAATGCATACCCATTTTTCTTCCCTAATCACGTTTGGTGATCGACGTTAGTCAGAATGGATATTCGATAGAAAGAAAATAATCAGAAAAAAGAGAGAATAAATATTTTTTAATTAATTAATTTAAATTTTTAGTTTTTTAATTAATTAAATTTCATTTTTAACAATGAAAAAAGTCCATTTTTGAAAATTTATACTAAAATAAAGTTTTTGGAAAATAATGGATTAAAATTGCTTAAATAATAAGTTATGTAATTAAACTTTTATTTTTGAAAAATTACCATACTTGTTCAACTGTTAATTTTTAAAAGAAATATATTATTCTTCTTACATAGTAAAAATAACATATCTTTTTAAAAAAAAAAATTAAAAAAAAATTAAATTTATAAAGAAAGTTATGTAACGAACTCTAAATTATAAATCCATCTTATACTTTAAATTTGGAAAATTAATAGTTGCAATTTATTGTCAGCTTCGAAATTAAAGACTTAATTATTTATATAGGTTTAGAACAGCACAGTACTGTGTAATATTGTTTGTAGTGGTTAGCAGATTTAACTCATCATGACTGACACATTTGAGGGAGTGAGAGAGACGAAGACCACACAAATTTTCAAAAATATACGGGTGGCTAATTAATCTTCATATGCAGAAAGTCCATGCATATAATGCAAAGAGTTAGCTAGCTGGAATATATATATATATATATATATATATATGAGAGAAGAAGTACCGCGTACGTAAAAAAAAATCAAAGAAAGCAACTATATATATATATATATATATATATATATATATGCTTAATTATATATATATACCAATCATGCACATTGGATTAATTAGTTGGTAACTAATAATTTGTGCTCCAACTCAAAACAAGAATTTAATTAAACACTTATAATAGAAATTAATACGATACAAAATCCATAATAATAAATCATAAATTATGTATGAAGATTACTTCCAGATTTTTTGGATTTAATCTACACAAAGTTAAGATCGAATTGAGTTATTAAAAATGGTACGGTCATTAAACTTGAAGCTTGCTTTTATCAACTATTAAATCAAATTTTGTTTGTTATATTTTAAAGAATCAATTTTTAGAGTAACAATTAATTAATGGATTAAGATATTTTAATAGTGGGAAGCTAGCTAGAAGAAAATAATCATTATGGGTGGGGCATCAAATGTTTAAGTACCTTGCTTAATTCATTGGACTTTTTTTTTTCTTTTTTCTTTCTTTCTTTCGAAGACGGTTGGGGGATATCGCATTAACTGTCCTAACATGGTTTTGTAGATTTAAAGTTGAGCTCAATTTACTACGTACCCTCCTTATAATCTCCATCTATATAATGAGCTAGCTAGCTTCTCACGTTTCATGCACCAAGAGTAGTAGTAATCTTAATATAGCACACTCCTTTTCTTTGATCCATTGCTAAAATTAAGATAAGATTACATGGCTTCTAGGTTTTTTCTTCTTCTCCTCATTGTGGGTGCTTTCATAAGCACTAACAATGGAAGGAGGCTTGAGAGTGATCAAAAGGGTTCTTTTGAGAACCAAAATACATTCGGTCACCTTCCGGGAGGTGGGCTCGGTGGTGGAGCTGGAGGAGGAGGAGGAGGAGGAGGAGGGTTTGGTGGTGGAGCTGGAGGTGGAGGAGGGTTAGGTGGTGGAGCTGGTGCTGGAGGAGGAGCAGGTGCTGGTGGTGGAAAAGGTGGTGGAGGAGGATTAGGTGGTGGAGGAGGATTGGGTGGTGGAGCTGGTGGTGGTGGTGGACTTGGCGGTGGAAAAGGTGGTGGATTAGGTGGTGGAGGAGGATTGGGTGGTGGAGCTGGTGGTGGTGGTGGACTTGGCGGTGGAAAAGGTGGTGGGTTAGGTGGTGGAGGAGGATTGGGTGGTGGAGCTGGTGGTGGAGGAGGATTAGGTGGTGGAGCTGGTGCTGGTGGAGGTGTTGGAGGAGGAGCAGGTGCTGGTGGTGGACTTGGCGGTGGAAAAGGTGGTGGAATAGGTGGTGGGGCTGGTGGTGGAGGAGGATTAGGTGGTGGAGCTGGTGCTGGTGGAGGTGTTGGAGGAGGAGCAGGTGCTGGTGGTGGACTTGGCGGTGGAAAAGGTGGTGGAGTAGGTGGTGGAGCTGGTGGTGGAGGAGGATTAGGTGGTGGAGCTGGTGCTGGTGGAGGTGTTGGAGGAGGAGCAGGTGCTGGTGGTGGATTAGGTGGTGGAGCTGGTGGTGGAGGAGGATTGGGTGGTGGAGCTGGTGGTGGTGGTGGACTTGGCGGTGGAAAAGGTGGTGGAGTAGGTGGTGGTGCAGGAGGTGGGTTTGGAGGAGGGGCTGGTGTTGGTGGAGGAGCTGGAGGTGGTGGTGGAGGAGGATTTGGAGGCGGTGGTGGTGGTGGAATCGGTGGAGGAGCTGGAGGAGGATTTGGTGGAGGAGCTGGTAGTGGTGGTGGGGTCGGAAGTGGATTTCCTTGATAAGAATATATTAAGATGCATACATAGAATGCATGCATGCGTACTATCAAAACGGAATTGATAAATTTAGTTAATAAATTCAAGCTCTTCTGCATTAATTATATTAAACAAGTGTTTCTCGTTTTATTTTTAATTAGTGGCTGGTTACGTCATGAATTCAGTCTTTACATCATATTAATGTATGTTTACAAAAATCGTACTCCAAATTAATGTTAATAAAGTCATAAGCTCTTTAAATACTTAAATATAATCTTCTTTTTTTAAAATATCATTACAGATAATTACATTGCATTTTCTCTTTCTCGCGCGCTTTACCATGAACTCGTAAGTAAATTAGCGAACTTATTATAAAATAAAACATTATACATATAAAATAATTCGAATTATAATGAGATGAAAAATCATAAATATATTATTTTATAAAATAAATTTTATAACCATCAAATTTTTTATGTTTTATTTGATAAATACGGATATAAAATAAAATTTTATTAAAATTAATAGATTTTGATGAATTAACTTTTTATCTTTTTAGTGTTTCATAAATCTTATATTACTAATAAAAAATTAAAATAATGATTTAAGAATTTTAATTTTAATTTTGAGAACTTTTATTACATATTTTAGTGATTAACCATTTATATTTAATTTCAACCGTGAAATGGTCGGGGTATATTTGTACACTCTTCATACTTCATTTGAAACTAAGGAATCTTGTGTCTGAGATTATATATTTTTTTTTTGTCCTAAACAATTATTAAAAAGGCAAATGAATACAGCAAAAGCTTAAGAATTACTGCACCATTTAAAAAGTACTACATAGTTATAATAGATAGAAAGTAATAATAATTTGGTCACATGAGCTTCAAACATAAATACTATAATAACGTACTAGAAATAAAATACATAAGAGGGCTAAGGTTGAAAATTTTAAAATTAGAGGGGTATAAATGAAATTTTTGACTTATTAATTTTTTGGAATGTTTTGAGATGTTTGAAATGAATTTGAGGGCTAAGGTGGAAATGTTTTGAAATAAATTTTTTGACTTGTTAATGTCAAAAAATTAAAAATATATATATTAAAGATTTTAAATTAAATTAATGTTTTAAATTAAAAAATTTGGACTCTTTAAGTTTAGGGACTTAAGTTTCATAATAAATACATAATTATAACACAATAAATTTGAAGACCATACTAGCAAAATATATATATATATTAAAGACCAAAGTATTAGAGTTTTTGGCTTTCGCTTATTTACCATATATTATCAAAACTTTGTTTGTTTTTATGATTCTTATATCTGATGTTTTTTAACCTTATATTTTCTTATTTGTCATGTTTTTGGGTTACACAAAGAATGATTGTTGATCACTTTATAACTATAATTTGAGAAAGTTTATTTAATGAGTCAAAAGTATTGGAACGTGTTTTAGCCTAAAAAAACAAGGGCAAGTTTACAAATTCGAAAAAAAAAAAAAAAGATTACAAAGTTCAGTTTTTTTGGGTTTTCAATGGCAGCCTTGAAGAGCCTTTAGGTCGGTTGCAGATCCATATACATACCATTCCTTACATTATTCTTAGATATCAAATCCTTAAGGTTTACAATTAACAAAAATAAAAATATATAAGGTTAACAAGTTTAGATTTTGTAAAACTAACAGAAATCAGAATATTATTTCTTATTTTTACTAAAAGTATTATAATGAATGTTCTATTAAAATCTTTACTATTTTAAGAATTCCCTTTTTGGTTTAATTATTTCCATCAAGATTTCTATGAACTAAACATGTTTAAATTTGGGCTAACTTTTAAAACGCTATTTGTTTCCTGTTGTTCAATATATTGACTCAATTCAAACATTCATATTTTGAGATTCTATTTACATGGTTTCTTTTATTATTTAGTAAAACAATCTATTAATCCTTGATTTTCTAAGAATTTAGATCTTCTAAGACTTGTGTTAAAATTTTCTTTTATTATCTTTTTCTAATCTAAGATAAATAATATCTTTTGTTGATTTTTCAATTATTATTGATTATTTCTATATAATTTAATTTCTGATTTCTTGTTCCTAGAATAGTTTTTAGGCATTTTAAATATTGAAAAAAAATATCCTTAGAGTTATTTCCTAACACTTGATCCTATATTTATTTTATAAATTTGAAATAGATTACTTCGACACACACAAATGAACACCAATCTAGTGACTTGAATAAAAATAAGGAGTCCAATAATTGTGTTTTAGCTTTGATTCTAATGAGTTCCAATCGACATGGCGATCTTTGAAGCATATCTAAATAGTTATGTTCAAAAAACGGGCTCCAACGATATCATGTTTAATGATCACCACAACATAATAATTTAATACAAGCAGGAATTGTGTCAATATCTCAATGATAACCGATATGGAAGCAGCAAATTCATTGCTAATCCTGCAAATTTCGGCAGCCAAGGGTTTAATCAAATTCTGACTTCTACGCATCGATTCAGCAAATGTTCCTTCACTGATTGAATAGGTACCTAAAACCAATAAACAAGAGAGGATCTTTAACACCTAACTGACAGACCATGGAATAAATAAATGATGCAATCAAACAATTCCTCATATTGCTTTTGCAGCTCATGAATGCCCACCATGTGATTCAAATGAAAAACTAGATAAAAATGGATGGTAGTATGAATCTGGATAGTGATTCATGACCGGTGGTTGTTTGCTAAAGTCGAAGACAGTTTTTGAAGTACCTCCTTCCGATGGAAAATGCCAGCGGCATGAGCAGCAGATGCATTTGTTCTTGTAAATACCCCTGAAAAGTGTTCAACAGTGCCTGCACCACTGCTGGCAATCACAGGAATGCTCACAGCATCTGAGATCAACTCAATCAAATCTATATCAAATCCTTTTCCTTGACCTGAAAGAAAATACGGCAATTAGAAGCAGTTTAGACCAATTGAACATAGTAAGGTAACCGAATTTGAAGCATAATCAAGCAATTTCATTCATCTGGGTAAATCTGTACAAACTTCAGGTCAGGTAAGAGAGGAAAGTGGTTTTTCTTCTTTAAAAGCAAAACTTTTGATAGAATATGCTATTTCACAAGCTATACGGAAGAAACCAAATCCTTGCGCATACAAATTGGTATCAATTCAATCTAACAATACACATCTATCAACTTTTTCTGCTTTTCTTTCCCTTTTGCCCTTTTTGGTTTCGGTTCCAAACTTACACTTTTCTATAAAGATCTGATCCCTAAGCACCTAAGAACAAATTTTCACTAAGAAGGAAAAGTAGTCTTTACCATCACAATCAATACAATTTAGTAGTATTTCTCCAGCTCCAAGCTCCTCAACTGCTTTTGCAAGCTCATAGGCTCCAATAGATCGACCTTCTCTCCCACCATTGACCTAAAGAAACGAAATATTGGGTCTCAAAAAACATTGCACCAAAACCATTTGAAATGCATCCAGTAAGGCTCATAGCTACTTTTTTTTTTTTTTTGGTGGGTGGGGGGGGGGGGGTTGGCATAAGTTATCCCCCACTTTTTGTCAAAAACCTACATGAAAAAGTGGAAAAAAGGTCCTCCAATTATATGTGGATTATACAAGCAGGGAGAAAAGTGACATGAGGATGCTTTTAAGGGCAAACTCACAATCTAGGCATGAGCTTACAAGATGCCGGGATATCCAAATTTCGTAATGTGGTTGGATGGTGAGGCAATCTTTCAGTAACTTACAATTCTAAAACTAGAGCTAAACTTTGAAACTCTAAAAGGCATATCTACTCCTTAAAAGCAGTGGCCTCTATTATTAGATAATTTCTCTTTTTTCCTTCCCTGGGGTAGTTTTGTTGAGGTGTCAGAAAAACAGTTGGTTTTAGATTGGCGAGCAAAATATTGAAATGGAGAGAAATCATGTATAAAACCCAGGTCCAGTGCTTTCTTCGGACCTCCATGAAAACAAATGCATTAACAATGATGATGCACAAGTCAAGAAAGAAAAGAATGCTTACTGTACACTGATACCAAGCAAATTTTTCCCCATTTGGACCTGATGAAACAAACATAAAACAATGATTAACCAGTAAGATTAGAAAAGAAAGTGATTGGTAAAATTGTTTCCATTATCTCCCTCTTTTTTGGCTGTCTTTTATAAGTAAACCAACAGTTCTAGAACATAAAGCATGCTTCAATACCTCTAGTGAGAATACCATATTTTAGAAAAACTAACAGTAAATTACATGAAACAATCTACCTTTACATGCTTAATATGAAATAAACCTCCTCACATTAGAAGGATCAAAGACAACAACCACAACCATGAAAACACCAAGACATAAGGCAATTTGACAACCAAAATTTCAACGAGTAAGAGAGACACGGAAAGAGAGCTCTTACCTGGGTTTGTTAGTCTTATAACCTTGAACTCTACATCTTTTGGATCTTTGATGTATACTCTACGAGGATCAATGCTTACCACCACTGCCTGCTAAAAAAATTGCCATAGTCAGCTCATTTTAGGTAAAACATAATCCAGTCCTTTCCAAGAAGTTTTCACACAATGCAATACCTCAGTCTAGCCGAATGAGAAAATTTTCACATGCCACTCTGCTGAACTAAACCCTTTACAGCTTCCAAAAAAAAAAATATAACCTAGTTTAACAATCAAACGGATGAATTTATGTGACTCATGAAGTCAAGTTAAAATAAAGCCATGTTTGAATCTGTATATTCCATCTCTTCCATTAAGTGGACTCTCATAGGAAAAAAGAAGAACTAGCAACCTTAACCCCAGATAAGACTAGCATAAGAAAATGACAAAAACGGTAAACATGAAAGTGAATTAAGGTTACATCTTTGTGTACATTCATAAATGCCTCAGAGCCCCTCAACTTTAATGTATTAACAAACTACCCCCAAATTTTGAAAATAAGCAATTACAACTTGTTTGAGCATTGGTCAGGACCGACCATTGGTCTACCTATCTTTCCTGACATCATTGCATACCATAAAGCAGTTCATGCCTGATTAACACCCTGCTCATAGCACATGATTGAAGGAACCCTAAGCCCAAAAAATGACTAGGTTATGCAACTAATCAACCCGGTTCCACCAAGGAGTTAGCCGACCTACCCTTGGAATGATCATGTGTTTCATGTGCTTGTTAGATATTATTGTTATAAAGCTCCTTAATTTAAGGAGCAAATTAAGGAGCAAAACATGGAACAAAACAAGGAGTAAAACATGGAGCAAAACATGGAACAAAACAAGGAGTAAAACATGGAGCTTAATTCTAGGAGCAATTCAAGGAACCATTAATTTAAGGAGTAATTCAAGGAGTGAATTTTCCTATAAATAGATGTGTAATTGTAATGAATTAACCATCCAAAGTGTTCATTCCAATTGAGAGAAAAGCTTAGAGAGAAAAGCTTTTGTGAGAGAAAATTGAGAGTAATTTTCTTGGGTGTAATTGGGTTGTGAGTTGTGAGTGTTGTAAACACCTTGTGTAATTTCTCCCCTTTCAGTAAAAAAAAGATCTGCAGCAGGTCCGGAGACG